>OU745250.1:24776577-25976577 GCA_916618015.1 Xestia c-nigrum
GCGACCAAGAAGACTGCCAGTTGCACGAGAAAAAGAGGTAGAAACCATGATTGAGGGAATGGTGAAGGACGGTGTTATAGAGCCTTCATCGAGTCCATGGTGTTCTCCTGTGGTCCTGGTAAAGAAAAAGGACGGCAGTATGCGCTTCTGTGTGGACTATCGACGACTGAACGACGTCACGAAAAAGGACAGCTACCCGCTGCCTAGGATCGATGACACACTGGACACGCTGACTGGTATGAAGTGGTTTACCACACTTGATCTGAAGAGTGGCTACTGGCAAGTAGAAATAGACCCCAAGGACAAGGAGAAAACTGCATTCTCAACAGGAAAAGGGCTATGGCAGTTTAAAGTTATGCCATTCGGTTTGTGCAACGCTCCTGCGACGTTTGAAAGGCTGATGGAGCAAGTGCTCGCCGGATTGATTGGAGACGCATGTCTTGTCTATCTAGACGACATAATCATCGTGGGCCGTACATTTGAAGATCACCTTAAAAACCTCAACCGAGTGCTGTCGAAAAAACAAACAGCAAATCTCAAGTTAAGTCCGAAAAAGTGCTCGTTTTTCAGACAGCAAGTGAACTTCTTAGGACACATAGTTTCGGGGGAAGGTGTTCAAACAGACCCAGAAAAAGTAGTCGCCGTCAAGGATTGGCCAGTTCCGAAAGACAAGACACAGGTCAGAGCATTCCTGGGTTTGTGCTCCTACTATCGAAGATTTGTCAAGAATTTTGCCGACATTGCCAAACCTCTGCACAAACTCACTGAGGAAAAGAGGCAATTCTGTTGGGACGAGGACTGCGACGTCGCATTTCAGGAATTAAAGAAACGTCTGTGCAACGCACCTATTTTGGGATATCCTGACACTGAAAATGACTTCATAGTTGACACAGATGCCAGTAATACTGGAATTGGGGGCGTGCTGTCTCAACGGAAAGGAGACCGGGAGGTTGTAATAGCTTACTTCAGCAAGTCTTTATCCAAACCAGAAAGAAATTACTGCGTTACAAGACGGGAGCTACTCGCTGTAGTAAAGACAGTGCAGCACTTCAGTAAATATTTGCTGGGACGTAAATTCCAATTACGAACTGACCATGCTGCACTGAAGTGGCTATTACAGTTCAAGAATCCAGAGGGGCAAGTGGCGAGATGGATAGAACTGCTCCAAGAGTTTGATTTCGTAACTGAACATCGCAGTGGGAGAACTCACGGTAACGCAGACGCCTTATCAAGAAGACCTTGTCCTGAAGACTGTAAGCACTGTGCCAGGCAAGAGACTAAGGAAGTAGTGCCCGTGAGGATGCTTAGAACGGATCTCAGCGATGAATGGAAGGAGACCCTACAGCAGGCTCAGCACAATGACTCGGATATCAAACCGATCTTCGAGTGGATCAAAGCTGGTGTTCCAAAACCCAAGTGGAGTGATGTGGCTGCGATGAGTTCCATCACGAAGAGTTATTGGGCGCAATGGAACAGCTTGGTGATTCAGGATGGAGTCTTGTGCCGTCAATGGGAAAACGCTAGAGGGGACAGCTGTCATCTACAAATGGTTGTTCCTAAAGCTAAGGTACCAGATGTTCTACGGCTCTACCATGATGGATGTTCTGGAGGACATATGGGAGTAAAAAGGACTCTACTAAAAATTCGAGAACGCTTCTACTGGATCCATTGTCGTGATGATGTGGAGGACTGGTGCCGCAAATGTACCAGTTGTGCGGCCGTGAAAGGACCCCAGACACGCAGCAGAGGTGCATTAAAAGTATACAACGTTGGAGCCCCTTGGGAACGGATAGCACTAGACGTTGCGGGACCATTTCCAGTAAGCGAGAGCGGAAACAGGTACTTCCTGGTGGTCATGGATTACTTTACAAAGTGGCCGGAAGTCTTCGCCATTCCTAACCAAGAAGCAACAACTGTCGCAGATAAATTGGTTCAAGAAGTCTTCTGTCGTTTTGGAGTACCCTTAGAAATACACAGCGATCAAGGAAGAAATTTTGAATCGCAAGTATTTCAAGAGACTTGTCGGTTAATGGGTACCCATAAAACCAGAACCACCTCTTACCACCCACAATCCGATGGAATGGTGGAACGATTCAACCAAACGTTGGAGAGATATCTGGCGAAAGTTGTGGAAAGCCGGCAAAGGGATTGGGACAAGCACATACAGCCGTTTCTTCTGTCTTACCGAAGTGCAGTCCACGAAAGTACGACTGTGACACCAGCCTTCGCGAACTTTGGAAGGGAATTACGGTTACCTGCTGATTTAATCACTGGAACTCCCCCTGATGCTCCATGTAGCGTAACAGATTACGCGAATGACTTGCGTAATAAGTTGAACGATGTTTATGAGCACATCCGACAGTCCGGCCAACAGATGTCTGAGAAGATGAAGACCCGTTATGACCGGAAAGCAAACGGTAGGGGTTTCGACGAGGGTTCACTGGTGTGGTTGCATAACCCAGTGCGGAGCAAGGGGAAGTCTCCGGAGTTACAAGCAAAATGGGATGGACCATACCGAGTCGTGACTAGGATCAACGATGTCACCTACCGAATACAGAAGGGTCCACGAGGTGCGCCTAAAATTGTGCATGTAGACCGGTTGGCGCGATACTACGGGACTAATGATGCTCGGGACGAGCATGTCTAAGGAGGGGGCAGTGTTACATCGGACCTACTAGAACATTCGAGAAAGCCAGTGATTACAGTGTGTGTACGTTAGAAGTTCGAGAATATTCCATTATTATTAGTTTTAAAGTTAGGTAGGTACAAACTCGCGACCTATTTAAACAAAGACATTAGAATTTCGACCGTACGCCTAGGGCATAAGGTTCATATTTGCTTGTTTTGTACAAGTAGGTTATACCTACTTGTTTTTAGTAGGTACCTCTATTTTTTGTATCTACCTGTTATTTTTTGTTAGTGTTTTTTTATGACCCTCTCGAATGTTCGTGGTTACTCTGGTGTGTCTGTTGGCGAGTATAAATAGAGCGCTCAGGGCCGCGACAGTCAGTCTTGTTTTAGCGACACAACGAAGCGAATCCAAGTGAACTACAAGTGCGATATCTAAGTGAATAGTAAACAGTAGTGTATTTGTGATTAAGTTTTGATTGTTTTGTGATTAATAAAGTTATTGTGTTGTTTAATCGGTAGTAATTAATTTATATCATACCCAGCTCGTAACAATACTATACTATTGTATTTCGACCACACGGTCGAAAAACGTCCACTGCTGGACATAGGCCTCCCCCAAGTGTCGCCACATTGACCGGTACCGTGCGACTCGCATCCAGCGGATCCCCATAACCATCACCAGGTCATCGGTCCACCTAGTGGGAGGCCTTCCAACGCAATGTCTACATACTTCGCGGTCTCCAGAACTTTTCGCCTCCATCGGCCGTCCGCCCCACTGCCACAATTCTTCGAGCTACGTCGATAACTTGCATCACAATGTTTGTTTTGAATCATGTGGTAATTTGTTGTTATTGTACATAATTGTATGAGTACATGCAATGGCAAAAGTCGTTAATTGGTTAATGTAAACAATCTACTCCTGAATGAGAAAAAAACCTAATCTATTAAGTTTACGATACCCCATGTAAGACAGGTGGTAGATCTGCAACATACGCCGTTACAAAATTTCGTGATTTAACTGACTTGGAAACCGCCCGTTTAGTTTATTTTAGTTATTTCCACAGCGTGATGTCGTACGGTATTCTCTTGTGGGGCAGTGCCGCCGATATTCAGACTATATTTTTACACTATTTGTTACAAAATAAACATCATTTCTCATTTATCATAATGACAACCAATTTTTCAGCTTTCAGACTTTCTTTTCTGGTATAATACACAGTTACGCTACCAAATAAAGAGCGTTTCGTTTGATGAATGTACTCCATTTAAAAAAAAATATGTTTCCCTTACAGCACCGATTTCAGCAGCGAAACAAGGAAGATTTACTTTGACGAGTGTGTATGTGACATGTAAGTTTATTTAAATACCCACATGTTTGAAAAGTTAGATGATGTTTTTTGTAGGTGTGAATGTCTTTTTCTCTGTAACCAAACCCTACTAGGCTTTAAAGAAATGAGGTATAGATACATGGTTCGTCTTGATGGCGTGACTCTCGAAAAATACTGGCAATATACACTTAAAATAACCTTATATATAATAAATAAATATCGCTGGAAATCACACACAGCGCCATCTAGTGCCACACTAAGCAAGGGTTGCGTCGTGGTCACCAGACCGTTGATATAATACATATATACTTTTTGTTTGTAAATACATACCTACTTATTATACATATAAACATCCATGACTCGGAAACAAATGTCCATGCTCATCACACAAACATTTGCTCCTACCCGGATTCGAACCCGGGACCCTAAGAACTACCGCTGCGCCATTCGGGTCATCAAATTCTGACTTGTGTTATGCATATCAGTGTATCCCTTGTTGAAGATCCAAATAAAAAATATAGATTCTACAAAAAAAAACTGACGTGGTGCTTTTTAGTGTCATCAAAAGTAGTCGAATTAAATGTTTTTTTAGAGGGATCGACGGCCACGAACTGAATATGTATAACTAACGCACTAAAAGGTTAAAGGCTAAACTCGTATTTTAAGTTGGGATGATAGATGATATTTTTTTCGTGTTTATGACCTATCTATTACATTCTTTTAAACAATGTTTCTTGGGTTCAAGGCAATATTGTATTTATAACCTTTTAGTGAGTTCATTTAAAAAAATCTGTTTGTAAATACAAGCCGTGGTTTTGCATCCTAGTCAAAATTCAGAAGCTTGTCAAAAAAGACATAAATTATCAATTTAAATTACGATACCCGGTCAAATAATTAATAAACCTGTTATTCTAAATTGTTTAAATTTGACAGTATTTCAGAATAACACGAAAGTAATAGAAGAATCACCCATCGCGCGACATTTTTATTTGTGCATCTATTTGTGTGTGATGGCGCGGTTATAGAGGCAGTTACAAACGGGCTGCGTTTTAGTATGGGTGGTTTACACATACCGTATTCCATAAATAACAAAAAAATGAAAAACCCTACCTATTTTGTTATTAATTCTAATCGAGAATCATTAGCACAGATACCTCCTTGAATTTGACCAGGATGCAAAGGAAGACCATGTCCAATTATCTACTAATTTGTTGGTATTATTTTTAGCAAGTATTATCAAGCAAATGCAACATTGGAGCATGACACAGTAAGTCTTGTAATTTTATATATACAACATTTTTTTTGTTTACACTAAACCCGAAAAGGGGTCATTGTACTCACCATTTTGAACAACTTTTCAACAAAAAAAAATCAGCTGTTCCAAAAAAAAATCAGCTGTTCCCTACATTTATGTTCGCATAACTCGTCAAAATGTAGGGAACAGCAGACTTTTTTTTCGCGATTTCAAGGTTCACTGTATGTGTATGTTGTTGAGATGTTTTTTGATTTTTACCACCTTTATTTGATATCCACTTGCAACAACAAAAATATATGTACTCAGTTCAATTATATTGGTTGTCAAGTGTCAATATGCACAATATCCAAATAATGCTACATCTTACAGAAACATTGTAAAATTATGTCTTACCTAGGAGCCATTA
Organism: Xestia c-nigrum; assembly: GCA_916618015.1. Classification (NCBI taxonomy): domain Eukaryota; kingdom Metazoa; phylum Arthropoda; class Insecta; order Lepidoptera; family Noctuidae; genus Xestia; species Xestia c-nigrum. The sequence goes on from OU745250.1 coordinate 24,782,198, forward strand.
TAAGATCTTGTCAACTTTATGAAATGCAAACATAAAGAGAAGACTATGAATAAGTTGCCAATGTTAAATATACCGATAACAACACGGAGTCTAAATCGTTGGACCAAAAAAAACGGTCGTACCCTTTACACAGGGTGTAAACAGACTCTTCATGAAACCTTCAACCAAACATTATTTACATCAAACTAAGTAACTCCACGCGAAAATTATCGCTAGGAAACGACTTATTTTTGGGGTCATAAATCACGTTTTATTCATTTATTTGGTTCACTAACAATTGAATACACTGCGTCAAAGATACAAGATACATTCTATAGAATCACAGACAAGTGTATCAACCTCTTACAGGTAAGCACATCATGCACTACTTATTTGTCGTTAAGTGTCTACTGAAAATCAGATGAATAAATAAGTACTCACACTCAGCTATGATTTTAAAATATATTATTAAATCCAAATTAAATTCAGTTTTACAATGCAAATGAAAATCAAAATTGAAATTAAAATGATAAATGACAATTAAATCTGAATTAAAAACAAAAACAAAACATAAATTGATAAAAAAAAATATCGGAATACAATACATTGTCTTTATTTTTTCTCTTTACAAAGGTTCACATAGTTTTCTTAAATAAGTTGTAACAATGACTTCTTAACAAAATGCATAATATACGTTCCTTTGTGAGAGACTGGCGTGCATACTAGGATACCCTGTGTGACGGATCCCCAGGCTCTCACTCGAATTAAAAGTAATTTACATATAATAATAATAGCTAATTTGAATACATAGATAAATGATTTAATGCAGAAGGGGAAAAGGAAGCCCAACGTAATTAACGTAAACAAATTAAAATTAGATATGGTGTAGTGTAATGGGTGCAAAGTAAAGTATCCTGTGAAGTGTGCAGGTGAAGTGAGTAGGTGATGTGTGTAAATGAAGTGTGTGAGGAGAGGTAGGATGCTAGTGTGAGCGTAAATGTGTCGGGTGATACAGTCATGAACTAGAAAATGATTATTTAATATTACGAGGGTACAAGAAGTAACTGCTCTGTAGTGTCATGGCGGGAAGAACAAGTCAGTGTCTTTCGTCATTTTATAGCCTTTGCAATTATAGATACAATGACGCCTTCTGACAATGATACCTAAGAATTGTTTTAATCTTGGTTTTATTTTTTAGATGTCCGTGAGCTGTACATTGAACGATACTATTAGAGAAGTTTTTGAACCTAGATTGTAAGTATCTGCTTTCATTCCATACGAGACTGTTGAATTTTGCTGAAAACCCCTTCCAATTGTAAATGCACACAAGTTTTTTTTGAAAAACTGGGAATCATGGTGAACGTCAGAATGGCTGGTACGGTTTGTTTACAAACTTACATTTCATCCAGCTAGAACCGATTAGACCTATGCTTGTATGTTATATCTATTTGTTCGACACAACGACAAGGTTACATCTTTATGACCGTAAGAAGTAGCTGGAACCAACGTAATCTCGGTTTGCAAATTAAATTAAAATCTGATGAGTTATTTTCAAAGCATTCTGATTGCTGGGATAGGCCTGCCTCCCTTTCAAGAGGAAATTTGGCAGATTACCCGGGCAGGTGGTTCGTGACTTACTTTGCAAATGCTTCATCGTCCCGATCAAGAGTAGTAAGAAAGAGAGATGACCGTGTGGTTTAGTTATTTTGATGTATTGGTTACTAATGATTTTTGTAATCATCAACATATAATTGTCACTTCAAACCCTGGTACAGAGTGATATAGCCTTTTATATTTAATTAATAAGAAAAACACACACAAATAATTTTAAGTATGGATAATAAATTTTGTTGCAGGAGGAAAAAATATGAAAACTTTTGTAAATCATTGAAGTGGATGTAAGTAACTACTAAAACTACTTCTAACAATTCAAAGTTAAAAAAATACATTAACAAGGACAACAAGTAATCGATTATTATTTTCACAGTGACCTAAAGGATATCATGAATAAATACGAACTACTTGATAACACTGGTAAAAATATGATTAATAAGACTGATGTAATTAGAATCAGCACCCATGAACCTAATGTTGCGGTGATGGCATCTAAAATCACAACTACGAAACCTGTTATTATCACAGAGATCACAACTGCAAAACCTGTTACTGAGACAGAGATCACAACTGCGAAACCTGTTACTGAGACAGAGATCACAACTGCGAAACCTGTTACTGAGAAAGAGATCACAACTGTGAAAGCTGTTACTGAGACAGAGGTCACAACTGTGAAACCTGTTACTGAGGCAGACATCACAACTGCGAAACCTGTTACTGAGACAGAGATCACAACTGCGAAACCTGTTACTGAGACAGAGATCACAACTGCGAAACCTGTTACTGAGACAGAGATCACAACTGTGAAACCTGTTACTGAGAAAGAGATCACAACTGCGAAACCTGTTACTGAGACAGAGGTCACAACTGTGAAACCTGTTACTGAGGCAGAGATCACAACTGCGAAACCTGTTACTGAGACAGAGGTCACAACTTCGAAACCTGTTATTGAGACAGAGAGTACAACTGCGAAACCTGTTACTGAGACAGAGATCACAACTGCGAAACCTGTTACTGAGACAGAGATCACTGTGATACCTGTTAATGGCAAACCTCTCTATGGGATTGGTATGTTTGGCACGTAAGTACAGTTATTTATATAAACTTATCTTTGAGTACTTATGAGTATTTATAGTAGCTCCCTATTCAACTTCGCAGGAACGTTGAAATATTATGTCTGCTTCAATAACCTTTTATTTTAAGGCTATTTTATAAGGTTATTTCATAATTTTTGATGCTAAGTGGATGCCACTTTGGGCATCGTCTCCTGCATCAGTAATCAAACCGCGACCCGACGGAGTCTTCTAATGGGCTCCAACGGTCACTAGAATCATGGTCGTAATACACACATCAAGTGTCTAGGGATCAAGCATTTTTATGCGGATTTCTTGAGATTGAGATGTGGCTTTGTAATACATTTATGATTTTATAAATTTATATGGATCCTTTTTGGTGCATTTCATAATTTGAATCAGGAACTGTGAATCAAATTCGAGTAAAAGATGAAAATCAGCTGTCAATATTTTCCCTATAAAAACATACAACGCATTGAAGACATTATTAGTGCTACTGTTTCCCTACTACTGATTAAAACTAACGTTATTATGGAGCGGCGACGTCATTTAAGCAGGGAAGAAATGCTCAGAGCCGTGGGAATGATAGAAGCTGGTTCCCGGCAACGTACTGTGGCTTTAGCTCTGAATACAAGTCAGAGTGTTATCAGTCGACTTTGGACACGTTACCGAAGCACTGGTACCGTGGCTGAGCGCCATGGAGGACGGTATCGCTGCACCACACGGAGACAAGACCGATACATTCAAATCTTAACTCGAAGAGCTCCAACAATAACCGCCTTGATGTTAGCCGTGAGGCTTCATCACTCTTCAGGGAACTTAATTAGCGACCAAACAGTCAGAAACCGCTTGCATGAAGTGAACCTTCATTCCCGAAGACCGCTACGGGTACCACCTATAGTAATGCACAATCGTAGGATTCGATATCAATGGGCTCTTGAACACATAAATTGGGCAGAAGAACAATGGCGTTTCGTGTGCTTTTCTGATGAGTCTCGTTTTGGTATGAGACCGGATACAAGACGTATACGACACTGGAGAACCCCTGGACGCCAACAGCGATTAAAATCCTGCCAGGAAGTCCATCCTTATAGTGGTGGAACCATCATGATATGGGCGGGTATTTGGATCGGCGGAAGAACTGAGTTGATTTGGATCAGAGGCAACCTCAACGCTCAAATTTATGCTGAGACGATTGTATCAGACGTCATCGTTCCTCTACAAGTGCAAATCGGTCCCTTATTTCAGTTAATGCATGATAATGCACGACCGCACACCGCAAGAGTTGTAAGACAGACTCTCGCCGCAGCTAACATCAATGTCCTGCCCTGGCCTGCTCAGTCGCCAGACTTGAATCCGATTGAGCATGCATGGGATATGCTACAGAGAAGAGCTCTGCCGAATATGGAGGGTTTTTTGTTGTTGCAACGAACATGGGCGGCCATTCCACAGCGTGATTTGGATGAACTCATTTTGAGTATGCCAAACCGATGTTCTTGTGTTGTTAGTGTTCGCGGTAGAAACACGGATTATTAATTGTTTAAGTTTCCCAATAAAAATTTAAAGAAAACTGTTATTTCAGTCTTTTTTTCGAACTTTTGTGTTAGTGGTTCAAATGTCAAAAATCCCTTTATTAGGAAAATGGCAAATTTCTTTATTAATGCAAAGGTGACTTGGTTTATCGTTACTGTGACAAACGAAAACACTTTATTTGATGAATCCTTAAAGAAAATTTTAATTAATATCAATCAGGAGAAAAGTTATTGCAAAAATATATGTTGATCCCTAGACACTTTTGATGTGTGTATTTGATATCTGTAAAACTTTTCTACTTGACAATGAAAATCACAAAATTCGTCAACGAGACTAGTTGACCACTTCAAAAAATAAACATTGTATTTTTGTCCGTTGAGATCAAGAGATTCGTTGCTTAGGGGCCCCGCGAGAACCTTCCCGTGTTTGACCGTAAACTTATTGAGATTTTTGAATTCTAATGTGAACTTCCCGTTATCATGCTAGCACAGACTGGACACTGTGTGGTTCTTTCTTCCAAAAAACGATCTCCGACGCGAACATGTGAGTTTGTTTCGGTGTTTTCATATAGAAAACTCTAAACTCTTTAAGAGCGGGCCTAAATCATGTTCAAATTAGAAAAAAAAAATATGTCAGGAAACTTCATTATAAATGTGAGGGTTGGGTCTGAGCAAAAACATAATAGGATAAAATTTTCTCGATAGAAAATCGTCACAAAGTTACCTCTAATTTTCAAGAATTTTGGTTTGTATTCTATTTTGGTGCATATTACTGAACCAAAAACTACATAAATATTATCACTCATGTGTAACCTAGGGCAGACTCTGAGAAAATTTTCAAAATATTTTCTATTTTAAGAGATAATAGACCCGAAAGAGTTTGGCGCTTACTACATTTTTAATCCGCGAAATCCGCCGCCACCACAAAATGGCGAATTACCTTTTTTTTCAATATGGGTATCAATTTATCAAATGAAAGATTTTGACCATAAACCTACAATAATGACTATATTCAAAGGGAATAAGGAATATTAACGAAATGAGACACGGAAAGTGGAGTGATGCCTGGTTCCCAGAATTTAACTATAATCAATTATTTTCTATTTAACTTTAATTACATTATGTGTCGGAAGGTTTTTAAATTTTAATTTAATTTTACTTGTTCGTATTATTTTATATTACTATTTTCATACAATAATAGAAAGAAAAACTTTCAGGGTTTCACCCATACTTAGAACTGAAACTCAATTTTTTTTTCTTTAAACCCATACTTGGGGTATCTATGGATAGGTCTTTAAAAATGATATTGAGGTTTTTTTATGTTTTTTTCTAGAGACACTTCCAAAGTGGTAAAATGTGTGTACCCTCCCTGTAACTTTTAAAATAAGAGAATGATAAAACTAAAAAATATATATGATGTACATTACCATTTAAACTTCCATCGAAAAGTGGTTTGAACGACATCTAGTAAGTATTTTTTTAATACATAAACCGTTTACCGTACATTCAATCAATTCATTTTTGAGTTGCTGTTTCAACCCTCCATGGGCGAGTGAGTTCGACTCGCACTTGGACGTTTTTTTATTAAATTGTAAAATATATAATATTTGCTTTCAAGTTTTTATGTAAACAGATGCTTGGCATTCTTGAAGGTATGTATTCAATTATTGCACCGGTATGTCCAAGAAAATGGCCTCATGTAAATGAAGCTTCAGTGTTGTGAATAAAACTAATAAACAAATATTAATATGATGATTATACGTATATCGTTTCTTATTTGTAGCAAAATTAAAAACCAATTTAGGGTTCTAATTATAGAATCGAATGTATAGCACCGTTGTGTTTATGTGTGTATGTGTGTGTGTGTTGGTACCTGCAACGTTTGTTTTTATTCCGTATTCCGGAATGGATAATTTTTTTAACTTTCTGACTACAGAATCAAATGCTAACTAATGTCGAAAAGTAGATGTGTGTCAAAATGGCGTAACAAACGTCAAGATACCCAGGTTTGCCGAAAAAAAATTACCACCTATTTAAGAAGTCGCTTCCAACCATTGTATCCTATTAATCATGCATTCCGATGTCTACAATTCCGATATCTTATATTAAGAAAACTAAGATGAAATAGAATACTTACCTACTCAAAACTTTTATTTCACGACATACAAACAACATGGGAATGCATTGAAGGTGTTAAATTTACTAAAAAAAAAATAAGAATAGAAAGTGTTTTCATCTATCTATGTTGCATATACTCAGCTCAATGACTTCAAGTACGCGAGTTCGGTCCCGCGTGCGTGTCGCGCATCGTGGCGCCGCCCGTGTTTGATAAACGCACTAATGCGGGTGTGGCGAGACGCGCGGGGGAAATCAGAAGTTTTCCTGGCGTTAGGCCCGCTCTTAAGTTTGTAAAAAATAAAACCGACTTCAAAAAACACACAAAAAAGTGAAAGCTTCAGCTTTCCTTTGTTTGATTGATTTACTTAGTTTTTTTGTCACCGGCTGCTGAAGCTGAAGTTATTTCGCTTTTTGTGTGTTTTTGAAGTCGATTTTTATTTATTGCAAAAAGGTTTTTTATTGTTCACATTCTAGTGGTTCACTTGTGCTTACACACTTACTTCACAGAGTACCGGCGGGATGTTATTTTATAAACAGATGTAAACAATAGACAGACATGAGATTTCTGCAATCCCAGTCCAGTTGCTATCATTTGTTGAGGAGTTCCGTTGCCTATCTCCAAAGTTCTTCATTAGATCTTCACCAAATTGAAATGGGAGAAAGTACTCTTTCAAAAACTACCCAAATCTTTTCATGTGTCTATAAAATTTGAAGAGTTCTCTCTATCTCTCTAGAATTCCATCATCAGATCTTGAATTGATGATTATGTGACCACCTGGGCAGTATACCCTTTCAAACCAAAAAAAAATCCAAATCGGTCTACCAATCTTCGAGTAATCGGGGAACATACATAGAAGGTTCCGTCGAATTGAGAACCTCCTCCTTTTTGGAGTCGGTTAAAAATGTTGTCCTACTTGCTAAAAAATAATCATTCAAACATCATGGGTAAACTCCTAGGTCTGCACACAAATTAAAAATTATAGCTTAGTATTAGTGCTATAGGAAAATGATTCAAGTTCAAGTTCTGATCATAGTTTTTTATTTTTTCAGACCGTCGCCATCGTTTATGAAAACCTTGTGCGCATGTACTAGGTAAGTAAGTTATCATTTAATTTATTTTAGAAGCACATAGAACAGTACACATAGTACAGGGTTACTGGTAATTCGACGTAATCCTTGCAGGACGTTATACTAAGGTTATAATGCTAGAAATTAAGCCACCAAATGTTCTACCGAAATTCAGTGGTTTTTGAGTTAGGTCGATTTTTAGTTTATGAAAAATCCCAGATTAAATCATTTAAAGCCAGTTTAAAAACGATTTACGGCGCAACTGTACTGAAATTTAAGTTATTATCATAGCTGACAATGCAGAGGACATTTTTAATCGTACACCTTTATGAAAAATCACTTATGAAACAATTTTTTTCTGTTTTTTTTGCCATTCCGTCATAAAAGATGTTGTAGGTATAGTGAAAAAAAAATACTACGCCAGATGTACAAATTACTAAATAAATATCATTGTCTAATCAGCTATTTAAAATGGTATAAAACTTACTGAGAAGTCATTAACTACGTTATGAAAATCGTTTTTGATTTAGTACAGGAAGGCGTTCATCTCATAAAAGGTATTCGGAAAAACAAATTAAACAATGATGTGAACACTATTTTAGTATATCAATATCAATCACACCGGCAAAGCTGTTGGTAACTTTGTGAGCAAACATGTTAGTACGAGAGCCCAAGTCCAAAATGTTTGCCTCAACCTTTTACGATGAAATCCGTAAAAAAATGTAAATTGGTTATTATTGTGATTCCAAAAATACTACTCGTAACTTCAGTTACTTGCCTGATCGAGTTTTCAAATAAGCTCAATTTTGTTTTGATCTAATCCATCTGTTGCGGGCCTGTTCGAAAGAGATACCGCGGCCCCGGAACATAAAGGGCGAGGAAGGAAGAATTGGCAAAAATTAACAAAAAATAATTGTTTCATTAGTGATTTCTACTAAGAGTTTTGATTTTTTGAACGTTTAATTATTAGCAAAGGTTGGCTGTGTTATCACTAAGTTATCAGCTATGATAATAACTTAAATTTCAGTACATTCGAGCCGTAAATTGATTTAAATTGGCTTTAAATTTTCATTAACTAAAAATCGACCTAACTCAAAAACTACTGAATTTCGGTAGAACATTTGGTGTCTTAATTTCTAGCATTATAACCCTGCTATAACGTCCTGCAAGGAATACGTCAAATTACCAGTAACCCTGTATAATATTGTATTTATCAGAATATTGGGTTCATATTCCAGTCAGTCATAAGATGCATGTTACCGTTAAATTTAAATAATATATTGTAATTGTTACCGAACGTACTTTCCGCATTATCTGTTAACAAACTGTTTGAACAAAACTGTCGTCGTTTATTGACACATTTTAATGACAATGAATATTACTTTCAGCTCACAATTAGAACGGATGTATCCGGTAAGTTATACAGTATCGATTTATTAAAAAACATGAACGTAAATTTTTTAACCATTATCAAAATTGATACGGAATTAAAGATCTTTGTACTTCTTGTTAACGTGTCGATGAAATCTTAATTGACAAGTTTAGCGCGTTCAATGGTTCATAATAAACACTGTTTTAGGCTTTCACGGTTTAAAACTAAACTTATATTGTCACTTACGGGGATATCTTCCATCTTCCGTGATTATTTATTGAGTTGAGCTCCCGATATTTCGACGCTGTTGCAAGCGCCATGATCGCGGGTTGACTGATCATATCGGGAGCTCAACTCAATAAATAATCACGGAAGATATTCCGCAAGTGACAATATAAGTTTGGTTCATAAAAAATATTATAATTAATATGAAAATAAAAACATTACTATCTCGTTTTTAGTATTGTGTTTTTTCAGGGAAAATGCGATCACGGTGCTTTGCTTGGATTCGGTTTCGCCTTGTAAGTAACTCTTACCATTTTGGCTTTGTTGACAAAATACCAGGCCACTCAGAAAGTATTTTGGCTTTGTTGACAAAATACCAGGCCACTCAGAAAGTATTTTGGCTTTTTTGACAAAATACCAGGCCACTCAGAAAGTATTTCCCGTTGAACTATTGTTAAGGGACACCCAAATGAAAGCTTTAACGATATTGCACTTGGCTCCAATTAGTTGGAACAGGGTTTTGTCAAATTAGGTTATTTTCTCCTTTTGATACGAGTACATGATTTTATTATTCTTTAAATCTATTCGTAATTTGTAAAACATTGTAATATACATGTAATATTATCATCTCACGATAGCTGAAAGCATTGTTACCAGCTGCTAAATCCCTAGTGAGGCTAATCTTAATTAAACATAATTTGCCAATAAACGTTAAGCGATTTGTTTCAGTATGGCCGATTTGGATCAAAACTGTGAATCCCTGCAGTGAGTACTTCCTTTTATTACACACATTCATACAAACAATAAAAAATTAAAACAAGTTAAAAATACCTTACATTTCTGTTCCAGAAAACCCATGAAATTCTCCAATTATGTTATGGATACCTTGTGCGCATGCTCTAGGTAAGTTGTTATTTTTTTTTTTAGAAGCACATAGATGATCAGAACATTGTGGACATATTCCATATACATAATCATTAGACCTTAAAACGCGAATTACAGTAAATCAGCATTCAGGAATCAGGATTTTTCTGTAAAACCTAATAACCTAGTTTTTTTATCGAACTTTTATAAGAATTTACTCGGTAGGTACTATTATATTATACTAGCTGTTGCCCGCGACTTCGTCCGCGTGAACCACCCTTGTCACCTAGGGGTATAAAAGTAGCCTACGACTTGTTTTCTAACCTACCGAATATACACATTTTTTTATTTTTTTTAGTTTTAAAGAGGATGATGATGGTGATTTATTTATTTATTCAACTATGATGATGTTATGTTGACTCTACAGGGTAAACCTTAGTTGCCATTAAGTCGCGCATTTGTCCTGATACCTACCCCAATAAACCTGTATAGAAGTCGAATTCGCAATCTTCTGGATGTCATAATAAATACCATATTCTTAAATCAGCACCCCTAATAATCTCGGAAGCGACACCTATAATGAATTTTAATTTTTCAATCCAACCCCATTGCAACCCAAATGGGGATGATGGAACTTCAGGTCCGCCAAACTTATATTGTCACTTACGGGATATCTTCCGTGATTATTTTTAATGTTGAGCACCCGATATTTCGACGCTGTACGCTAACAACCATCCGCAAATGGTGTTGTTTGCTGATGATACTAAATCTTGACGATGTAAATAGCGCCCTACTGCAGGTTCATAATTGGTTTACCGCTAATAATTTAGTACTAAATAGGAAAAAACTATTTGCATAAGATTTGTTTTACCAAATGTCAAAAGTAGTGATTGTGACATAGTATTGAATCAAGAGAAACTTGAATTTGTCAGTAAAACGGTTTTCTTGGGAATTACGCTCGACCACAGGCTACAATAGGGTCCTCATTTAACATCCCTTGCAGGCCGGCTGAGCTCAGCAGCGTATGCTGTTAGAAAAATCCGTCAATTTACTTTAATTTTATTTAGGATAGTCTATTTTAGTTATTTTCATAGTATTATGTCATACGGTATTTTACTATGGGGACGGGCTGCAGACATCGAGTCTATTTTTATTCTGCAGAAAAGAGCCATCAGAGCCGTATATGAATTACGATACTTTAAGAGAACTGTTTAAGGAAATGAATATCATGACAGTACCTTGTCAATACATCTATGAAAACATCATGTACGTTAGGAAAAATCTGCATTTATTCAGTAAAAGAGGTGACAGACACCACTATAATACTAGAAATAGGGACCAACTAGTTCAGCCAGGTTTCAGGCTTGCTAAAGTGGATTCATCTTTCATGGGTTTGAGTTTGAGTTTTAGTTTGAGTGGGTAACACGATAACGAGGGAAACGGATAACAATAGAGTGTTAGACTAAAAAAATACTCAAATACAAAAAAAAGTTTGATAGCCCTCTTAACAACGTTTTGAACAAAATTATCGTATTAAGTGCCACATTTTAATGACAATGTATTTTTCTTTCAGCACACAATCAAACTGGATGTACCCGGTAAGTTATATAGTATAGTATTTATTATCACTGTTCATTTAACAGTTAAATAAATTAACCATTGTCATATTTGCTACGATATTAAAGATCAGTCCTGAAGTACATAATTATAATTATTTATTTAAACTTCATGTAAAAGACACAGGCGGACTAAGTGCCATACATAGATATAATAAAGAAGATGCCATAAGTGTAGTACGAAAATAAAAGATATTTCTTTCACATTTCTACTGTTGTGTATTTTTTTTTCAGGGGAACTGTAAATCTCGCCGTGCTTTGCTTACATTCGGTTTAGACTTGTAAGTATCTTCATTTTGCCTTTGTTCACAAAATATTTTTTACATAATTGAACTTCGGTTTAATCTGCCGAATTACATAATAGTCAAGCCCCTAATACCCGTTTAACTAATATTAAGCCCAGATGAGGTGATGAAGCTTAAACATTATTGTTCTGATGGAATTTGGGCTCTTGTTGTCGAACCGATGAGCGCTGAACATCTAATTGCGCTCCAAGTAGTTCTAACAAGCATGATAGTACACTTTGTCAAATTATTTATTACTTTTCCCCATTTGGTACGAGTACATAATTTGATAATTCAATGGTAAAGAAAAAATAAACTAAGTTGAAAATGTAACAAAAATTTAATTAATGTTAACAGTTTGCCCGTGATTTCATCTTATTATCTCACAATAAGTGAAAGCATTGTTACACTTGTTATGCTAATCTTTTTTGTTAATGATTTGCCAATAAACGTGAACCAATTTGTTTCAGTATGGCCAACTTGGATCATTATTGTGAGTCCCTGCAGTGAGTATTTATGTTTTAATTAAATGATTACGCACATTCATACAACAACCAAAGAAACAAGTTAGTAATACTTTGTTTTTCCGATACAGAGAATCGATTCCCATCATTGCAGCTAATCCATCAAACAGAACAACTGCTACAGCTGTACCTACAAGTATTACAACTACTACAACTATATCCACGGATATGACAACTACTACTACACCTATACCCAAGTATATGACAACTACTACTACAGCTATACCCACGTATATGACAACTACTACTACAGCTATACCCACGTATAAGCCAACTACTACTACAGCTATACCCACGTATAAGCCAACTACTACTACAGCTATACCCACGTATAAGCCAACTACTACTACAGCTATACCCACGTATAAGCCAACTACTACTACAGCTATACCCACGTATAAGCCAACTACTACTACAGCTATACCCACGTCTAAGCCAACTACTACTACAGCTATACCCACGTATATGACAACTACTACTACAGCTATACCCACGTATAAGCCAACTACTACTACAGCTATACCCACGTATAAGCCAACTCACTACCTCATTCCCCCCGCACCGCGCGCGCGTCAACAAGTATTCTTATATGCTCGCATAATTAAAATCGCTTACTGGTGTCTAAGTGAATAATTAACTCTTAAACATATATCAATGTGCAGCTAAATGTACAAGCTGTATAGTGCATAAATCAGTTTTTAAATCCACCAAACGGTTAATAAGTAATTACAGTATTAACTACTAAGTAAACGTTACAAATTACAAATAAGTCAGCTGTTAGCTAGTGGAGCGGTGTGCCGGGGTCAACGACCGGCCTTCGTTCGTCCTTCGTTTAACTTCGGAGTACTTCGGTGGCTCGAGGACGCACGTTCGCCTCGATCGGCAACACTCGGGCGCAGTCGGACAGCGCTTGGACTTTGAGATAAGATAGTGACAACAAAATCGTCGCTGTCTACTCCTTCGCACCGAAATCAAGTTAGTAACAAACTCACTGACATGCTGCCACTACGGCGAACACCGCCCGCTTCACCTTGTCCCTCGGAGTTGATACAGACAAGCAACGAAACCAGTCATCAAGCTTCTTTAACCGCGACGGACTCAGTAAATAAATCACCATTGCAACACTGCGAATCTGCACCCAATCTTCAGTCACTCACGACTAACATCATTGAGCGTAAGAAAAGAAAGCTTATGGACAGTGATGATAACATTTCAGCTACAATAAAGGAGTTTTTCTCTCAGTTCTCTAAAGACCAAGATAAGCGTTTTCAAGAACTACAAAACACAATAAGCAAACTAAATGAACAGAACGATGAATTACGTAAAAGTGTTAATTTAATGTCTGATAAGTACGACGATTTTCTATTGCAAATTACCCGTTTAGAGACGGAGAAACAAGAGGATAAAAAAACCATTAGACAATTAGAAGATAAACTCGAACTATTAGAACGCAAATCGCGCACGTCTGGTATTGAGATAAGAAATATTCCTAAAGAAAGCGGCGAAACTAAGGACAGCCTATGTAGTGTTTTGTCGAACCTGGGAAAAACTATTGATCTTGAAATTAACCATTCCAGCATCAGAGATATTTATCGCTTGAACACCAAGGACGGGTCTAATCCGGTGATTGTTGATTTAACCTCAGTTCTAACCAAAGAAAAAGTTATAAAAGGAATTAAGAGCTTTAATAAGTCCAGAGTAAATAAGGATAAACTCAACACAACCCACCTTAACCCACAAAATCAACCTAAGCCATTATATGTGTCGGAAACCTTAACACAAAAAACACACAGATTGTTCTACCTGGCCCGATCTTTCCAAAAAACTCATGGTTACGAATTCTCCTGGACCTCCAATGGAATAGTTTATCTAAAGGAAACTGCTGGTTCTCCCCAAATCCGCATAACCACTGAGCTGGATATAGAGAAGCTAAGAATCTCGCAATGACTACCTATAGTTAAGATAAACCGTAGCATATTTACTATGTTTACTAAATTATTAATGCATGCCTCTCAAGTTTCTGTAAATATGTCATCTCACTATGTCATTCTCTCAAATTGTAATAACCTCATAAAAAAGCACATTGTTAAATATAAGTTTTTTAAAATACCACACTATCACTTATTCACAAAATACAATTTCAACAAATCAAACAATAACATAAACAAAACCACTACATATAACTCACTAGGTAAAAATACACACTACAATATACTAACAACTTTACTCATTATAATATCACACAAAACAAACATATTTATCTACATATATAACATAACTGTCTCCCTACATACGATTAATTACTCAATGAGATACCATAAATACATTATATACACAACACAAATAGGCAAATCAACACTGCTGGTTTCGTCGGATATAACTTCCTTGCACAGCTACAACTTTGCTCTTTTATTTACATCAGGAGCTGAAACAGGCGATTTTATTTCGTGTCCACGTATGACTAACTTAAAAAGACCAATATTTATTGTAATTAAACCCATATTTGTTAACTATATTGAACTCCATATTAACATTCGGTAATTTCAAGGATTTAACAGAAAATATCGATAAGGTAACAAACAGTATCTGATTCTGTTCATACATTGAAGACTGTCACAAAATAATTTCGCCCTCAACTGAAAGCCTTGTAGTTTTCACCCAAAATATACGCAGTATAAACTGCAATTTTAATGGGTTAGAATTACTATTAACTAGATTAAATCTACATTGTGATGTACTAGTCCTCACAGAAAGCTGGCTATCCTGCACTACTTCAATACCTAATTTACCAGGATATCGATCGGCTGCGACAAAAAATAACGTAAAACAAAATGATGGTGTTGTCATACTTTATAAAGAACACCTTCGTTTTAAAATTGTGGAACCAGAATTCAGCGAAGGTAACTGTCTTATTGCTACGATTAAAAATAAAATTGCAATTGTTGCAATATATCGATCACCATCCTTTTCAAACATAGACACATTTCTGAAATCCTTGGATGACGTATTAACTAACTACTCTTCCTTTGACAATATAATAGTTATTGGCGACATAAATATTGCAATAAATATAGATAAAATTGACCTTCAAGGTGAACGTTACCTAAATCTGGCTGCTAGTCATGGCTTGTTACCCGCACATACATTAACTACACGGCCAGATAGTAAAACATGCATAGACCATATACTCCTTAAGACAAAAAGTACCTGCAGCACCATAGTACCAATAGCAACTTTGACTGACCATTACCCGGTCTTACTACACATGAAATTTAAGAAAACTCAACAATTCGCGATAACAACTATTAAAAAAATTGACGAAGATGGCCTAAAAGAGGAAATATCAAAAATTGACTTCACTGTGGTTTATGAATCACAAGATCCTAACATTTCTCTGATGTATATTACTCACTGTCTTCAGACTGCAATTAATAATAACACCAAAGTTATCACCTTGTCGCGTCGAAAGAAGATTATAAAACCCTGGATCACACAAGGTTTGCTGCGCTGTATGAGGAATAGGGATAAACTACATAAAAAATTAAAACTCTCGCCGGATAACGTAACATTAAAATTAACTTACACCCGCTATAGAAACCACTGCAACACTATACTGAAAAAAGTAAAAAGAACTTATGAAAAAAATCTGGTCAAATCAGTTCAAAATGATAATAAAAAACTGTGGAAAGTGATAAAAGACGTCACAAACACAAACAAAAATACTAGCTGCTCAACTGAACTCCTATCTCTTGCTGACGACCCTAAACATTCTCTGAACAAAGTGAATAGCCACTTTGTTGATGTCGGTAGATCTCTGGCAGATAAGATCAGGCAAAATAAATCAAATATATTAGACACTAATGTTGATACCAATTCAGATGTACCTCATCAACTAAATTCTTTTGTACTGGAGGATACGGATGAATTTGAAGTAGACCATCTCATCATTAATTTAAAAACGGATAGCTCGACTGGTTACGATGGGATTAGCAGCAAATTTTTAAAAATACACAAAAACATTCTAGTCACTCCACTCACCTTCGTTTTTAACTCCTGCCTCCAAAATGGGATATTCCCAAAATCTTTAAAAAAGTCTGAGGTTTGCCCAATATACAAAGGTGGGGACAGAGATTGCATCACTAACTAAAGGCCCATATCCATACTTCCAGCATTGTCAAAGATCCTTGAGAGAATAATTAATGTAAGACTAACAAGGTATCTTGAAAGTAAAAACTTGCTCTCACCAAACCAATACGGTTTCCGTAACGGAAAATCTACTGAACAAGCTGTAAACAAGCTAACAAGCTACATCAGTGATAAATTAGATGGAAAAACGAAGTGCCTGACCATCTTCTTAGATTTAGCAAAGGACTTTGATACAATCTCTGTTTCGGTACTCTTGGCTAAACTGGAAAGACTGGGCATCAGAGGTACGCAGTTGAAACTTTTTGAAAGTTACCTGACTGATCGCTATCAATGTGTTCGTGTGGGAAACGTTACCAGCACTGACCTTCCAGTTACACATGGAGTTCCTCAGGGCAGCATCTTAGGGCCAACCTTATTTCTAGTCTATATCAACGACCTTACTAACCTGAAACTTACCAAGGGTGAAATCGTTTCCTTTGCAGATGATACTGCTCTCCTGTTCTCAGCTGTTAACTGGAGAGACGTATTTGATGCTGCCCAGTCTGGTTTTAACACTGTCAGAAAGTGGCTAAATGACAATGTTTTAACGTTAAATATTGATAAAACCAAATACATTTGTTTTAGTATTCGACCAGACTTGGACATTGATCACACCTATGCCATTATTCCACACGAATGTACACCTCATGGAAACTGCTCATGTTCTAAAATAGAGAGGGTCGAATCAACTAAATATTTGGGCGTTACTATCGACAAGAACCTTAACTTTAAGGAACACATAAGAATTCTAACGGGGTGGGTTCGAAGACTGATATATATCTTTAAAAATATACGACACATCGTCGACCCTCCTATCTTGAAACGAATATACTTTGCTCTCTGCCAGTCACTCATAACATATTGTATATCTGTATGGGGAGGTGCTCCAAAGACGACGCTCAAATCTATTGAGGTTGCCCAACGTGCAATACTTAAGGTAAGCACCTTTAAGCCAATACTTTTCTCTACTGCCGCACTCTATCAATTGTGTGGAGTACTAACAGTGAGACAGTTATTCACATTAAAAATAATCCTAATGCAACACTCACAAATAATTTACGACCCCCACATGTTGAATAAACGCAGAAATTACACAGTTTTTAAGAAACATAGAACATCTAACACCAAATTTGTAACAAAATTCAGTAACTCTCTCGGCCCTTTTATCTACAACAAACTTAATAAAGTCCTTAACATATACCCACTTAATACAGATTGTTGCAGGAGAAAAGTGTTGGAATACCTACAAAGTCTCACTTACGACGAAACCGAACAGCTTCTAACCGTACTAAGATAGACAGCAGTTAAAAGTTAAATATTTTTATACATTATTTTATATGCATAAAAGGGTATCTGTCATTAACATGGTCACTCATACACTACCACATTTCACACTCACACCGAACTATAGACACACCCTCTCACATTCACTCATTCACCTAGCCACAATATACAAAGAGAGGTTCACACCACTAATATAATAATTGTTTCATATAAGAGTACCTACATAACATTCAAAAGTATTGTTCAAAGCAAGCATACAAAAATCATATGATATGTAACTCGAGGGGGATGGCGCTGTAAGCCGAAATACAGGTTCTGCCTAGTTTGGCTTCAGATGCTAAAACTTTTGTGTACGACAACAGCTGATCAAAGCTTTTTTATTTGTAATTTATTGTAAGTACTGTTTTTGTGAAAGAAATAAAATTTATTATTATTATTATTATTATAACTACTCCTACACCTATAACCACGTATATGACAACTACTACTACAGCTATACCCACGTATAAGCCAACTACTACTACAGCTTTACCCATGAATATGACAACTACTACAGCTATACCCACAAATATTACAAACTAGCTGTACCCGGCATGCGTTGCAATGCATTTTTCCTACCTACCTACTACCTACCTACCTACCTGTCTACTTCTCACCGTTTAAACCTTCCCTGGACTACGACAAACATTTTAAAACCAAAATCAGCTCAATCGGCCCAGCCGTTCTCGAGTTTTAATCAGACTAACGAACAACAATTCATTTTTATTTATATAGAAGATAGATACTACAGCGAAAGCAGACGCTTCACAATTTCATTTTATTTTTAATTATTTTTGTAATAAGAAGGCACAAGCGATAGATTTACGAATGACTAACTCGAACAATTTTTAATTTTACAAGGTTTAAAATATTTTTGGGGGCCAAATTAAGAAAACCAACAGGTAGAAACCAAAACCGATAGGGTAGACGACAAAAAAATCTAATTCGCCCGTCATTTGCGTAAACCAAAATGATTGACGAAGATACGACGCTTTTAAAATTTTCAATACGTCACGCCTTGGAATAATTTTTAGTGAGATCTGACGTCACCAGTCCCCATCCCCGAGTTTTGTTGCGTTTTATCTTTGTTAATATTCATTGATTTACAAAAACGAAAAAATCGTGTCCATTATTTTCCAACATTACTGACGGACTAAATATATTTGCAATTTTTAGATTCTGTGGTCATGCCCACTAGACAGTTTTACCATTTTCTTTCGGTACATCTTTTAGGGTCTTCGGCTTTATCAAACAACACCACAACAGCTTTACCTCCTTTGAAACATTTTCTTACTTCCTCAATGAAAATCCTCAAAATTCAAATGGGTTTTTTATAATTGTTATACAGAGTGGAGAAGACAATACGACAATAAATGAAAACACGCGTAATACTAGTTCATAGGAATAATTCTACACACTTAAAAAAACCCAAAACCGAAATTAAAAAAAAAAAAACAGACAAAATCTAACTCTAAGGATACTCTTTATGACTCTTATTGGCCTGGTTTAAGGTCTAATTTGCAGTAAATCAAATTAGCGAAAGTTTTTTAATAGCGAGTTGGCAAGGGGTCGTTAACCTGTTAGTGCTTCCTTAAAATCAGATGGGTACGTATCATAATCCCGAATTTTAAAAGACCGAATTTTAAAATACCGATGGACGAAATCCCGAAAATTGAAACGCCGAATGGTTGTTTGGTCGAAAGTTTAAAATCCCGAAAGTTCATTAGACCGAAAGTTTGAAATCCCGAAGTTCAAAATCCCGAAGTTTAAAATCCCGTAGTTCAAAATCCCGTAGTTCAAAATCCCGAAAGTTCATTTGTCCGACAGTTTAAAATACCGAAGTCCAAAATCCCGAAAGTTTAAAATCCCGAAGTTCAAAATCCCGTAGTTCAGAATCCCGAAATAGTTATCGTTTCCGAGAAAAACGATTTGCAAACATGCAGCATACAGCAAGCATGCAGCAAGCATGCAGCAAGCATGTAGCAAGCATGCAGCAAGCATGCCGCAAGCATGCAGCAAGCCTGAAGCAAGCATGCAGCAAGCATGCAGCAAGCATGCAGTATGCAAGCATGGAGCATGCAGCAGGCATGGTTTCTGTCACGGCTCCGACGCTGCGGGGCTCCGGCGGTCACACGCGACCTTATCGTTGCAGAGGGTTTTAACGCTTACCACCGCAACTTCGGCTTTCTGGCCGGCTGAAGCCGGCCAGCCTCAGCCGCGGCGGCAAGTCTTAAAGCCACCTGCTCCTCAGCTCGCGGCCCGCCAGCCCCTCCGCGCCTACGCGGGCTTAAATTACACTCTCGGGGTAGGGCAGAAAAGACTACGTGGAATCGGTTCTGCAGCGATTTATTTCTGTCACAAAATTTGTGCTTATAGGAAACCATAATTATTTTTATTTTTTTTTTATTTTGGAATTCCACAATTTACATCTTTGTTCCAAACGTTGTTTTATGACATAAAACGAAAAATAATGAATTGTTTGTTAAATAATACGTTACTAAATAAAAGTTTTCGTCCATTCGGAATTTCGTCCATTCGGGATTTCATCCATCGGTATTTCGTTAATTCGGGATTTCGTCCATTCGGGATTTCATCCATCGGTATTACAACCATCGGTATTTCGGTCTTTCGGGATTTCGTCCATTAGGTATTTCGTCCATTAGGGATTTCGTCCTTTCGGGCATTTGAACATCGACATTTTGTGTTTCGATATAACGACTATCGGCATTTAAAACTTTCGGTATTTTGAATTTCGATGTTTTGGACGTCGGTATTTCAATCGTAGGTATTATGAACTTTCGGGATTATGATACGTACCCAATCAGATACATCATGTAGCAAATGTTGAAGGTGAAAAATAATTTCCTGTGACTAAACTACTTGATATTTTCAAACGATTTTTTTTTTGTATGTTAGGAACGTCTTGAGATATGCGTAGTTTAATTTATTGTCGTATTGTCATCACCACCCTGTATGTAAATTATATTAGTTATATTTTGCTTAAAGACTGACTTCGAAATACGATTCGGATACGGATTGTGAAATTGTCTATTTCACAATCCGTATACGCTACACAGTTTTCTAGTTGCTTTTTCCATGTTAGCAGGAGTAAAACAACATTGTTTTGTTGGTGGTGGTCTCAAAGTAACATTATTAAATAAGATTATTGTTTGAGTAATATTTATTAGTTTTTGTAATATTTGTTTAAGCTTTGAAACACAACGTCCGCTACAGTAAGATTGTTTTGTTAATCGTCATGGTAGGGCCCCTATTGTAAAAATGTTATTTTAACATCTTTTGACAGGTATGTCGCTTTGTCGGTTAGGTTACTTCTTGCCTCAGGTTCGAAAGTTTTGGATCAGAGGCGTATATTTTGCCCCCATAGTAAAAATAATATGTGTGTAATTTTTAAAACGGATGAAAACATCGTTTTGAGGTTGTATTCAATGTAATAATATTTTACATTATCCTTTGCCTAGTTTAATTAAAGTAATGTTCAATGTAATTATTTTACTTGTTCTGTTGTACTGATTGGATGTTGCAGCAGAGTTGCGTTGGAAAGGCTCTTTTTACAAGCTTCAAATTGTTGCAAGAGTTCGGGTGACCATGGAAATGGCTTTGCACCTTTGCTGTTAGTTGCAACCAGGGCATCAATCAAAGGAGCCTGGAATTGCGCTGCTCGCGGCACGAATCGGCGATAATAGTTAAGCATACCCTGAAACCTGCGCATACCTTGAACTGTCTCAGGTGGTGGAAAATCCAGCAACGTTTGAATTCGATTCTGTGGGGGGCGAGTACCATCACCACTGACGTGGTAGCCGAGAAATACGGTTTCACTGACACCCAAGACACACTTAGAAGGGTTTAATACTACTCCATAGTCTTGCAGGCGTTTGAAAAGGACGCGCAGGTGCTGAAGGTGAGTAGACTCGTCCCTGGAAAATATGAGGATATCATCTACGTAAGGAAAACAAAATTCAAGACCCCGTATGACCTCATCGATGAAACGCTGAAAGGTTTCGCCAGCGTTCCTTAAACCAAAAGTCATATACGGGAATTCGAAAAGGCCAAATGGGGTTACGATGGAAGTTTTGTCAATATCCTCTTCAAAAACTGGAATTTGGTGATAAGCTTTAACAAGATCCAGTGTGCTAAATACCTTGACACCAGCGAGGTTATGGGCGAAATCATTGATGTGCCGAACCGGGTATCGATCTGGTATGGTCCTGGCGTTCAGGGCCCGGTAGTCACCGCAAGGGCGCCAGGTATTGTCTTTTTTAACGGTCATATGTAACGGTGAAGACCAGGCACTTTTTGACGGACGGGCTGTCCCGCATCTTACCATTTCCTCGAATTCTTTTTTAGCCGCAACTAATTTCTGCGGCGCCAAACGACGAGGTCGACAGGAAACAGGAGGTCCGTCTGTGGTCTTGATATAGTGCACTGTGTTATGCTTGATGACTCTAGGAAAGCCAGGTGATCGAGTGATATCTGGAAACTCCGCTAAAAGCTGAGTAAATATTGACTTACCAGACGCTACTGCTCGTACGCTGGGCTGGTCAATCCTAGCAGTGGAAGCAGCGGATTTTAGTCCAGTAGTACCGTCGACCAATTTCTTATTTCGGCAATCCGGTAAAAGGTGATAAAATGCCAAAAAATCAGAACCAATAATGGCTGTGCTGACGTCGGCTATCACGAATTGCCAAGTGAAATCACGGCGCAAACCAAAATTTAATTTAAGATTTACTGTACCAAAAGTTTGAATACTGCTTCCATTAGCTGCACTTAGTTCATAATCCGTAGGCTGCCTGCGTGACGGTAACCAGCGATGCGGAAAACAACACAGGTCTGACCCAGTGTCAATAAGGAACGGGCGTCTGGTCACATGGTCCGTGACGAAAAGGCGGCGGCCGATATTTCCGCAATCAGTTGCCGCCGCTACTGACCGCTGGTTGGGTTTTCCGACTCCCAATTATATGGCCTAGTACATCTAGTTGCTTTAACGCCCCATCTCCTGTGGTACCAGCAGTGCTTAGCATTGTTTGCTGACCTACTGGAAGATGCTGACCTGCTGGATGATGCGGACCGGTCGCGTATGGGACGTTGTTGCTGCCTCGAAATAGCAGCTACTTGCTTACTCACATCTTCTAATTGCTGTGCTAATGTAGCAAGAGTTAAAGTTGAAGTTGCCGATGTACAACAAACAGCAGGTGATGGGGCTAACTCCACGATCTTGTCCGCTAACTCCGACACTTTATCCAAATGGAGGTCACCCTGTGCTGCTAGTATTGCTTGAGCCTGTTGGGGCAGACGGCGCAACCAAAGTTGGCGTAGGATATTATCATCTGATAAAACCGACCCTGCAAGTGAGCGAAGGTGACGAAGAAATTGAGACGGTTTTCGGTCACCAAGCTCTTCGTCACTAAGAAGCTGTCTAACTCGTTTCTCTTGGGAAATTGAAAGTCGTTGGATGAGGATTTCTTTTAATTTTTCATATTTCCCTTCGGCTGGTGGATTTGTTATTAAATCCTCGACTTCACCTGCCAGCCTCTGATCCAGATGACCAACTACATAATTGTATTTGGTAGTGTCACCAACAATATTAGCAATTTGGAATTGAGCTTCCACTTGTGCAAACCAAACTGCGGGCTTGTCAGCCCAAAATGTAGGTAATTTAACTGCTACCCTACATACCTTTGCCTCCATTTCATTCTGACCTAGTCGCTTTTGCAATGCTGCATTTTCTGCTATCAGTTGCTCGAGTTGTGCCCGAAGCTGTTCGTCCGCCATGATGCAAAATCTATATAAAGCAAGTAGCAATAATACCACACACCCGAGCGCCGCAGAACAAGCAAACAATAAGAAATAAATTTTGAAGACTACAATACCAAACCCAAAAAAAAAAAAAATATGTGGGTTGCTTACATAATATAAGTGTATATGACGTGCACCTTATAATAAAAATAATAAACTTAAATCATTCGCTCATATCTTTGAGTAAGTGCAGCTCCACTAAATAGTACTAGCACAACAAAACAACCTAATGTTGATATTATTTTGTGCCTATGTTGATATTAAATGTAAGACAACGTGAATGGTTAGGAATGACCAGTGCTGCTTATCATAGTTCAGATTTCACTTAACACTTGCACTCAAAGCGCACACAATATGCAATCTTACGCAGTTGTTGATCCAGCGATTGCAGTCGTTAGATAACAACTGCTAGTTGAAGTCTGTACTTTCCAGGAACACGATGTTTTCGTAGCGCACCGTAGAGAGAGCGGCGTAGCGCACCGAAGACAGAGCGGCGTAGCGCACCGTAGACAGAGCTGCGTAGCGCACCGTAGACAGAGCGGCGTAGCGCACCGTAGACAGAGCGGCGTAGGGCCGAGGCTGTGGTTGGAGTCAGCAGTCTACTGATCACAGCTCACCTCCTGGTATTGCTTGGTCATTCGAAGGTGTGACGAATCACGTCGGGGTCACCAATGCGGGAGATTTCAGCTCCCGAACATAACAAATAAAATTCTTGTGATTCGAAAGTAATGTAATTTTTAATCCGTCTTTGACAGACGTCCAAAACCCTCTGTCACCTAGCCCTAGGGATGTGACCTCTCCGTAGTGATGTTACACATTGAAAAGAATACCAAAGAGAGCGATGTTATAGTCGCCACAAATACTTTCTTAAATTTAAAAGCACTTCCCGCGAGAAATAACGATTGTAACTTGGAGTTAGGATCGTTTTATTAAAAATATGAGTTCCAAAACACTATAGTCGTAAAAACATGCAGTTTTAATCAGAACAGTAAGAGCTAAACAGTTTTAAAAGTTGGTAAGTGTTTACATGTTGCTGCTCGTGACTACGTAGCAATTAATAAAGGTTGTAAAAAGACTCTTCAATGAAGTCTAAAGGCACTCGATCCTCCCATCACTGCGATCATTGTGTTGTTCTAGAGCATACTGGGGACCTTCTCGTTACGGAGATATTGGGGGTCAAAGTTTCAATTCTTACACAAGTCTTTTTACTTTAAACTTCCACGACCCCTTTTTTTTTTTTAAGGATGGGAAATCATCAAATGACCCCCCCCATTCTGGGCGGAGCGGGAGGGAGTGTCAGACTGTGGTGAGAAGTCACGTATATTGTTCATTATCATATCACGTATGTTGTACATCAGCGTGTCACGTATTGTTCAGGGTTAAGTTAAGGTAAACATACTGTTTCCATTGTCTTAGTGTTAGCACGTAGTCACGTACCATCTAGGTATATTTAAACCAACTATTAAAGGAGAGAGCACAGTTGAGGACTATAGCTGAGTACAGTTGACTCTCAGTTCACAGTTGACTCTCTAAGTAATACACACCATGTTGTTTACTTAACCCCTCCTCATCCCCACATCGCATGGCGACCCTGCCAGTCGACTGGACGGCGTTATAGTTCTCCGTTCGAGGGAATCGCAGCAGCAGAAGTTGACTAGACTTCGGTGAGCTTCACGTTACATCGAGTCACGGGCCATGGGGAGCACAACATCAAAGGAAGAAGTGATCGTCGCGCAGACGGCAGCGGGTGGTTCGAATGCCGCAACGGTTACACAGGAGCAGGTGACAGCCGTCCAAACGGTGTTGTTATTTATTGCTGTATGTTTGGCACTTGTCATCGTTGGTGTGGCAGTCTGGATGTATAAAAGGTGGCACCACAGTTGGGTCGAGGACCAGCTAAACCAGCGGGAGATTCGCAAGGCTGTGCAGATGGCCTGACCAGATATGGACGAAGTGACGTTCCCTCATCAAGAAGTAAGTGATTAAGTGATTCTGTTCGTAAACTTAAGTGTGAGTGATGATCAAGCGGTAAATTTAGAGACAATAGTATGCATATAATACATATATTAAGTTTAAATGGAAGTGGAACTAACGTCACTGTTCATACAACTAAAATTGTTAAGGGAAAATATTGTAAAATTGAGTCCTAGTAGGCGTCAAGGCGGCAATTTTAATAAGAAAATAAGTGACGCGAAAGCCTTATACGGAAAATTTAAGAGAATAATTTCAAGTTCGAGCAAATTTTCAGAAGAGTTAATACAGCTGATAGTTAAAATAGAAAATTTGTACGTAAATACTATAAAATTCGAAGACATCGGCAAAGTCAAACTAGAGATGGCGGCGAAAAGATTTTCTTTAAAGACGGCGGTTAGCTTGCTACCGAAAATGAATGGCAATGAACAGGTGACCCAAGATTTGATTGATGCCATAGGTTTATATAGTTCCATGTTAGAGGAGGCAGATAATACTCTTTTAGTAAAATTCGTTCTAACCACACGGCTTACCCAGGGGGCTAGGATTCGGTTGTCTTCCAATTACGCAACAGTGGACTATCTGTTAGCTGACATGAGAAAGCATTTAATAACAGTAGAGCCGGACGTGGCTGTGCAAACCAAACTAGCTCGCGCAAGGCAAAACAATAAATCGGTCGCGGAATTTGGTGCCGAGATAGAAAAGTTGATGGTCAATTTGACTATTTCTCAAGCCGGGGAAAGTTCGGAAGCTTATAAAATTTTGCAGCCATTGAACGAAAGATATGCGATTAGGAAGTTTGCCGACGGATTGCGTAATCAGCGTCTTACTACGGTTATAGCGGCGCGGAATTTAACTTGTTTAAAAGATGCTATTAGGGTAGCGGAAGACGAGGATTGTGCTTCGTCATCGCAAGTGTTGACGTACCAGCGCTGGCCCGCAAGACGTGGTTTTTCATCGGGCATAAGAAATTGCGGAAATAGCCATGGGCGGCAGATTGTAGAGAATAGACACGCGCAGCATGGAACAGCTGTTGAGCGTACGCGCAAAAATGTCAAGGTATGGCATAGCAATGGAATGCGCGGTCGCAGCGATAATGCTCGTCGTGGACGCCAGACTCAGCAAGGTCAGCGGCGTGTGGCGTGTTTTGATTACGCGCGGGGCGATGCTGACTCAGGCGCAGTGTCAATGACACGGAACGATGAAGGCGGACAGCTGAGTGAGACTCGGTTTTTTCGTGCCTAAGCATATTTTAGCTTGTGATAGCATTAACTGGGTTAATTTGTTAGTGGATAGTGTAGATACGGAATGGTTAGTAGATACAGGTGCATCTATATCAGCCGTAAAAAGCACTTTTTTAACGAATAACGCTTTGTGTTATAAAGTAGTTAAGGAAGAGTTAGTGATCAATGGTGTAGTGTAGGAGGTAGTTTGCAAGCTATAGGTTATGTATATTTAAATTTGGAGTACGGTCGATGTTCGTTCGTGCATAGGGTTTATATATTTAATGAGTTACCATGTAAGTCGGTAGGCATATTAGGCCAGGATTTCCTACAGAAATATGGTGGTATTAAAGATTTTTCGTTAAATAGGTGATCTCTTAAGGATCATAAGGGGCAGAAGGTTTCGATGCCGCTCAAGTCGTATGATTACCTGTTGACTATTCCTCCGCGTTGTGAGGTGGTAAAGTATTTTCCCGTTAATAGATCAGAAGATTGTGTAGTGGTAAGGAAAGAATTGCGTGAGGGTGTTTTTTTGGCTAGTGTGATGGCTAGACCTAGGAATGGGATGATACCCATTAGGGTTTTAAACACAAACTCGGAGGAGGTTGTGTGTAGCATGTCCGGTGTGGAAGTTTATCCGTTAAGTGATTACGATTGTTGTAGTTTTGCGGAGCCGGAAGTGAACGTTGAGCGTGTTAAGGAAATATTTTCTTTGCTTAAACTTGATTATTTAAATGCCGAGGAACGATTGTCGATTGAGCGAATTTGTGTGAAGTATTCTGATATATTTCATGTTCCGGGGGATAAATTATCAGTCACGAATGTGTATAAGCAGTCAATACGATTGAAAGAGAATGTGACTCCAGTTTATAGGAAGCAATATAGAATACCTTATGTACAGAAGAAGGAAGTTGATAGGCAAGTGCAGGAGATGGTGGATAGTAATATTATTGAAGAGGCAGTTAGTGAGTGGTCTAGTCCTGTTTTGGTTGTACCCAAGAAAGCAGATCGTAGTGGGGAGAAGAAATGGCGCGTAGTGATAGATTACAGGCAGTTGAACGAAAAGATACAGGAAGATAAATTCCCTTTGCCTAATATAACTGAAATCTTAGATTCAATGTCGGGTGCTGTTTACTATAGTCACTGTGACTTGTCACAATCATATTATCAGTGTATTTTAGAAGAAAGTAGTAGGAAATACATTGCTTTTACGACTGATAAGGGGCAGTATCAGATGTGTAGGTTACCAATGGGGTTAAAGATAAGTCCGAGTTCTTTTAGCAGATTGATGACTGTGGCCATGTCTGGATTGAATTATGACAGGTGTCTGATTTATTTGGATGATTTGATTATTTTTGGACGGAATTTGGATGAGCATAACAGGAATCTTATATCAGTTTTTTCACGCTTGAGGAAAGTAAATCTTAAGCTAAATCCATCCAAGTGTGAATTTTTGAAGAAGCAAGTGCTTTATTTGGGGCACGTAATTTCGGCGGAAGGTATTTCACCAGATCCAGAAAAGGTAGAAGTCATAAAAAGTTATCCGCGTCCAACGACGGTTGATGAGGTAAAGAGGTTCGTAGCGTTTGCGAATTATTATAGGAAGTTTATACCAAATTTTGCTAATATAGTGTTACCTATGAATGGACTATGTAAAAGAGATGTCGTGTTTAGTTGGACCGATGAGTGTGAGAGGTCTTTTCTGTTGCTTAAGGAAGCGTTAATGAATCCACCGGTGTTGGATTATCCAGATTTTTCTGATAACAACACTTTCATATTGCAAACCGATAGTTCGGGGTATGCTTTAGGAAGTGTGTTGTGTAATGGGAACGGAAAACCCATTGCATATGCTAGTAGGTCGTTAGGGAAAAGTGAGTTAAATTATCCTATAATAGAGAAGGAGTTATTGGCAATAGTTTGGTCAGTTAAACATTTTAGACCGTATTTGTACGGACGGAGGTTCGTCGTAAAAACGGATCACCGGCCGCTGTTGTATTTGTTTAACATGACAGATCCTTCAAGTAGGTTGACTAAGTTTCGTTTGTGTTTAGAAGAATACGACTTTGAGATTGAATATATTAAGGGAAAAGAAAATGTGCAAGCAGATGCACTTTCCAGGATAGTAATTACGAGCGAGGATTTGAAAACCATACGCGAAAAGACTATGTCCGTGATGACGAGAGCGCAGTACAAACGGTTAAGAGAGCCGAATGTTTGTGATTGGGACTCCATGGTATCTGGGACTGATCACCCTAGGATCGTGGAAGTTCTTAAAAATGTTAAGGAAGCACTTCTAGTGTAGAGCGCATCTAGCTGCTTTATACCTTTTACGTTTTCCTATATCTGTGACGTTGCTATGGGTTGTTATTTTGATCTGCTTGTTTGGACTTCACAAATATATATTTTGGAAATAACATTTTTCACTTATTCTTTAATATGGTAGCAGAGCGTTAACAATTAACATTGTTTAGTTGCAATAGTGGTAAAACTAAAGAGTTATGCAATCGTCCGGCGTAAAAATCGAGATCGGTCGACTCGACGGTATCACTAACTGGCAAACATGGAGATACAAGGTAAAATTACTACTGAAGAGTACTCCAGGTACGCTAGAAGCAATTGAAGGCAAGTTAATTAAGCCGGAAAATCCAGGACAAACGGCTAAAACTGAAGATTTACAAAAGTTTAAGAATGAAATAACTAATAAATAATAATAAATAATTATGTTGATGAATAAGAGTGACAAAAATATAGAAAACTTGACGACACAAGTATGTACTTTTGAGAGATCTTTACATCAGAAGAATTTAGAAGAAAGCGGAAGTAGCAATGGACTTCTTATGTTAAGAGGAGAGAAGCGCTACGAAAAACAAGGAATTAGCAAAAAAAATGGAAGAAATGCAAATACTGTGGAGAAAGCTGTCAAAAAGTCACATCTTGCAAGAAGTGGATTGCGGACGGTAGACCTCCAAAACCTCCAAAGCAATCTTCAAAGATTGAGATGCTGACAGGCATAGCTCTAGCCTGCGAAAGTAAGAAAACAGATAAAGACTTGTGGTATGTGGACAATGGCGCGACAAGCCATGTCACTAATAGAAGAGATGTATTTCGCACCTTCGAAGTTTTTGACGAGCCACATAAAGTTATGACAGCCAATGGAGAGGTGATTGGAGCCATAGGAAAAGGCTCTATTCAACTTGAAGCTGATGTAAACGGTCACAAATAATTACTGGTCTTAACAAACGTATGGTACGTTCCAAGTATTGAACGCAATCTATTTTCTGTGCTAGCTGCACAAGATACGCTGAAGAATAGCATTTTTCAGTCAACTGCTCAGTCATGTTATGTGAAGAACGATGACAAAGTCATTTTAGTTGGGAATCGCTACAAGTATGGTGGTCTGCACAAACTCAAAGTTAAAGTACTGATGCCCGAGCTTGAGATAAATCAACTAACGACGCCACAGAATCTTCAACTATACCATGAACGCCTTGGACATCAGAACAAGAGACATGTAGCAAAACTGATACAAAGAGAGCTTGGAGTAAAAGTAGACTCAAGTTCTGCTGTTATCTGTGAAGGCTGCGTCTTCGGCAAGAGCCATAGGCAGAAGTTTGGAGAGAGACCAAGAGCAAACAAACCTGGAGAGCTAATCAGTACAGACGTTTGTGGTCCATTCCCTTACTCTATCTCCAAGTACAGATATTTTGTTCTGTTCAAAGACTCCTTCTCAAAATATCGATGGATCTACTTCCTGAGACAAAAGTCTGAAGTTCACGCTCGCTTAAAGGACTTTTTAGCAGAAGCAAATACTTCCGGACACGTCGTGATGGAGCTGCTAAGCGATAATGGAGGTGAGTTCGATAACGAACAAGTACGTAATACTTTGAGAAAATATGGCATAAAACAAAGATTTACGATGCCATACACTCCAGAACAAAACGGATCCTCAGAAAGAGAGAATCGTACAATTGTGGAGATGATAAGAGCACTGATGCACGCTCATGAAAAGATACCAGATGGTTTATGGGCAGAGATAGCTAAAGCCTCTGTTTACATATTAAATACAACGGGACCTACTCCTATAGAAGAAAGGTCACCTCATGAGCTCTGGTACGGCAAGAAGCCCAAGATTAATCATTTAAAAATCATTGGAAGCAATTGCTATGTGCATATTCCAAAACAAAAGAGAAAAAGTAAGATTGGTAGGAAAGCTGAGAAAGGCATTCTTATTGGGTATGATGGTGATGAAGGATATCGAATTTTCAATGTAAAGGAATTAAAACTGATCAGATCTCGAAATGTTGTGTTTGATGAGTTACCTTCACTTGTGAAAACTAAGATTGACACAACTTCTGCAAATACCTGAACCTAAAATAAACACCTACGAGCTGCCAATGCCTCTTACAGATTCTAAAATTATTTACGAAGAGAGTCATTCTCATCCACCTTCAGAAGCAAATGAAAGCGTCGAAGAAGATTTTGAGTCCTTAGAGGAAGATGAACCTGTAAATGACGAACCCGTAAATACGGAACCTTCGACACGACAACTGCGTGATCGTAGCCAGATCAGACCTCCACAACGGTTTGAGCAGTTTGTTAGCGAAGCTGTATCTATTCCTGAACCGACTACTTATCAAGACGTTTTGCGAAGCTCTGAAAAAGATAAATGGATCGAAGCAATGAACAATGAACTCAAATCTTTACAAGATAATCAGACCTGGGAACTGACTAACCTACCTAAGAAACGAAAAGCACTAAAATGCAAATGGGTATCTATACTAATATTATAAAGAGGAAAACTTTGTTTGTTTGTTTGTAATGAATAGGCTTAAAAACTACTGGACCGTTTTTAAAAATTCTTTCACCATTCGAAAGCTACATTATCCACGAGTAACATAGGATATATTTTATCCCCGTACTCCCACGGGAACGGGAATTACGCGGGTGAAACCGCGTGGCGGGCGCTAGTTTAAAATAAAAAAGAACCCTGACGGTACTGTCGATAAGTGCAAAGCACGTTTAGTTGCTGTTGGATATTCCCAGAAGCAGGGAATTGATTACGACCAGACATTTAGCCCTGTTGCTAAAATGAGCACAATCCGAATACTACTAAGTATTGTTGCAAATGAGAATTTAAAACTCAGACAGTTTGACGTCTCTACAGCCTTCTTATATGGCACGGTCAAAGAGGAAATCTTTATGAGACAACCGGAAGGATACGATGACGGGACTGGTCGCGTTTGCAAACTAAAAAGAAGCTTGTATGGGTTGAAGCAGGCACCTAAATGTTGGAATCAGTGTATCCACGACTTCCTTATGGAGACAGGTTTCATCTGCAGCGAAGCGGACCCCTGTGTCTACATCAGAGAACGTGGACAAAAGAAGATAATGCTCGCGCTTTATGTAGATGATGGACTGGTGGCTGCGTCGGATGAGAAAGAGGCTGACGATTTCATTGAAAATGAATTAAAACGACGATTTAAAATCACCACGAAAGTACCGTCCTATTTTCTTGGCCTGGAGATAGAACAACACAAAGATTGTACTATAAAAGTTCACCAAACTGCTTACGCTAGAAAACTGATAGAAAAGTTTGGAATGAGCAATTGCAAGGCGGTTGGGACACCCATTATAAAATCCGGTAAAGGAGATAAGGAACAAGAAAATTCAGAAATGCAAGTTTTTCCGTATCGGGAAGCTGTTGGATCTTTGTCCTATCTGATGGTTGGAACTCGACCCGACATTGCGTATGCGGTTGGAGTAGTATCTCGAAATCTTGATAGACCTTCCAAAGGCAATATTCAACAGGTGAAGAGGATATTTAGATATTTGAAAGGGACCATCGATACTGGACTTGAGTACAATAAAGGTGAAAAGCGTCTCATCTGTTACAGTGATGCAGATCACGGCGGAGACGAAGCGAGCGGATGCTCAACAAGCGGGATTGTATGCCTGTATGCTGGTTCAGCAATATCCTGGCGAAGTTCTAAGCAATCCATGGTTTCTCTATCATCCACAGAAGCGGAGATAGTTGCAGCCAGTGAGGCTAGTCGTGAAATGGTTTGGTTGAGGAGATTGTTTCAAGATCTAAAAATCAACCTAGATACGCCTATTTTGCGAATCGATAATGAGTCTGCAATTATTAAGCTCGCATATAACCCTCCATAGGAGCAGCACCGCAAGACGAAACATATAAAACTGAAACACTTCTATGTGCGACAGTGTGTATCCGAGAAGGATATAACCATAGAGCAAGTATCGACTGCAGAACAACTTGCCGACATTTTTACGAAGCCTGTTTACAAACCGAGACTGGTAAGGCTCTGTGAAGAGTTCGGCTTGAAGAAGAGGGAATGTTAAGGAAGCACTTCTAGTGTAGAGCGCATCTAGCTGCTTTATACCTTTTACGTTTTCCTATATCTGTGACGTTGCTATGGGTTGTTATTTTGATCTGCTTGTTTGGACTTCACAAATATATATTTTGGAAATAACATTTTTCACTTATTCTTTAATAAAAAAAACAAGGAAATGACGTTGAGATATGTTTAAATGAATGGGAGAAAATGTTACGTAACAGCAGTTATAAAAAGATATTTTCAAAAACGCGTAATTTAATGTATGTGCCAGGAAACTCGAGTATTTATGTGAACTATGAATCTTTATCGGCATCATCGCGGGACGAGTTGTTGAAAGACATAGTAGATTTTTGTATTGAGAAAGGCATAAAAGAAGTTATTATTATAAAAAATCGTTATAACGTTGAATTTATTAAAAAAAATGGCACAATATTTAAAGGAAAATAGTGGTAAATCTCTACGTGTGAAAGATTTTAAAATGTGTGTAGTAAGGGATTTACGGAGAGTAGAAGGGGAAGATGAGAAGAGGATTATTTTGAATGATTTCCACATTTTACCCACAAGTGGTCATGCAGGCATACGCAGAATGGTGAATAATATAAAGAAGTATTATTATTGGACTTCTATTGAAAAAGATGTAACGGAATACATTAGTAAATGTGATAAGTGTAAGTAGCAAAAGTATTCTAGACATACTAAGGAACCAATGTCAGTTACTACCACTGCATCCACATCGTTTGAGAAAATATATTTAGATATAGTGGGCCACTTGATAGGGACGAAAGAGGCAATGTTGATATATTGACACTTCAGTGTGAGCTTACAAAATTTGTAGAGGCGTATCCATTAAATAATAAATCCGCAAATGAGGTAGCGAAAGCATTGGCAGAAAATTTTGTTTTGAGATATGGTATACCGCGGACAATTGCTACAGATAGGGGTTCTGAGTTCATTTCAAAAGTAATGGTAGAGCTATGTAATCTCTTATGCATCAATAAAATCTTATCGACATCATATCATCATGAGAGTATAGGATCTTTGGAAAATGTTCACAAAACTTTAGGCGCGTATTTAAGGATACAGACGGAGAATAATCCATCGTCATGGAGTTCTTGGATTCCATATTGGTGTTTTTCATATAACACTACAGTTAATAGTGTGACCAAATATACACCTTATGAATTAGTTTTCGGTAGAATTTGCAGGTTACCAAGTAGTCTTCAAGGTGAAAGTGTTGAACCTTTGTACAATTTTGATGATTATCCTTTAGAATTTAAGTTTAGATTACAGAGGGCTCAAAATGATGCGAAAGGAAATTTGATAGCAAGTAAGTTAGCGAGGAAAAATTGTTATGATAAGAACCTTAATTCAATAAATTATAAAGAAGGAGACTGGATATTAATAAAAAACGAAACAGGCAATAAATTAAAATGTATTTATAATGGACCATTTGAAGTTATAAAGGACGAGTCACCAAATGTCATTGTAAAAAAGAATGATAATAAGGTAGATGTAATTCATAAGAATAGAACAAAATTATATTGTAAGAGTTAGATTGTAGGTTAAAATGTATAAGAAGGGAAAAAAAAAACCGTAATTAAGTTTTTTTTTTTTACTTTAAGAGGGGTGATGTGGTGAGAAGTCACGTATTGTTCATTATCATATCACGTATGTTGTACATCAGCGTGTCACGTATTGTTCAGGGTTAAGTTAAGGTAAATATACTGTTTCCGTAGGCTTAGTGTTAGCACGTAGTCACGTACCATCTAGGTATATTTAAATCAACTATTAAAGGAGAGAGCACAGTTGAGGACAATAGCTGAGTACAGTTGAGTCTCAGTTCACAATTGACTCTCTAAGTAATACACACCATGTTGTTTACTTAACCCCTCCTCATCCCCACATCGCACAGTAGTGTTTACTACAATATCACGTTCATGCAAACTACTGCTGAAAAAAGGCGCCTATACCTAGCAGTGGGTTATTCCGGGCTGAAAAGGTGATGATGATGATGATGCAAACTACTTTATATACGTCGAAACTTGGCATGTGTGCTACAGCGAATCAAACTAAAGTGTTGCGTTTGTGAACCCAAACGTAGAAAAAAAGATTTAGATTCATGATTTAAGATATTTTGTCACATGTTAGTAAGTCATACCAACATAATGTTTTGCTTGATTCCCGCATAGAGATTACCGCGATGTTCCTGAAACCTTCTTGTATACTTACATGGAGGCTTATGAAAAAACAAATTGTTTGTTCTGGTGCACCGCTAAGAGAGTAGCAACTGCAATGGGAACCAGGACGGTCCGGGTGAGCTTAATACAATATTCACAAAACGAATGACGCACGCTAGTCCGTGGCGGGTCCAAGGTGAGTGTCGGCCGTAGTATAGTCTGTCCATTCACATTGTCATACCATTGTCTGTTGCTCGGTAGCGGTTCGGAAGCGTGAGTGTGTCCATACTAAATTGCACGGTCATCACTCGGTTCGGACCCGACACGGTCTGGCGTGGGTCAAGCTTTAATAAACAGTCAAGACTTTATCAGTCAGCAAACAGCTGATTAGGAAACCTACATTTCTAAATCCTAATCCCTAAATCAACCAAAAATATTATCAGCTTTGGAATTTGGTATGTTCAGCTTCTAATCTTCAAAAAATTGTTTCAGAAATTAATGCGGAACAAATTAACGTTTGCTGCGAGGGTTACATTCAAGATGAAAATGTTAACGGAACTAGGTAAATTTTCAAATCTTTCATTTATCGGTACTTCTCATAACAGCTACTTGCTAAAGTTTACAAACTATTTCTAGTATTCACTGCAAGCCGGATTGTTCACCGTCCTGCGTGAATGGCTACTGCAAATCTCCTGGAGTGTGTGCCTGCAACCCCGGCTACCTGCCTGATGTGTTCGACGCCCACAACTGCTCACCACTCTGCATTAAAGGATGTGATCATGGAACCTGCAGCGCACCAAACACATGCCTGTGTGACTCCGGATATGATCTCGTAAACGGAGAGTGTGAACCCATCTGCTCCGAACCGTGCCTCAATGGCTCTTGCGTGGCCCCAGAAACCTGTCAATGCCTTCCAGGTTACAAAAAATCTGAATTCGACACATGCGAACCATTCTGCGCCAGTTATACGGCCAATGGGGAATGTATTAGTACCATCACTTGTGAGCCTGGATGGACCAAGTTAATCAAGGATTCGATTGAGACTTGCGAGCCAGTGTGCTCGGAACCTTGCGATTATGGTACTTGCATAGCACCAGATACATGTGAATGTTTACATGGGTATGAAAATGATGCAAATGATATCTGTGTGCCTCATTGTTCTTTTGGATGTGTGCATGGAACATGTATAAGTCCTCAAATGTGTGTCTGCGATCCAGGGTGGTATAAGAAGGAGTCAAGTGGCATATGCCTGGCGCACTGCGACCACAAGTGTGGTAACGGCACTTGTGTCGCTCCTAACATCTGCGAGTGCTATCCTGGTTACGAGCACGATGAATCGCCATTTCTTGAAGAAAAAGAAACTGCTCTATGCGTTCCAATTTGTAATAGCTGTGGAGGTTCTTGCATTGCCCCTGGTGTATGCATGTGTCAGCCTCACGAAGAGATGAGGCTAGTTAACGCAGATGGTTGGCCATGTGACTGTGTAGACAACTGTACGGTTGATGCTAATAAATGTGAAAAAACCATATGTTTGATGACTACTACTACTACAACTACAACAAGTGTAACTACATTTGAGATGGACGAAGCTCAAGATACTACAGAGCCAACTCTTTTGATAAGTACAACTGACTCGGTCGCCGTGCTCGATGACAATTATTATAGTACTGTTGAAAGTGGTCACAGTGATCAAAACAAACTGAAAATTGAGAAGGCGTCGTCATGGTAAGCAATCTGTTTTTAATATCATTTCAGTTCAATGAAATTGGTTTAAAATGGTCTGATTCTTTTGTGTATATTTTAATGGTTGCACTGTAACAATTTGTATTCTTTTACAAGGTATAACTCCAGCTGGGGCTACGCAGTGGGCTCTATTTTCATTTTAACTGTAATTATATTGATGACCGCCGCAATCGTGAAGAAGAAATATTTAAAATCATTGAACAGAAACATTTTCAATGGACAAAGTGAGTAAATTACATGCCATTTTAAATACTACTTTTAATCCCAGAGAACTGAATAGCAGTAGTAGGTACCTAAATGAGACATTTTTTAGGCCCACCTGGTTTATTATTCATGTTACTTAAAAAAACAACCATTTTACTATACTTAGTACTAAACGAAGTAGTACTACATCAAAAAAAAAATCGCGTATATTGTTTAAACAATCAACGTGGCACAGAACGTTGTAAATCCATTTTTTTGTGGTTGACAGATAACTTTATTTTCTTGACATTCACAATTTCTGTTTTCGTAAGTGTTTGTTTCAGATTTTTCGCATTTATTCCGGTTAGACAAGGTTTAGCTAATTTAACCACTAAAATCTAGAGGATATAAAGAAGACGACAATTTATGTGGGAGGCCTAAATCTTCTAACAAAAAAACATATCGCCTTTGATCATAAATAAAATGTAGGAATAAATACTTGATTTTCAACTCTTTTCAATTACAGTATTGACCTTAACCCATTTTGTATTGAGTATTATATTACATTATCCCTCTTTTAAAGAGGAAGGTAATATTGATTATGTACCCGTTCAATACACATCGGTTGGTCTTACTTATTAAGTCTGATTGATGCACTGTGTACTTACTGTTTCTTAGTACTACATTGATCGACAATATGAAGACAAATCCATTCTATTTAATACTATGAATGCAATAGTAACTCTGTCTGCCTGAACTGTAGCCGCGGGCTATAGTTAACCTCAGATACCGTATTTCGTAAGTAGTTTTGTACGCGCTGCATCCTCATGTATTTGTTTCTTTCAGTTTCAGAAAGCGACTTGTCAACAGCAGCTGTGCATTACAAACAGAGCAGTAATTGAAAGGGGAAGACTGTTTAAAGCTAATTCTAAATGGCGCGACCATGACTAGGTCTCAACCCGACCAATGAGGTCAAGATATTTTGAAACATAAAACGACATTACCCGAATTTTAACGAATGACGATGCTTGGAACCAGCTATGCTAGCCCCATTAGTTTTACATTTTCCTTCCTCATTGCTCAAGAATTATATTTTCACTTATTTTTTCTTTTAAAACATTTATAGTTAGGTATTCAACAAATGCACTGTTTAGACTTTCACGGTTTTTCACTAAACTTAAAGTATTTACGGGATTATATCCATGATTATCTTGTGGTTTTTCGAGGACCCGATGCTTGCAACAGCGTCGAAATATCGGGTGCTCGAAAAACCATTAAATTTAAGTGTATTTAACAAATGTTCGGTAGAATTTGAGGTGCCACTCTATATCATATTTTCCACTGTTATAAAAGTAATAGTAATAAAATAATGTGCTAACCATTTCCTAGTAGTTGTACTTACTCAATGTAAAACCCATTCGCTACATTTTCACTAATCTAGTACAGATCTCGCACGAATTGCAGACCTGTGCTTCGGTAATCATCGCCTAACGTCAGAAATAAGATGCCAGAGAGAACACACTATATTGAGATCTAATTGAGAGCTGTTACTGTGAAAATACTTGCTTATTTTGTATTACCAAACCTATAGATTAACAAACCTACAGTTCCAAAAAGATTTTAATGATGAGGTGTGACCGGACAAATCACTACAAACACATGAGTTCATAATACGGGCAGGTAAAGCTACAAGAAAATGCTCTTATAAGAGTGTTGGTAACTTCTTGAGACATGAAATATTTGAAAATGTGACTTCTATTAACTCACACAGGGCCCATGTAGGATAGTACAGTTTATCTCTCTCATACACAATGAGTTTTTAGTCGTCTTACAAAGGTGGTCCACTCAATGTATCCAACATAACATACCTCTAGCCGCGATTATTTCTATTTTACCAGTAATCTAGACAATAGGTGATAAAAAAAATGGTACGTTACAATTATGAAACTTCTTGTTTATAATGTTTACGTGTCAAACGGACGTGCAGCTAGCGCACGAGTTGAGTAGACCATCGCTTGCAACAGGGTGTTTCAACTACATCATGCGTCATAATAATGAAAAGTAAAAAAATATATTCTCAAAAATATATTTATATCCTCCTTGAATATATTACAGCGTGAAATTTTAATCGTTGTTTTCCCGCGGCAGGACGATTACCCATCAGTGGCACCATCGAAACGCAAAGTTGGACTTAAAAAAAAGTTTTTTTTTTTCAATTTATTATTATAACTTATTGGGTTTTGTGTTGTATTAATACAACACAAAACCGAAAACCGAAATCAGGAGTAGTGATCAGCTGATTTATACGCGAAGTGCAACGACCGCGCGGCTGTTCTGGACACCCCCGCGCCCGGCCCGCGTTCCTCCTAGATATTACTGTTGGTTCAAGTCGCTTTCGAGTTTTGTTTATCACAATCTGCCATTTATTGAAGCTAATTTTTTTTTAATATTTTAATCGATTGTATTAACGATACAAACTCATTTCGCTTCGGGAAAACAACCACTAAAATTTCAGCGTGTATAAAGTGGACAACCGTTGTAAGACGACAAAATAACCAGGATGTAAAGAGGAGGCCTGTGTCACAAAAGTATGAAAATTATAGGCAAGGAAATGGTCAATTTTCACAAATACTTTTGTCAATAGTTTCGTTAACAATTCTTGAATAAGATGGGACAGCTGAAATGATGGAATTCTTCGACGTATCTCAAGTTGCCACCGCGCGTGCGAACGAAACGCATAACTATTTATATACTGAGATCAAATAGGAGGAAAAGCGACCATCACCCTACTGAGCTCTACGCATTCTGCACATTTATCTGAGGGAGTGATCAAAATTTGCGACACTTTTGTCACGTGTTTTGTGACAGCGACAAAGGTTAATTTCATTCGCCTCGTGTCGTGTCGGACTCAACTCGTTATATTACGCTATTAATCTATATATGTCACCGTAAAATTGTCAAACACGTTACATTGTAATCTCTCTAGCGATATTGTAAACTCTCGAATTATTGTCAAACGAACATACTGCTTACAACTAAACGCATTATCTTTCGTGAAATGCATTCAATGGTAGTCAACTCACGCGGTGTAGAGGGAAGATACTGTACCATTATCAATATAAAGTGTTTTAAGGTTAGATTCTACTCGATATTTCTCAGGATATCGATTAATATAACATAACCTTAAACAATGTATATTCCCCTAAAAAGCATAGCCGACGGAGCCCCACGAAGCGGATAATAGGGGGCGGGGGGTCCGAAATAGCGGACGCGCGGTAGCGCGGTGGTGGTGGTGGTAACTAACCTAACGGGGGGGTGCCCCAAGTCCCGATTAAGATAAGATAAGATAAGATAAGATATTTTTATTTGCATAAAACATGGTATACAAGGTGTTATTCCAAAAAAAAGTAGTAGATCGGACATGTTTTGCTTAATGCTAAAGCATGCAAACTTACTTACTAAAGATACATTATGATGATGAATTCGTATTAAAAAAATCATTAATGCTATAAAAAATATTATTATTAAGCCATTTATATAATTCGATTTTAAATAATTTACAATTTAATGTTTTAAACATTTTCGGTAATTTATTATAGAGACGTACACACATAGCCAGACAGTTTTTATTATATTTCGCTGATCGAGGCAGCACATCCAGCACAAGTCTGTGTTGGTCACGCCGACTTCGAGAGCTCACTTCCTCTGCTGTTTTAAATAGTTTTTTGTGTTTTTGAACGAACTTGCATGCTTCATATACATATAATGAAGGTAACGGTAGCAAACCAAGCTCTTTAAATATGGGTTTGCATGATTCGTCAGTTGGAATCTCGTATAGAGCTCGTAAACATTTCTTTTGGGCGACAAATGCTCTTTGGTGATCAGTAGAGGAAAGTCACCAAATATGGAATACCATTTTGATTTTGGGATATAAAAAAAAACTTCATATAAATTAAATCAGTTTAATGTGTAGGGTTTCGAATATTTTAATAACTCGTTTTATTTTTGAGAAATGGCAACACTACTCAACCGTTAATGTTGTAACGGAAGGGATAGTTTATAAAAGATGGTACTTGGCCGAGAGAGCTCAGTTTGGTGGAAGAAATTGTGGTGACTGTATCTCTGAAGAAGTTTATATAAAGTTAAAGTGTTAGTCTACATTTTGTGAGTTTTATTATAATTATTATAAAGTATTAGTCTACATTTGTGAGTTTTATTACACTTCAGAAGTGGGATTCGACAGATTCAACTCGGTCACTATGGAAAAAGTTAACGGCAACGACCGTTCATTGGATGTTTCCCCTGGCGGGCGCCAAGAGAGCCGACGCCGCCTGCTAACTCCAGTAAGGCGCTCATCGCATCATCAACGTGATATTTCAAGTGCTCGTTGCGGTGGCACTCGAAGTCGCAGCAAGTCACTGAGGCAAAGTTTTCGTGAGAAAAAGTTTGAGTTTGAGCAAGAACGGGAGCGCCTACGTATACTTGAACAGGACCTAGACAGAGAACGTGAGAAGATAACAGAGGCGCACGGGAATCGGTCTGGTAGAAGCTACGTGAGTACGAGCCGCCATCACTCCAAAAGCCGGCAACGCAGCCGCAGCCGCAGCCCAAGTCGGCCGCGTCATCTTGAGCATCAAGGTGCAAAAGCGAAGCGGAGACGAGGTTCACGTGAGCAGAGCAACGATAGTCTACGTGGCGACGCCGGCGCATCACAAGATAAAAGGTCACGTACTCCTTCTTTTACTGTTAAAGATGTTATAGACTTGGTGCATTCTATCAAACATGGTTTTGCATCTCAGCCGTCTACAAGTACAATTTCAAAGAATATTGACCGTAAAAATATTCTCCCTAATTTTGACCCTTCAGCGAAAAATCAGCGTATTGACATTTGGTTGCGTAAAGTGAATGAATGTGCTACTGTATACGGCTGGGATGACATTACAACAACACACTTTGCAATGCAAAAACTTCAGGGTTTGGCCAAGGTTTGGTATGAGGGTCTAAACACAATTTTACATACTTGGAAAGAATGGCAAGTAAAATTAATGAGCGCTTTTCCTTGCGAGCAAAACTATGGCCAAATCCTGGAAGATATGCTTAAGAGAAAAAGTAGGTTTGGCGAACCAATTGAAGTGTACTATTATGAGAAACTTGCGTTATTAACTCAATGTGAAATTTCGGGTAAACACGCAGTAGATTGTATCATTCACGGTATCTCTGATAGGACTATGAAATCGAGTGCGTTGGCGCTTTGTTGTTCTCAACCTGATCAGCTTCTCCAATTCCTAATGAGCAACAAAGAAAGCCAAACTTCAGATCGTAATTTTGGTAAAAATAATTCTAACCAATCCAATTCTAAACCAAATCAGAATAAATCCAATCAATCTCAGGGTTCCGTTTTCTGCTTTAATTGTAAGGAGCGAGGTCACCCTTACTTACGCTGTCCAAAGCCACTAATCAAATGCAATAAATGCAACAAGATCGGTCATACGATTGATAATTGCTCGCAATATTCTAAATCCGACAATATAGAAGGCAAAACTGGAGCACCAACTAAAACAATGTGTATTTCAAGCTCCAGTCCCAACTCTAAATTCATAAAGCTAGCCACAGTGAATGGTAGGACCTTAGAAGCATTTGTGGCGAACCATAAGTTATCTGTATATATTATCTATGGTTCCCAGGACTATTTTCATTGGTAGTAGCTGACACTAGAGGTCTTTACTCTATGGCAGAGGGAACGAAAACTTGTAAGGTTTGCTGAACTTCAGCAAGAGTTATTATTGAGAGTTCACACTCATCCAACTGTTTGTATAATTATATGTGTCTAAACGAATATATTTATGATTGAAGAATATAGTGATGATACAGTAATGCACCTGTGTTTCATTGGAAGAACGGCGCAAGTAGCGGCCTAAATTGGTGACCCCGACGATAGAAGAACAATATATCGACCTAAAAAGAAGAATTGGGACCCAGTCCGACAACAAGCATCGAATCCACATTCACTCCGGGCAGAAGCTTCCTTCAGACAGTTATTCCGACATTCAGTTGAAGTTACCAAGAACCTACCTACTCGCCAGCCATCACGCGAGTTCGTCGGCGAACATCGAAGTCTTCTTTAGCTAAAAATTCGCCCAGTCGTCCTACAATACTGCGCGAATCAGTGTTTTAGTGAGTGTGTCCGTGACAAATCATACTGTTTTGAACATTTCGGACTCCAAACAAGAAAATCATCGAATTCCGTGACAACAGCGCCACTTTTTCTTGTGCGTTTTTTTCAAGCAACTTCGAAGTTAAAGCGCGAAAAGCTATCCTGTCAACTGTCAAAACATCTGTCAAACGTCCGCGGCTGCGTTCCAGAGATTCAGATTACATCGAGCATCGATCTAGTATTCACTATTGTGATATCGGAAGACTGTAAGTTTTTAAATTTTTTAAACCCTGCTTGGACATTACGACTTACCCCGTGTACACAGCAGCGTGCTCATAAGAACAATAAGTGACTAAACTTTCACCTTTTACCTGTTACAATACCTACATATAATTACAGCAATAACGAACTTATTCAACTCTGTGTTTGGTATGACATTAATGTTAAAATTTCAATATTCTCTCTAGGTTAATTTTATTTGTTTACATACAAGACTTTGAACTATATAACAGTTGGTACAGTTATTGTGTATTTTTGTTTATTTATTTAACTACTACACTTTTTATGGTTTTACATTGTAGTTATTTGCATGTTAGCATTATTTAATTTGTTTTCATATGCAATTCATTTGATCTCTCTGTTGTACTATTTTGAACAATTTATACTTTGCCAATTTGAGTTTGTTTATAGTCCCTAGATTCTTTATTGTTGTGTTTGGATTTATTAGTAACATGGCAAGCAAAGGAAAAGAAATATTTCTTGACCCCGAATCCAGAACTGAGGGTGAACAATCACTTGACCCTTCCACATCCAACCCTCAAACAGTCTTGGTAAACCGAGTGACTATCCGCGTTCCCCCCTTCTGGCCTGACCGGCCTGGTCTCTGGTTTGCCAGTTTAGAGGCACAATTCCACATTAACGGCATCACACAAGAACTTACTAAGTACTACTATGCCGTCAGCCAATTAGACACTAAATGCGCGTCAGAAGTGGAGGACATAATTATCGAGCCTCCTAAAGAACAACCGTACACATGTCTGAAAAAGGCTCTAATCTCCCGTTTCTCATTATCATATGAGGAAAAAGTTAGGAGGCTCCTGGAGAAAGAAGAGATCGGTGATAGGAAGCCCTCCTCGTTCTTGCGGCATCTCAGGACCCTCGCTGGTCCCTCATTTCCAGAGCAGCTCCTCCTCACAATTTGGACAAATAGATTACCGC
Source organism: Xestia c-nigrum (assembly GCA_916618015.1). Lineage (NCBI taxonomy): Eukaryota > Metazoa > Arthropoda > Insecta > Lepidoptera > Noctuidae > Xestia > Xestia c-nigrum. The sequence goes on from OU745250.1 coordinate 24,826,814, forward strand.
ACCACATACAAGGAATATTGGTTGCTCAAAAACAATCATCCCTTGAAGACTCAGGTGATTTGGCTGATAAGTTGCAAGAAATCAGTGCGCAACCAATGCATATTCACGCAGCCAGTAAGGCAGCAGTTCCTTGTGATGATACCAAAGAGCAACTTAAATTGCTCCAGCAGCAGGTGGCAGACTTGACACGGCTGGTAACCAGTCTAACCACAGGAAATGGCAGAAATAGCCGTAGCCGCTCAGGCTCACGGTCTCGTACCTCTAATGGCCTGTGTTGGTACCATAAGCAGTTTGCTGCAAATGCCTCTAAGTGCATACAACCATGCACCTGGTCTGCCCCTGGAACTCAGGGAAACTCAAACAGCAGTCAGTAGCGGCGACCACTGACTGCTCCCTGCCCAGTCGCCGTCTATTTGTTACTGATCGGTACACCGGTAGACGATTTTTAATTGACACCGGGTCAGACTTATCTTGCTTACCTAGACGGTCTTCCCAAGTAAACAAGCAGCCACTACCATACGAACTGTTAGCTGCTAATGGCACCAAAATAAATACCTTTGGTTTAGTAGAACTCAAGTTAAATTTAGGCTTAAGACGCGATTTTACGTGGAAATTCATAGTTGCTGAGGTAGGAATTCCTATAATTGGTTCAGACTTTCTAGCACATTACCACCTCCTACCGGATTGTGCTCATGGAAGGTTACGTGACGATAAAACAAGTTTGTCAGTTACAACTGAAATCTCGTTGATCGACCAACCCAGTATAAAAGTTATTCAATCACCCGATTCTCCATTCGCTCACATTTTGGCCGAGTTCCCTAGCATCTCACGTCCTCCTGGTGCACCTAAAGATCCGAAGCACACTACGGTGCATTTCATCAACACCACTGATGGCCCACCAGTGTCAGCACGACCACGTCGTCTCGCTCCAGAAAAGCTTCAAGCAGCTCAAAAAGAATTTGAAGAGATGATTCGTGTGGGCACTGCCAGACCTTCTAGCAGCTCATGGTCCTCTCCATTACATCTTGCGCTCAAAAAGGACGAGTCTTATCGCCCGTGCGGTGACTACAGAGCGTTGAACGCCCGCACAGTCCCAGACTGCTATCCTGTCCGTCATATAGGGGATTTCTGCCAGAACTTATCCGGATGCACAGTTTTCAGTACCTTAGACTTGGTTAAAGCATATCAACAAATCCCAGTTAATTCTGATGACATTTGCAAAACAGCCATAATTACACCTTTTGGGTTTTTTGAATTTCCCTATATGACCTTTGGCCTGCGAAATGCCGGGCAAACATTTCAAAGGTTCATTGACGAGGTTGTGCGAGGGTTTGATTTCTGTTTCGCTTACGTGGACGATATCCTCGTCTACTCAAGAGATCCCCAGCAACATGCTGAACACCTAAGGCTCTTGTTTCAACGACTACATCAGTATGGCGTGGTCATTAACCCGGCGAAGTGCGTACTTGGTGCAGCTGAGGTAACCTTCTTGGGCTATCGTATAAATGCCGCAGGCACACATCCTCCCGAAGACCGTATTCGCGCCTTAGTGGAGTTTCCTCTCCCTAAGACCGTGCAAGGTGTTCGCAGATTCTTGGGCATGGTTAATTATTACCGCCGATTTTTGCCAGACGCCGCTAAATATCAGGCTCCCCTGATAGATGCAGTGGCCGCAACTAACAGTAAGGGTGCAAAACCATTTCCATGGACACCCATACTGGAGCAATGTTTTACTGACTGCAAGAACAGTCTAGTCAACGTTACCCGCCTTTCACATCCGAACTGTAAGGCTCCCTTAGGTCTCTTTACTGACGCATCCAGCATGCATATAGGCGCATGCTTACAACAGAAAGCTGACGATAGCTGGCACCCGCTCGCGTACTTTAGCAAAAAGCTGACTGAGAAACAGTCCCAGTGGCCTGCTTATTATAGGGAACTTCTAGCCGTGTACGAGAGCGTCCAACACTTTCGGCACATACTAGAAGTGCAAAATGCTACAATTTTTACCGATCACAAGCCTCTGGTTCATGCCTTCACACAGCGCCGTGACAAGCTCCCACCTATACAACTTAATCAATTAACTTTCTTTCGCTGTATGCGGCATCGTGACACATTGCATAGGAAATTTAAACAGGCGCCGAATAATGAGATTTTAAAGATTACTTTTACTAGGTATAGAAACTATTGCAATAAAATACTAAAGAAATTAAAAATAGAATTTGAAAAAAATGAGATCATTACAGCTGGTAAAAACACTAAGCAGTTATGGTCGGCTATAAATAGTATATCAAACAGGTCGACAAAGAAAGCCAACACATCATCACAATTATTAGCCTCATCAAGTACACCACAAAATTCTGTAAACCATGTCAATGACTTTTTTGCCAAAATAGGTGAAAAACTAGCAAAAAATATAAAGAGTACACAAAGAAAAGTTACAAAGGGCAACCTATCTAACGGAACGCAATCCATGGTAATGCTCCCAACAGATGAGGAAGAGGTAGCCGGAATATTAATGACGCTCCGTAATAACTGTGCCGCGGGATGGGATGGGATATCCGGTGACCTATTGAAAAAGCACGCGGCTGTGATTGTGCCTCCGATAACGTACGTTTGTAACCTTGCTCTTTCCAAAGGTAAATTTCCGAACGTGTTCAAAAAAGCCATAATTCACCCGATCCACAAGAGTGGGGACGGGAGCCGTGTTGACAACTACAGACCTATATCTGTGTTGACTGCTTTTTCCAAAATACTGGAACGGGTAATGAATAGCAGACTTGTGAGCTACTTGGAAAACAACAAATTGATTGCACCAGCACAGTTTGGGTTTCGCTCAGGCAAATCCACCTCTGACGCGGTCCATGAGCTGACAGACTGTGTGGTCACAAACATGGATAGTGGGGATAAGGTTATGGCCATATTCCTAGATCTTGCCAAGGCTTTCGACACGGTTTCTGTCCCAATTCTTGTACGTAAGATGGAAAGCTTGGGAATCAGAGGACTTCCACTGGACCTCTTTAAAGACTATTTGAGTGAGCGTACCCAGAGAGTAAAGATAGATGAATTCATCAGTGAAGAACAATTAATTAACTACGGCACGCCTCAAGGTAGTGTCCTCGGACCTTCGTTATTTCTCATTTATATTAACGATCTGGGAATGCTCAATATCCCCAATGGCAAAATTATTAGTTTTGCCGATGACACTGCCCTCTTGTTTAGTTCGAGCTCGTGGGAAGATGTCTATGAGCGTGCACAACTAGGCTTTGATACGGTATGTAACTGGTTACGCGACAATCTGTTGACCCTTAATACAACCAAAACCAATTACATAGCGTTCTCCATGAAAAACATTGGATCTTCCCAAACATTACCTAATACTATTGTAGCTCACTCTTGCACAAACCCACTCACCCGTAGTTGTAACTGCGAACCACTCACCAAGGCTGAGAATGTAAAATACCTAGGAATAACAATCGATAAGAACCTTAGATTCCAAGATCACATAAACACTCTTAGTAATAGATTGCGGAAATTGATATATGTGTTCAAGACGCTGAGACATGTACTGGACAAAAATCTTATGAAATTAGTGTACTATACCCTTGCTCAATCTATAATATGCTACTGCATCACCTCTTGGGGTGGAGCTCCAAAAACTACCCTAATAGAAATTGAAAGAACCCAAAGAGCTATACTGAAAGTGTCGTCTTTCCGACCGTATCGCTACCCCACTGAACAGTTGTACAAAGAGAACGAAGTCCTGACAGTGCGTCAACTGTTTATACTGCACATTCTGCTAAAACAGCACTCTCTCCTGGTTTATAATCCAACGCTGTCTAGGGGAAAAAGACGATATGACCCAGTGGAGCGCCATCATCTACGTCACAAAACTATTTTTGCAAGGCGTTTCTTTTGCTATCTGGGTGGCTACTTATACAATAAAACTCATAAGATGCTACAAATCTTTGGCCTAACAAAAAATACATGCAAACAGAAATTAACTGACTGGCTGCAAAAAATAAACTATAATGATACTGAAGACATCCTTAAAATGACCTAAACACACAATAACACTCTCACACATCCACTCACTCACACATCTACACACTCACACACCCACACAATCACCCATACTACGCATCTACTAACATTCGTCTCGCATACTTATCCTAGATTTTTAAGCATACTACTCGTAAATAAACTATAAAAATGTCATATGATTCCTTACATTCTGTCAGCGCGCCTAGTACATAATTTATGAAATGAAAATGTAAAGGGGTGGGATCCTGGTGTCCTGAAATACAGGCCTCGAGCCTAGCTTAGGCACCAGTCTCCCGCAATATATTGTTATTATTATACTTACATGAAATGTGAATATTTGTCGAACCTGACCGACCAATGTAAAATAGTTACCTAATGTATATTGTGGTGAGAAAATAAAGTTATTATTATTATTATTATTATTATTATTATCAGTCAATTCACCACCGACATACAATACATAAAGGGAACTGACAATACGGTCGCAGACGCCATGTCACGGGTAGAATCCATCACATTGGAGGAAGACTATCAAGCCCTTGCCAAGTCCCAAGAGGAAGATGACGAACTAAAAGAGTTAATTTCTTCTACCTCTATGAATTTAGAAAATATCTTGGTCCCTGGAACAAACACTTCCATTCTTTGCGATGTGTCGACAGGTAGACCCCGCCCGTATCTAACCTTACCATTCCGTCGAGCAGCTTTCGATCGACTGCATAATCTCAGTCACCCTGGCGTGAAAGCAAGTTTACGTTTGGTGACTGAGCGATACGTATGGCTGAATGTTAACACCGACTGCCGGAAATGGGCGAAGTCATGTTTACAGTGCCAGCGCAGCAAGGTGACCAGACATACATCATCACCGCTTACGACTTTTCCGATCGCATCAAGCCGATTCTGCCATATTCACATTGATATCATAGGACCACTGCCGCCCTCTTGCAATTTTAAATATTGCCTAACCGCGGTTGACAGATTCACGCGTTGGCCTGAAGCGTGGCCTATGACATCTATTACGGCGGAAGAAGTGGCAGAAACGCTGGTGTCTGGGTGGATATCCCGTTTTGGGGTACCAAGCACTGTGACAACCGACCAGGGACGTCAGTTTGAATCTGATTTGTTTCGGCGCCTCATGAACGTGTGCGCAACAAAGCGGATTCGCACAACCAGTTACCACCCGTGTGCAAATGGCATGGTAGAACGGATGCACCGTCAGCTAAAAGCTTCATTAATGTGCCACTCCCAATCATGGAGTAAAGCACTTCCATTAGTACTCCTTGGCATGAGGACTGCGCTCAAGGAGGACTTAAACTCTTCGTCTGCTGAGCTAGTCTATGGGGAACCTCTCCGCCTTCCTGGAGAACTAATCATGCCGGCGGAAGAACCCAGGAGCCCACACGACATCACGGATTTCGTCACGGAGCTCAGGAGCCGGATGGAAGTTTTACGTCCCATACCAGCCTCACGACACGCTCGACCGTCAACCTTTGTATTTAAAGAGTTGGCGACAGCGACTCATGTCCTGCTCCGTGACGACACTGTTCGACGGCCCTTGCAACCTCCTTACACTGGTCCATACCGCATCCTGAGGAGAAGGGACAAAACCCTTACCTTGGAGATTCATGGAAGAGAGGCAACGGTCAGCATAGACCGCGTTAAGCCAGCGTATCTGGATTCTGAACCGTTAACAGTTCCTGTTTCTCCTTCCATTCTAACACCTGCACCGCAGTCTTCATTACAACCACCTACTCCCACTCCAACTACTCCGCCTCCTCCAACTGCTGTCACCACCAGAACTGGCAGACGAGTCAAGTTTAGGGACATCCTAGATTTATAGATAATTAATTGTTTTATAGGTTACTTTTTTTTTAATATCTTTTCTTGATTTAAATTGTATTTAAGTTTTTTTTTCTGCTTATAAAATGTTTATATTGTTTAAGTTGGCCTGTTTTTATGTCATATTTTGCGGGACACCCTTGTTTTCTCCGTAGGGGGGTGGTGTGGCGAACCATAAGTTATCTGTATATATTATCTATGGTTCCCAGGACTATTTTCATTGGTAGTAGCTGACACTAGAGGTCTTTACTCTATGGCAGAGGGAACGAAAACTTGTAAGGTTTGCTGAACTTCAGCAAGAGTTATTATTGAGAGTTCACACTCATCCAACTGTTTGTATAATTATATGTGTCTAAACGAATATATTTATGATTGAAGAATATAGTGATGATACAGTAATGCACCTGTGTTTCATTGGAAGAACGGCGCAAGTAGCGGCCTAAACATTTATTGATTTCGGTAGCGAAGTGACGTTGGTTAGGGAGTCAATAATTTTGAGCCTTAATCTGGTACACGATCAGGTCCCGTCAGTAATGAAAGGATTCGGGAATGAGATGGTTCGTTCGTTAGGTAACATATTGCTCGATATAGTGGTAGATGGAGTCGATGCAAGGGTAGCTTCTAGGGTTGTCGAAGATAATTTGTTGGATAAACCTATATTAACCCTTTTCCTGTCCCATGAGCCACATATGGTTCAGAGCGATTGTTTAACTATTGTTTCTTTTGGTGGACAGTGAATGTGTTAATAGGCCAGTCATACACGGAGCAACCGCATATTCTTGTGTTTAAGAATTCCCACACATTGCAATTTCATCAATTACATACTGAAATCCCAATGGTGTATCCCGATGCTAGTAACATTCAACTTGCTGAAGTTAGGATCGCTGCTGATGTCGAGCTTCATGGACCTGATAAGGGCTCGCGTGGATTCGGAATTTAGTGGTTGTTTAATGCTGGGAAACAAAATCGTAGGTGGTCCAAATCAAGAGGTTGTTGTTTATGGTGGCGTTTACCAAGTCCAGCGTGGGAATTTAGACGTTCTTGTATATCCATTTTCCGTCCCCTGTAGATTACGAAAAGATTTTGTTGCCAGTAGGGGGGAAAAGGTAGATTTTGTCCAGAGGATAGTAATACAGTCCCCAGGAGTTGCAGAGGCTACTGATATTCAAAATAATGACCGTGAACATGACATTCAGGAGAAAGACGTCCGCATAGGTGATTCTGTATCAAAGGAGGATCGGCAAAGGCTTATGAGCATACTTAAGCAATTTAAACATTGTTTCGCCTCAAGTTTGAAAAATTTGGGTTGTACAGATGTTACGCAGATGACGATCGAGTTGAATAGTCAACGTCCTATTGTCTATCGCCCTTACAGATTGTCGCATCATGAACGAGAAAAAGTGCAGTCTATGTTAGGGGAAATGTTGGAAGCAGGGATTGTTAGAGAATCTGTATCCGAGTACGCCAGTCCTATTATTTTAGTTCGTAAAAAAGATGGCAGTTTTCGAATGTGCGTCGATTATAGAATGTTGAACTCGGCAACGGTGAAAGAAAGATACCCAATGCCGATCATAGACGACGAGATTGCAAGGTTGTCTGGTCAAGCGTGTTTCATAACGCTTGATTTGGCATCTGGATATTACCAGGTGCCAATCTCTGAACCACGCAAACATCTAACTGCGTTCGTCACACCAGATGGATTATACGAATTCAACCGTATGCCATTTGGTTTGGCCAACGCACCAGCAATTTTTCAGAGGATGATTAATAAGGTCCTGGGGTCAGCTAGATTCACTCATGCTACAGCATACATGGATGACGTGCTTGTTTTTGGTAAAAATTCTGCTGAATGTCTTGATAGGCTCGAGCAAATTCTCAAGTTGTTAGAAAATGCAAATCTTACGCTAAATTTGTCGAAATGCAATTTTTTGCACGATAATATTGATTATCTTGGCTATGAGATTAGCTCATCAGGAATTCGGCCAGGTGAAAAGAAAATTCAGTCGGTTATTAATTTTCCACGGCCAGTTAACATTCATGGTGTTAGGCAATTCCTTGGGCTTACTAGTTATTTTCGAAAATTTATCAAAAATTTTGCTCAATTAGCGTCGCCTATTATGCAGTTATTAAAAAAGGATTCCACATGGGTTTGGGGCCCAAAACAAGATAATGCATTTCAAGTGCTAAAATCAAAATTAATAGATCGACCAGTTTTGGCTATTTATGACCATGACGCGGAGACTGAATTGCATACTGACGCCAGCAAGGATGGCGTTGGAGGCATACTCTTACAGCGGTGTAAGGATAGTGGATTTCTTCGGCCAATCGCTTATTGTAGTAGGCGAACGTCACCGGAGGAAAAACATTATCACTCTTACGAATTGGAAACGCTGGCCGTTATTCGTTCATTGGAGAAATTTCGGGTCTATTTACTAGGTAGGGAATTCAAAATAGTCACCGATTGTAGTGCTCTTCGTTCAACCTTCATGAAACGCGATCTCATACCTAGGATAGCCCGCTGGTGGCTATTGCTGCAAGAATTTAATTGTTCGATTGAATATCGACCAGGCACTAAAATGGCACATGTAGATGCGTTATCTCGCAATCCGATTCCAAATGATTCTATGACTGATTCCTCTAGTCTGTGTCCTCAAGTAATGGTTATTAGTAGCGAAGACTGGTTACATACCCTTCAGCTGGGGGACTCTGAGTTGGAACGTATTAAGCAAGTTTTAGAAAAGGATCTAGACCCCAAAAATCTCCAATATATCAAAGATAATTATATTGTAAGAGACAATAAGTTATATAAGTATGTTGACGGTGATAAGAATAATGTTCGTTGGGCAGTCCCGAAGGGGGCGAGGTGGCAAATATGTAAAATGAACCACGACGATATCGGTCATCTAGGATTAGAAAAGACTTTAGAAAGGATTAAAAGCAAATATTGGTGTATCGATTGTGCTTACGCTAAGAAGTCCTCGTGTAAGAATGAAGGCTTATTACATCCAATCGAAAAAGTAGAGTCACCGTTTCACACTCTGCATATTGACCACCTGGGCCCCTTTGTCAGATCCAAACGGGGATACTCTTACCTTCTAGTAGTGGTAGACTCGTTTACTAAGTTTGTGTTTATAAAGCCGGTCCGAAACACTAATACACAAAATGTAATTCGTACCCTGGATGACATATTCTATACATTTAGAATGCCTGACCGATTGATCAGTGATCGTGGTAGTTGCTTCACATCTAACCTATTTAAAAGATACTGTTATGATAAAGGTATAAAACACATCTTGAATGCTGTCGCGAGTCCCAAATCAAACGGCCAGGTAGAACGATATAATCGAACCATTTTAAATTCTTTGAAAGCGCTAAACCTCAGACATGATGAGAGGGATTGGGATAACCATTTGGGGAAAATACAATGGGGACTGAATAACACTGTTCAAAAGACGACCGGTAGGAGACCATCTGAAGTCATGTTCGGTACGTCCATGAATAGTGAAATCAATCCTAACTTAAATGAGATAGCAGACGTGACTAGGGAAAATATAGATGTGACCACTATTCGAAATCAAGTTAAACATAGGATAGACACAGAACAAGCAAAGCAGAAACTACGTTATGATCAGAAAAGACGCCCTGCTAAGATATACAATACGGGCGACTTGGTCAAAATTACCAAAGTAACTTTTTATAACGATGGGAAGAGTAAGAAACTTCTCCCATCCTACGTTGGACCATATAGAGTCACTAAAGTTTTAGGTCAAGATAGATATAAGATAGCGTCTATTCCCGGTTTCAGTAATTGTACAAATAAACGCACTACCACTGTAGCAGCTGATCGAATGCTGCCGTGGGTACATGTAGCTGCTTTACAACTTAATAGATCTGATTCTAGCGAATCTAGTGATGATAACGACATTAGTGATGCATAGTTAGTGGTCATGAATGTACGATTCTATGAGACAATTATTACAGAATGTCTAATATTTTTGTTACAGACCGAACGTGAGAATTGATTGGTTCACGTCATCGGTTATTACACAACTGGAGGCAAGAATTGATTGGTTTGCCTCGGGTTTTGGAGACTCTGATTAGGTGTGAGAATTGATTGGTTCACAACCTAATAGAGTTCGTCAGTTCAGTAGCGAGAAGTGATTGGTTCGCATAAGTAAATACTCAAATTGTAAAGTTCTGAATGATTGATAACTAGTTTAGTTCAGTAGCGAGAAGTGATTGGTTCGCATTAGCAATAACTCAAAAGTTCCGAATGATTGATAAATAGTTTATAGTCCGATTATGAAACTAGTCATATTAATATACACATTTTTGGCAAGAATTGATTGGCTGGCCACAATTGTTGATGTAATGTTTTGTATTGTTTTTTTTTTAATTGATAAACTTTTAAAAGAATGTGCTCTAATTGGTGTTAAAAGATTTTGTTTTGTTTTTTTTTTTTTTGCTGTTGATTGTTTAAAAGTAATCATAAAATCACTTGAATGTTTATGTTCTTTTTCTCTCGTTTTCATCATGAGTTCTCTCAGCCAAGAGTGTAGGGTATTAAGTTACCACATGAGGCGTGTATGAGGGCATACACGTCGTCAGGACGGTCGAGTGTAGGGTTTCGAATATTTTAATAACTCGTTTTATTTTTGAGAAATGGCAACACTACTCAACCGTTAATGTTGTAACGGAAGGGATAGTTTATAAAAGATGGTACTTGGCCGAGAGAGCTCAGTTTGGTGGAAGAAATTGTGGTGACTGTATCTCTGAAGAAGTTTATATAAAGTTAAAGTGTTAGTCTACATTTTGTGAGTTTTATTATAATTATTATAAAGTATTAGTCTACATTTGTGAGTTTTATTACAAATGTTTTTACTAATCAGTCATACATTTATATGTAGTAATTAACAGCTTTTAATCAAATATATTAATTATCAAATTAAAATCTAACACAAAAAACAAAATCACAAATGAGTAACCAAATATGGAATGGGTATCCATATATGGAATATATATATATATTTCAGAAATGACACCTACCACTGCTTGTCTCTGCATCACCTAAAGGTTGACTGGTAGAAAATGCCTATGGCATTAAGTCCGCCTCTGTACTTTTGTGCTTGAAGTGTTAATAAATAAATAAATAATATAAGCATAAATCAACATAACAATAACAAAAATGGACATTAATATCTTTGAGATCAATTAAATGAATATAATATATTGTGATAAATGAAAGAAGTTACATAATTACTTGCAAAAGACACAGATCCAAGTATCAAATGTACGTAAAAGTACGACTGTCCATATTTGGATTTTTATACTAGTTCAAACGCTTATAATTTTTTTTTTAAAGTCACAATATTTTAATGACAAAAGATCACAAAATGGTGAAATAAACATAATACCGATATACTAAATAGTATAACACTTATGTAAACAAACATAACAGCTGGTAATACTCGTTTATTACTTACCTTTAAAATTTTCTGCACGACAACAAAACAAAACACGCCTGCCACACGTGAAGCATTCGCGCAACTGACTCGATGGTGTGGGTGCGATAGTTAGTAGACCGAATGAAACAAAAGATGGTCGAGTGTTGCATTTCATACTTATAGTCTTAGAGAAATGAAGGGATTCCATATTAGGATACTATTCCATATTTGGTGACTTTCCTCTACTATTTCCCCACATCATTAGTCCATACCGTAGTGAGGACTCAACATATGCGCGATATGACATCACAGCCGTTTTTGTATTAGTGACTTTTTTTATTTGTCTCAAAGCATAGACAAATTTATTTATTTTATTACATACAGCATCAACCTGAGCTTTCCAGTCTAAGTGTTCGTCAATTACTACTCCTAAAAACTTAGTTTGTGCCACTTGTGTAATTTTCGGAATATTCATTTTAAAATTAAATGTATTATTATAAGATTGATTAAATTGTATATATTTTGATTTGTCAAGATTAATAGATAAATTATTGTTATTTAACCAGTTAATTAGATTGTCTATTGTTTTATTTATGTCCGCTTCATGATTCGTAATTGATTTATCTTTTTTGTCAGTAGTCACAATAATGGAAATGTCATCGGCAAAAAGAAAGCATTTATGATTGGTTACATTAACAATGTCGTTTATGTAGAGTAGAAATAAGATAGGGCCCAATATGCTACCCTGGGGGACGCCGCGTTTTAAAGTTATATAATCAGACGAAAATTCTGTCATGTCCCAAGTTTCATTAAGTTTAGTGACAGTGACTCTCTGTTGTCTGTCAGATAAATACGATGATATCCACTGAAGTGGCAGTCCTCTAATACCGATAGTCTCTAGTTTTTGTAATAATATTTCATGTGTAACCAAATCAAATGCCTTTGACAAATCAAAGAATAGCCCTGACGTTAGCTGTTTATTGTTAATATTATTTAATATTTCTTTCAAAAGTGAAAATATGGCTAAGGATGTGGACTTATGTTTCTGAAAGCCGAATTGCTCTTTTTTTATAATATTAAATTTCTCACAGTAGTTAACAATTTTTTGATACATGCATTTCTCATAGATTTTTGACATGATGGGTATCAGTGTTATGGGGCGATAATTACTCATGTCACATTTTTCACCCTTTTCAACCGACTTCCAAAAAGAGGAGGTTATCAATTCGTCTGTATTTTTTTTTTTTTTTTTTTTTTTTTTTTGTGTTTGTTACCTCAGAACTTTCGACTGGGAGAACCGATTTCGATGATTCTTTTTTTGTTTGAAAGCTGGTGCTTGTCGATTGGTCCCATTTTAATTTGTTGAAGATCTGATGCTGATCTTCCGAGATATACAAAGGAACTCTTCAAAAATAGACGGCAAATCTGCAGTAATTGCTGCAATCGCTTGTAGGTTCATTGTTCATACTATATCATGACGTAACATCACGCCTGTATGCTCTGAGGGGGTACCTAGATGTGTACAATACTCCCAGATTTCGACAATGTTTGTTGCCTCTGAACTTTCCACTGGGTAAACCAATTTTGATGATTCTTTTTTTATTTGAAAGCTGGTGCTTTCCGTGTGGTTCCATTTTAATTTATTTAAGATCTGACGCTGATCTTCTGAGACATAAATGGAACTCTTCAAAAATACACGGCAAAGCTGCAGTAATTGCTGCAGTGACTTGGTTGTTTATTGTTTATGTAACATAGTGACGTAACATCACGCCTGTATGCTCTAAGGGAGTACGCAGAAGTGTACAATACACCCAGATTTCGACAGTTAGATATGTTAAGTTTATAGGCACACCAGAAGCGATTTGGGTAGTTTTAGGAAGAGTACATTCTTGGAGTGATCCCATTTCAATTTGGTAAAGATCTGATGAAGAACTTCGGAAGATAGGCGACGGGAACTCCTCAATAAATGATAGCAAATGTACTGGGATCGCTGAAATCTCATATCTGTCTATTGTTTACACAAGTTCATAAAAGAAAATCACGCCGGTACGCTGTGAAGGGGTAAGTACATGTGAACCACTAAAAAATGAAAAATAAAAACTTTTTTACAAAAAATAAAACCGACTTCAGAGTAAACAAAAAAGTGAAAAATAACTTTAGCTTCAGAAGTCGGTGACAAAAAAACTAAATCAATCAAACAAAGGTCACCGACTTCTGAAGCTAAAGTTATTTTTCACTTTTTTGTTTACTCTGAAGTCGGTTTTATTTTTAAATATCGGTTTGACCACAGATATTTTTAAAGCGCTAGGAAAGACTCCTTGTGAAAAGGACAGGTTAATGAGATAAGTCATTACCCCACTTATTTCACTGACACATGCCTTGATAATTCTGGTGTTAAGTTCGTCATAGCCTACAGAATTGGTGTTTTTTAAAGATATTATTTGTTTTCTTACCTCATTTTCGGATATAGGTGTGAGGAACATCGAATTAGCAGTCAGGAAATCACTGCGGGAATTATTTGTACAATTTTGAGTTGGAGTATGATTTGTGAAGTGACTATTGAAGGCAGAAGCTATTTCCGCTGGTCTGGTAAGTATGGTGTTGTCAATTTTAATGTGTTCAATGTTGTCTTTGGGGTCCGTGTGTATTTCGTTTCTAATGACTGCCCATGCGGCTTTACATTTGTTGTCATTATTATTCATAAACTTAATGTTAGCATTGCGTTTAGCATTGTAGATACACTTTTGTAGTAATTTTGAATATTAATTATATCTACTCTTGTTTATTATATTTTTAGTCTTGTAATATTGATATCGTAAGAAACGCTTCGTTTTAGAGCTTCGTTTCAGACCCTTACTTATCCACGTTCGCTTTATTTTATTGTTTAAATTTACCTTAACCCTTACTTTTGGAAAACAGAGATTGTAAAATTAGCAGATCAATTCATGGAAAGCGCTGAATGCTGTATTTGCATCGTTTTCCTTGTAAATATCTGTCCAGGAAAGATTTTGTAAGCATTCACGGAATTTACGAATATTATCTAGACTGTAGTCTCTTTTGTAAATATGGTATATTGCGGCTTTTGCTGTCTGAAGTCTTAAAGGGAAGCTTAACATTTGTGCTGTGTCGTGATTAGAGAGATATAGTGGAAGCACTGTCGGGATCGCGTCAGGTATATTACTCAATATATGGTCTATACAAGATAATTTCCGAGTTGCCACATCGATATGAATTTTTAAATTGTGATTGTTTGCTAAGTCTTGTAAGTCTTGAGTGATTTTGCTTCTTCTCAAGGTATTAACATTAAAGTCACCGGTTAAAACTATGCGCGTCCTAGATTTATATGTCTTGTATAAATCATGTAAGATACTATCCAACTTATTTAAAAATTCGTTAGGATCGGATTGAGGTATGGGGGCAGAGATACTTCCGTATGTTCAGTTGACAATAATTCGAGATTTTACAATTTCGAATCGTGACATATACACATATCTATTAAAAGAGTGAAAAAAACTGTGTCTGTACATTGAATATATTAAAAAAAATAACTGAGGAGGGTTTAGAAGTTGCGGGACTGTTCGAAAGAGACACCGCGGCCCCGGAACATAAAGGGCGAGGAAGGAACATGGATGGGTTTTAGTCCGTAAAAGTCTGACACTCCCTCCCGCTCCGCCCAGAACTTCTGGAACTACTGGACGGATTTGAATGTTGTATAGATATTAAGTCTGGGCAACATATAGGCTATAATTTATCTTGGAAACTTGAACACCTGATGCAGCTAAAATATAAGAGATACAAAAATGACAGAATTGCAAAAATTGATCCACGCGATGAGCATTTTTTGCTGAGAGAATAAATTTGAAGATCTGGAACACCTGTTGCGGAACTCCAATAGCTCAGCTACACCATACACATACAGGAATTATGTCTTAGCGAAAGTTGTTCGGTCTGATGGGCATTTCCTGTTGACTTTAAAAATCGAAGATCAGAACCATCAGATGTGAAAATTATTGCAAAGCTACCACTAATTTCACTGTATTTAATATTAGATTAGAGAAATACCGATTATTATAACCTAACCTTTTTTTTTTTGTTTTTTTTTTATTTTTTTTTAAGTATGGGAAATCATCAAATGACCCCCCCCCACTCTGGGCGGAGCGGGAGGGAGTGTCAGACTCTTACTGACTAAAAACCATCCATGTTCCTTCCTCGCCTTTTACGTTCCGGGGCCGCGGTATCTCTTTCGAACAGGCCCGCAACCCCCTCTCTTTTTGCTGACATCTCTTTGAGGCGCGCGTGGAACACGAACGCGCCGTCGACACGGCCTGTCGTCGTCGTTAGACGGCCGGACGGCTAGCTAGCCCATAGCCAGCCGTCCACAGGCCCGCATCTACGGTGGCCGGTAGCCACCACGTGGCCCGCGGCGGCCGGGAAGAGAGGATCTCTCCCTCTCCCTTAAATCACTTTATATTCCCCTAAAAAGCGTAGTCGACGGCCCCTATTTCCGAGTACAGGGTTTAAAGGAACCTAACTAACCTAACGGGGGGTGCTCCAAGTCTCGATTATGAGGGCAGAGATACTTCCGTATGTTCAGTTGACAATAATTCGAGATATTACAATATCGCTAGAGAGAAACACGTTATATTGTAATATAACGTGTTTGACAATTTTACAGTAGGTGACATGTATAAATGTAAAAAACTCAATTAACGATAATGGGTGTACCGGAAATTTTATATCAGAACCCGATACAAAGTTCCCGATACGTTATAAGGAAAAATTTAATTAATTTGTTGAAATATTAGCCAAGTGCGAGTTGGAATTCGGCATTGGTTCCGTCCAATGTTTACTGATCGGCGGCGTCGAAATATAAAAACAGGAGAAGTGGCAAGGGGACGTGTCAATGTCCGCGCGACGGGCACAAGAGGCCCAGTCAGAAACAAATGGCTATCCTATTTTCCAATAAATACATTGCTTCTCAACCATTACCTAAGTTTGTCGCTAAGTGACTGGACAAGCAATGTAAAAATCACCAAGCAATAGCGGATGTATCGTGTTGTGCGGCCGCTGCTTCTTGCGACGAGTTATTGATGTGTTTGTGTAGGTACCGTTGATTTTATGTGGGTAAGTTGCACGGTGCATGGTAAATACATGATGTGTTTGATGGCATAAGGTTTATAATTGATTGTGTACTACGTTCTGTTTAAGAAATGCGGGTGTGTGCGCGACTGCGTATCTATTACTTTTACTGAACTGCATTATGCATGTGTAGTAGTTGATGTGTGGTAGGGGCAAAGTGGAGACACAGAGTTCTGATACACTTTCGTCCAACGGGCATTTCTCCTTCTTTATTATATACAGGGTGTCTCATTCAAATCGGTCAGTATGGGAAAGTCTGAAACTATAAGACATACGAAGATCTGTTCTGAGGAACCATGTCATCGATTTTAATAACAAGAAAAACTGCATTCATACATTTTAAAAAACATCTGTCCTCCGTTCGGGAATCGAACCCGGTTATTTTGATTTTGTTTTTAGAACAGATCTTCGTATGTCTTATAGTTTCAGACTTTCCCATACTGACCGATTTGAATGAGACACCCTGTATATGGTCCACTGTGTACATAATTATTATTTTTCGTTTTTAAAGTCAGGCGCCCTGAATCAAAGTATTGACACACTAAAAGTGGATGTAGCTAGTGTAGGCAAATACGACAACATTTTAAACTGAATATTTCTGGTATTTAAAGCTGCCTTCTCATATAGGCTTTCAGGGAGTAGTCAGCTGAAATTTACTTGTAAGTGAGCTTCCGGTTTCTCTCTTCAATGAAGTTACTAAAAGAAATAGAGTGACTCGTTGGACATAACTTTTCGCTTTTTTAAAAGTTAATCCGACAAATATACAGGGTTATTTGTAAAACACCAACAACCTCGCAGGAGTAGATTACTAACATCATATAAAACAACATTTGTTCTACGACTTTTGGAAAAACAGGCAAAAGAAAATCGACTTCTCATGCAAAACTCCATCAGCTGTTCGGACATATGTATGGAGAGTTGATTTTTTTTTGTCTGTTTTCGGAAAAGTCGTAGAACAAATGTTGTTGTTTAAGATGTCAGTAATCTATTCCTGCGAGGTTGCTGGTGTTTTACAAATAACCCTGTATAGTAACAAAGAAAAATAATTACAAGCAACTCCAAAAAAGTTGGCGAAATATGAACGAAAACAATAAACACACAAAGGATCTTGTGGTTAATTATAGCCATTGCCAATTTTGTTAATTGTTATATTTTCATGAAAACAGGAAATCCGGAACTGGTAGGTTTTTAGATATTTTTTCTCATTATTATCAAGAGCTTAGCCTTGATCGTAAGTATTACGAGCTGTAACTGTCAAGTGCAACTTTCGAAATGAATTTATTAATTTTTTTAATAATTTCTGTTTTGGTAAGTAACTTTTCTTATTTTAAATTGTTTATGAGTTGATGTAGCTTGGTGAGGATGAAGTTCGATAATATTCACGTCGGAAAGATTTATACAGACTCGACCCAATCAGACTTGACCAAACCAAACTCGACCCGACCAGACTCGACCCGACTCTTCCCGTTACCAGATGGTGAAAGAATCAGCATTGCTGTACATTTATGGTCTCGTTATTGTTTATGTAAAACTGAAAAATATGATTTTACATTTGCAAATACTTACTGCTAAAATATTAGAATAAATAAATACAAATATATTAATATTAAATACACAAAGTTAAGGGAGATATAAAACAATAATAACAATAGTATACAAAACGCTTACTAGCTGATTGATTAATATATTATTATTACAATTTCAGCTGTATAATGCAGTAGCTGTGGAAGGCCATGTCATCAAGAATGAATTGCATCCGTAAGTAATTACTCGTACTTATTATATATTTTATTCGATGTAATAGAAAGAAGATTTAAATATGTACTTGCCAACAATAATTATTACTCAAAGAGACTTCTTTCACATGCAGTGTGAATGCAGTATTTGATTAATTTGTGTTATTTTCATTTTTTTTTTTTGACGATACGAGTCATCAACCTAGACAGGATGATATCGATGATGTTTTTTTCCCCTCTTGATCTGAAGGTCTAAGTAGCAAAATGTCCAATAGCGTGAAACGTCTAATGAGTAGTAAAAATAATTCAGAAAAAAAAAGTAAAAGTAATTTTTTAAAGCCAAGAAAACCAAAATCACCGACGCGGCGACGTAGCCCGAAGAATTGCCCAACTTAAGTGGCAGTAGGCAGGTCACATTGCTCGCAGAACGGATGGCCGATGTGTCCGAAAAGTTCTGGAGTGGCGACCGCGAACCGGAAGACGATGCGTTGGAAGACCTCCCACTAGGTGGACCGATGACCTGGTAAAGGTTGCGGGAATCGGTTGGGCACAGTGTTTTGTTGAGTTTTTCCATAGTAATTTTTCTGTACCAGTCAGGGCTGTATTTGTGTGCAGTTGGTGGCAATTGGCTCGCCAACATAACAGGTGAAATATGGGTTTTGGTCTGTACTATTAGCTACACAACAACAACACTTCTAACCAGTATTTTCCTAACATAAAAAAATACGTAATTTAATATTTATTTAGTACAATTCGAGAACTGTTTTCAGGATTTCGTCGAGCCGCCTCTCCGTAGGTCTACATCATTTTTTCTTTCCTGATAACCCTTTTCAAGTGGTTACTTTTTTGTCCATCTATCACTGTTCGTACCCGACATTATTTGCCATATTATTTTTTACAACATGTTTGTCTGCAGGGCCGTGGGGTTCATTTCTGTGGCCGAGATCTGACTCGCAGTCACATGTTGCCCTCATGGCCCCTATGTCCTGTGTGTACTGTGTGAACTATTATTACATAACTGCGTCCACTGCTGGAACACACTGGACATAGGCCTCCCCCAAGTGTCGCCACATTGACCGGTCCCGTGCAACTCGCATCCAGCGGATCCCCATAACCGTCACCAGGTCATCAGTCCACCTAGTGGGAGGCTTTCCAACGCAATGTCTACATACTTCGCGGTCTCCAGAACTTTTCGCCTCCATTGGCCATGCGCCCCACTGCCACAATTCTTCGGGCTACTTAATTCTTCAGACTTTCTTTTCTGGTATAATACACAGTTACGCTACCAAATAAAGAGCGTTTCGTTTGATGAATGTACTCCATTAAAAATAAATTATGTTTACCTTACAGCACTGATTTCAAGAGCCAAACAAGGAAGATTTACATTGACCAGTGTGTATGTGACATGTAAGTTTATTTAAATACCCATATGTTTGAAAAGTTAGAAGATGTTTTTTGTAGGTGTGAACGTCTTATATTCTGTAACCAAACCTTACTAGGCTTTAAAGAAATGAGGTATAGATACATGGATCGTCTTGATGGCGTGACTCTCGAAGAATACTGGCAATATACACTTAAAATAACCTTATATAAAATAATAATAATAATAAATAAATATCGCTGGACATCACACACAGCGCCATCTAGTACCACACTAAGCAAGGCTTGCGTCGTGGTCACCAGACAGTTTATATTACTACATATATACTTTTTGTTTGTATATACATTATATATATAAACATCCATGACTCGGAAACAAATGTCCATGCTCATCACACAAACATTTGCTCCTACCGGGATTCGAACCCGGGACCCTAAGAACTACCGCTGCGCCATTCGGGTCGTCAAATTCTGACTTGTGTTATGCATATCAGTGTATCCCTTGTTGGAGATCCAAATAAAAAATATAGATTCTACAAAAAAAACTGACGTGGTGCTTTTTAGTGTCATCAAAAGTAATCGAATTAAATGTTTTTAGAGGGATCGACGGCCACGAACTGAATATGTGTAACTAACGCACTAAAAGGTTTAAGGCTATACTCGTATTTTTATGTTGAGATGATAGATGATATTTTTTTCGTGTTTATGACCTATCCATTACATTCTTTTAAACAATGTTCTTTGTGTTCAAGGCGATATTGTATCTATAACCTTTTAGTGAGTTCATTTAAAAAAAAATGTGTTTGTAAAGACAAGCCGTGGTTTTGCATCCTAGTCAAAATTCAGAAGCTTGTCAAAAAAGACATAAATTATTTTAAATTACGATACCCGGTCAAATAATTAATAAAGCTGTTATTCTAAATTGTTTAAATTTGACAGTACTTCAGAATAACACGAAAGTAATAGAAGAATCACCCATCGCGCGACATTTTTATGTGTGTGATGGCGCGGTTATAGAGGCATTTACAAAAGGGCTGCGTTTTAGTATGGGTGGTTTACACATACCGTATTCCATAAATAACAAAAAAATGAAAAACCATACCCATTTTATTATTAATTCTAATCGAGAATCATTATCACAGATACCTCCTTGAATTTGACCAGGATGCAAAGGAAGACCATGTCCAATTATCCACCTACTAATTTGTTGTGTTTATTTTTAGCAAGTATTATCAAGCAAATGCAACATTGGAGTATGACACAGTAAGTCTATGATTTTACATATATACCTACTATGTTTTTTTTCACTGTATGTGTATGTTGTTGAGATGTTTTTTGATTTTTACCACCTTTTTTTGATATCCACTTGCAACAACAAAAATATATGTACTCAGTTCAATTATATTGGTTGTCAAGTGACAATAGGTATGCACAATATCCAAATAATGCTACATCTTACAGAAACATTGTAAAATTATGTCTTACCTACTGGAGCCATTATAAGATCTTGTCAACTTTATGGAATGCAAACATAAAGAGAAGAGTATGAATAAGTTCCCAATGTTAAATATATCGATAACAACACGGAGTCTAAATAGTTGGACCAAAAACGGTCGTACCCTTTATACAGGGTGTAAACAGACTCTACACGAAACCGTCAACCAAACATTCTTTACATCAAACTAAGTTACTCTACGCGAAAATTATCGTTAGGAAACAACTTAGTTTTGGGGTCATAAATCACGTTTTATTCATTCATTTGGCTCACTAACAATTGAATACACTGCTTCAAAGATACAATATACATTCTATAGAATCACAGACAAGTGTATCAACCTCTTACTTACAGGTAAGCACATCATGCACTACTTATTTGTCGTTGAGTGTCTATTGAAAATCAGACGAGTACCTAAGTACTCACACTCAACTATGGTTTTTAAATATATAATTAAAATTCAAATTAAATTTAGTTTTACAATGAAAATGAAAATGAAATCTAAGTTGAAAACAATCTGATGAGTACCTAAGTACTCACACTCAGCTATGGTTTTTAAATATATAATTAAATCCAAATTAAAGTCATTTTTACAATGCAAATCAAAATCAAAATTGAAATTAAAATGATAAATGACAATTAAATCTGAATTAAAAACAAAAACAAAACATAAATTGATTAAAAAAAATATCGCAATACAATACAATATGTCTTTATTTTTTCTCTTCACAAAGGTTCACATTGTTTTCTTAAATAAGTTGTAACAATGACTTCTTAACAAAATGCATGATATATGTTCCTTTGCGAGTGACTGGCGTGCATACTAGGATACCTCGGATTAAAAGTAATTTACATATAATATAATAGTTAATTTGAATACATAGATAAATGATTTAATGCAGAAGGGAAAAAGGAATACCAACTTAATTAACGTAAACAAATTAAAATTAAATATGGTGTAGTGTAATGGGTGCAAAGTAAAGTATCCTGTGAAGTGTGCAGGTGAAGTGAGTAGGTGATATGTGTAAATGAAGTGTGTGAGGAGAGGTAGGATGCTAGTGTGGGCGTAAATGTGTCGGGTGATTCAATCATGAACTAGAAAATGATTATTAAATATTACGAGGGTACAAGAAGTAACTGCTCTGTAGTGTCATGGCGGGAAGAACAAGTCAGTGTCTTTCGTCATTTTATAGCCTTTGCAATTATAGATACAATGACGCCTTCTGACAATGATACCTAAGAATTGTTTTAATCTTGGTTTTATTTTTTAGATGTCCGTGAGCTGTACATTGAACGATACTATGAGAGAAGTTTTTGAATCTAGATTGTAAGTATCTGCTTTCATTCCATACGAGACTGTTGAATTTTGCTGAAAACCCCTTCCAATTGTAAATGTACACAAGTTTTTTTTTTAAAACTGGGAATCATGGTGAACGTCAGAATGGCTGGTACGGTTTGTTTACAAACTTACATTTCATTCAGCCAGAACCGATTAGACCTATGCTTGTATGTTATATCTATTTGTTCGCCACAACGACAAGGCTATATCTTTATGACCGTAAGAAGTAGCTGGAACCAACGTAAACTCGGTTTGCAAATTAAATTAAAATCTGATGAGTTATTTTCAAAGCATTCTGATTCCTGGGACATAGACCTGCCTCCTGCCTCCCTTTCAAGAGGAAATTTGGCAGATTACCCGGGCAGGTGGTTCGTGACGTACTTTGCAAGTGCTTCAGCGTCCCGATCAAGAGTAGTAAGAAAGAGAGATGACCGTGTGGTTTAGTTATTTTGATGTATTGGTTACTAATGATTTTTGTAATCATCAACATATAATTGTCACTTCAAACCCTGGTACAGAGTGATATAGCCTTTTATATTTAATTAATAAGAAAAACACACACAAATAATTTTAAGTATGGATAATAAATTTTGTTGCAGGAGGAAAAAATATGAAAACTTTTGTAAATCATTGAAGTGGATGTAAGTAACTACTAAAACTACTTCTAACAATTCAAAGTTAAAAAAATACATTAACAAGGACAACAAGTAATCGATTATTATTTTCACAGTGACCTAAAGGATATCATGAATAAATACGAACTACTTGATAACACTGGTAAAAATATGATTAATAAGACTGATGTAATTAGAATCAGCACCCATGAAAATAATGTTGCGATGATGGCATCTAAAATCACAACTACGAAACCTGTTATTATCACAGAGATCACAACTGCAAAACCTGTTACTGAGACAGAGATCACAACTGCGAAACCTGTTACTGAGACAGAGATCACAACTGCGAAACCTGTTACTGAGACAGAGGTCACAACTGTGACACCTGTTACAGAGACAGAGATCACAACTGTGACACCTGTTACTGAGACAGAGATCACAACTGCGAAACCTGTTACTGAGACAGAGGTCACAACTGTGACACCTGTTACAGAGACAGAGATCACAACTGTGAAACCTGTTACTGAGAAAGAGATCACAACTGTGAAACCTGTTACTGAGACAGAGGTCACAACTGTGACACCTGTTACTGAGACCGAGATCACAACTGCGAAACCTGTTACTGAGAAAGAGATCACTACTGTGAAACCTGTTACTGAGAAAGAGATCACAACTGTGAAACCTGTTACTGAGACAGAGGTCACAACTGTGACACCTGTTACTGAGACCGAGATCACAACTGCGAAACCTGTTACTGAGAAAGAGATCACAACTGTGAAACCTGTTACTGAGACAGAGGTCACAACTGTGAAACCTGTTACTGAGGCAGAGATCACAACTGCGAAACCTGTTACTGAGACAGAGGTCACAACTCCGAAACCTGTTATTGAGACTGAGATTACAACTGCGAAACCTGTTACTGAGACAGAGATCACAACTGCGAAACCTGTTACTGAGACAGAGATCACTGTGATACCTGTTAATGGCAAACCTCTCTATGGGATTGGTATGTCTGGCATGTAAGTACAGTTATTTATATAAACTTATCTTTGAGTACTTATGAGTATTTATAGTAGCTCCCTATTCAACTTCGCAGGAATGTTGAAATATTATGTCTGCTTCAATAACCTTTTATTTTAAGGCCATTTTATAAGGTTATTTCATAATTTTTGATGCTAAGTGGATGCCACTTTGGGCATCGTCTCCTGCATCAGTAATCAAACCGCGACCCGACGGAGTCTTCTAATGGGCTCCAACGGTCACTAGAATCATGGTCGTAATATTTGATATCTGTAAAACTTTTCTACTTGACAATGAAAATCACAAAATTCGTCAACGCACTGACTGGACAGGTCCACTCAAATCTGTATGGTTCTTTCTTCAAAAGACCATCTCAGACACTAATCTGCATAGTTCTCATGTAAGTTGAACAAGATTGTCTGGACTTTAAAAGAGACTATGACCTCTGAGTTTGTTTCGGCTGTTTCTTCTCAGAGTAGTCAGGTACGAAACACCGGCCCCATCTAGTTTAAAAAATAAGGACGTGTAAAAGTGTTTGTGAGAACCAATTTGCAAAATAAATATCATTTATCATTTATCATTTATCATTTAACGAGACTAGTTGACCACTTCAAAAAATAAACATTGCATTTTTGTCCATTGAGATCAAGAGATTCGTTGCTTAGGGGCCCCGCGAGAACCTTCCCGTGTTTGACCGTAAACTTATTGAGATTTTTGAATTCTAATGTGAACTTCCCGTTATCATGCTTGCACAGACTGGACACTGTGTGGTTCTTTCTTCCAAAAAACGATCTCCGACGCGAACATGTGAGTTTGTTTCGGTTTTTTTCCTCAGTATAGTCATATAGAAAACTCCAAACTCTTTAAGTTTGTAAAAAATAAAACCGACTTCAAAAAACACACAAAAAAAGTGAAAGCTTCAGCTTTCCTTTGTTCGATTGATTTACTTAGTTTTTTTGTCACCGACTGCTGAAGCTGAAGTTATTTCGCTTTTTGTGTGTTTTTGAAGTCGATTTTTATTTATTGCAAAAAGGTTTTTTTTATTCACATTATATTGGTTCACTTGTGCTTACCCCTTCACAGAGTACCGGCGGGATGTTATTTTATAAACAGATGTAAACAATAGACATACATAAGATTTCTGCAATCCCAGTCCAGTTGCTATCATTTGTTGAGGAGTTCCGTTGCCTATCTCCAAAGTTCTTCATCAGATCTTCACCAAATTGAAATGGGACCACTTTGAGAAAAAAATATTTCAAAAACTACCCAAATCGTTTCATATGTGCCTATAAAATTTGAAGAGTTCTCTCTGTTTCTCTAGAATTCCATCATCAGACCTTGAATTGATGATTATGTGACCACCTGGAAAGTATACCCTTTCAAACAAAAAAAAAATCCAAATCGATCTACCAATCTTCGAGTAATAGGGGAACATACATAAAGGTTCCGTCGAATTGAGAAAAGGAGGAGGCCTATTTGAAGTCGGTTAAAAATGTTGTCCTACATGCTAAATAATAATCATTCATACATCAGGGATCACTCCTTAGTCTACACACAAATTAAAAATTATAGCTTAGTATTAGTGCTATAGGAAAATGATTCAAGTTCAAGTTCTGATCATGTTTTTAATTTTTTCAGACCATCGCCATCGTTTATGAAAACCTTGTGCGCATGTACTAGGTAAGTAAGTTATCATTTAATTTATTTTAGAAGCACATAGAACAGTACACATAGTACAGGGTTACTGGTAATTCGACGTATTCCTTGCAGGACGTTATACTAAGTTTATAATGCTAGAAATTAAGCCACCAAATGTTCTACCGAAATTCAGTGGTTTTTGAGTTAGGTCGATTTTTAGTTTATGAAAAATCCCAGATTAAATCATTTAAAGCCAGTTTAAATAAAAACGATTTACGGCGCAACTGTACTGAAATTTAAGTTATTATCATAGCTGACAATGCAGAGGACATTTTTAATCGTACACCTTTATGAAAAATCACTTATGAAACAATTTTTTTCTGTTTTTTTTTGCCATTCCGTCATAAAAGATGTTGTAGGTATAGTGAAAAAAAAAATACTACGCCAGATGTACAAATTACTAAATAAATATCATTGTCTAATCAGCTATTTAAAATGGTATAAAACTTACTGAGAAGTCATTAACTACGTTATGAAAATCGTTTTTGATTTAGTACAGGAAGGCGTTCATCTCATAAAAGGTATTCGGAAAAACAAATTAAACAATGATGTGAACACTATTTTAGTATATCAATATCAATCACACCGGCAAAGCTGTTGGTAACTTTGTGAGCAAACATGTTAGTACGAGAGCCCAAGTCCAAAATGTTTGCCTCAACCTTTTACGATGAAATCCGTAAAAAAATGTAAATTGGTTATTATTGTGATTCCAAAAATACTACTCGTAACTTCAGTTACTTGCCTGATCGAGTTTTCAAATAAGCTCAATTTTGTTTTGATCTAATCCATCTGTTGCGGGCCTGTTCGAAAGAGATACCGCGGCCCCGGAACATAAAGGGCGAGGAAGGAAGAATTGGCAAAAATTAACAAAAAATAATTGTTTCATTAGTGATTTCTACTAAGAGTTTTGATTTTTTGAACGTTTAATTATTAGCAAAGGTTGGCTGTGTTATCACTAAGTTATCAGCTATGATAATAACTTAAATTTCAGTACATTCGAGCCGTAAATTGATTTAAATTGGCTTTAAATTTTCATTAACTAAAAATCGACCTAACTCAAAAACTACTGAATTTCGGTAGAACATTTGGTGTCTTAATTTCTAGCATTATAACCCTGCTATAACGTCCTGCAAGGAATACGTCAAATTACCAGTAACCCTGTATAATATTGTATTTATCAGAATATTGGGTTCATATTCCAGTCAGTCATAAGATGCATGTTACCGTTAAATTTAAATAATAAATTGTAATTGTTACCGAACGTACTTAGCGCATTATCTGTTAACAAACTGTTTGAACAAAACTGTTGTCTTTTATTGACACATTTTAATGACAATGAATATTACTTTCAGCTCACAATTAGAACGGATGTATCCGGTAAGTTATACAGTATCGATTTATTAAAAAACATGAACGTAAATTTTTTAACCATTATCAAAATTGATACGGAATTAAAGATCTTTGTACTTCTTGTTAACGTGTCGATGAAATCTTAATTGACAAGTTTAGCGCGTTCAATGGTTCATAATAAACACTGTTTTAGGCTTTCACGGTTTAAAACTAAACTTATATTGTCACTTACGGGATATCTTCCATCTTCCGTGATTATTTATTGAGTTGAGCTCCCGATATTTCGACGCTGTTGCAAGCGCCATGATCGCGGGTTGACTGATCATATCGGGAGCTCAACTCAATAAATAATCACGGAAGATATGCCGCAAGTGACAATATAAGTTTGGTTCATAAAAAATATTATAATTAATATGAAAATAAAAACATTACTATCTCGTTTTTAGTATTGTGTTTTTTCAGGGAAAATGCGATCACGGTGCTTTGCTTGGATTCGGTTCCGCCTTGTAAGTAACTCTCACCATTTTGGCTTTGTGGACAAAATACCAGGCCACTCAGAAAGTATTTTGGCTTTTTTGACAAAATACCAGACCACTCAGAAAGTATTTTGGCTTTTTTGACAAAATACCAGGCCTCTCAGAAAGTATTTCCCGTTGAACTATTGTTAAGGGACACCCAAATGAAAGCTTTAACGATATTGCACTTGGCTCCAATTAGTTGGAACAGGGTTTTGTCAAATTAGGTTATTTTCTCCTTTTGATACGAGTACATGATTTTATTATTCTTTAAATCTATTCGTAATTTGTAAAACATTGTAATATACATGTAATATTATCATCTCACGATAGCTGAAAGCATTGTTACCAGCTGCTAAATCCCTAGTGAGGCTAATCTTAATTAAACATAATTTGCCAATAAACGTTAAGCGATTTGTTTCAGTATGGCCGATTTGGATCAAAACTGTGAATCCCTGCAGTGAGTACTTCCATTTGTTACACACATTCATACAAACAATAAAAAATTAAAACAAGTTAAAAATACCTTACATTTCTGTTCCAGAAAACCCATGAAATTCTCCAATTATGTTATGGATACCTTGTGCGCATGCTCTAGGTAAGTTGTTATTTTTTTTTTAGAAGCACATAGATGATCAGAATATTGTGGACATATTCCATATACATAATCATTAGACCTTAAAACGCGAATTACAGTAAATCAGGATTCAGGATTCAGGATTTTTCTGTAAAACCTAATAACCTAGTTTTTTTATCGAACTTTTATAAGAATTCACTCGGTAGGTACTATTATATTATACTAGCTGTTGGCCGCGACTTCGTCCGCGTGAACCACCCTTGTCACCTAGGGGTATAAAAGTAGCCTACGACTTGTTTTCTAACCTACCGAATATACACATTTTTTTATTTTTTTTAGTTTTAAAGAGGATGATGATGGTGATTTATTTATTTATTCAACTATGATGATGTTATGTTGACTCTACAGGGTAAACCTTAGTTGCCATTAAGTCGCGCATTTGTCCTGATACCTACCCCAATAAACCTGTATAGAAGTCGAATTCGCAATCTTCTGGATGTCATAATAAATACCATATTCTTAAATCAGCACCCCTAATAATCTCGGTAGCGACACCCATAATGATTTTTAACCGACTTCTAAAAAAGGAGGAGGTTCTCAATTCGGATGTTTCTATTTTTTTTTTTTTTTTTTTTTATGTTTGTTCGGGCATAACTCCGTCGCTTGCCAACCGATTTGGAAAATTCTTTTTTTGTTGGAAAGGGTATTCTTTCCAAATGGTCCCATAGCCACCAAATCAGGATCTGATGATGGAATCTTGGCGAAATCGAGGGAACTCTTCAAATTTTATATGAAAACGTGTTGCGATTTTGGTATTTTCTACAACAAGTGAAGCATTTGCGTTTGATAAGAACCATTTTACCATCAGATCTGATGATAAAGCCAAGAGTCACGGAACTCCATAATGAGACAATGTACCATAGTCGTGTTTGGGCTTGTTATAATTGTAACGGTATGCACTTTCCATGTTTCAAGCACATGTGAACCACTAAAAAGTTGAAAATAAAAACTTTTTTGCAAAAAATAAAACCGACTTCAAAAAAAACAAAAAAGTGAAAAATAACTTTAGCTTCTGAAGTCGGTGACAAAAAAACTAAAGCAATCAAACAAAGGTCACCGACTTCAGAAGCTAAAGTTATTTTTCACTTTTTTGTTTTTTTTGAAGTCGGTTTTTTAATTTTTCAATCCAACCACATTGCAACCCAAATGGGGATGATGGAACTTCAGGTCCGCCAAACTTATATCAGTCGTCGTTCGCGCGCGAATGTGAGCGTACGTACTACTAGCGTACCTGTACTTATTGTCGGTGCGATGGCGTCAGATATTGTCAAATGTGTAAATTGTAACATAGTTATAAATGAACTATTAGCGTTTATACAAAACAAGGCGGATGTTATGGATGAGGTTTCCCTCACCCGGATATGCAGTGATACTTTTGCAGATAGTGAAATTGTGGCGGCGAAGACACTACTTTTTGATTCAGTTCCTAACTCGAAACGGAAAATTCGTAAAAGTAAAGGAAAAAGTGCACGTGACATCGAGGATATTATATGTCTTCTGAAGGTCACTGATCCAGAGATAGTACCCATCTTCGTTGCGCGTGATCTTCAAAAACTGCCACCGGTTACGTTTGATCATATAGACGCGACGAAACTATTAAAGGATATTCTCGTGCTACAAGCGGATATCAAAGTTTTAAAGAATGACTGTGCGACAACGTCTCAACTACTGGAGATAAGAAATGAGTTAGACAATCTAAAAAGTGCCTCAATTGTACACAATAACTTTGACTTTGTCAATAGAAGGCGAGGAGCATTTATTGAAGACATTCACAACTTCGACAGTGGTCCGATGGCTTTACAGCAGCATTCAATTTCAAAAAGCAATGATAAATCCACGAAATCCAGGTCACAATCTATTATTAGTGATTATTTTCCAAAATATGTGGGTGGAGGGAAAAAACTATTGTCAACTCCAGAGACCGTTAACGTGACGAAGCAATCACCTGCGAACGTAAATCCGCGCGATGCTGTCTCGCTCGCACAGCGGCCGAACCACATTAATGACTCACAAAAACGAGTCACTGACGACGCCAGTCGATTAGATGAACAATGCAGTACCCCTACCGCGAGCTCTAATCTCATTAACTCGAACGTTCCCACTAATATCTCGCCTGCACCACAATGTAACAAGCGTAAGTCGATGGCAGATGTACTGAAGGCGAGTAACGAGTGTAAGGAAATAGTAGGGGAAAAATGGAATGTTGTGAAATATAAGAAACATAAGAAGCCCTCATCTCATGGAAAGATGGGAAAAGCGCCCGTAGGTCCAGATGGAAAATTTAAGGCAGCTATCATCAAGGTACCATTGTTCATTTCAAATGTGTGTAAAACTACAAATGAGAGTGATATTATTGCTTATATTAAAGACAGCACTCAGGAAGATGTATCTTTGTTTAAAATAAATAGAAAAACAGAAAAAAGGTACAACTCCTATAAGTTGTATGTCCCCAAAACGAAACTTGATCTGTTTCTAGATAATGCCTTATGGCCTGATGGAATTACTTTTAGACGTTTTGTTAATGAAGCCTACAAGTCGAAAGACGGCATAATTAAGCAAACAGTGACACAATAAACAATGGAAAATAGCAATCAGAGAAGTAAATTTGTAAGTTTTAATTGCAAATCGGTGAAGCGATCTGTTGAGGCAGTTCATTCTCTGTGTCAGTCAGCTGACATAGTTGCCCTTCAGGAAACATGGCTACTTCCTCATGATATACCTTATCTTGGACAAATTCATAGCGATTTCGAGTACACCGGAAAGTCAGCAGTTGATACGTCAGAAGGATTATTGAGAGGGCGACCGTTTGGTGGTGTTGCGATCCTGTGGCGTAAGCGAGCCTTTGATTCAGTTACGGTAATCAGCTGTATAAGTGCGCGTTTAACGGCGATTAAAGTTTCACTCGGGGACAGATGCATAATAGTGTTCAGTGTTTACATGCCGACTGACTCGAGTGAAAATCTGGCAGAATTCACTGAGTGTCTAAGTGAAGTGAGTGCGATTGTCGAAGCTAGTAATGTTGAAACAGTGTACATACTCGGCGATTTTAATGCACATCCCGGTGAGTCATTTTGTTGTGAACTCTTAGAATTTTGTAACGAACAAAAGTGGAGGTGTGCGGACATTGAGAAGTTGGGCTTAGCGGCAAGTAGTTATACCTTTGTCAGTGACGCGCACGGTAGTAGGCGATGGCTTGACCATTGTGTCGTCACACAGTCTGCGTGGTTGACGATTACTGAGATAGGTATTATGCACGATGTGTTCTGGTCTGATCACTGTCCCATATTTGTTGAGTGTAGCTTAGACATGATTAAACCTAAGTTAGTACGTAATATAACATCACGTAGCAGCGTCATATGGGGCGAGAGAGATAGTGATCAAATAAGCGTGTACTATAATTTATGTAATAGTAAGTTAAAGCTGATTGATTACCCTCAGGAATTGGGTTTGTGCAGTAATAGCCACTGTAATAATACTGAGCATAGGGTAATTCTTGACAAGATGTATGAAAAAATTGTTACTATTTTGTCAGAGGCCGCGGTGCAGAGCCGAGCGGAAACTCGGACTCATAGACATGTTGGCCGTGTTGTTGGCTGGAACAAGCACGTGCGTGACGCCCACGCGACGGCGAGGCTTAAGTATCAGCTATGGGTATGGCACAATAAACCATCTTCGGGCGTTGTCTATAACGAGATGTGTCTGACTCGGAAGGTGTTTAAAAGTAAACTAGTGTGGTGTCAGACGCATCAAGAACAAATTAAGCTTGATATTGTTGCTTCTCTCCGTAAAGCCAATAATTTTCAGAAGTTCTGGAAGGCTACCAAGAAGTTTGATATTAAGCCTGGCCTTCCTGTGAGTGTCAATGGTGCTGATCAGCCGGATAGCATCGCCAACATGTTTATGGACCACTTTAAAGTGGAGTCACCGCTGGGCTCTTCGTTGCGATTGCTCGATGACGGATGCTGTCGTGACTCTGATCTGGTTCGTTTCTCGGCCAAGCAGGTGTCAAGCACCATTAAGAAAATGACGAGAGGGAAGTCCCCGGGTCACGATGGTTTAAGCATTGAGCACTTGCAGCATGCCGGTCCACACATGGCTAGAGTGCTCGCTATGTTTTATTCGCTGTGTATGTGTCACTCGTATCTTCCATGTGATCTTTTGCAAACTATTGTCGTGCCTATTGTTAAGAATAAAACGGGTGACGTTGCTGATAAGTGTAACTATCGACCCATCTCCCTGGCAACTATAATCGCGAAGGTACTCGACAGTCAGCTGGATGCGCGGTTGGATACCTTGCTGAAATTACACGACGCACAGTTTGGGTTTCGTAATGATCTTGGAACTGAAAGTGCGATTCTCGGTCTCAAGCATACGGTGCAATACTACACAAAACGTCGAACACCAGTGTATGCTTGCTTTTTAGATCTCTCTCGTGCCTTTGACCTTGTATCTTACGAGATTTTATGGAAAAAGCTGCGGGAGAGAAAAGTTCCAGCGGAGATGTTGCGTATCTTCCAGTACTGGTATTATAATCAGACGAACATTGTGAGATGGGCCGATGGGCTGTCTAAGTCGTATGGGCTGGAGTGTGGGGTGAGACAGGGGGGGATTACGTCACCAAAACTGTTTAACCTCTACGTAAATGATCTAATCGTTGAGCTCAGCAGCAAGAAAATCGGA
This sequence comes from Xestia c-nigrum, assembly GCA_916618015.1. NCBI lineage: Eukaryota > Metazoa > Arthropoda > Insecta > Lepidoptera > Noctuidae > Xestia > Xestia c-nigrum. Next base: position 24,859,741 of record OU745250.1, read on the forward strand.
TGTCGCATTGATGACGTTAGTGTCAACAACATCAGCTACGCTGACGATATGGTGCTGCTGAGCCCTACGGTTAGGGCGCTTAGGGAGCTGCTCAACTGTTGTGAGGGCTATGCTCGAGAGCATGGCCTAGTGTATAACGTAAAAAAAAGCGAGTTCTTGGTTTTTAAGGCTGACGGTGTTAAATGTCCTGAGTATGTGCCCCCGATTAAACTAAATGGGAAAGACATATTGCGAGTGTACCAGTTCAAATACTTGGGGCATTATGTAACCGACGACCTTAATGACCGAGTTGATATTGAGAGGGAACGTAGGGCGCTGGCCGTCCGATGTAACATGTTGGTTCGCAGGTTTGCACGCTGTAGCAGAGCAGTCAAATAACGCTTTTTAAAGCTTATTGCCAAGTGTTTTACACCTGCAGCTTGTGGACTAACTACACTCAGCGGGCTATCAGCGCCCTACGGGTCCAGTATAACAACGGGTTCAGGATGTTGATGGGGCTGCCCCGTTTCTGCAGTGCATCAGGTATGTTTGCACAAGCACACGTCGATGGTTTTCATGCCATCGTCAGACAGAAATCTGCCTCTTTGCTCTGCAGAGTGCGGGACAGCTCCAACTCCATTCTGAAGACTATAGCGGAGAGGTACGATTCTCCTTTGTTAGGTGATCTTGTTCAAAGATGTATCTTGAACAACAGCCTTACTGCCAAATAGAACATTATATAAATTTACTAACATAGGTATAAGTTATCTTTTGTTTTTTTACTAACCCATATGGATGTTGCTTATCCGAATTAAAGATTATTTTATTTTATTTTTATTTATTTATATTGTCACTTACGGGATATCTTCCGTGATTATTTTTAATGTTGAGCACCCGATATTGCGACGCTGTACGCTGACAACCATCCGCAAATGGTGTTGTTTGCTGATGATACTAAATCTTGACGATGTAAATAGCGCCCTACTGCAGGTTCATAATTGGTTTACCGCTAATAATTTAGTACTAAATAGGAAAAAACTATTTGCATAAGATTTGTTTTACCAAATGTCAAAAGTAGTGATTGTGACATAGTATTGAATCAAGAGAAACTTGAATTTGACAATAAAACTGTTTTCTTGGGAATTACGCTCGACCACAGGCTACAATAGGGTCCTCATTTAACATCCCTTGCAGGCCGGCTGAGCTCAGCAGCGTATGCTGTTAGAAAAATCCGTCAATTTACTTTAATTTTATTTAGGATAGTCTATTTTAGTTATTTTCATAGTATTATGTCATACGGTATTTTACTATGGGGACGGGCTGCAGACATCGAGTCTATTTTTATTCTGCAGAAAAGAGCCATCAGAGCCGTATATGAATTACGATACTTTAAGAGAACTGTTTAAGGAAATGAATATCATGACAGTACCTTGTCAATACATCTATGAAAACATCATGTACGTTAGGAAAAATCTGCATTTATTCAGTAAAAGAGGTGAACAGACACCACTATAATACTAGAAATAGGGACCAACTAGTTCAGCCAGGTTTCAGGCTTGCTAAAGTGGATTCATCTTTCATGGGTTTGAGTTTGAGTTTTAGTTTGAGTGGGTAACACGATAACGAGGAAAACGGATAACAATAGAGTGTTAGACTAAAAAAATACTCAAATACAAAAAAAAGTTTGATAGCCCTCTTAACAACGTTTTGAACAAAACTATCGTATTAAGTGCCACATTTTAATGACAATGTATTTTTACTTTCAGCACACAATCAAACTGGATGTACCCGGTAAGTTATATAGTATAGTATTTATTATCACTGTTCATTTAACAGTTAAATAAATTAACCATTGTCATATTTGCTACGATATTAAAGATCAGTCCTGAAGTACATAATTATAATTATTTATTTAAACTTCATGTAAAAGACACAGGCGGACTAAGTGCCATACATAGATATAATAAAGAAGGTGCCATAAGTGTAGTACGAAAATAAAAGATATTTCTTTCACATTTCTACTGTTGTGTATTTTTTTTTTCAGGGGAACTGTAAATCTCGCCGTGCTTTGCTTGCATTCGGTTCAGACTTGTAAGTATCTTCATTTTGGCTTTGTTCACAAAATATTTTTTACATAATTGAACTTCGGTTTAATCTGCCGAATTACATAATAATCAAGCCCCTAATACCCGTTTAACTAATATTAAGCCCAGATGAAAGCTTTAACATTATTGTTCTGATGGAATTTGGGCTCTTGGTGTCGAACCGATGAGCGTTGAACATCTAATTGCGCTCCAAGTACAACCATATAGTACACTTTGTCAAATTATTTATTACTTTTCCTCTTTTGGTACGAGTACATAATTTGATAATTCAATGGTAAAGAAAAAATAAACTAAGTTGAAAATATAACAACAACTTAAACAATGTTAACAGTTTGCCCGTGATTTCATCTTATTATCTCACAATAAGTGAAAGCATTGTTACAATTGTAATGCTAATCTTTTTTGTTAATGATTTGCCAATAAACGTGAACCAATTTGTTTCAGTATGGCCCACTTGGATCATTATTGTGAGTCCCTGCAGTGAGTATTTATTTTTTTATTAAATGATTACGCACATTCTTATAACAACCAAAGAAACATGTTAGTAATACTTTGTTTTTCCGATACAGAGAATCGATTCCCATCAATGCAGCTAATCCATCAAACAGAACAACTGCTACAGTTGTACCTACAAGTATTACAACTACTACAACTACAACTATATCTATGAATATGACAACTACTACAGCTATACCCAAGAATATTACAACTGCTACAGCTATACCCAAGAATATTACAACTACTACAGCTATACTCAGGAATAGTACACCTACTACAGCTATACTCACGAATAATACAACTAATACAGCTACGCCAACGTATATTACAACAACTACAGTTCTGTCTACGGATATGACAACTACTACTACAGCTATACCCACGTATAAGCCAACTACTACTACAGCTATACCCACGTATAAGCCAACTACTACTACAGCTATACCCACGTATAAACCAACTACTACTACAGCTATACCCACGTATAAGCCAACTACTACTACAGTTATACCCACGTATAAGCCAACTACTACTACAGCTATACCCACGTATAAGCCAACTACTACTACAGCTATACCCACGTATAAGCCAACTACTACTACAGCTATACCCACGTATAAGCCAACTACTACTACAGCTATACCCACGTATAAGCCAACTACTACTACAGCTTTACCCATGAATATGACAAATACTACAGCGAAACCAGGCGCTTCACAATTTAATTTTATTTTTAATTATATTTGTAATAAGAAGACACAAGCGATCGATTTACGAATGACTAACTCGAACAATTTTTAATTTTACAAGGTTTAAAATACTTTTGGGGGCCAAAATTAAGAAAACCAGGTAACAGACAACGATAGGGTAGACGACAAAAAAATCTAATTGGCCCGTCATTTGCGTAAACCAAAATGATTGACGAAGATACGACGCTTTTAAAATTTTCAATACGTCACGTACGTCGTCGCCTTGGTATAATTTTAGTGAGATCTGACGTCACCAGGCCCCATTCCCGAGTTTTGTTGCGTTTTATCTTTATCAATATTCATTGATTTACAAAAACGAAAAAATCGTGACCATTATTTTCCAACATTACTGACGGACTAAATAGACTTGCAATTTTTAGATTCTGTGGTCATGCCCATTATACAGTTTTACCATTTTCTTTCGGTACATCTTTTAGGGTCTTCGGCTTTATCAAACAATACCACAACAGCTTTACCTCCTTTGAAACATTTTCTTACTTCCTCAATGAAAATCCTCAAAATTCAAATGGGTTTTTATAATTGTTATACAGAGTGGAGAAGACAATACGACAATAAATGAAAACACGCGTAATACTAGTTCATAGGAATAATTCTACACAATTAAAAAAACCCAAAACCGAAATTAAAAAAAAATAAAAACAGACAAAATCTAACTCTAAGGATACTCTTTATGACTCTTATTGGCCTGGTTTAAGGTCTAATTTGCAGTAAATCAAATTAGCGAAAGTTTTTAAATAGCGAGTTGGCAAGGGGTCGTTAACCTGTTAGTGCTTCCTTAAAATCAGATACATCATGTAGCAAATGTTGAAGGTGAAAAATAATTTCCTGTGACTAAACTACTTGATATTTTCAAACGATTTTTTTTTTTTGTATGTTAGGAACGTCTTGAGATATGCGTAGTTTAATTTATTGTCGTATTGTCATCACCACCCTGTATGTAAATTATATTAGTTATATTTTGCTTAAAGACTGACTTCGAAATACGATTCGGATACGGATTGTGAAATTGTCTATTTCACAATCCGTATACGCTACACAGTTTTCTAGTTGCTTTTTCCATGTTAGCAGGAGTAAAACAACATTGTTTTGTTGGTGGTGGTCTCAAAGTAACATTATTAAATACGATTATTGTTTGAGTAATATTTATTATTTTTTGTAATATTTGTTTAAGCTTTGAAACACAACGTCCGCTACAGTAAGATTGTTTTGTTAATCGTCATGGTAGGGCCCCTATTGTAAAAATGTTATTTTAACATCTTTTGACAGGTATGTCGCTTTGTCGGTTTGGTTACTTAGGCCTCAGGTTCGAAAGTTTTGGATCAGAGGCGCATATTTTGCCCCCATAGTAAAAATAATATGTGTGTAATTTTTAAAACGGATGAAAACATCGTTTTGAGGTTGTATTCAATGTAATAATATTTTACATTATTATCCTTTGCTTAGTTTAATTAAAGTAATGTTCAATAAAATTATTTTAATTGTCTTTTATTTCATTACCCCTAATGCACTTGAATGACTAACGTTTGTGTTCAACGCTTATTTTCCAAATTGGCTAAAGAGTAATTGGTTGAAATACGGGATATATCCTCTAAAACAGTATGAAGATATTAATATATTAAAATCACGAGTCAGTTCATTCGTACTCGCCGTATTTCAATGAAACTCCCGTGTCGAGGTGTGATGGTTTATCAAGGTAAAAACAGTACAGTCACGTGCACCAAATATAAATACACTCGAGAGCAATGAATCCGGGTCACTTAAAGAATCCTAAAAATCTCGGAAACTAAAAATGCTAGGTTAATGCAATAAATTGTATTTAATAGACAATGTAATACTCCTTAAATGAAGGTATTAAAACTTCTTCGTTATTGTAAAGTTATATCATAAAAAATCAAATTTGAAAAAGGGCCACTTTCGAAGATGGAACTACGAAATTACAGCATTTGGTTTTGCTTTTGTTTGTAATCTGTCATATATGTGGGTACATAAACCATGTTGATAGTGCTCTATATTCATTATTCAAGCTGAAATTATGTCGCTTACGCCTGAAGAATGCACCAGAATACTTACAATGCTGGAAACCGGCCGGAGTCAGCGCGATACAGCCAGGACTGTCGGTGTGTCGCTGTCAACAGTACAAAGAGTTCTCCGACGTTACGAATAAACTGGTTCTAACCTACGCAGACCAGGAACGGGCAGAACCAGGTGTACCACAGCACGAGAAGACCGATACTTGGTGAACACCATGCTTCGAAATCGCTTTCTCACAGGAACTGAACTCACAAATCAGTTTCGACGCCTCGGAGGAAGTAACCCAAGTGCATGGACAGTAAGACGTCGGCTTGCTGAATCTAACTTAAAACCCCTTAGACCTGCAAACGGCCCTAAACTGGAGCGTGGGCATCGTATTTCAAGACTAAGATATGCCCAGAGCCACGTAAATTGGAGTATTGAAGATTGGTCAAAAGTTATGTTCTCCGACGAATCAAAATTTATGCTCTACAAGCACGATGGAAGACACAGAGTGTATCGAAGACCAGGGGAAAGATTCAAGCAAGCATGCATCGAAGAAAAAGTAGCCTACGGTGGTGGGTCTGTACTTGTGTGGGCCGGAATTTCTTCTGAAAGTCGCACAGAGCTGGTGATCATAGAAAACGGCTCTTTAACTAGCGTAAGATATGTGGAAGAAATCCTCAATGAATACGTTGGTCCATTTATGGTCAATTTAGGTGAGGATGCTATATTTATGCATGACAATGCCCGACCTCATACAGGTAGGATTGTGAATGACTACCTTCAAGAGATGAACATTACTCGTATGGAGTGGCCAGCGCGCAGCCCGGATATCAACCCGATCGAGCATGCTTGGGACGAGCTAGGCAGATGCGTAAAACAACGAAACCCTCCCCCAATCACGCTTCGTGAGCTCAAAATTGCTCTCACAGAGGAATGGGAGAATATTCCCCAAAATCGTATAAGGAACTTGGAGTACGGCATGCCAAACCGCGTAAACGCAGTAATGGAAGCACGAGGAGGCAATACGAAGTATTAAAATTCAAGAAAATCGTAATAAAGTTCAAAAATTTCATGTTTCCTATTTTTGTTTTAAGGAGAGATCAGCAGTTTTTTTCTTTATGTAATTTTGTGTTAATAAAATGTATGGTGACTCATATTTTTTTTACTTTCATTTGAGGAGTATTACATAGTCTATTAAATACAATTTATTGCATTAACCTATCATTTTTAGTTTCCGAGATTTTTAACATTCTTTAAGTGACCCGGATTCATTGCTCTCGAGTGTATAATGAATGATAAATATCGCTGGACATTAACACACAACGCCACCTAGTGCCACACTAAGCAAAGCTTGTGTCGTGGAGACTAGATAGTTGATATACTACATATATTTATTGTTTGTAAATACATACTTATTATACATATAGACTCGGAAACAAATGTCCGTGCTCATCACACAAACATTTGTTCCTACCGGGATTCGAACCCAGGACCCTAAGAACGTAAGGCAGCGTCACCACCACTACGCCAATCGGGTCGTCAAAATTTGTAAACACTTTCTTAAATTTAAAAGCACTTACCGCGAGAAATAACGATTGTAACTTGGAGTTCGGATCGTTTTATTAAAAATATGAGTTCCAAAACACTATAGTCGTAAACAAATGCAGTTTTAATCAGAACAGTAAGAGAGAAACGCTTTTAAAAGTTGGTAAGTGTTTACATGTTGGTGCTCGTGACTACGTAGCCATTAATAAAAGTTGTAAAAAGACTCTTCAATGAAGTCGAAAGGCACTTGATCCTCCCATCATTGCGATCATTTTGTTGTTCTAGACCATACTGGGGACCTTCTCGTTACGGAGATATTGGGGGTCAAAGTTTCAACTCTTACACAAGTCTTTTTTAAATACATATTTTTAATGTAAGAATTTACTTTAAACTTCCACGACCCCTACAATCTTCAATCCATCTAGTACCACAATGTTTTAAGTCCTTTTTTTTAGGATGGGAAATCATCAATTAACTTCGGGAAGGAGTGTCATACTTTTATCTGCTAAATTCAAATTCACGATCATAGGTCGTTTAATGGTCTCGTAATGAAATTACGTTTTAATGGCATTTTCGTATTGCCATTATTATAAAACCCTTAGTACAAATGGTTTTCGAAATCTTCTACTAAATTCTTGCTAGATTTCATGCACGATAAATAAATAAATATCACTGGACATTAACACACAGCGCCACCTAGTACCACACTAAGCAAAGCTTGTGTTGTGGACACTAGATAGTTGATATACTACATATATACTGTTTTTGTTTTGTAAATACATACTTATTATACATATAAACATCCATGACTCGGAAACAAATGTCCATGCTCATCACACAAACATTTGCTCCTACCGGGATTCGAACCCAGGACCCTAAGAAGGAATAACCACGAGAATATTACCATTCTATTTCATTTCTTTCAATGGAGTGTCAGTGGTTGACCATTGAGAAGTCATAATGGCGGCATTACATTAGTAGATTGACAAACTTGACAGAACTTAAACACTGTTTTAGGCTTTCACGGTTTAAAACTAAACTTATATTGTCACTTACGGGATATCTTCCGTGATTATTTTTAATGTTGAGCACCCGATATTTCGACGCTGTTGCAAGCGCCATGATCGCGGGTTGACTGGAGTATGCGGGTGGAAGGATAATAAATTGTTACGAGCAGACAAATCTGTCTACCCTCTTTCTTTGTCTTTTGCTACGCGCACTATTGGAACTCGACACTAAGTCACGACAAAACGCACTCACAGTATCACCAAGTTTTGTGGAGTTTTTTGTATGATGCCGGCTGCTACTTTTGAGCATACTCAACACTGGATTCCACGTACTCGACAATTTGAAGCCATCCTCTCGATTGAAATTTTTGTACTTCCTTATTTCAATTGCTTCTCTTGTCAGCCTTGGTAGGTAATGTTTGTCCTTAGACAAAATACGTGGCTTGTGAAATTCGATCCAGTGATTGGGCCCTGACTGCAGTAGATGCTCCGCTATGGCCGACTTTTGCTCATCCTTATTTTTCACAGCCTTCTGTACATCAAACTAACTTTACCCGAAAATGATTGCTGATTGGGAAAAGTCTTTTTGTTTGGAGTGAAAAGTCATATTTTGTGGTAGAACTCAATGTAATGCACATAATCATGGTGTTGATGGATGGATTGAATAGTACGGGAGTTGTAGAGGTGTGCAAAGTAAAAAACTTGCAATAAAAACTTGTATTTAAAAAAAAAACTTGTCAAAATTGGAACTCTGTCTCCGAATAACTCCGTAACTAGAGGTTTCCCACAGGGTATGGTGCAGAACAAAAATGATCGCAATGATGGGGAGAACAAGTGCCTTTCAGCTTCGTTAGAGGTGTTTTACACTCTTTATAATTAATATGAGTCTGAAATCTCCAACCCGTCTTGAGCAAGCGTGGTAATCAAAGTTTGTGCCTTCTCAGTATGAGAGAGAAGAGGCCTTTGTCCAGCTGTGGGACAGTAATAGGCTGGTATTATTATTATTATATATGGAGTGTGAGATTGCCTCGATGATAACAACTTTGGACAAGTGTAATATGCAGGTGGAAGAATAAAAATATCCATCCGTAAGGAGCCTAGCCTTATTGAATAGCAAAGGGCGACTTTTTTTTTTTTTTAATGACCACTCGTAGTTGCAACTCGATAAGGTTGCTTAACTACTTAACCGAACTATCCTGTGGGTGGCCAAAAATTACTTTAAGGCCCCCAGCCAGGGCTTACAAACTAAAAATATTTACATTTAAATGACGATCACTAAGGGCACCCCCCCGTGGGGTTCGGGCCTCGACTTAGTGCGTCATTATCGGGAGGGCAGCAAGGGACAGGCTGGGTCGGATTATTAATTGGGGAGTTTATCATCGTTACATGCTCAGCGTCGCGGGCTGGCTCGTCGAGCAAGGGTCGGGGAGTAATGATATTACTGGGAGGTCGCGGCGTGCCTCGGCGGCGAGACCGGATTCGGGGTTTGTATGTGTGTCGTCTTGTGTGCTTTCTGAGAGTGCTGGTTTCCCTATGACTTTCCTGCAAGAGAGTGATGGGGTCATCGGGCTGGAGGAGGGTGGACCTCGGGCGTCGGATCCTAGATATCGCGGAGGGGACATAACTAGCTGCTGAAACGACTAACGGGTTAGGGTGTTTTTCGGCCCTATCGAAAAAACCCTTTGTGAGTCGCTTCATACACTGCTGGATGGTGGGGATCTTGAGGTCAACGTGAAGTTGCTCATTCCTAACGTACCATGGGGCTCCCGTGGCCTATCCTATGAAGGAGATGGGGTTTGGCGTGCGCGAACACGGGGCACGCGTACGTCATGATGGGCCGAATGCACGCGATGTAAATGCGCAATTTGCACTTAAGTGACAATTTGCTACGCGCATTCAGCAAGCAGTGGAGCCTACCGAGAGCGAAGGCGGCACGCGAACGTACCGTCTTGATGTGCTCACCGAATCTTAACCGCCTATCGAGAATGACTCCTAAGTATCTGGCATGCTTCTCCCAGGGGATCGGCTTGCCGAACATGGTTATCGGACTAGGGGAGGGGGGGAATCTTACGCGGGGGCTAGAGAACAGAACCGCCTGACTCTTATCGGGGTTGACCTCGATTCTCCATTTCCGGAACCAATCGCCTAATGCTTTGGCGGAATTTCGGAGAATACGGCAGATGTTGGATGGACTCCTACCAGAGTAGTAGATGGCCGTGTCGTCGGCGAACAAGGCTAGCTGGGCTGATTTACTCTTAGGGATATCGCTGGTGCAAAGCGTGAAGGCTAGTGGGGATATCACCGATCCCTGTGGGACGCCTGCACGTATCGGATGAGGGGATGAGAGTGCACCATCAATACGGTATTGGAATGTGCGGTTCGACAAGATGTCTCGTAGTATTAGTACGAGACGATCCGGTACACCGAGCTGGTATAGCTTGTATATCAGCCCGTTGTGCCAGACCTTGTCGAAAGCTTTCGCGATATCGAAGAACAAGGCACCGGTCATCAGTCCCCGCTGGAAGCGGGCACCGATGTGCTCGACTATGCGGTGCACTTGTTGAACGAGTGTTGAGGTCTAAAACCAAACTGCTCTGTCGGAATTAAGCTCTTTGCTTCGGCGAAATCTTTGAGTCGCTTATAAATAAGTCTCTCATAGATTTTGCCTAACACGTTGAGCAAACTAATAGGCCGGTAACTACTCGGCGAGGACTTGGGCTTACCCGGTTTGGGAATGCCTATTACTGTGGCCTGTTTCCATGTTTGCGGGAACACGTTGTTGGCCATGGCGCTATTGAAGATAGCGGTCATTAGCACTATAAGGGCTGGGGAGAAGAATTTGAATACCCTATTGGTGATTCCGTCTGAGCCGGGGGCTTTCCTATGTCTAAGGCCCTTGATTATATCCTCTACCTCTTCAGGGGTGACTGAGGGTAGGGGATTATCGGGGTCTTCTACGGGGGGTAGAGAGGTCCTGCGTTCGACTTCAGCATCCACCTTGGCGAGGTGGGCTGGGTCTACTGGCTGGGTACTGGGAGAGCATTGCTCTTCAAGACTGTCAGCTAGGCATTCAGCTTTGTCGACGTCGTCGAATGCGACGGTATTATCGGGGCGCGTGAGGGGAGGCATGGAGGAAACTTTAGAGGAAGATTGCATTTTCCTTTGAAGTTCCCAGAATGCCTGGTGGGTCGGTTCGAGTTCGCTGAGCATCTTGTCCCATTGCTCGTCACGAAGTTTTTTGATGCTTCTGCTTACTTTGCGTTGTAAACGGCGCATAAAAACTTTGTTACTCGCACAGGGAAAAGAGGTATAAGCACGGATGGCCGCGTTCTTCTCGGTCAGCAGGTCACGTACATCGTCCGGGAGTTTCCAGCGGTGGTCATCCGCTGGAACTTCCCTTGAACAAACGTTCAGGACTGACTGTACGTGCTCTGTGAACGAGTTGATCGCGGCCTCCGTGTCAGCTACAGTCGCGATGTTGTCGGGGATTTTGTCCAAGTGAGGGGATTCGGTGGATTTCAGCAATTCGCTTACTTTCTTCCAATCCGTGATCACTTTGGTGGGAGGGGGCTGAGAAGGGTCAGAGTGACCGTTTCTCGGGGTAAACTCTATTACGACGGGTCTGTGATCCGAATTGAGCTCGTCGATCGTCTCTATAGAATGTAATCGCAAGTTTACATTCTTCAGAAGCGCGACATCTAGCACGTCGGGTCTGTGATCCGGGTTATTAGGATAGTGGGTGGGACTCATCGGAGCGATGACATCGAAGTTGAGAGAACAGCAGAGATTATAATATAGGGCATTACCTCTGCTGTTTGAAACATTACTATTCCACGCGGGGTGTTTAGCATTAAGATCTCCCGCCAGAAGGACGGAGTCACTTAGATCGAAAAGAACTTTGAGGTCATCGCTCATATCGTTATTCGCGACCGAGGAGCCGGCTCCTGAGGGCGGGATGTAAGCCGATACGATCGTGAGGGGTTGGTGCCCTGACGGAATGGGAAGCCGTCGCCTCCTTCTGCGAAGCAGTCATGCTAGCGAAGGAGGTGGCGGAACGAGAGAGGGAGAGATCCTCTCTTCCCGGCCGCCGCGGGAGACGCAACGGGCGTCGGGGGCCACGTGGTGGCTACCGGCCACCGTAGATGCGGGCCTGTGGACGATTGGCTATGGGCTAGCTAGCCGTCCGGCCGTCTAACGACGACGACAGGCCGTGTCGACGGCGCGTTCGTGTTCCACGCGCGCCTCAAAGAGATGTCAGCAAAAAGAGAGGGGCCTGCAAGGGCCGAAGCCTGCCGGGGTTGCGGGCCTGTTCGAAAGAGATACCGCGGCCCCGGAACGTAAAAGGCGAGGAAGGAACATGGATGGTTTTTAGTCAGTAAGAGTCTGACACTCCCTCCCGCTCCGCCCAGAGTGGGGGGGGGTCATTTGATGATTTCCCATCCTTAAAAAAAAAAAAAAAAAAAAAAGGGGTTGGTGCCCTGTCATGCCCAGCCGGCAGACGGAGACTTCTAACTTGGAAAGAGAGGGGGGGTCTAAGGGGATGCAGTACAAGCTAGCTTTGTAATAAATCAGAGTACCTCCTCTGTGACAGCGAGTTCTGTCATTGCGAACTAACCGATAGTTGGCAATTTTCGGGTCCCGGTTGTAAGGTTTCAAGAACGTCTCTTGAACTAAAAGGATATCTAGGCGATGGTCGCGGAGGAATGTGGCGATCTCATCACGTTGGCCATTTAGGCTCTCGGCGTTAAAGGTCCCTATCCTAAGGGAAGTCGGTTTGAACCTACTGTGGGGTGACCTATCCATTATAGATATTTCAAGTAGGGGAGGTTCTTAATGTCTTCCTGGATGTCTTGGTATTTGGCCCAGACTTGTTGAAGCTGTTGCCAGTTACCTCTACAGGCCATCGTTTCATCCCGCATTTGTAGAGCACGCGGGCTATAGAAAACGGAAAAGGTGCTACCTAACACAAATATGGGGTCGGTGGGGTCAAAGTTCGGGGGCAACGGGGGTCTTGCCACTGAAGGTGGAGGGGTGGCCGTAAAATTAAAACACGCAGGGGGGACAGGGTGCGCCCTGGCTGGCGTGGGCGGGCACCTGGGATCGCGGAGGTGAGGGCGGCCTGAGAGCGCTCTGCGGGGCGCTGGCGGTGCGGCGTTCTGAGATGCGGGTATAGGGGGTGAGGGCATGGCAGGCAATGCCATCAGTGGTGGGATTACCTGTGAAGCACCTGCTTCAGAGCCGTAGCGAGCCGTTTGGGTAGGCTTCAGAGCCGGGAAGTGCGCTTGGTGATTAAGCGCATTCCAGGGGCTGGGGCGCTGGGGTCGGAGTGAGGCAGGGGGGTCAGTAGTGAGAGATGGGCTCTCTCGCTGCTGTTTGTTGTTGGCCCGTTTCGCCAGTTTGGGGGCCGACGATTTGGGGGCCTTAGGGCATCCGCGGTAGTTAGCGGGATGGCCGGACTCGCCGCATAAAACGCAGCTGGGGGGTTCGGTGCACTGTGTGCGGTCTTCAGGGCGAGGGCAGTCAGCGGTGCCGTGGTCACCCAGGCACTTGACGCAGCGAGGTTTGCCGTAGCAATTCCTCTGAGCGTGGCCGTATAGTTGGCAGCGATGGCACTGAGAAAGCTCGCCGAGTTTAGCGGGCTTCTCAATGCGGATGCCTGAGAGGTTACATACCTTCGAAAGCTTGTGGATTGGGTGATGCCCATCCACGCGGTCGCAAATTACGAGCACCATATTATATGGTGCCGAGCTAGTGCGACCGCCAACCTTACGGTGCATGCGGTGCACTTCCCTAACTGGGATGCTTTGCGCGACTAAATCGTCTTTAATCTCCTGAGTGGAGATTTCTAAGGGGACATTCTTTACAACTACTCGGACAGGGATGTCCTCTTGCAGTGCGTGGGTGTGGTATAAGATGCTCCTATCCCGGAGGAGCTTTGTGAGGGAGCGGTAATCACCTGAAGTTGGGCATTGTATCTTAATGCCGACCTCTACCGCACGAGCGTTTGTGTAATTGATTTTACGCTCGTTAAGTGATTTGGACAATTCTGTCCATTTTCCCTTCTCATGGATGTAGATGGGAGGGGGACGGACCGATTTAGGGGCGTTATTCGCCGGGGTGGCGGATTGTGACGAGGAGGCAGCCGGGGTGGCTGAGGCCAAGGGGCTGTGCGGACGGCTCTGTGTAGAGCCTACAGCCAATTTGGGGGGAGCGTGAGCCCTGAGTTGCCGGCTTCTTGGCGGAGCTGCTGGCGGGGGCTTTGCCCTTCTTCCTCTTCCCCTTACCGACGATTTGGTAGTCGTCCTCGGAAGATGAGGTGGGCGATGATGCTTCGGAGCAATCCGAATCGTTTGAGGCTGAGGTCGCCTCGTTATCCGAGATGTTTACTTCCATCTCTTCTATCGGGTAAGGAGTTTCCTCGCTGGGAGGGGCCTCAATTAAGGCCTGGGACGCGGACGCGGGGTCGGCGGGGGAATTCAGCGCGTCGCTGAAATCCATGATGGTCGATGGTATCTCATCGACGACGGTTTCCGCTTCTTTGAGGCGGTCGCTCTCCTCGCGGAAGGGAGCGAGAATCTTGGCGTATTTTTCATTGTTGTCCTTGAGGAGGACATCAATGAGCGCGTCGAACAAGACAGCCCACTTATTGGACTGCGCCATTGTTGGCGGGGACTAGACTCGAGTTAAGCTCATGCCTAAGAAAACCTAGTCCCGAGGAGGTACGTCGAAACGTGAACCCCTCGGAAAGACAGTTCCCCGAAAAACGAACCCACCCAGTGTTTTTCCTAGTGCTATGCTGTGCGAGAAGAAAAACACAAACAAACTCGCCAGCTACCCTACTGTCTGATTGGCCAGAGGGGCCTGAAAAATAGCTAAAAGCCTATCACCTAACACCTAGCTCCCCGGGTAGGTACGCCCGGGGATGTGTGGCCTCTCCTGAACTTGTGCGAACAGAGAGTATAGTTCCTCTTTTAGTTTTGTCGGCCACATTTGATAGGTACTCCGGGAAGAGTCTTGCAATGCGTCACAGCCTTTTTTTTTATTTTTTTTTTTTAAGGATGGGAAATCATCAAATGACCCTCTCCACTCTGGGCGGAGCGGGAGGGAGTGTCAGACTCTTACTGACTAAAAACCATCCATGTTCCTTCCTCGCCTTTTACGTTTCGGGGCCGCGGTATCTCTTTCGAACAGGCCCGCAACCCCGGCAGGCTTCGGCCCTTGCGGGCCTCTCCTTTTGCTGACATCTCTTTGAGGCGCGCGTGGAACACGAACGCGCCGTCGACACGGCCTGTCGTCGTCGTTAGACGGCCGGACGGCTAGCTAGCCCATAGCCAGCCGTCCACAGGCCCGCATCTACGGTGGCCGGTAGCCACCACGTGGCCCCCGACGCCCGTTGCGTCTCCCGCGGCGGCCGGGAAGAGAGGATCTCTCCCTCTCTCGTTCCGCCACCTTCTTCGCTAGCATGACTGCTTCGCAGAAGGAGGCGACGGCTTCCCATTCCGTCTCGCTCCGGACCATGGATTGAACCAGGGCCGGACGCGAGAGGTCGCCGCCGCCGATCGCCGCCACGAGGACACGGCGGAGCTCCGCCCACGCGGGGCAGACTTCCACCGTGTGCTCCACCGTGTCCTCCGGTCGATCCTCGCAGTGGAATGCGTCACAGCCTCCAACGCCAACTTCTCGCAGTAGAAACATGTCTCAAACTTTAACTGCGGCGGTGTTGGTTTTCTATTTCCTGAAATGTATTATCGTTGCCATTTGTAATCTTACAAAGCTGGTTTAGGTAGAGCTGTGAGAGCCCGACCAATGAGAATATGCCCAGGAGTAATAAAATAGAATATCTTTATTTACGTGAAATATTACACTACAGTACTTTCTTAAGTTACTATGCCTTGTGTCTGTAACTGTAGCTTTGATTTTTTCTTGTACTTATTTTTGATATTCAAAAGTGCCGTAATGGTCTAATTGAAATAAATGATTTGAGTTTAAGTTTGAGTTTATGGTACATTGAGGTATTAAAGATAACAGATAGGTTCTACATTATAAATTCCGCTTATTATAAATTCAGCAAGTAAATATTATAAGGCAAATGGAATTTGTCTGGAGATGCTGATAAAGGATAGAGAGGTCTATTATTCAACAGCTTCTACCTTCTGAAGTTCTCGCCTGTGATGATTATATGATCGGCTACTGGCCTCAAACATACCGTCAAAATGAGAAACTTATACTGGTGAAAAGTAGAACATGCTAAATCTATTTCTTGGATTCAAGGTGGCACGTGATGCCACGTGACATGTTCTGTTCATAATTGTTGAAATTGTGAACAGAACACGTGCGTGACGTGTGCTGCACCAGCCAAGACCGGTCAGCACACGTCACGCAGGACTGCTGCACGCGCATACATGGCTGCGGTCAGGTGGTTCGCCACCTGACAGCAGCCATGTTGAAATGACAGCATTTGGCGAAAAGATGTTAGACAACAGCAGTTCTTCTGATGAAGAAGCTTTATTGTCGATTCCCTTCCATAATACTAATTTATATCTTTTATGTTTGCACTCTTTATGTTTGGTGTTGTAGATACGCTCATATTTGCGAACTATTTCTATTCGTTTTTCCTTTAAAATTATCTCAATTATCCAATGTTGCATGAGATAGTTTTTCCCGGTTAATTACCGTGCTTGTTAGGTTTTCGGCTTGATTTTCGGGAATTTCATTTATCTCTAAATTATCCTAAGGAGAATGCTGTTCATATTGAACCTTACGGATAAGTCAAAGACACAGATTTTCAACTCTACATTTTTTTCTTGAGCTCATTTAAGATTTCTTTGTCCAGAACAAAGAAATCCAATACGATAACTGTTAGAAATATTATTATTGATAACTGGTACCATCAAATACATACACTAGCGCCATTAACTAACTCATTGCAGCTCTATGTTCTATATTCTATAGTCTGTGTTTTGTATGTCTTTTGATTTCATTGGTAATAAACCATTCATTTTGCTACACCGAATTATATTGTTTTATTAATAACAGACACACAAAGACACACATAAAGTTGTCGAGATATTCCCTGCTCATAAACTCAACCACCAGCCCTTCATCATCAATCATTTTCAAAATAAGATTTAAGTGAGGCCTGTAGATACACAATCATCACCACGGTCGATACGTACAAAAAACTTGCATAAGCATACAGACATTTGCAAGACAATCTGCTTAGCTGCAGGAGGTGAACGCTGCATTCGGGTCATATTGATATTATTATTTACACCGTATAATGGCTGGTATTTTTTGTGTATGGCGTGCCCCATTATCGTAAAGGAAATTTTATATCCAAACCCGATTAATTTATCAGGTACGTTTTAAGGAAAATTGATTAAACTTATTTGTTGAAATATCAGCCAAGGGGGAGTTCTAACTCGGCATTGGTTCCGTACAATGTTTATTGACCAGTGTCGTCCCAATTAAGTTGAATTTTGTCGCTCCTGTACACACGGCTTAAATAGGTCCACTGTCCACATAATTAACTTACGTTACAAACGAAGGTACATGTACCTACCTAGTGTAGGATATACGCCGACATTTCAGCCTAAACAGTTTTGGTTTGAGCTGACAGAAATAATAAGATTTATATTGAATCGTCGGACATAAATTCTAGTAATTTCAAAGTTAATCCGAGAAAAAAAATGGTTGCAATAAAAAATAAGCAACCCCAAAAAAGTAGGACTAGTATAAGTTTAGTTTGTGGTTAAATTCTTATCAGTGTTACGTACGAAGGATCTTTTGGTTAGTAACCCATTGCCAATTTAATTAATAGGCATTTATATTTTCATAGAAACAGGAAATCCGGAGCTTGTGGTTTTTTTAAATATTTTTTTCCCATTATTATCAAAAGCCTAGCCTTGATCGCAAGTTTTCGGAGCTGTGACTGTTAAGTACAATTACTTACTTCATTTTGATTGAATCTATAGCCAATATAGTTGAGTCTTCAAAATGAATTTATTCAGTTTTTTATTCTTTATAATTTTGGTAAGTAACTTTTTTTAAAATCTAAATTGTTTTAATTAATACATACACCGTAAAAGTGAATGTCATGTGTCGATAATGAAGTACGATTTTTCACGTCATAAAGATGGAACAACCAGCCCGCGTAGCATGACCACTGTAGACACGACAGAGAGTCGACAAATCTTTTGTTCATCTGTCATTTTATCGTTTCAATGACAGATGAACAAAATATTAGCTAGAACTTTTTCGGCGGAGCTGCGTTTATATGGCTCCCCTAATTTATAATGCTTTTTTACCTAGGTCAATTACTCAACTACCCTATAATAAATTTTGGGTTGCGTTGTGGAAGTGGTTGTTGTAAGAGTGTTTTTATTCTTTAGATGAATTCTTTCAAAAGTTTCCTCATAATTTACATACAATTTTATACCATAAAGTACAGACATATTTAACTAACAAAAATGTAGTATATTGGCCCAATGTGTGTTACTAAATATTTTATTTTAGAACTTCATGTACCTACCATATTTGTTTGATGCATTAAATAAATGAATTGAATTGAATTGAATTGAATTGAATTTGTTCCTCGTTTCTCCGGTGGTCATGCTAAGCGGCTACCTTCCATTGTGTATTTTTTTTAATACAGGCGTACCTACTTCACCCGGTTTCACCCACGTAGTTCCCGTTCCCGTGGGAGCACGAGGATAAAATATAGCCTATGTTATATATTGCTGAAAGATTTTTTTGAATCGGCACGGTAGTTTTTGAGTTTATTCATTATAAACATACACAGACAAAAATACATGTTTTCCCGTTTTTATAATAATAGTGTTGATGTAGATTAGTGTAGAAAACAACTGCAACATGTGATTCCAATACTATGCACTGAAATAGCATATAATCAGCAAATGTAGTCTCAGATGATCGTCAATTACCACATGGTCATAATTCTTCCTCTAACGTTGAATTGTTGTTGTGGCCTTTAAAGTTTTATGAACCGATACCGATAATACAATAATCCTATAGTTTTTAGTGGAATGGTTTACAACAAGCACAATCAGAAACTGTGATTAATGTGAACCGCGTATTTTAAATTGACAATGTTAATGGTCTAGTTGAAATAAATGATTTGAGATTGAGTTTGAGTTTGACACATGATAGTATGATTAACAATGATTACTTACAGCTATTTCAGCTATTTAACGCAGAAACTGTGGAAGATCATACCAAAGATGTGATAGAACAGAAACGGAAACCGTAAGTATTAGTATTTTTTTATTAAAAGTTAAAAAAAAGAATAATGAAAAAAAAAAAATTATATACTTCGACTAATTATTAGTCAAAGGAATTTTTATAACATCACAAATGCAGTATTTTTTATTTAAAGTGGTAATTTAGACCATCACAATCGACTTTTCTTAAAGAACATAAATAAATAAGATTCGATGTTACGATTTCGAGAGATTGATTACTTTAATCCTAAAGCTTTTATATATTGGCGACACTAGAATTAGTGGGAGGACGGAACTCCGTGCAAATAGTTAATACACTGGACAGCAAATAAACCGAGCCACCCGCTACCGCAACGCCTAGGTAGCGGGTGGCTCGGTTTATTTGCTGACCAGTGTAGTAGCAGTATCTGACTAGATACCGCTACTATTTTTCAATACAGACACGCAACCTTGAACCAGCGCATAAAGTAGGTACTTAGCGTACGCCCTCAATCCCAGATCGCCTTATTAGGTATTGTCTAACATTCTCCTAACATTGACTAATTTACTTTATTGACTGATCAATGTTTTTAACAGACTATTATGTATTTGGATTGTGCGTTTAGTAATTCAGTAAGTATTAATTGTGTAATTAAAATTATATATATATAATTATATTGTGTCACCGTAAAATTGTCAAATACGTTATATTGTAATATCTCTAGCGATATTGTAAAATCTCGAAATATTGTCAAATGAACATACTGCTTACAACAAAACGCATTATTTTTCGTGAAATGCGATGGTAGTCAACTCACGCGGTGTGGAGGGAAGGAGGGGTTCTCCTTGCCCAGTGGTACAACTCTCATGAAAAGATATTTTACCATTCCTGAGAAATACCGATTATTATAACCTAACCTTAAAATACTTTATATTCACCTAAAAAGCGTAGTCGACGGAGCCCCGCTACGCGGGGTATTTCTATCAGCATGGTTTAAAGGAACCTAACTAACCTAACGTGGGGGTGCCCTAAGTCCCGACTATGGCGGCAGAGATACTTCCGACGCATGATCTTCAAAATACTGCGGTTTCACTTCGATAGATTAAAATCTATCGAAAAATAAAGCGTTATATTGTAGCAGTATGTTTAGTTGACAACATTTCGAGAGTTTACAATCTCGCTAGAGAGATTACAATAAAACGTGTTTGACAATTTTACGGTGACATATATAAGGTTAAAGCACCATACAGCGATGCCGACTTACATCGCAGATCGACAGCCAAAGGAGACAATTTTTTTTGTTCGAGGATTAATTTCCCACATAAATTCTAGCATATAATAATGAAACTGACATTGATTTCTTCCTTATAACCTCTAGATTCCAGTAGTTTAATTAGCTTAGCATTGTCTAACCGGAATAAATGCGAAAAATCTGCAAAAACACTTACGAAAACCAAAATAAACAGAAAAAGTAAATGTCAAAATAATGAAGTTGTCTGTCTGTCAATCACAAAAAAGTGGGTTTATAACGTTTCATGCCACGTTGATTGTTTAAACCACCTATGCGATTTTAGTGTAAACCTATAAAAATGGCATTAAAAATGCTCATAGTTTAATAATATTTATTTTTATATTCTTTCTGATTCTATAATAATTATATAGCACATATAATTTCCAACAGATAGGTACCGTACTTTTTTTAGTAAACAGAAAAACGCCCCTATTCACTTAAGTATTTGCTCTCAAATGACATTGACCACAACAGGAATGATTTGACTCGCAAAAAAATATCATAACATAGCTTATTTATTATGATTTTAAGATTCCGTTTTCATTTCTACATAATATTTCCTTTAAAACCATAGTAAAATGGTTACTTTTTTTTGGTGTTATTATGAATAATAAATGCAACGACCAGGTGGGCCCAAAAAAAACTATCTCCTTTGGTTCTCGCTGACGTTACGGCCGACCGTTCGCGAACGACGTTAGCGATTACATTAAACGTGTTATTTTTGCAAATACATTCACAACTACGGAACCGAACAACCGCACAGATTTTGATGAAAATTACTTAACTGGTCTGATCACAGAAATAATGTTATTTTTCAGGCCAGCGTTTATGGAAACCTTGTGCGCATGTTCTAGGTAAGTTATTATTAAAATTATTTTAGAAGCATATAGATCGTCATAACAATCTATTTCATCAGAATATTGGGTTCATATGCCAGACAGTCATTAGACGCAAGTTACCGTAACAACTCGAATTATAATGAATTCTTAGGTTTCTGTAAGACCTACAGTAGGGCCAAACTTATAAATCACATTTGACACTTCATCAAAATACAACAACGTTATCTTCGAACGGCTGGCATAAAATATGTAAATTCAAATTTGTGCTTCTGCCCGCGACTTCGTACGCGGATTCTGTTGTATAGCCTATATATAGCCTTCCACGATAAATGGACTATCCAACGCAAAAAGAATTTTTCAATTCGAGCCGGTAGTTCCGGAGATTAGCATGTTCAACTAAACAAACAAACTCTTCTGCTTTATATTATTATCATAATATCATATATTATTTAAAATATAAAGTATAGATTTTATCGAAGTTAGAACTGCACACTTGCTTAACATTTTCACAGAACTGCGAACTGACAGAATATGTCAAATGTGATCTATTAAATTGGCCCTACTATAATTGGATAGACAACAAAAAAAAAATGACTAGTCCGTCAGGTATATTATTAAACAATAATAATATTTGACCTTTTTTTTTCTTTTGTTACGTAAGTAAATCAAAATTGAAGAAGATACGACGCTTTTAAAATTCCCAATACGTCACGCCTATGTATAATTTATAGCTAGTTCTGACGTCACGAGGCCCCACTCCCGAGTTTTGATGCGTTTTATCTTTGTCAATATTTATTGATTTTCAAAAAAAAAATATTTGTCCATTATTTTTCAATAACAGACGAGCTAAACAGATTTGTAATTTTTTTATATTGTTGTCATGCCTAATACCATTTTTTTTATGTCAAAGTGTTTTTATGCTATAATTATTAATATTGAACTTATATAGCATTCATCTGGTAACAAATTTAAGTGTAGACAGCATTCACAAGATACAATAATTTAATGTTAGACAAGGTGTCGCTTTGTATCCTGGTCAAATTTAAGGATGTATCTTTGCTAATGATTCTCGATCCGAATCGATAATAAAATGGGTAGTTTTTTCTCATTCACGGAAACCGGTAAGTATAAAAAAACCCATACTAAAACGCAACCCGTCTGTAACTGGCCCTATAACTACTTACACACGCACACTAAGAAATGTCGCGCGATGGGTGATTCTTCTATTACGAAAGTAATTATTCTGAAAAACTGGCATACTTTTTGTTATATTGTCATGATCATGATTAGGACCAAAAAAAAAAGTATTATTATGATTAGGAAAACTCGTGAAGATGTATAATATCAGTTGTAAATTCAATAAAAATTAAATAAAAATCAAATAACAAAATATTCATTTTTAAAGTTTCACAATTACCACTTTAAAATAGCAGCTTTTATTAATTTATTTGAACAGGTATCATAATTTAAATTGTTTATTTATGCATCTTGTGACAAGCTCCTGAATTTTGACTAGAATGCAAAACTACACCTTGTACTATAATGATTGCCAACTGTACCGGTAAAATGGGGGGAATAGGGATCCAGGGGTGAATAGAAACAAAACTTTGGAAGGGATTTTATCGCTGAACTTACATTGTATATTGTCAACAAGGTACCTTTATAATTAAGTATAATTTAGTTAACACAATAGCGTACTTGTTGGTACCATTTCATGTGAATTCAACTTTAAAATCCATTTCAAAGTTTTGTTTCTATTCACCCCTGGATCCCTATTCCTCCCATTTTACGGTACTTAACGAATTATTTGTATTACCTGGATTTGGTTGATCCATCCTTTTAACAACTGTTTGAACATAAATATCGAATGTTTACAGGCCTGCCCAAAAAAATGAGTGTTATGTTTTCAGTGTTCATGTGTGTATGTATGTTTGTGAGTTTCTTTATTCCACCATAACTTCTAAACGCCTAAACCGATTTCGATGTACGCGGTATCGTTAGAATCCTTGGGTTACCCCGGGTTATAAGGGCTAGTGAAAAAAAAACAAGTTTTGGATACTGCAACATGGATAGGTATCAAATTAAAGGGCTCATCATGTGGATTTCAAAATGTTATATTGCCATGAACACATTTTAATTTTAAAAAATCCGTAGGGATTTTTTAAAATTAGAAATTATAGGTAGATTTTGAAGATGGTTTCACCCTTATTTACATTTGTATATTCATATTTTTATATTCTTTTTATTGACATATTTTAATTAATGACAATGAATTTTATTTTCAGATTGAATACAGACAAACATCCGGTAAGTTATATCGTTTTGATTTATTAAGAAAACGTGTCACTGTTCATTATTTTCCGTGAAATAAGCTTGACGACGATTAAATCCGTGATTCCCAAAGTGATCCAGGTGGACCCCCGGGGTCCACGGGAGACCCGTAGAGGGTCTACGTTGGCGTGAAAAAGAAATGGGGGTTTACAAGTTGTTAGTGGCCACGAAAATTTATCTGGTGTCGATACTAAAGAACAAAAACTTAGCTAGGCTTCACTCTATCTAATAATGTAAGCAGATAATTTAAGCTATGTCTTCAAAATAGTAAAAAGTAAACTTTTTTTGGTGATTTATGACAGGTTGTATTTCGGTGAGAATGGTAAATTTTTGATTTTTCTATCGTAATTCCTATTCCTCAGGTTATGTGAAATTGTTTTTTTCTTTAGTTGTATGTTACTTTGTATTGAGTTTTAAGTTATGTTTTTAATAAGAATGCAGGTCTAGTAAATATATTAATTTAGTTTTTTCATAAATGGTGTTTGTTGAATAATTATAATGGAAAAAAACTTTAATAATTTTATTTTAAACTCTTTGAAGTGAATTTAAGTAAGTTACTGCTGCGGAACCCCATATCTCAATTAAATATTCTAACTGCGATTTGAATAACGAGTTATGGATCAAAGTCCGTGCTTCATTTGGAATACAGTACAGCATGTTAAATTCCGAGACATGAATACTTTGACGAACGTTGCTGCTGTAAAAGTTGTTAGTACTCCCCCTCTAATTTTTAAACAAAAAAAAAAAACAAGAAAATATAGGTTTTTAGAACGTTAGCAAAACTTTTCAAGAAAATTGGTTTGAATAGAATTTGATATTTAGTAATTTAGTCTATCATATTAAAGATCTCTGTACTTTTTCTGTGTCAATCGCATCTAAATTGACGAATTCAGCGCTTTCAGCGGCGTGCATCAATTCTGAATTACTGATATCTTTCAAATATAGGTAAATAAATAGGCATAGCACGAAAAGAAAAAAATCACATTTTACCATTCTGTTTTTTTTTTTCAGAAAAATTGCGAAGTTTTGCCTCGGTTCGGTAAAGACTTGTAAGTATCTTCATTTTGGCTTTGTCGACAAGATATTTTTTGTATAATAGAACTTAAAAGAAAATCGTAGGAAAGTCAAAACGGTACATTGAAAATTTTGTAAAAAGAATACTTGGGGCGTGATCTACAATTGATATCGAAGCCAAAAATATAGTTTTTAGAATTTTCGTCTGTTTGTCTGTTTGCCTGTTTGTCTGTATGTATGTCCGGGCTAAACTCAACAAGTACTGCATGGATTTACTTCAAATTTTGCCTGAACTACTAAGAGGTCGGGTCAACATATAGGCTACATATTATCACGCTATCACCCACGGGGGAAGAGCTGTGAATATTTATGACAGACTGGGTCATATATCAAGGCACAGCCCAAACCGGTGGGTCTACTGATTCCATATTTGGCAAGTAGGTTCTTATGTGGTCTAGGGATGCATTAAGAAAAGATTTTTAAAATTCAGTGCCATTTACACCATATCTCTCAAATATAACAGAATTGCAATAACTCGCGCGACGACGAAGGTCCATAAAGTACCCTAAATGAAGTGTGATTCATCCTTCAGAAGTCATCCATCCACTTTAGATTAGGGGTAGGTACGCATGCGAAGCCGGGGTGGGTCGCTAGTTAATAAATAAACAGAGACTTAAAAAGTTATAACAAGTATACACTGGTGCCGATTCTCTTGTACACCGAACTAACTTAAACTAAAACTAAAATTTCTTAATTTTAATTAGTTGGTTGCCGTAAGTTATTCTGAAAACAAATTTCTCTAACTTTAGTTTTAGATTTGACACAATTAAAATCGAGTTTGACAATCGCCAAATTGAATAGACCATAGATTAAGATTTGTCGGAGATTAAAATAAAAACTGAATGAAAGTGAACGAAATGATCTGAATTGCAAAAAAAAACCCTTGTGAAATCAAACAATTATTTAAAATTGTTTATCAATAATCATTAATGAAATACAGGGAGTATTATAATGGCATAAAACATTATTGTTGTTAAATATTTATTTTTCAGTTTTTATTATCTGTGACCATAATAATCCTGCTAGGGTTGGAAATCGGAAATGACTTAAAATCTTGGCGAAACTTTTCGGTTTTCATTATGATATTTTATTATAATCAAAAAAACTGCCGTATTTAAAAATCTATGAGGTAGTATGATTTGTCCTGTTATTTATTTCAGTCTAGTTTCAGTTTTTTAAAGCTTGTTAATAAATAAAAAATTGATCTTAAAAAATGATGTTCGGTTTTTTAGTTGAAAATAACCGGTATTTTCGTCGGCGTTGGGAAGGAAAGCTCTAACTTTGTTTTGTTTGTCATGTCAGATGTCAATAATATTATTTATTTGATGGTCGGTTAACATAATTAATTAACAAATAAATCCTCTTTGATGTTCGATTTGTTTAACACTAATCTCTGTATTCACGACGAGTAGTAGTAAAGTAACCAATACTTGTGTACACTATACTAGTATATACTCTAAAAGGAAAAACAAGAAGAAAATCAAGCTGATCCCAAAGTATTGGTTTTAAGGCCTATGTCAGTAGCGTGTAAACAAATTGGCCAGCAGCAGGACTGTTCAGCAGTGGCAACAATGTAAGTTGTTTCAGTGAGATTAAATGTTATACTGGATTGGATAAGTATATGCTTAATTTTCATGTATTCTAAACTTATTTAATTTCAACAGATTTGAAGTGTGTGGGTGACAAAAGTGAAAACAAAGGCAAGAAAGGCGAGGGATTCCACCAGGGCTACCAGCAGGGGCAGATCACAATGACATTCAACGCATCTTATCCAGAAACATTTATTAAATATGCGGTTTCAATTTTGTGATTCATAATCGCTACTCTTTTTTGTTTAGGTTTAAGGAGAAAATAAATATTTTAACATTAAAGAAATAAAATGTTTCATTTAATTAAAAGAATTGACAAGTGATTGCTGAATTTTCCACGCTTCAGCAAGGAAATCGGTGCAGGTATCCTCCGCAATAGCGCTATGCTCGGTGACATTGATATCTTCTTCATCTGCAAAGATACACTTAATTAGATTTCTTATTTTGCAAACGAATAAAACAGAATTATATATAAATCAAATCAAACACTTACAATCAAATGTTTCCAATTGTACAGGGTGCAACATGCCAGAATAATTTTTGTTGCATTTTCTGGTTCTGTTCACTAGGCGCCCATTACACATTTCCACCACATTTCTTGCCCTTGAGTGGCACTCAATATATGAAGCCTCCGCTTCAGTAGTTGGCACCACGATGGGAGTCATGAGCCATGACTGTAGTGGGTATCCGTTCCTAAAATAAATAAACTTTATATGTACTTAGTTAATAGATATACCCAATAGGTATAAAGTTTACTAGTGAGCTAACGAGAAGCCACTGAGATCTTTCCTCATGTACTTACTATTTACTAACTCATTTCTTTAATAAGTAATGACTAGGTGTAATGTATCATGTAATAAAAGTCACTATGATAAAAAAACAAAATCCAGGAACTGTAATTCTTACTAACATGTTTTAGCAAGTGAATTACTGCATACATATAATTATATAGGACACAAAACCATTCTAACCTTTAGGTGTTTGGGGATAAATCCTTCATCCAAACGAGGATTCAGCTTATCCACCAAATAAAGTGTCCCGATCTAGGTGTCTTTTTATTGAATTTCTTCTCTGCCATTTGGAATGGGTTGCACCACGATGGGAATCATGAGCCATGACTGTAGTGGGTATCCGTTCCTAAAATAAATAAAACTTTATATGTACTTAGTTAATAGATATACCCAATAGGTACCTATAAAGTTTATTAGTGACCTACCGAGAAGCCACTGAGATCTTTCCTCATTTACATACTATTTGCTAACTCATTTCTTTAATAAGTAATGACTAGGTGTTATGTATCACGTAATAAAAGTCACTATGACAAAAAACAAAATCCAGAAACTGTAAGTCAGTAAGAATTACAGTTCCTTATATTACTGCATACATAGAATATATAGGACACAAAACCGTTCTAACCTTTAGGTGTTTGGGGATAAATCCTTCATCCAAACGAGGATTCAGCTTATCCACCAAATAAAGTGCCCCCGATCTAGGTGTCTTTTTATTGAATTTCTTCTCTGCCATTTGGAATGGGTTGGACTGGTCTTATTATCTTTCCAATTGAATCCTCTCTTGATAGTTTCTAAAACATAGTTATTTCTTATTAGTTATTACACAAAACCTGGAAGTGGCTTTGATTATGAGAAGTGTATGTAATGTAGCATGTGCATTAAATGTTTAGTACGGAAATCCCTTGTAAGTTTTCATGAATGCATTTCGTATTGTATCATAATAAAATAACACTAAATTTACCTTTCTGCCGAATCGACAACGGCTGCAATCACATAAGCTTCCATTCTGAACTCAAACACATCCAAACTTTCAAGAAAAACGAGAGAAATCTGCTTTGTAAATTTTAGTTCATGACAACTAATTTTATTCCACATCTTTTTAATCACGATTAAAAATAGTCAGATTTAGTTTGACAATCATAATTTTAGGTGAAAAACGTCGATTTCAGAATAGCGAAATTGCCATTTTCACTAAATTGAATATCTTAGTGCTGTCAAACTATAATTAATTTAAGTTATGTCATTTTAATCAATTTCAGAATAGGAAACTTCGTTTGACAGGAACAAACTAAATTTTAGTGATTTTTAGTCTAGTTTAGAGAAGTTTGTGACAAGAGAATCGGCACCACTGTTAGCTTTTATTAAAATGCTTACCTAAATATTGTTTGTCATTCGACCAACACTTCACTGCGCCATTCATTCCGACATTGACCTACAAGCGTTGACAGTGCGAACACAGGCATTGTAGTTTGATGTCTCGTGCAGACAAAACGTGTAGTGCAAAAGTGTGGTAGAATAAAGTGATTATTAAAGAGGTCTGCATTCTTATATATCTCACCTTATAAAACTATTATGAACAGTTTGCCCGTGACATCATAATATCTCTCAATAACTGAAAGTTTTGTTACCATATGCTAAATAACTAATGAAGATAATCTTAATTACACATAATTTGCCAATAAACGTAAAACGTTTGTTTCAGTATGCCCGATTTGGAACATAATTGTGAATCCCTGCGGTGAGTACTTACGTTTTATTACATCGCGCACTTTCTCACATTAAAAAAAAAGTGTTAGTAACACTTTATATTTCCGTTACAGAGAATCCATGAAAACAAGACCCAATTCCACGAGCAGTGCAACTACTACATTAAAACCTACGAGTGATGCAACGACTACAGTTAAACCTGCGAGTGATGCAATAACTACAGCTAAAGCCACGAGTGATGCAACGACTCCAGTTAAACCTGCGAGTGATGATGCAATAACTACAGCTAAAGCCACGAGTGATGCAACGACTCCAGTTAAACCTGCGAGTGATGATGCAATAACTACAGCTAAAGCCACGAGTGATGCAACGACTACAGCTAAACCTGCGAGTGATGCAATAACTACAGCTAAAGCCACGAGTGATGCAACGACTCCAGTTAAACCTGCGAGTGATGATGCAATAACTACAGCTAAAGCCACGAGTAATGCAACGACTACAGCTAAACCTGCGAGTAATGATGCAATAACTACAGCTAAAGCCACGAGTGATGCAACGACTACAGCTAAACCTGCGAGTGATGCAATAACTACAGCTAAAGCCACGAGTGATGCAACGACTCCAGTTAAACCTGCGAGTGATGATGCAATAACTACAGCTAAAGCCACGAGTAATGCAACGACTACAGCTAAACCTGCGAGTGATGCAACGACTACACTAAAACCTGCGAGTGATGCAACAACTACAACTAAAGCCACGATTGATGCAATTACTACAGTTACACCCAATATTGATGCAATAAGTCTGGCGTTTATGGAAACCTTGTGCGCATGTTCTAGGTAAGTTATTATTAAAATAATTTTATAAGCACATAGATCATCATAACAATCTATTTCATCAGAATATTATTTTTTTTTATATTGTAGACAGTCATTAGACGCAAGTTACCGTTAGAACTTTAATTAGAATGAATACTTCTGTAAATCATAATTACCTTGTTTTTTATGATAAAGTGTTTTTATGTGATAATTATTAATGTTGAACATCTGGTAACAATTTAAGTTATTCTTTTTAATGTTATACAAGGTGTCGCTTTGTATCCTGGTCAAATACAAGGAGGTAAAGATCCGAATCGATAATAAAATGGATATATTTTTCCTCTCATTTACAGAAATCGGTAAGTATAAAAAAACTCACTAAAACGCAGCTTCTCTGTAACTGGCCCTATAACAAAATTCACACGCACACAGAGACATGTCGCGCGATGGGTGATTATTCTATTACTTTCGTGTTATTCTGAAAAACTGGTATACTAGTTGTTCCATTGTCCTCGATGATTGGGAAAACTAGTGTAGATGTTTAAATATCAGTTGTAAATTCAATAAAAAACAAATAAAAAATTATTCCTTTTAAAAAGTTCCATAGTGACCACTTTAAAATAGCAGCTTTATTAATTTATTTGACCAGGGCCCTATTTCATAAAAGTGACAAGTTGACAATTTGTCAGTTTTTGTCAAAATTCACGAATTGTAGCTACAAATTCTGTTTCATACACGTGACAAATATGTCCGATTGCGACAGGTAAATAGTTGACAAAATTGTCAGTGTCAAACGCGTTTCATATAGGTATATAATTGTCAGTTTTAAAATATATTATGAGCATTTAAGAAAATTGACAAGAATTTTTTGGCATGGTAATCGACATAATTGTCGTTAATTGCGACAAATATGTCACAGCATACGTTTTGGTCAAATGATATAGCAGTATGAGGGTAGCAATAAAACTGTTTGTCTTACATTATAATTGTGACTAACATTATAGGATTTGTTTGGTATTAGTTTTTGCAACAAGTAAATTTTTTTTTGTACTACAATATTAAGAACAAAATTCTTAATAATTAATTACAATCTAGCCTAAAAGACTAATAAGCAATTTAACTCTACCTTAATATGTTACGTGATAGAATATGTTAAAACTAAGAATAGTGTTCATTTGCACTTTTACACAAGTCCGTAGCACTTTCTTAGAGTCTAATATAATTTATAAAACACTATGTTCATGTGTTAGCACAATATTGTTACTATTACTCACTCACTTTGTACACTACACTAATTCAAAAGGTTTTGTTCTTTTTAGCACACACACAAGTACACACTAAGTCTGTGTTGTCTAGCAGCTGAATTGCCTCAACATTCACGTGTCGATGAAGTCAGTGTTCGTGGGCTTCAGCAAATTTTTGGATAATGGTGGTGACGAAATCCATTTTAAGGTCACGATGAAGGTCGTCACTTCGTATGTACCAGGGTGCATTGACGGCATCCCTAAGTACTTTGTTTTGGAATTGCTGAATTATTTTGACATTCCTTTGTTTAGTACAGCCCCAAAGTTGGATGCCATACGTCCAAATTGGCATCAGAATGTGCTTGTATAGGGTTATTTTATTATGTACTGATAGACAAGATTTCCTTCCGAGTAACCAATACATACTTTTATATCGTATATCGAGTGCCTGTCTTTTCTTTTTGACATGAGCTTTCTAACGCAGCTTGGCGTCGAGAGTGATGCCAAGGTATTTGGCTGTATTAGCATAAGGTACTTGCGTACCATTTATGTAGATTGGGTGATAGCCCAAGTGTTTGTTTGTAAAGTCAATGTGAATTGATTTTGACTCATTCAGTTTGATCTTCCATTTTTGTTTCCAGTCATAAACTTTGTTCACAGCTAATTGAACTTTTTTTACTGCTTCTCTGTGGCTTAATCCGGTAGCCATAATTGCAGTATCATCTGCAAAGGTCGCAATGGTGTTGTTTTCCAGTTCTGGGATGTCACATGTGTATAACAAGTACAAAATTGGGCCTAGCACACTTCCTTGAGGTACACCAGCTTTTATAGCTTTTAGCTCGGAATATGCGTCCTCACGCCGTATTCTAAACATTCTGTTAGTAATGTACGACTCCAGGATATCTGCAAATTCTGGTAGCATGCGTCTGAGCTTGAATATTAGACCCTTATGCCAAACTTTATCAAAAGCTTGCGCGACATCTAAAAACACGGTGGCGCAGACTTCCTTGTTTTCAAGCGTTTTTTCAATGATTTTAGTTATTCTATGTGCCTGATATATTGTTGAGTATATTTCCCTGAAGCCAAATTGATGATTTGGAATAAGGCCTTTATCTGCTATTATTGGTTTTAACCGTTTCAATAACAGTTTTTCAAATAGTTTTGATAACACGGGCAACAGAGAAATAGGTCTATATGATGATGCTTCATGGGGTGGTTTCCCAGGCTTTGCAATCATAATGACTTCAGCAACCTTCCATGACTCAGGTACATATTTTAAGATAAATGCAGCATTGATAAGGTTGGTCAGCTTTACTATGGCTTTGCGCGGGAGGTGTTTTAGAATTTCACCTGTAATGAGGTCGTAACCCGGAGACTTTTTCGAGCTAATGTTATTTTCATAACATAACAAGTAAAATGGACACGAAAATAATAACTTTGGGCCTTATACACGACAACCGAGAAATATTGGTAGGCAAATTTAGTGACGCCGACGTACTGGTTGAACAAAAATATTCGTCATCGCTGTTGCTACTATTGATTGTCTGTCGATGTTAGCACCATTTCACTGTTAATAAGTAATTAGTTAGTGAGAAGTAGCCGCTGACATTGAAGAAATCTCAAGAAATTACAATTTTCTGTTTCATATAACAAATATGTCGAGTTTTGCGCGACAAATTGTCACATGTCGCCTGTCAAGGGAAAATTTTATGAAACAGAAATATGTCAAAATGTCGCTACAGTTTGACACAATTGTAATTTTTCCACCACTACTTATAGTCACGTTTATGAAATAGGCCCCAGGTATCGTATTTTATTTAATTGTTTATTTATATGTTTTGTGTAAAGTTCTTGAATTTTGATTAGAATGCAAAACTACACCTTGTACTATAATGACTGTACTAAACGAATTATTTCTAATACCTGGATGTGGTTGATCCATTCTTTTAACAACTGGTTGAACAAAAATATCGAATGTTTACACGACTGCCCAAAAAAAGGAGTGTTATGTTTTCAGGGTTTATGTGTGTATGTTTGTGAGTCTTTTTTATTCCACCATATTTTCTAAACGCCGAAACCGATTTCGATGTTCGTCACATCGTTAGAATCCTTGGGTTACCCCGGGTAACAAAGGCTAGTGAAAAAAAGCCTTTTTGGGTACTGCAATATAGGTATCAAATTAAAGGGCGCATCATGTGGATTTCAAATGGTATATTGCCATGAACACATTTTATAAAAAAAAAACTTCGGCAGAAAGTTTCACCCATATCTACATTTGTATATTTATATTTTTTTTATAATCTTTTATTGGCACATTTTAATGACAATGAATTTTATTTTCAGCTCGAAACCAGACGAACATCCGGTAAGTTATATCGTTTTAATTTATTAAGAAAACGTGTCACTGTTAATTATTTCCGTGAAAGAAGCTTAACGATTAAATCCTGTAGCAGATGTGTACGTACATAAGCTGCTACTTGTTTCTCAACAACTCGAATAACGTTAGACAATAGCATTTTGGGGTTAGTTTACAATGTAATCCGGGAACAAAAATAACAATTAGAAATAAATAACCTTCATTGTGTATAAGACATTATTTTAGGTAAGTAGCATGAAACAGCATGTACTTTGATCATCAATTTGTATTTTTGTTTTCATCTCTTAATAGCGTAAAAACACTTTACGATACCGGTAATATTGTCATGCAAATAGTTTTTGGGTTAATTAAAACATCCAATTTTTTAATAACCTAAACATATGACAGGTCTGCGTTGGCGTGAAAAAGAAATGGGGGTTCACAAGCTGTAAGTGGGGGTCCACGAAAATGCATCTGGCGTCGATACTAAAGAACAAAAACTTGGCTAGGCTTGACTCTATCTAACAATGTAGGCAGATAATTTAAGCTATGTCTTCAAAATAGTAAAAATAAACTATTTTTTGGTGATTTATGACAGGCTGCATTTTGGTGAAAATAGTAAATTTTGACCTTTTTAATCCCCGACGTAAAAACGACGGGGTGTAATAAGTTTGATTATTTTGGATTTTGTCTGTGATTGCTGGATTACACTGAACACGACTTTGCATTTACATCTCTCCTTACTCTTACATTAAATTACAATTAGTTACTGTGAAACATCTTTAGAATATTTATATCATGAGCCCTGAGTTAGCTTTTAGGGTTCCGATGACCCCTGACGCAGGTCCTCACCGGACACGGATGTTTCGGGAGGTTCCTGCATCAAATCGGGCGGGACGAAACGCCCGGGTGTTTCCACTGCGAGGATCGAGCGGAGGACACGGTGGAGCACACGGTGGAGGTCTGCAAAGCAGTCATGCTAGCGAAGGATTTGGCGGAACAAAAGAGGGAGAGAACCACTCGCCCCAGCCGCCGCGGGAGATGCACCGGGCGTCGGGGCCTATGTGTTTGCCACCGGCCACCGTAGACGCGGTCCTGTGGACGGTGAGCTTTGGGCTAGCTCGCCGTCCATCCGTCTTATGACGGCAGGTCGTGTCGACGGCGCGTTGTGTTCCACGCGCGGCTCAAAGAGATGTCATCAAATTGAAGGGGGGCCCCATCAATTCAAGGGCCGAAGCCTGGCGGGGCTGCGGGACTGTTCGAAAGAGATACCGTGACCCCGGAATATAAAGGGTGAGGAAGGAACATGGATGGGTTTTAGTCAGTAAAAGTCTGACATGCCCACGCTCTGCCCAGAAAGGGAGAAGTTATTTGATGATTTCCCATCCGAAAAAAAAACAGGGTTCCGATGCCAAATGGCGAAAACAGGACCCTCTTAGATTCGTCCTGATCTTCCGTCTGTCCGTCCTTATGTCACAGCTGTTAAACTTCGAGATTCGAATACTTTGACGAACGTTACTGCTGTAACTATTGTCAGTCCTCTAATTTCTAAAGTAAGAGGGAGAAATTTCCAAGAAAATATAGGATTGTAGAACGTTGGCAAATTTTTTCAAGAAAATTGGTTGAATAGAATTTAAAATGTAGTACCTATCAGAAAATGGGACATTTTCTTGAAAATGCAGCAGTAACATACTATAAAGAAATAAAGTTTTGCTGTCGAGTGTAAATTGTTCTATGCAAACTGTAAGCAACCCGTTACAGTTGATGTTTATCATTTCATTTGATTACGATATTAAAGATCTCAAGAAACAAAAATCACATTTTTACCAGTGTGTTTTTTTTTTCAGAATAACTGCTCAGCTCCCGGTGCTTTGCTTGAGTTCGGTTCAAACTTGTAAGTACCTTCATTTTGGATTTGTTGACTGAGATTGATTATTATGTAATTAATCTGCCTAATTACATAATAATCAAGACCCTAATACCCGTTTAACATTGTTGCAATGATGGAATTTGAACTCTCGGAGTCAAACCGAGGAGCGCTGCACATCTATCGTTGCGCTTTCAATTAGCTGAACCTGCACGCGTAACATGCTCACTGAGTAATTAGCTGCACCTGCACGTGTAACATGCTCACTGAGAAATTAGCTGAGAAGATATTACGAGTATATAGGCTTTAATTTAAAAACAATTTACGAAAGAAAACTATTCGAATGACGATATTTTGGGATTAAGGCGATTACATCAGCTAAACGCAAGTTTTCTAACGAGTAACAAAACCAGAAAAATATATGATATTCTTTAGGATATATACTAGCATGATAGTGTTTTGAAAACATAATACAATTAATTTGGCTCGATAAAAAAAAATCATGATCGAATCTCTATAAATATCTTTCAAACAACAAAAAACACATACTAATAATAAATGCGATCATTCTGATTTTTTGGCAAATAATTTAGCAAGCAATATATTAGCATAATAGTATTTTAGTTTTTTAATCCAATCAACAGTTTTTTTGTAAATCGATCGCAACCACTCATTTCGCGCTATTTGGTCCGCAGTGACTGACGTACCTAACAACCACTTTGTAGTGCAAGCTGATTAGAACTTTATTCTAACAGTATTTAGCTCATCATCTTAAGACGGAAAAAGTCGTCCTTCTGAGGCGTGCACTGGTTAAACAGTACAAGCACAAGTTACATGAAAATTATGTACCAAGAAATTATTCCTCTTAAAAAGTTCTAAAATCTGCGACAATGCATCGCGATCATCAATCGATTCGCGATCTATCTATTTGTATCTTTAAAGAATGACTCACAACCACCTTTTTTATGATTTTAAAATTTCGTCAAAAATAATTCTTCATTTGCGAAGGTGTTTTTAAAGACATAGTATTAACCCTTATTCAAGTAAATATTTTAGTCATATTTAGCGTTTAACACGTTCACAGACACTCCGTCGATAGGCGTAATACAGATAGATTAGGTTGTGACACCACGTCGATCGACGTTTCAATGAATTATACAAAAAACGCTACTCCGTCAGTGGACGGTTGCTTTGCGTACACTCTTAAGGAGAGCGAGATACTGTGTCACAACACGATCAATTATTATATCGCTAGTGCCATAAGGAAAGCCAAAATACAGTCGTTTTTTAGAGTTCTCCTCTCACCCCCTCCCGCGCACCCCATCGTGACAGTACGTTCATCGGCGTGAGATTTTCGTACTTCAGTCGCCCAGTGCCACCGTGTGAGACATCACGTTGCGCGCGGTCGCTGACGCATCTAACATCGAGACGTTATCGTCTATAGGCGGTTGTTGCCATAACAAACATAATAATGTTCTATTATATATGACAATCCGTCTACAGCCGTTGTATGGGAATTCGTGTGTCATATTGTATTTTTTTAATAAATCATAATGCCCGTGAACGTGTTAATTGTGGCCAAAAGTGGCATTTGCACCATATCTCACAGAATTACAATAACTCGCGCGACGACGAAGGTCCGTTAAGTACCCTAAATGAAGTATATATATATATATATATATGTCACCGTAAAATTGTCAAACACGTTATATTACAATATAACGTGTTTTTTCTCGCGATATTGTAATGTCTCGAATTATTGTCAACTGAACATACGGAAGTATCTCTGCCCCCATAATCGGGACTTGGGGCACCCCCCCCCGTTAGGTTAGTTAGGTTCCTTTAAACCCTGCACTCGGAAATAGGCTCCGTCGACTACGCTTTTTAGGGGGAATATAAAGTGTTTTAAGGTTATGTTATATTAATCGGTATTTCTCAGGACTGGTGCATTATCTTTTCATGAGAGTTGTGCCACTGGGCAAGGGGGACCCCTCCTTCCCTCCACACCGCGTAAGTTGACTACCATCGCATGCATTTCACGAAAAATAATGCGTTTTGTTGTAAGCAGTATGTTCATTTGACAATAATTCGAGACTTTACAATATCGCTAGAGATATTACAATATAACGTATTTGACAATTTTACGGTGACATATATATATCCCTGATCCATTCTTCAGAAGTCATCGACCTTAGATTAGAGGTGAGGCGGGTCGCTAGTTACTAAATAAACAGAGTTTTAAAAAGTTATTAACAAGTATCTCTATTGTTAGCTTGTATTAAAATATACTTACCTAAATATTACCTAAACCGGGTTTGTCTCGACCGATCACAGTATCAGATCACGGCAGCCACGGATCACGGCGAGTTGTATCCACTGATACCGTTATCCGTTTCCCTCGTTATCGTGTTACCCACTGATCACGATATCCGTGGCGACATGAATAGAAAAAAAACAAAATTGAAACAGATCACGGTGTACAGAGACAACAAATAAAACAAAATATGAAAACGTTTTATGAAACTGTTTTTTAGCTACTTTACCAAACGAAAAGAACCTATGTTAAAAAAAGAACATTATGAATGTGTAGCAAAAAGTCAGATATATTAATCTACTCAAATAATAACCAAAACCTACCTATATTGTGTAAGCTTTTATTAAAATACTAGCTTCTGCCAGCGGCTTCGCCCGCGTGAAGTTTGATAATTGTCCCATGGGATCTTCTACCGGGATAAAAAGTACCCTATGTGTTAATCCAGGTTATAAACTATCCTTGTGCAAAATTTCATCCAAATCCGTTCAGTAGTTTTTGCGTGAAAGAGTAACAAACATACATCCATCCTCACAAACTTTCGCATTTATAATATAAGTAGGATTAGTAGGATTTATCTGAATATTATTCATACCTAACTTTATTATAATTAAATGTATATGTTCGCATGTCATACGAGTGGTGTATTGACATGTTTGTCATTCGACCAACACTTCACTGCGCCATTTATTCCGACATTGACCTACAAGCGTTGACAGTGCGAACACAGGCATTCTAGTTTGATGTCTCGTGCAGACAAGACGTGTAGTGTAAAAGTGTTTTAGAATAAAGTGATTATTTGAAAGAGTTCTGCATTCTTATTTCTCACCTATTAAAACTATTATGAACAGTTTGCCCGTGACATCATATTATCATCTCACAATAACTGAAAGTTTTGTTACCAGCTGCTAAATAACTAATAAGGATAATCTTAATTACACATAATTTTCCAATAAACGTGAAACGTTTGTTTCAGTATGGCCGATTTGGAACATAATTGTGAATCCCTGCAGTGAGTACTTACGTTTTATTACATCGCGCACATTCTCACATTAAAAAAAGTGTTAGTAACACTTTATATTTCCGTTACAGAGAATCCTTTAAAATTAGACCTAATCCCAAGAGCACTTCAACTAATACAGATGCACCCAAGAGCATTTCAACTATCACAGAAGAATCCACGATCGCTTCTACATCAGGGAACGTGACAACTACCGCAGCTACACCCACGAGCCTTTCAACTACTACAAATGAACCCAACAGCACTTCAGCTATCACAGCAGAATCCACGATCGCTTCTACATCAGGGAACGTGACAACTACCACAGCTGCACCCACGAGCCTTTCAACTACTACAAATAAACCCAACAGCACTTCAGCTATCACAGCAGAATCCACGATCGCTTCTACATCAGGGAACGTGACAACTACCACAGCTGCACCCACGAGCCTTTCAACTACTACAAATGAACCCAACAGCACTTCAGCTATCACAGCAGAATCCACGATCGCTTCTACATCAGGGAACGTGACAACTACCACAGCTGCACCCACGAGCCTTTCAACTACTACAAATGAACCCAACAGCACTTCAGCTATCACAGCAGAATCCACGATCGCTTCTACATCAGGGAACGTGACAACTACCACAGCTGCACCCACGAGCCTTTCAACTACTACAAATGAACCCAACAGCACTTCAGCTATCACAGCAGAATCCACGATCGCTTCTACATCAGGGAACGTGACAACTACCACAGCTGCACCCACGAGCCTTTCAACTACTACAAATGAACCCAACAGCACTTCAGCAATCACAACAGAATCCACGATCGCTTCTACATCAGGGAACGTGACAACTACCACAGCTGCACCCACGAGCCTTTCAACTACTACAAATGAACCCAACAGCACTTCAGCTATCACAGCAGAATCCACGATCGCTTCTACATCAGGGAACGTGACAACTACCACAGCTGCACCCACGAGCCTTTCAACTACTACAAATGAACCCAACAGCACTTCAGCTATCACAACAGAATCCACGATCGCTTCTACATCAGGGAACGTGACAACTACCACAGCTGCACCCACGAGCCTTTCAACTACTACAAATGAACCCAACAGCACTTCAGCTATCACAAAAGAATCCACGATCGCTTCTACATCAGGGAACGTGACAACTACCACAGCTGCACCCACGAGCCTTTCAACTACTACAAATGAACCCAACAGCACTTCAGCTATCACAGCAGAATCCACGATCGCTTCTACATCAGGGAACGTGACAACTACCACAGCTACACCTACGAGCCTTTCAACTACTACAAATGAACCCAACAGCACTTCAGCTATCACAGCAGAATCCACGATCGCTTCTACATCAGGGAACGTGACAACTACCACAGCTGCACCCACGAGCCTTTCAACTACTACAAATGAACCCAACAGCACTTCAGCTATCACAACAGAATCCACGATCGCTTCTACATCAGGGAACGTGACAACTACCCCAGCTGCACCCATGAGCCTTTCAACTACTACAAATGAACCCAACAGCACTTCAGCAATCACAACAAAATCCACGATCGCTTCTACACCAAGGAACATGACAACTACCACAGCTACACCCACGAGCCTTTCAACTACTACAGTAAAACCCACGAGTGATACAACGACTACAGCTAAACCCACGAGCAGTACAACTACTACAGTAAAACCTACGAGTGATACGACGACTACAGTTAAACCCACGAGCAGTACAACTACTACAGTAAAACCCACGAATGATACAACGACTACAGTTAAACCCACGAGCAGTACAACTACTACAGTAAAACCCATGAGTGATACAACGACTACAGATAAACCCACGTACGTATATTTAAAGTAACTATACTTAACTCATTTCTTTACTTCATTCTGTATTTCTTTTATTCTCTTTTTTATGTAGGCGACTATCTCATTGGTCTAGTGGTAGCAAGCGGTATTACAGTGTATGAGAGTTTGGGTTCAATTCCCAGGTCTAACAGAGTGTTGTTGATAGATATCATATATTATCATATACATCCATGAGAACGTGAAGATATTCAATATATTCGTTGTTTTAATATGGAGAGCTCAATATAAATTAAAATCACGGAAGATACCCCGTAAGTGACATTTTCATTTTACGTGACGTTACGTTATGTACGTACATACATTGTTTTAACGTTACTTTGGATCCCCCTCTGTAAAGTCTCTCTACGATATAGATCGAGATTATTTAGCGCTAAGAAGGGTCGATTAGAACTTAGTGAACCAGCCTTGTTAATCTCGATCAACGTGGAAGAGTTCTCTCAGGATAAATCAATAAAGAAATCCTCTCTGAATTAACTCGCAGGACGCATTGCGTCGTCTTATATGTTCAAGAGATCCATCGGTATTTCACCTTAAGCAAGCCTCACATTCCTGCACTGTCACTTGTCACCTAGATCTGTCAAAGCTACCTACTTTACATGTTAAAAATATTGTTAATGTGAACTGATTGAAAAGCTTATGCTTAGCTAGATTCGTCTGCTCTTGGTTTTATTTTCATTGTGACTTTTCAGGAATGAGGGAAGAGGACCTGTATTGGAAGGACCTAAATACCATTCGACGACCGCAGTGGCAGCTATTACGTTATGTGCGTTCAGTTGCGGCATTCTCCTTGCCATGATCATCAAAATGACATACAATTGTCACAGAAGACGAGCCACTTATGGTTTGTGTATTTTTAATTCTATTGTTTTTTATTGAGAGGATTGTTGCCTATTCATAAAGGGTGTAAAACACCTCTTAACGAATCCGAAAACCACGTGTTCTCCCCATCATTGCGATTAATTTTTTTTTCAACGCCACCTGGGAACCTTCAAGTTACGGAGTTAACGAGGGTCAAAGTTACAACTTTTTGACCAGTTTTTTTTTAATACAAGTTTTTTTGTAAGATTTTGACGTTACATTGAGTTCTACCACAAAACATGATTTATAACTTTAAAAAAAAGTTGTTTCCCAGCAAAAATATTTGCGTTAAGTTACTTAGTTTGATGTACAGACTGCTTGGTTAACGGCTTTGTAATGAGGTGGTTTACACCCTGTATTTTAGGTTTAGTTTCGGTAGAGTACGGAATTTTTTGTTACATATTAAGCACAGACAGAATAAAGCGCTTCACCCATGTACAGTCCCGACCAAAAGTCGATAAGCAATCGCACAAAGCAATAGCTTGACGTTTAGTTTGACTTACGACCTTCTACTTTCAACAAAATAGATATTGTCAGCAACTAGTTGTAGTTCATAATTTCAATGCCAATATCTAAGACATGATGGCCTAGCGGTTGGGCCCGTCCAGAATTAAGAGCGAATCAGTAAGCCGTGAGTTCAAATCCCGCACAGTTACTTTTAGTCTTTTTGTAAGTTTTTACTCTACAGAAATATTATATTATTTAACTTGTTTGCTTTGTTCACACATTTCGTAAAGTTAGGGAGGTAGATAGAAAAATAAATCAAGAATTTTGTTAGATTTCTGTGAGGTAGACATGAGTTTTATGAATATTTTAACTTGATCGGAATGAACTTTGTCGTTTGGTTGTAGTCATACAGAATACACTAAGACTATATAATGTGGTATTTGATGGTCAGTGACGTGTGGTTTAATAGATAGCGGTATTGTTGTTGGTGTGATTCTTAAAATGCGGGCAAATATTAATATTAAGGCGAGGGCGACTATTATCGCGAATTATCCGCGCTTCATAAAAGTGGCCTTAATAGGACTAAATGTGAGTATTATAATTATTTATGAATTGTAACTTAAACATTAAAAATTTAAAAACGAATGGGTATTATAAATTGTTCATTTATTTGGTGACCTGTGGTTTACTTAATTCGTTATTTTTTTTTTCAATCTATCATGCAAGATAAATAATTAGTGTTTATTATTGGATTTATAAATGCAGAGTGAATGAAGTCACTTTAGTATTTATTACAGCTGCCTAACATCATTTTTTTTGTTTAGAGAAATGCAGTAAGTCTCTGGATCAAAAGGTATGAGGAAGAAGGGAGCCTGGCAAGTAGACAGCGAAGTGGAAGGTCGTCGCTTATTAGCGAAGCGCAGCGACAACATATCGTGGGCGAGTATGAAACCAATGGTTTCACACCTACGACACACTCGGAGTCACCGCAAACTGTTCGCCGTGCCCTCCACGCTGAAGGCTTGCATCACAGAAGATCAGCTAAAATGCCCTTCTTGACAGAAAGACATAAAGAAGAACGATTACATTTCGCACGGGAATATTTAGACTTTCACTGGATTACTTCCATTTTGTTCCGGTTCGCGGTCGCCACTCCAGAACTTTTCGACCCCATCGGCCATCCGTTCTGCGAGCAATGTGCCCTGCCCACTGCCACTTAAGTTTAGCAATTCTTCGGGCCACGTCGGTGACCTTGGTTCTCTTGCGGATGTCTTCATTTCTGATGCGATCACGCAAGTAAACTCCGAGCATAGCCCTCTCCATTGCCCTTTGGGTGACTTTAAGCCGCATACGTCTACTTGACTGCATTGAAAATAATGGGGGTTATACAAAATATTAATCCCTAATGTTCTAGTTTTAATTAGACGTGTTACAAAATATTTAGCGATAATAATAATTCCTAAATTGAGGTTTAGTTTCAATCTTCTTTTCTTCAGGAAAATGAACACTTAAACTATAACCTCAATATGAGTTACATTTATTGTGACGTCACATAAAAAACATATTCACGAAGTATAAATTATGTGTTAGTTTTCAGTAAGCTCTGTTGAATACCGATAGATAGAAGTGGGTATCAACAATTATATTTGTGTTATTAGAATATCCTTGTTATGTTAAAAAAAAATCTTATGAACGGTAACAAGAGAACTTCTTATATCTAGGTAGGAATGTGACGTTACAAATCTTATTAAAGTTGTTAATTATATGAATAAATGAAACGAATAAAACAATTTTTGTTATCTGTCAGCACGACTTTTTGTTCCACCTTCCAACACCGAAAAAATATTACACAATCTCATAAATAGTTATGATGGGTTATTAACTTATATTTAAATCTTTATAAAAAATAAATAATGAGCATGAACCCATTTCAAAACAAATACCTAAGTAAATAGTTTTTGTATA
Source organism: Xestia c-nigrum (assembly GCA_916618015.1). Taxonomy (NCBI): domain Eukaryota; kingdom Metazoa; phylum Arthropoda; class Insecta; order Lepidoptera; family Noctuidae; genus Xestia; species Xestia c-nigrum. The sequence continues at coordinate 24,903,270 of OU745250.1, forward strand.
AAATACAAATATAAATTAAAGTGGTTACAAAAAGAAACCCGTATGTAAACGGGATTTGAACTCAAGACACGTTGATCGTGAATCCAGTGCTTAACCTAAACAGCTATCAACACCTGGTAAATATGGTCGAAGTTTAGCTATCCAATGCAAATACGATCATGCGTTTGCTGCGTGTATAACAAAAGAGACGGTAATATATATCTTTTTGTTTCGTGGAGAGCGACGCGACAACTTGCGACAGTAGGCGACTCTGTGGCTGTGGTGTGCGTAGGTACTGTATTGAGACAGCTTACACATACAGCGGCACGGACGCTCGGCCGTGCGTTCACAGCAAAATGATCCTTCGCGTGCCTGTGCGCTTATGAACGCTTACTGTACCAGCTCCGCCTCGCCTCACAAACACCTGAATGAATATTGAAAAACGGACTTTAAGCTGTACACGAGCGTAACAAAGGTTGAGTGGGTGAAGCGTAGCTCAGGGGCGACGACAAGCCAACTTTAAGGCTTTAAGGTCATGCTTTTTTATGGGAAATGGTCTGAATTTTTAAAAAGGTTTTTGACTAGCACTTCACCTGCGATTTCGTCCGCAAAAAAGGTGATAGCGCGGCTAATATGGATAACATAATATAATTTATAGCCTATAGCATCTAGCGTAGCTCTATGCCAATGAATTTTTTTTTTTAATGAATTTATTAGTTCTGGAGATTATCCTGTACATACAAACTCTTTGTTATTGTACGTTTCGAATAGTAAGTCTTACTATGCCAAATGGACCGGGCGCTGCTTTTTTTTATTTATTACAACAAAAAGTAAAGTTTTAATTATGTATGGTGATGGTTGGTACATAGGTCAAGTGTTTTATTCTGTCCATGCTTGTAACTAACAAATCCATGGACTGCTTCAGACAGCTCAGTTTCAACATCTTCTACGCCTACATTTCGGCCAAACCATTCAGGAGCTGCAGGCTTGATGGAATGTTTGTAAAAGCATCTTCTATTTCTTCTAAGCATTGCAGTCTAAATTGATTTAACCTATTTGGGTCGCCAAATAAATTATTTGAGACTTCAGAATACTATAATTCGTTTTAAATATTTCAGGATTGAGTCGTCCACAACTCCCATAATACAGATTCATAGTCATTAGCCAATCAACGAAGAGCTTCTGATCCGCGCGCGCTCAGCAGACTCAGACTCTGATCAAGCATTTACTACTTAAATCACGGAGACTGATTCGTGATGACCACCAGATGTCAGCACAAGTGGCAATCGCTTTCAAAGCTTTTCGGATTTCTATATTTTAAGCTTTTCATCAGGATTGACTCAAGCTCTTCGGTAGCTAATGTCAATCCTTTTACATTAGTTGCTATAGTTATCAATATAGAATATCACTCGTATAAAGATTTACTTATACTTCTTGTAATAGGATAATTGGAAATATGGGAAAGTAAACATGAAAAAATGAACTTAGTTTTTTTATTTTGTAATTAAAAGGCAAAAGCGATCGATGTACGAATGACTACCTCATAAACAAAACCCCTGGGGCCAATAGGGGCCAATTAAGAAAACCAATATGTGACAGATGACAGGCAACAATTCAGCAGTCGGACAAGTTTCTTTCGTACATCTTTGAGTCTTTGACTTTATCTTTATTTACATCTTTTGACTACTTTTTGTTGCATTGTCGGTTACATGAACTAGGTTCCAAATTCGAAATATAAATCTTTTGAGGTAGGATTCAAGGTAATAATATATAACATATTGTCCTTTGCCTAATTTAATTAAAACAATGTTCAATATAATTATTTTACTCGCGTTTTATTTATTTACCCTTTTTTTTTTTTTTTTTTTTTGGGATGGGAAATCATCAAATGACTTCTCCCACTCTGGGCGGAGCGGGAGGGAGTGTCAGACTCTTACTGACTAAAACCCATCCATGTTCCTTCCTCGCCCTTTATGTTCCGGGCCCGCGGTATCTCTTTCGAACAGGGCCCGCAACTATTTATTTACCCTTAGGGCCTGCGCAGACGACGGACTTATTGTGCGTGACGGACAAAAAGTCTGCGACAAATTTTGCGTGATTAATGTATTTGACTACTTATTTGACCTTTTTTGTCGACTAAAAGGCGATCAGTAGGAGCCTTTCCATCAGTAGATCCTTATATTGGACAAAACGACACAATTAAACACGCAAAATTTGTCGCAGACTTTTTGTCAGTCACGCACAATAAGTCCGTCGTCTGCGCAGGCCCTTAACGCACTTTGACTGACCCTTTATTAGCTCCAGCTGCTGGGTTCTACGAGTATGTTCTACGCTTAGTTTTCAAATTGGAGTAATTGGATAGAACAAGCCATTAGTGGCAGTGGGTAGGGCACAGTGAAGGGAAGGCCCACAGGCCCAAAAAGTTTTAAAATGATGACCGCGAACTGGAACACGTTGCTTGTGAAGGTTGTGGGAATCCGCTGAATGTGAGGCGCACGAGACCGGCCAATGTGGCGACACTTAAGATGCCAGCAGTTGACGTCTTTCGTCTGAAATGATAATGATGGCGATGAAGACACAGTTGTGGTGACAACATTTTCAACATATCAGTTGGAAAAAAAGGTTTGCTCACTTTCAAGGTACTTTTTCTCGACGTTACCTGTGACGAGAAACTTATGTTTTCGAACTCCTATTTATATAAAGAACAGTGAGTCCTGCATATTAGGCCCAACCGTGAGGATGTCATGTACGGTCGAACCAGGTAATTGGTTTACAGTTTAACCCACAAATTACATTGTAAAGTGTAAACCAAATATCTTGTTCGACCGTACAGTCTGGCCCGGCGAAGTAAGTGCCGAGCCGTCGTCTTCGACTACAATTTTCGTGAGCTGACAAATCTTTGAAGATAGCTTAATGGCATAAATAGTAAGATTTAGGTAGCAGGTACGTATATGTTTACATCAGCGTCACATTGTAAAAATCGATACAAATACTTTACAAAGAAACGTGTGTTCCTGCGGCGGTGTGTACGGCGACCCTGCCAGGATTTCAACCACATTTTTCGACGTTGTTTAAATATCTACATGGACAGTTAACGTACCTGCATCAAATGTGTCGATCAGATATAAAGAAGGACGAAATATTCATCACTCAGAGTGCTTCCGGAGGATCAAACAGCATTGCACAATGCGCAACTGTCTGTGGCATGAGTATCACTAACAACTAACAAACAGGAGCAAAAGCCTATTAAAACTACAACTTACAAAAAAAAATGTCGGGGTAAAAATGTTGTAGTGTAAAAATTTATAAATTACTTTCAATTAACGACGGGCAAAAAGACTGTTATCCCAAATCTTAAAAAAAAAACTTAGTTTATTTTTGGGATAATAGTCTTTTGCTCCTGTTGGTTGTACTCATGCCACAGAATACAATAAATAATATCCATTTTACACGTCAAATGAATGCAGGGATTCGTCTACAACATTTTTTTAACGTTGGGTGTTTTTGGGATTTGAGCAAGGGTAATCCCCTTATGAGTCATATCACATTTTTTTTGAATTTATTTTTATTTTTACGTCCTGGATCAAATTCTTTCGATCGACATACAGCTTGGCAAAAAAGAGTAGAAAATCCGCGGGCACTGTGCTGTTCATATGGCAACCCTCTGTGACTGTATAGCGTAGAAATTTATTGTCTTGATACTTTTGTTACTATTTTATTAACACACATAATTTATTTATTAAAATCAGTAATATCGTTTTAAGACTTTTTTGTCAAGCTGTACACGAGTGGAATGTTATTGATGAAAGTTTTGTGTCCAGGTCCGTCCTCGTCCAGCACCCGCGTCAGAATGACTTAAACTGAGAAGCGAGCTGAATTGATGCAGAATTTAGAGTGCTTTAATTTTATTTATTGTAACGTTGTCTTATTATACAGACAAACGAAAACATATGAAACGTATTCATTGAGTTTTTAAATATCAAATTATTTTTATTTGATAAAAAATTGAGTTTATTTGGAATATAATGGCCGCTGAATCAAGACATTTTTGGCTTAAATTACGCTTTCTTTACGATTTTGTGAAAAGTCAAGGAATTAAACGAAATTCTAGAACTCCAACTTTCAATTAAAACTTTTAACTTATATTTTAAGAATTTAAGCTTTTACAAGAATTGAACGTAACTATGTCAATTTGAGCGTCAAACTTCCATCGACGACAGCTTTTCTTGCAAATTGAGTTCGTACAATATTTATAGTCAATTACACGAAAAGAAATACGAAAATGTGTTACCCCAACTTTCTAGAAAGAGAATGACACTATCGTTAATCATAAGCAAATATTTTAATATCTTACTGCTGCTGAAAATGACAGCGTCAAAATCATGAATAGGCGTAAAAAGTGTAATAGGATTATAGATGCGACTCAGGTTGGCTGCACAAATCTTCAAAATCGTTCCCATTTTGCTAGGTCAATAGGACACTTTATGTGACGGCTAAACGCCCTTATGTCAGAATTTGTGACGCTACAGAATCTTAGATAATCGATCGAAAACGGGTCCAGCCATCTTGAAAAACCACTTTTCGCTGGTCTCTCAATCTCGGTAATGGAAGTGATTTTGAGAACTTTTTGCATATCAACGAGCGTCACATAAGTTTGTGACAGGCGAGCTAAAAGTTTTGTGATACGTGCAGTGGTACAGTAGAAAAATGCAAAAATCTGTGCCAGCCATCTTGAATTTACGTATAAAACTTTTGGCTGGCACTTCCGAATCTCAATAACGGTAGCGTTTTCGAATATGGTTCCTTTACTAAAACTTGGTGACGCGATGTGTGACAGTAGGTAATAACGTTTGATTTATGGCGTCACATGCAAGGGTTAACGAGAAATCAATAAAAACCTAATGTCCAGCCAACCTGAGTTCAAGCTGGCTGGACACCTGTATCTCCGCTGCCTGATGATCTACGACCTTCAAAATATCCATTAACATTACAGCGTGACGTATTGTGAATTTTAAATGCGTCGTACCTTCGTCAATTTTGTTCTACGTAACAAAAGAAAAATACTGTCAAAATAATGTCAAATATTTTTTGTTAATCTAACTCGTGCCTGGCACAGTGAATCTGGGTCGCGGCAGGCCACGTAGGAGATGGCGGAACGAACTGGACAAACTCCATCCGAACTGGAAAAAGGACCCGCGGGTTGGCGTGAGGTGGAAGGAGTGGAGGGAGCAGGTAAGAATAAAAGCTGACGGACTAATTCGATTTTTTTTTGTCTGCATCTATCCTATAGCGATGAATATCAGCTGCTCCATACTTATAAAGCCAGCAAAGGTATAAGGGGGTAGGGGGTATAAGGTGTTAATCACCTCTTAATGAAGCCGAAAGGCACTTGTTCTCCCCGTCATTGCGATATTTTTTTTGTTCTACACTATACCTGGGAGCCTTCTAGTTACGGAGATATTGGGAGTCCAAGTCCCAACTTTTCGTCAAGTTTTTTTATTATACAAGTTTTTAATGGGAGATTTTTACTTCAACCACCTCTACGACCCCCATACTATTCAATTTATCCACCAGCACAATGTTTTAAGTGAGTTACACTGAGTTTTACCACAAAACCTGATTTTTAACCCAAAAAAAAAAAGATTGATGTACAGAATGCTTGGTTGACGGCTTCGTGATGAGGGTTGGTTTACACCCTGTATTATTGGTCACGTTGCTCAAAAAAAATAGCCAACCACTAACATTTCGGTTTTACGATCATGGGTGTCGTTTTTAATGATTTTCGGGGTCGCTGATAAAAAAACGGAAATTTTTCCTCGGCGCCCTCTTGAATTTTTATTTTGACCTTCTTTTGCGTTATCATCGACTCCCAAAACCAAGAAAACCATGATTGTAGTAGTATATAGAATACTAGACTGCGTTTTAAAACAACAGTCTCAGGCAATTAATGCTTCGCTCTTGCTGCCATTAAAATAGGGGAACGAAAATAAACTTAGGGAGGTGTCATTTCTTGGTATGGGATCGGGTATCTGTACGTAGTACTATATTATCTGAAGCCTATAGAAGCTATGGAAGCTATAGAAGGTTCTGACACCTGTATAAAGTAGTCATTTGTATATCAATCGCTTTTGCCTCCTCATTACAAAAAAGAAACAACCATAAAATATAATTTTTATCTTTACTTAATTATATTAAACTACCTTACAACGTTTTTGTATTGCTAAGCTAACTATAACCACTAATATAATAGATTGACATTAGCTACCGAAAAGCTTGAGTCAATCCTGATGAGAGTCGATGTAGAAATACGAAAAGCTTTGAAAGCGATTGCCACTTGTGCTGCCATCTGGTGGTAATCACGAAACAGTGTCCGTGATTTAAGTAGTAAATGCTTGATCAGAGTCTTGTGTGCAGAAGCGCGCGCGGATCAAAAGCTGTTCGGTGATTGACTGATGACTGTGAATCTATATTATGGGATTTGCGGACTCTGTTCTGAAATATAAACAGAAAATGTTAGTTTTGAAATAATAGAATTCTTAACATTACATCAAGCCTGCATTTCCTAAATCGTTAAATGGCAGTTTAGGTATAGAGGCGGTGGTCCATCGGATGGTGTATACACTATAGCCACGATGGTGTGCCTACGCCACCGTATCAAACTTCTCAATAAGCCTCTAATAAACTAATTCGTCTTTTTTACAACGCCAACTAAAAATTCTATCAAGTAAAGTTCAACAATTATTTTTACCTGTCCTTATATACCTATACTTCTATACTAATATTATAAAGCAGAAGAGTTTGTTTGTTTGGTTGAACGGGCTAATCTCAGGAACTATCGGCTCGAATTAATAAATTCTTTTGGCGTTCAATAGGCCATTTATCGAGGAAAGCTATAGGCATATAACATCACGCTATGACCAATAGGAGCGGAGCAGCAATAATAAATGTTGCTAGCGGGAATAAAGCTTCCGTAGAGCAGACGATGCGTTGCGATATCAAAACTTCACGCGAAAGCAGTCGCGGGCAGAAGCTAGTTTATATTATATGTCTCAGCCAAATGGTATCGGACCGTTCTTTGTAGTGGTTTTACTCGTATTTCGTCTCTCCTAGTACGTTGAAACCATTGAGTTTCAACATACTGTTAGTAGCCATAATTTACTATTTGATGATAATTTTTGCTATGAGGATCAATTATTGTGAGATGTGTTACATTTTGAACATACAGAGTTAAAAAATTAGAAACTATAGAATATATTTATTGACGCCATATGATCATATTTTGAAGTTTACTGCTTGAATCCATGTTACTATAGATGCTTAAAAATAACCACTATACTGAACTGTGTTTAGAGTGGCTTACCTAGGAGATAACTAGTGCCTAAGATATTATCATTCAGACGCTTGTTTTAGTAATTTCGAAGGTAATGCAGATTTTTAAAGAAGCGAATCCTGATATTAAAATAAGTCTGTTTAATTAGCGCCATTTAATAATTATTCCGAACAAATAACCGTGTGTAACGACTCCTCCCGTTGAACCTCATAACTATAGAATGAAAAAACACATACCATAAGCTACTCGTCTTCTGTGACGAGCGTATGTCATTTTAATAGCCATGGCAAGGAGAATGCCGCAAGTGAACGCACATAATGCAATAGCTGCCACTGTGACCGTCGAATATTGCTCAGGTTCACTCAATACTGGTCCAAACGATTCGCTCCTGAAATGTCAGTACAAAAATAAAAGCAAGAGCAGACAAGTCTAGATAATCGTAAAAAATCTTTTAAGCATAAGAATTTACAGATCACAATAAGAATAGTTTTTTCTAGTAAAGACTTAGTATCGACTTTGCGGGGGCTCTTCAAAGTAAATTTTAAAACTAATGTACGCACAGCATAACGTCAAAATCTACGTATTGCTATGTATAGATGTAGAATCAGGTGCTGATACATGCGTCATGTTCGTGAACGGGCGCTGTCAATTGAGACTGGTCAACTCTCAGCTGCCACGGTTAATTTTAATTTATTTATTTTTTAAGTTGATTTAATCTTTTCTCTGGACGCTCTTAATGTGCACGTCTTTCTACATCGTTCTCACATATATGTATAATCACAACATGAATGATGTAACCAAGATTTTGTAACAACATTATGATTTAAAAGAGTGTCCATGGAGTTTCTTGCCCGGTCTTCTCCATAGAGATCTACGCTAGGGAATGGGCAACTACAGTACTCTCTCAAGTTATTATGCCTTGTTACTGTGACTGTAGCTTTGATTTAGTTTTGTATTTTTGACATTCAAAAGTGCCGTAATGGTCTAATTGAAATAAATGATTTGAGTTTGAGTTTGAGTTTGAGTCAAGAGTAATAAAATGTTAACACTTAACAACATTGTGAAAATAATAATGACTTGTAGTGTCAGGTAAGGCATATTTTGTAATAGTATCAATACCTACGGAAGGTAGACGAAAGTCCCTATTGGATTATATTGAACTTTGTATGGAACAATTTCGTTGCGGTTATTGTTTTTCTATCAGTTGGGCACAAATCCAGTCTCCAGGCTGCTACTTCTATATTCCCCATGGAAAAACCTTAAACACTGCTGAACCAGGGAACTGAACCAACGGCTTCCTGACCAGTAGTAACACTTGCAACCACTCGACCAAATATGTATATGGTGAGGCCAAGTACGTTTAATAAATAAAATAAAAAAGTAACACAAAAACAATACGAAATGAACTTACTTTATATTTATCTGCGACGGCGGTGATTCAGTTGATATGTTACCTTCGTTTGGAACAAATTCTGTAGAATAGACTGATGTTGTGTTTGTCGGTTTTATTGAAGTTGTTGTTGTACTCGTGGATTTACCTGTAAAAGTTGCAGTGCTCGAAGGTTCTGTTATAGATCTTGTGCTGTTAGGTTCAGCTGTAGAAGCTGAAATGCTCGTGGGTATAGCTGTGGAAATTGTTATGATCCCTGGTGTAGAAACGGTCGTTGAAACATTTGTGGTAGTTGAAATGCTCGTGGGTATATCTGGAGTAGTCGAAATGCTCGTGGGTGTAGCTGTGGGTGTTGTTATAATCCCTGGTGTAGAAGTCGTCGCAGGTACATCTGTAGTACTTGAAGTGCTTGTGGGTGTAGCTGTGGGAGTTGTTATAATCCCTGGTGTAGAAGCCGTCGTTGATTCATCTGTGGTACTTGAAGTGCTTGTGGGTGTAGCTATGGGAGTTGTTATAATCCCTGGTGTAGAAGCCGTCGTTGATTCATCTGTGGTAGTTGAAGTGCTTGTAGGTGTAGCTGTGGGAGTTGTTATAATCCCTGGTGTAGAAGCCGTCGTTGATTCATCTGTGGTACTTGAAGTGCTTGTGGGTGTAGCTATGGGAGTTGTTATAATCCCTGGTGTAGAAGCCGTCGTTGATTCATCTGTGGTACTTGAAGTGCTTGTGGGTGGAGCTGTGGGAGTTGTTATAGTCCCTGGTGTAGAAGCCGTCGTTGATTCATCTGTGGTACTTGAAGTGCTCGTGGGTGTAGCTGTGGGAGTTGTTATAATCCCTGGTGTAGAAGCCGTCGTTGATTCATCTGTGGTACTTGAAGTGCTTGTGGGTGTAGCTGTGGGAGTTGATATAATCCCTGGTGTAGAAGCCGTCGTTGATTCATCTGTGGTACTTGAAGTGCTTGTGGGTGTAGCTGCGGGAGTTGTTATAATCCCTGGTGTAGAAGCCGTCGTTGATTCATCTGTGGTAGTTGAAGTGCTCGAGGGTGTATCTGGAGTACTTGAAGTACTTGTGGGTGTAGCTGTGGGAGTTGATATAATCCCTGGTGTAGAAGCCGTCGTTGATTCATCTGTGGTAGTTGAAGTGCTCGAGGGTGTATCTGGAGTACTTGAAGTACTTGTGGGTGTAACTGTGGGAGTTGTTATAATCCCTGGTGTAGAAGTCGTCGCAGGTACATCTGTGGTGCTTGAAGTGCTTGTGGGTGTAGCTGTGGGAGTTGCTATAATCCCTGGTGTAGAAGCCGTCGTTGATTCATCTGTGGTACTTGAAGTGCTTGTGGGTGGAGCTGTGGGAGTTGTTATAGTCCCTGGTGTAGAAGCCGTCGTTGATTCATCTGTGGTAGTTGAAATGCTCGTGGCTATATCTGGAGTAGTCGAAATGCTCGTGGGTGTAGCTGTGGGTGTTGTTATAATCCCTGGTGTAGAAGTCGTCGCAGGTACATCTGTGGTACTTGAAGTGCTCGTGGGTGTAGCTGTGGGAGTTGTTATAATCCCTGGTGTAGAAGCCGTCGTTGATTCATCTGTGGTAGTTGAAGTGCTCGAGGGTGTATCTGGAGTACTTGAAGTGCTTGTGGGTGTAGCTGTGGGAGTTGTTTTAATCCCTGGTGTAGAAGTCGTCGCAGGTACATCTGTGGTACTTGAAGTGCTTGTGGGTGTAGCTGTGGGAGTTGTTATAATCCCTGGTGTAGAAGTCGTCGCAGGTACATCTGTAATACTTGAAGTGCTTGTGGGTGTAGCTGTGGGAGTTGTTATAATCCCTGGTGTAGAAGCCGTCGTTGATTCATCTGTGGTAGTTGAAGTGCTCCTGGGTATTTCTGGAGTAGTCGAAATGCTCGTGGGTGTAGCTGTCGGAGTTGTTATAATCCCTGATGTAGAAGTCGTCGCAGGTACATCTGTGGTAATTGAAGTGCTTGTAGGTGTAGCTGTGGGAGTTGCTATAATCCCTGGTGTAGAAGCCGTCGTTGATTCATCTGTGGTACTTGAAGTGCTTGTGGGTGTAGCTGTGGGAGTTGATATAATCCCTGGTGTAGAAGCCGTCGTTGCTTCATCTGTGGTACTTGAAGTGCTTGTGGGTGTAGCTGCGGGAGTTGTTATAATCCCTGGTGTAGAAGCCGTCGTTGATTCATCTGTGGTAGTTGAAGTGCTCGAGGGTGTATCTGGAGTACTTGAAGTACTTGTGGGTGTAGCTGTGGGAGTTGTTATAATCCCTGGTGTAGAAGTCGTCGCAGGTACATCTGTGGTGCTTGAAGTGCTTGTGGGTGTAGCTGTGGGAGTTGCTATAATCCCTGGTGTAGAAGCCGTCGTTGATTCATCTGTGGTACTTGAAGTGCTTGTGGGTGTAGCTGTGGGAGTTGTTATAATCCCTCGTGTAGAAGCCGTCGTTGATTCATCTGTGGTAGTTGAAATGCTCGTGGGTATATCTGGAGTAGTCGATAAGCTCGTGGGTGTAGCTGTGGGTGTTGTTATAATCCCTGGTGTAGAAGTCATCGCAGGTACATCTGTAATACTTGAAGTGCTTGTGGGTGTAGCTGTGGGAGTTGTTATAATCCCTGGTGTAGAAGCCGTCGTTGATTCATCTGTGGTAGTTGAAATGCTCGTGGGTCTATCTGGAGTAGTCGAAATGCTCGTGGGTGTAGCTGTGGGTGTTGTTATAATCCCTGGTGTAGAAGTCGTCGCAGGTACATCTGTGGTACTTGAAGTGCTTGTTGGTGTAGCTGTGGGAGTTGTTATAATCCCTGGTGTAGAAGCCGTCGTTGATTCATCTGTGGTAGTTGAAATGCTCGTGGGCATATCTGGAGTAGTCGAAATGCTCGTGGGTGTAGCTGTGGGTGTTGTTATAATCGCTGGTGTAGAAGTCGTCGCAGGTAAATCTGTAGTACTTGAAGTGCTTGTGGGTGTAGCTGTGGGAGTTGTTATAATCCCTGGTGTAGAAGCCGTCGTTGATTCATCTGTGGTAGTTGAAATGCTCGTGGGTATATTTGGAGTAGTCGAAATGCTCGTGGGTGTAGCTGTGGGTGTTGTTATAATCACTGGTGTAGAAGTCGTCGCAGGTACATCTGTGGAACTTGAAGTGCTTGTGGGTGTAGCTGTGGGAGTTGTTATAATCCCTGGTGTAGAAGCCGTCGTTGATTCATCTGTGGTAGTTGAAATGCTCGTGGGTCTATCTGGAGTAGTCGAAATGCTCGTGGGTGTAGCTGTGGGTGTTGTTATAATCCCTGGTGTAGAAGTCGTCGCAGGTACATCTGTGGTGCTTGAAGTGCTTGTGGGTGTAGCTGTGGGAGTTGCTATAATCCCTGGTGTAGAAGCCGTCGTTGATTCATCTGTGGTACTTGAAGTGCTTGTGGGTGGAGCTGTGGGAGTTGTTATAGTCCCTGGTGTAGAAGCCGTCGTTGATTCATCTGTGGTAGTTGAAATGCTCGTGGCTATATCTGGAGTAGTCGAAATGCTCGTGGGTGTAGCTGTGGGTGTTGTTATAATCCCTGGTGTAGAAGTCGTCGCAGGTACATCTGTGGTACTTGAAGTGCTCGTGGGTGTAGCTGTGGGAGTTGTTATAATCCCTGGTGTAGAAGCCGTCGTTGATTCATCTGTGGTACTTGAAGTGCTTGTGGGTGTAGCTGTGGGAGTTGATATAATCCCTGGTGTAGAAGCCGTCGTTGATTCATCTGTGGTAAAGTAAAGTAAAGTAAAAAGTCATTTATTCAAATTAGGCTGAAAATCAGCACTTTCTGAACGTCAATAATTTACATAAGACAGTCCCCCAAAAACGCCCCCCCGTGTCGCCAACTTCGTTGTGTTATAGCTGATGAGAAGAAGCGGCGGAACAAACTCACCAGCAACACATCTGTCTGCTAAGTTATAAGAATATTATACTTAAAATTATTCTTGGTTCTTATAATAGTTTCCAAAAAAAAAACATAAATTCATGTCAGAGATCGTGTAGCTTAACTTAACATAAGGAGCTCAACGATACCAATAAAAGGATAAAAAATAATAACAATGTCAGATTAAAAAAAATAAATAAAATGTCAGATTGTAAAAATAAATCAATGTCAGATTGTAAAAATAAATCAATGTCAGATTGTAAAAAAAAAGAAATGTCAACGAGCTATATAAAATGAGAAATTAAACTGGAGCAGTCTTTAAAATAATATGCAAATCATTAATTACGTGTCAGCTGGCACACTGAAATATACCACTAAGAAAATAACCACATATTGCAATACAACTCATTAAGAACATTGTAGTGAGTAGATCAAGTCAATAAATAAAATTACTTAAACAAAATTGCCGTACTCCGCCAGGTGAATAATCAAACATAATGTGAACACAACTACAATAACCAATACTTATAGTGAAAGAACATATCTTTGTCTTGCGTTCAACACAGCGACCAACTATTCTTATCATCCAAGTAATCGTTAATGGAATAGTATGCCTTCGAACACAGGTTAGATTTTACTTGGGCTTTAAACGCATTGAAAGGTAAGTCCAAAAAAGAAAGGGGTAGCTTGTTATAAAAGCGGATACCGAGCCCCACAAACGACTCATGCACCTTACGTAGACGGTGGGAAGGAGCATGTAGTTTGTGCTTGTTTCTGGTGTTGAAATTGTGAATATCACTGGTTTTGGGGTATAAATGTATATTTTGCCTGATATATAATATGTTGGCTAAGATGAATTGAGATGCCACCGTGAGAATACCAATGTCTCTGAAAAGTTCTCTTAAAGAAACTCTGGATCCTAGTTGGTATATTGCTCTTATAGCTCGTTTTTGTAAGACAAAGACATTTTGTATATCTGCAGCTTTTCCCCACAATAGAATCCCATAGGACATAATGCTATGGAAATAACTGAAGTAGACAAGACGAGCTGTGTCAACGTCAGTGTATTGTCTGACTTTCCTGATTGCGTATGCGGCAGAACTCAGTCTTCCCGACAGAGTTGATATATGTGGGCCCCATTGAAGTTTGCGATCAACTGTTATTCCTAAAAAAATTGCAGAGTCTACAGTTTCAAGCACTTCATCATTTAAACTAATATTGGGACCTAGGTTTCTAACGTTAGGTAAGGCAAATTTGATACATTTAGTTTTCTTGGCATTAAGAACAAGATTATTAGTCGTAAACCAATCCGTAACCATTGATAGTGTGCTGTTTATGTCATCAAAATTTTGTCTATTCCTATCTACTTTAAAGATAAGAGAAGTATCATCTGCAAAAAGTACAACGTCGCAGAGACCTTTAAGATAGAATGGTAAATCATTTATATATACTAGGAACAAGAATGGACCTAGTATTGAGCCTTGAGGTACACCTAACTGAACTGGAAGCCCTGAAGACTTTGTGCCATCAACATCTACACATTGGAACCTATTATTTAAATATGAGTCAATTACGTTAAGAGCTTCGTTTTCGAGACCGTAATGACGCAGTTTACGCAAAAGCGTGTCATGGCGTACGCAATCAAAGGCTTTGGAGAGGTCACAGAAAACTCCAATTACATTTTGTGAGTTCTCCCATGCGTTAAATATGTGTTTTAGGAGAGCAACACCCGCATCTGTAGTCGAGCGACCTTTTGTAAAACCATATTGTTCATTATGGAGGAGGCTATTTAGATTAAAATGTCTTAGCAGCTGCTTGAGTATTAATTTTTCAAATATTTTGCTAAATGCAGGTAAGATGGAAATTGGCCTAAAGTTGCCTATGTCATTTTTACTACCTGATTTGAATAGAGGTATGGTTTTACTATTCTTCATGAGGTCAGGAAAAGTTCCTAGATCAACGCATTTATTAAAAGTAACAGCAAGATAGGGGGCTACTATGTCTATTATATTACTCAAAAGTTTAATGGAAATGCCCCAGTAGTCCTCTGTGTTTTTCAACTTTAATGTCTTAAAAATATTAACTACATCATTCGGTGTTACGTGCTCGAAACGAAATGAGTTATTACACTTAGGCACACTACCATGTAAAAGGTTTTCGGCTTTAGACGAGGACGAACTTAGAGAGCGAGTCGTTGTTATTGGTATGTTGGCAAAAAACTCGTTAAATGCCTGAGCTACATCAGCTGCGTTACTAATTAATTTGTTGTCCACTAAAATCTCCAGTTGATTTTCTTGTTTAATCGACTTGCCCGTTTCAGTCTTTATCATTTTCCACGTAGCTTTCACTTTATTATTAGAGTTTTTAATCGTGTCGCTTAAATATTTTGATTTCGCAAGGGCACAAACCTCTTTAAATAATTTAGAATACTTTTTAACATGCTCTAGAAAAGGAGCATCAAACCTGTACTGTTTCATACCATATAGTTCATACAGTTTCGCTCTACTTATATAAATACCAGGCGTAGCCCATTGATTGAAGCTAACTGAGTTACCCGCAACGTTAATGGTTTTTGACTTAAAAGTTGATTGGTATTCTTTTTGCACAACATCAAAAAGGGCTCCATAGATTTCATTAGGATGCTCGTGTTCTACTATGGACGGCGTAATTTTATCTGCTATATTATTTTTAAACCTATCGCAACGACTAGCTGTATAAGGCCTGCATTTTATTTTATGCGGCTTTTTGTGTAACGGCATAGGGAAGCTAACTAATAGACCACTGTGGTCAGATGTCAAGTCACTTAATACTAATTTATTTAAGGAATCACAGTCAGTAAATATATTATCGAGACAAGTCGACGTAGACTCGGTGATCCTAGTTGGTTCAAAAAACAAATTAACTAAATTAAAAGACCTACACAGATTGAGAAGTCTGCTACTTAATGGAGTGTCATTTAAAATATTAACATTAAAATCTCCACATAAAATAATATTTTTGTTACTTGCTTTCAACTTATTGAGTGAGTCCTCCATTACGGATTCAAAAAGACCAAAATCACCAGAAGGGGGTCGGTACACGCAAATGACTATATATCGCTCGAGTTCAACACAAGACAGCTCAACAGTGCGCTCGATAGAAAGGTTAACTAAATCTAAACGTTGTTTACATTTCAACTTGTTTGAAACAAGAACTAAAGATCCCCCGCGAATCGCACTTCTTCTTGCAAACGCACTTTTTACAGTAAAATGATCATCATTGATAAATACTACTTCATGTTCTTTCAACCAATGTTCAGTTAAACATAGCACCTGAACATCATAATTTTCCATAAACAAACTTAACTCTAGTTCTTTGCCGGACAGACCTTGCATGTTTTGATGTACAACATTGAACATGTGAGGTTTTTCCGTTGTCGTGCCTAACAGTTTAAACAACTAGGGGTATCAATAATAAAGTTAGCATCATTGCTAACAGTGACTGCTGGTAAAGAATAAGTACCAGTGTCTATATTGAATGCTAAAAGATTAGCAATCAATCTCCTACATCTAGGTGGTAAATACAACTTAAAACTAGACAGTTTGTAATCAGTAATAAATTGATTACAGTCAAAATATAAAATAGTGTCACTGTGACGACATGTCCTATTATAAATAAGCATATTTAAATCATAAATGTGCCTGTTTTGCTTATCAGTTAAGTAATCAGAGTAGGGTAAGGCACAGAAAATAAATTTACAATTATTTGTGTCATTGAGATGCAACATTAAATGAACACATTCAATAATATCTTTTTTTCTAACAGTTAAACTATCCCCACATAATAAAATAACAGTTGAACTGGGGTTTATTTTTGATAATTTAACTTTATTTATTAATTGGCTTAGACTGGCACCGGGAAAACAACTATTTATTACATAATTATGTGAACACTGATTAAATATACCACCAAAGTTTTGCCCAATTTTGTCAGAAAATACATAAGTTGTTTTTATTAGAATATTTTCATTTTCATTTACATTATTGAAAATGCTTGCTATTGGCTCAGTTATTGGCTCAGCCACTGCGGTCGAGGGTGTATTATGCTGGGGCTGTGGTGCCTGGGAGCAGTTACAGCTACAAGAGAGGTTATTTGTCAGAGACTCATAGCGCTCTGCATTGTCCTTTACCAGGTCCACCAGCTCACTAGCCTCCTGCAAGCGCTTACTCAGATCTTGTTGAGAAGCCTCATATTTATTAAAGATGTCCTGTAAAGCGTATTCCTTAACAAAAAGTTCATCCCGCAGGTGCTGGATATCAGTTTCATACATATTTCTACTTAAATCCAATTCATTATTGCAATTCTTTAATTCTTGTAATAAATTGAGTCTACTTTTTCTTAGTTTAGTGTTTAATTTATTTACTTTCAGTCGTTTCAGTGATAAATGCGTTTTTCTGATAAATCTATTAATTTTAATGTATTTTTTAATCTTATTATGACTATGACTTTGAAGGTGGAAATTGCACTTCGTAATTGTATCATTAGTTAAATCTATTGTGACTATTGGCTCGACACATATGGGTCTAGGCCCGCTACCAACCAACTCATTATAAAGGCTGCAGGTCTTCTCAGACTCTTCATTGGATTTAAGAGACTCCAAGCGGGTGATAATGGTGTGAGCCTGGCTTAATTCCAGTTCCAGTTCAGATATACGTCTTAAAGCCACATCATAAGTGTCACAACACTCCTGGAAATTAGACACAAGTTGACGGAGATGTTGATGCTGTTCTAGTATGTCCATATGCTGGATGTGTAGTTCAGCCAACTGGCTTTTTAGCTCTGTGTTCTTGTCAACAACAAGCTTTATTTCCACCTCACTTTCTTCACTTTCCTGTAGCAGCTTATTGCACAGGTTCTTGCTGATTTCCAACTCTTTTAGGGTAGACCTTAGTTTTTCCTCCAAGGATGCAGCTCTACGGGTCAACATGTTGATAGGCCAACCCCAGAGGCACCCCGGTTAGGTGGTGATTTTAAATCCGTCCGTTGGATGACAGCTGGATATAGATTATCGATTTATTCATTGATCTTGCAGCGAAACAACTCACAAACACAGATCCTCGTTATTTACAACTTGAACTATCGTATTTAAGTATACTTGACATAAATCTATCAATAAAAATATTTATTTTACAATTTAATTCTAACACGATAATTATTGACAACCGGCTGCCAGTGTGGCCAGCAAAAAAAAAAAAGGTACTTGAAGTGCTTGTGGGTGTAGCTGCGGGAGTTGTTATAATCCCTGGTGTAGAAGCCGTCGTTGATTCATCTGTGGTAGTTGAAGTGCTCGAGGGTGTATCTGGAGTACTTGAAGTACTTGTGGGTGTAGCTGTGGGAGTTGTTATAATCCCTGGTGTAGAAGTCGTCGCAGGTACATCTGTGGTGCTTGAAGTGCTTGTGGGTGTAGCTGTGGGAGTTGCTATAATCCCTGGTGTAGAAGCCGTCGTTGATTCATCTGTGGTACTTGAAGTGCTTGTGGGTGTAGCTGTGGGAGTTGTTATAATCCCTCTTGTAGAAGCCGTCGTTGATTCATCTGTGGTAGTTGAAAAGCTCGTGGGTATATCTGGAGTAGTCGAAAAGCTCGTGGGTGTAGCTGTGGGTGTTGTTATAATCCCTGGTGTAGAAGTCATCGCAGGTACATCTGTAATACTTGAAGTGCTTGTGGGTGTAGCTGTGGGAGTTGTTATAATCCCTGGTGTAGAAGCCGTCGTTGATTCATCTGTGGTAGTTGAAATGCTCGTGGGTCTATCTGGAGTAGTCGAAATGCTCGTGGGTGTAGCTGTGGGTGTTGTTATAATCCCTGGTGTAGAAGTCGTCGCAGGTACATCTGTGGTACTTGAAGTGCTTGTTGGTGTAGCTGTGGGAGTTGTTATAATCCCTGGTGTAGAAGCCGTCGTTGATTCATCTGTGGTAGTTGAAATGCTCGTGGGCATATCTGGAGTAGTCGAAATGCTCGTGGGTGTAGCTGTGGGTGTTGTTATAATCGCTGGTGTAGAAGTCGTCGCAGGTAAATCTGTAGTACTTGAAGTGCTTGTGGGTGTAGCTGTGGGAGTTGTTATAATCCCTGGTGTAGAAGCCGTCGTTGATTCATCTGTGGTAGTTGAAATGCTCGTGGGTATATTTGGAGTAGTCGAAATGCTCGTGGGTGTAGCTGTGGGTGTTGTTATAATCACTGGTGTAGAAGTCGTCGCAGGTACATCTGTGGAACTTGAAGTGCTTGTGGGTGTAGCTGTGGTAGTTGTTATAATCCCTGGTGTAGAAGCCGTCGTTGATTCATCTGTGGTAGTTGAAATGCTCGTGGGTCTATCTGGAGTAGTCGAAATGCTCGTGGGTGTAGCTGTGATCGTTGTTATAATCCCTGGTGTAGAAGTCGTCGCAGGTACATCTGTGGTGCTTGAAGTGCTTGTGGGTGTAGCTGTGGGAGTTGCTTTAATCCCTGGTGTAGAAGCCGTCGTTGATTCATCTGTGGTACTTGAAGTGCTTGTGGGTGTAGCTGTGGGAGTTGTTATAATCATTGGTGTAGAAGCCGTCGTTGATTCATCTGTTGTAGTTGAAATGCTCGTGGGTGTAGCTGTGAGTGTTGTTATAATCCCTGGTGTAGAAGTCGTCGCAGGTAAATCTGTAGTACTTGAAGTACTTGTGGGTGTAGCTGTGGGAGTTGTTATAATCCCTGGTGTAGAAGCCGTCGTTGATTCATCCGTGGTACTTGAAATGCTCGTGGGTATATCTGGAGTACTTGAAGTGCTCGTGGGTGTAGCTGTGGGTGTTGTTATAATCGCTGGTGTAGAAGTCGTCGCAGGTAAATCTGTAGTACTTGAAGTGCTTGTGGGTGTAGCTGTGGGAGTTGTTATAATCCCTGGTGTAGAAGCCGTCGTTGATTCATCTGTGGTAGTTGAAATGCTTGTGGGTATATTTGGAGTAGTCGAAAAGCTCGTGGGTGTAGAAGCCGTCATTGATTCATCTGTGGTAGTTGAAATGCTCGTGGGTATATCTGGAGTAGTCGAAATGCTCGTGGGTGTAGCTGTGGGTGTTGTTATAATCCCTGGTGTAGAAGTCGTCGCAGGTAAATCTGTAGTACTTGAAGTGCTCGTGGGTGTAGCTGGCGGAGTTGTTGTAATCCCTGGTGTAGAAGCCGTCGTTGATTCATCTGTGGTACTTGAAGTGCTTGTGGGTGTTGCTGTGGGAGTTGTTATAGTCCCTGGTGTAGAAGCCGTCGTTGATTCATCTGTGGTAGTTGAAATGCTCGTGGGTGTAGCTGTGGGTGTTGTTATAATCCCTGGTGTAGAAGTCGTCGCAGGTAAATCTGTAGTACTTGAAGTACTTGTGGGTGTAGCTGTGGGAGTTGTTATAATCCCTGGTGTAGAAGCCGTCGTTGATTCATCCGTGGTACTTGAAATGCTCGTGGGTATATCTGGAGTAGTCGAAATGCTCGTGGGTGTAGCTGTGGGTGTTGTTATAATCCCTGGTGTAGATGTCGTCGCAGGTACATCTGCGGAACTTGAAGTGCTTGTGGGTGTAGCTGTGGGAGTTGTTATAATCCCTGGTGTAGAAGCCGTCGTTGATTCATCCGTGGTACTTGAAATGCTCGTGGGTATATCTGGAGTACTTGAAGTGCTTGTGGGTGTAGCTGTGGGAGTTGTTATAATCCCTGGTGTAGAAGCCGTCGTTGATTCATCTGTGGTAGTTGAAGTGCTCCTGGGTATTTCTGGAGTAGTCGAAATGCTCGTGGGTGTAGCTGTCGGAGTTGTTATAATCCCTGGTGTAGAAGTCGTCGCAGGTACATCTGTGGTACTTGAAGTGCTTGTAGGTGTAGCTGTGGGAGTTGTTATAATCCCTGGTGTAGAAGCCGTCGTTGATTCATCTGTGGTACTTGAAGTGCTTGTGGGTGTAGCTGTGGGAGTTGATATAATCCCTGGTGTAGAAGCCATCGTTGATTCATCTGTGGTAGTTGAAGTGCTCGAGGGTGTATCTGGAGTACTTGAAGTACTTGTGGGTGTAGCTGTGGGAGTTGTTATAATCCCTGGTGTAGAAGTCGTCGCAGGTACATCTGTGGTGCTTGAAGTGCTTGTGGGTGTAGCTGTGGGAGTTGCTATAATCCCTGGTGTAGAAGCCGTCGTTGATTCATCTGTGGTACTTGAAGTGCTTGTGGGTGTAGCTGTAGGAGTTGTTATAATCCCTGGTGTAGAAGCCGTCGTTGATTCATCTGTGGTAGCTGAAATGCTCGTGGGTATATCTGGAGTAGTCGAAAAGCTCGTGGGTGTAGCTGTGGGTGTTGTTATAATCCCTGGTGTAGAAGTCGTCGCAGGTACATCTGTAATACTTGAAGTGCTTGTGGGTGTAGCTGTGGGAGTTGTTATAATCCCTGGTGTAGAAGCCGTCGTTGATTCATCTGTGGTAGTTGAAATGCTCGTGGGTCTATCTGGAGTAGTCGAAATGCTCGTGGGTGTAGCTGTGGGTGTTGTTATAATCCCTGGTGTAGAAGTCGTCGCAGGTACATCTGTGGTACTTGAAGTGCTTGTGGGTGTAGCTGTGGAAGTTGTTATAATCCCTGGTGTAGAAGCCGTCGTTGATTCATCTGTGGTAGTTGAAATGCTCGTGGGTATATCTGGAGTAGTCGAAATGCTCGTGGGTGTAGCTGTGGGTGTTGTTATAATCGCTGGTGTAGAAGTCGTCGCAGGTAAATCTGTAGTACTTGAAGTGCTTGTGGGTGTAGCTGTGGGAGTTGTTATAATCCCTGGTGTAGAAGCCGTCGTTGATTCATCTGTGGTAGTTGAAATGCTCGTGGGTATATTTGGAGTAGTCGAAATGCTCGTGGGTGTAGCTGTGGGTGTTGTTATAATCACTGGTGTAGAAGTCGTCGCAGGTACATCTGTGGAACTTGAAGTGCTTGTGGGTGTAGCTGTGGGAGTTGTTATAATCCCTGGTGTAGAAGCCGTCGTTGATTCATCTGTGGTAGTTGAAATGCTCGTGGGTCTATCTGGAGTAGTCGAAATGCTCGTGGGTGTAGCTGTGATCGTTGTTATAATCCCTGGTGTAGAAGTCGTCGCAGGTACATCTGTGGTACTTGAAGTGCTTGTGGGTGTAGCTGCGGGAGTTGTTATAATCCCTGGTGTAGAAGCCGTCGTTGATTCATCTGTGGTAGTTGAAGTTCTCCTGGGTATATCTGGAGTAGTCAAAATGCTCGTGGGTGTAGCTGTCGAATTTGTTATAATCCCTGGTGTAGAAATCGTCGCAGGTACATCTGTGGTACTTGAAGTGCTTCTGGGTGTAGCTGTGGGAGTTGCTATAATCCCTGGTGTAGAAGCCGTCGTTGATTCATCTGTAGTACTTGAAGTGCTCGTGGGTGTAGCTGGCGGAGTTGTTGTAATCCCTGGTGTAGAAGCCGTCGTTGATTCATCTGTGGTACTTGAAGTGCTCGTGGGTATATCTGGAGTAGTCGAAATGCTCGTGGGTGTAGCTGTGGGAGTTGTTATAATCCCTGGTGTAGAAGCCGTCGTTGATTCATCTGTGGTAGTTGAAATGCTCGTGGGTATATCTGGAGTAGTCGAAAAGCTCGTGGGTGTAGCTGTGGGAGTTGTTATAATCCCTGGTGTAGAAGCCGTCGTTGATTCATCCGTGGTACTTGAAATGCTCGTGGGTATATCTGGAGTACTTGAAGTGCTTGTGGGTGTAGCTGTGGGAGTTGTTATAATCCCTGGTGTAGAAGCCGTCGTTGATTCATCTGTGGTAGTTGAAATGCTCGTGGGTATATCTGGAGTAGTCGAAAAGCTCGTGGGTGTAGCTGTGGGTGTTGTTATAATCCCTGGTGTAGAAGTCGTCGCAGGTACATCTGTAATACTTGAAGTGCTTGTGGGTGTAGCTGTGGGAGTTGTTATAATCCCTGGTGTAGAAGCCGTCGTTGATTCATCTGTGGTAGTTGAAATGCTCGTGGGTCTATCTGGAGTAGTCGAAATGCTCGTGGGTGTAGCTGTGGGTGTTGTTATAATCCCTGGTGTAGAAGTCGTCGCAGGTACATCTGTGGTACTTGAAGTGCTTGTGGGTGTAGCTGTGGAAGTTGTTATAATCCCTGGTGTAGAAGCCGTCGTTGATTCATCTGTGGTAGTTGAAATGCTCGTGGGTATATCTGGAGTAGTCGAAATGCTCGTGGGTGTAGCTGTGGGTGTTGTTATAATCGCTGGTGTAGAAGTCGTCGCAGGTAAATCTGTAGTACTTGAAGTGCTTGTGGGTGTAGCTGTGGGAGTTGTTATAATCCCTGGTGTAGAAGCCGTCGTTGATTCATCTGTGGTAGTTGAAATGCTCGTGGGTATATTTGGAGTAGTCGAAATGCTCGTGGGTGTTGTTATAATCACTGGTGTAGAAGTCGTCGCAGGTACATCTGTGGAACTTGAAGTGCTTGTGGGTGTAGCTGTGGGAGTTGTTATAATCCCTGGTGTAGAAGCCGTCGTTGATTCATCTGTGGTAGTTGAAATGCTCGTGGGTCTATCTGGAGTAGTCGAAATGCTCGTGGGTGTAGCTGTGATCGTTGTTATAATCCCTGGTGTAGAAGTCGTCGCAGGTACATCTGTGGTACTTGAAGTGCTTGTGGGTGTAGCTGCGGGAGTTGTTATAATCCCTGGTGTAGAAGCCGTCGTTGATTCATCTGTGGTAGTTGAAGTTCTCCTGGGTATATCTGGAGTAGTCGAAATGCTCGTGGGTGTAGCTGTCGAATTTGTTATAATCCCTGGTGTAGAAATCGTCGCAGGTACATCTGTGGTACTTGAAGTGCTTGTGGGTGTAGCTGTGGGAGTTGTTATAATCCCTGGTGTAGAAGCCGTCGTTGATTCATCTGTGGTAGTTGAAATGCTCGTGGGTATATCTGGAGTAGTCGAAATGCTCGTGGGTGTAGCTGTGGGTGTTGTTATAATCCCTAGTGTAGAAGTCGTCGCAGGTAAATCTGTAGTACTTGAAGTGCTTGTGGGTGTTGCTGTGGGTGTTGTTATAATCCCTAGTGTGGAAGTCGTCGCAGGTAAATCTGTAGTACTTGAAGTGCTTGTGGGTGTAGCTGTGGGAGTTGTTATAATCCGTGGTGTAGAAGCCGTCGTTGATTCATCTGTGGTAGTTGAAATGCTCGTGAGTATATCTGGAGTAGTCGAAATGCTCGTGGGTGTAGCTGTGGGTGTTGTTATAATCCCTGGTGTAGATGTCGTCGCAGGTACATCTGTGGTACTTGAAATGCTTGTGGGTGTAGCTGTGGGAGTTGTTATAATCCCTGGTGTAGAAGCCGTCGTTGATTCATCTGTGGTACTTGAAGTGCTTGTGGGTGTAGCTGTGGGAGTTGTTATAATCCCTGGTGTAGAAGCCGTCGTTGATTCATCTGTGGTACTTGAAGTGCTTGTGGGTGTAGCTGTGGGAGTTGTTATAATCCCTGGTGTAGAAGCCGTCGTTGATTCATCTGTGGTAGTTGAAATGCTCGTGGGTATATCTGGAGTAGTCGAAATGCTCGTGGGTGTAGCTGTGGGAGTTGTTATAATCCTTGGTGTAGAAGCCGTCGTTGATTTATCTGTGGTACTTGAAGTGCTCGTGGGTGTAGCTGTGGGAGTTGTTATAATCCCTGGTGTAGAAGCCGTCGTTGATTCATCTGTGGTAGTTGAAATGCTCGTGGGTATATCTGGAGTAGTCGAAATGCTCGTGGGTGTTGCTGTCGGATTTGTTTTAATCCCTGGTGTGGAAGCCGTCGCAGGTATATCTGTGATTGTTAAAGCGCTCGTGGGTTCGTCTGTAGTAGGCGTTGGTATATTAGTAACAGTTTCCTCAGGCATGGCCTTTCCACACAGGTTTTCATTCATTTTAGGTTTTTCAAATGTCTTTGTTTCAATATTTTGTTCAGCGGTACTGATTTTTAATAGATCAGTAATATTTGTACCGTTTTTATCAAGAAGTGAGTATTTAGTGGTGATGAAATCCATTAAATCACTGAAAATAATAATCGGTTACTTGACGTTTCTGTTTATGTTAATTTTTGAATTGTCATGAGTAGTTTTAGGGTTTACTTACATCCATATCATTGAATTACATAGGATTTCATATTTCTTTGTCCTGTAACAAAACTGTGTTATTAAAAAAAAAAATGTATTTATTTATTAGTTAAATCTAAAGGTCTGCTTAATTTATATCACCGCAGCAAGCTTCGGAGTGATAATTATATCTATAAACTAATAAACTACTAACTAACTAATAAACTTTAAAATGGATCAAAATAAGTGTAATAATAATGATTAATAATTTCAAATGTTTGCATGCCGATTGGTAAAATGTGGCTGAGCTAAATGTAATCGTAAGTACTATTATGTATTACCCATGTTTGCAAAATAAAATTCTATTCTATTCTATTCTATTCTATTCTATTCTATGATAACAAAAATTGTTTTCAATGTCAATTCACTTGTTTCCGTATTTTAAAAGGTGACTAATATTAAGTTTAATCAACAAGCAGGATTTTTGGCACATCTATTTAGTTTTCTTTGTTTTTACAATATTGTTACGAAAATGCCGGTAAAAACCCTGTTTGGACTGAATTCGGGTGCATTAAAACAATAAACCAGTTTGAGTCAAAAATTAAATAGGTCTGGTCATGAATCACCACGGAAAACAATTAGATAATCTCCCGATAGTTATAATGGCAATAGCGATATATGCATGTATTTTTTTCTTTACATAAATCAATTAATTACACTTTTTCACTTCTCATGCTCTAAAAGTACGCCGTTATAGCCCTACGAAGCGGGATTAAAATGGCCGTTTATTACCTAGGGAGTATAAAGTAATTTAAAAATGGAACGATTCTTTTCTCTGAAATATGGTCACAAAAGAGTAACTTGTCAAAGGTTTTATTTAAATTTCGCATTGGCATGCAAATAGAAAGCGGTTTATTGAAAAAAAAACTCAAAAGAAAAAAAATTATGGTTGTTTGTGTGCATCGTTAATTTTGAAAAGCAATGCCTCTGTTGCTAGCCGCTGCAGTAATGTAGGTACTAATTATCTGTGGAGTGTGGATCATCTCCATTGCGAAAATGTTGAGAGATTGTGTTGTGTTTTCAATGGTTAATCTGTGACTGACCTGATAGAAGAAAAAACTGACCACTCAGTTCTGAATTTTTGTCGAGTGTAAATTTGTTCAGTTTTAAATGGCTATTTTTCTCGCACTCGAAGTGAAAAGTACAGTTTGCACCTCGAGACTATAATATACCCAATATAATATACATTCGCTTTTCATTGCCTCCCTCGCAAGCTCGGGAGGCAAACCACCTCGGGTATATAATGGCTTCGTTTAGTCCCTCGTTATAAAATATACTATTTTCAACCCAAGAAAAGTATTAAAAGTTAATTTCAAGTACTGCTTGTTGCTTAAAAGTAATGCTAAACTCCTGCAATTTTCTATGACAGTTCAAACGTCCGTGATTGTCGCGACCATACTTTGACGCCATTCATCAAAATCTACCTTGTTTACATTTATTTTCTTGGCCTTAATAAAGTAATTCTACTAATTGCATATTGTGCTTTATTCAAGCAAAAATTGTGATATCGATCTTATAATAAAATCGTAATGCAACTTTACCTACATTTCAAATAAAAGTAATTTTTTGACTACCTATATGATTTTTAAATTGTAAAATAAGTGATGTATCAGAAACAAGCGCACCATAATAGCCAATAAGTTTCAAATACCTACATCCATCATCAATTGCAAAATTGTTTTGTTTTTTTTTCTACATGATATAAGCATAATTACTTACATGTTGTTATGAAATTGTAAACGTAGGCTAAGTTTAATGGAAATAAAGTTTTTTATTATTATTTATTATAATGTTTATAAGCGCCAATACAAGACATTTTTAATAAATAGAAAGAGTTTTGTGTTTCTTGCACATTCCCTATTATAAAAACAAAATAATTTTCTGTATAATTTCGAACCCTGCTCTCTAAAAGACCAACAGCAGGCATAAAGTGTATCTAAGACTCCATTTTAAAAGTGTTTGTACTTACTTGTACACTGGTTTTTTTTCTAGGAAAAGCTAACAACAATCGTGGTACGATACGGTTCTAGAATATCTCAAAGTTTTCTTAGAGTTATTTTATTTAATTTGAGGCCAAAGGACAAAGCTAAGCCCTGAAACGCGCGGCGTCTGTGTGTTTAAAATACGCTGTGTGCTAGGGGCCTAAGTTGCGGCCTATTTTTAGCAAAAGGCCAGAAAGTTAAAAAGTAAAAAAAAAGTCAAAAGAGTACCTACATCACTACAAGTACCTACAAACTGTTTTAAGCGCCCGTGGAACCAAAGTTAAATTTCTCAGTCAGACAAGTAGCTTAAATAATATCCCGGCAAGGTAAGCTAAATAAGCTTCATTCAACGATTTGTATGTGGCTATCAAGGAGCAGTCAGCAGGCTCGTAAAGAATGACAAAAGCAGATACGTACAATGTGGTATTACTGTTTTTCAGATACTCCCTTACACCACAGTTCACGGACACCTAAAAAATACAATCAATAATATACATTAAAACAATTTGAATGGATTATTGAATACATTGTAACGAATAACTTTTACTCTGGGACCAACACTGTTATTGTGAACACAACACCTCAGTGTCAGCTTTTCAGTAAATTTTAATAGATTAAGGGCCATGTTCACCAAAAACATGACGGTCTGATTATCTAAAACAGCTATTTCAAACGCATTTTTGTATGGGAACATGTCACAGTGACTGCTGGTTTTAGATAATCAGACGGTTACATTTTCAGTGAAAATGGACCTACATATTAAAGTTTAAAACCGTATTTTTCACGAACGACTCAGTGTAGTTTTCAATATACCTAGTAAACATTGGCAACATATTATACATATTCATATCTTTATGTTTGCTTTCCATAAAGTTAAAAATATCTTCTATGGGCCAATAGATAAGGCACAACACGGAGCCAGTAAAGTTAAACTTGGAACTAATTTAACTAAGTTTCCGACGTAACATTATTTGGATATTGTGCCTTATCAAGTGGCACTCAATATAATTGAATAGAGTAGGTACATTACAATTTCGTTGTTGTGGGTAACAAACAAATGTGTTAAAAACCTAAAACATCTTTACAACATACAACTGGCGTGAATAAAGTGTTGTATATAAAAATTACAAGACTTACCGTATCATTCTCCAATGTGGCAGGATTGTATTTGCTAAAAATAATACCAAACAATTAGTACATGCATTTATGTCAATTAATTAATTAAAAAAAGTAATAAGAACTTGTAAATCTTTCTGTAACCTGTCAGTGTTAAGGACAAATTAATATAGATTTATCATCCTGAACACAAAAATAAACTGTTTCGAGGTCTGGATGATGATCTATATTTAACGATAACGATTATTTCTACTGGAAAAATGTTTAAGACCTTTTTTTCTGTTTTTGTACGGATGGGAAATCATCAAATAACTTCTCCCATTCTGGGCGGAGCGGGAGGGAGTGTCAGACTTTTACTGACTAAACCCATCCACGTTCATTTCTCGCCCTTTATGTTCCGGGGCAACGGTATCTCCTTCGAACCCGCAGCCCCGGCAGGAGGCAGGGATGTTTACCACCTAAGCCTACATTGTGGAAAGCATTTAAGAATTGAGTATTGACTTAGCTATACATTCTCGGTTCATGCCCGCCGAGCCCTTTAAAAAATACGATTACTCTTAATGATACATAGAGGAGACAGTATTACTGAATGCAATAATTCGGGATTTTAAACTTGGGGAAGTTTAAAATCCCGAATTATCGCATACGTAAAGTTTGGTTTTGTTAAGAATCCACTTTATTTATTTTTTAATTTATTTATTGGATAACCAACAAAAGATACACTGATATAACGGACACAGTTATAGATTTATCTTTTAAGTGTATATTGCCAGTGCTCTTCGAGAGTCACGCCATCAAGACGAACTTGTCTATATACCTCATTTGTTTAAAGCCATCCAGTCGTTTAGAGTTCTGAGTTTGGTCTCAGAGAAAAAGACGTTCACACCTACAAACAATATGATCTAACTTTTCAAACATATGGGTAAACTAGCTGACCCGCGCAACTTCGTCTGCATCACATAAGAGAGAAAAACGAAAGTAAAAAAGTCCCCGTTTTTGCAACATTTCTCATTCCTGCTCCGCTATAATCGGAGCGTGATGTTATATAGCCTAAAGCCTTCCTCGATAAATGGACTATCCAACACAAAAATATTTTTTCAATTCGAACCAGCAGTTCCTGAGATTAGCGCGTTCAACCAAACAAACAAACAAACTCTTCTGCTTTATAATACTAGTATAGATAAACTTACATGTCACATGTACACTCATAAATGTCCACAGTCCATATTATGCCGCTGGAATCGGCGCTGTAAAGGAAACATAATTTATTTTAACGGAGCAAAGGAGCAAAGCTAAGTAAGAGTTTCATTTGAGCTTCAAATGAAATACTTTAAATTTATTTGGGAGCGTCACTGTGTACATAAAAAAATGTACCGCTCACTGCCATGTGGTTATCGGTTTTCATAGTAAGTATTGTGTATGTTACCGTAAAATTGTAAATATCTTTCGATTTTAATTTATCTCGCCAGATTGTAAACTCCCGAACGGTTGTGAACTTGAACTTGGTTGATTTATTGTTTTTGTTTTTGTCTTGACCATTTGTATGGAACTCTCTCCACGGAACTCGCACTTGGTCGGGTTTTTGGATCTAGAGTCTAGATCCAAAAACCCGACCAAGTGCAAGTTGAAGTTCCAGTACACTAGATTCAAGCTCAAGCCAACCTAATTGAACCTACCAGAGGAATTATTCCTCTTTCCTTATGAATGATTGTATCCTTCACTACCTTAAGGTTCTAAAGGTTTTCATCCTATTTTCCAATTTTTTTCTTTGTGTGAGTTAAAGATTCACTACCCTAGATATACTCCTGTCGGTGACCATGTGTATCGCGGACCTTATGGCCCCTGCTAACAATAAAAACACCAAAGAGGTCCCTGGTCCAAGAAAGGTTGGGAACCACTGATCTAGCCCATACCTGGGAACCTACTAATTACGGATGTATGAGGTCAAAGTTCCAACCATTTCATAAGTTTTTTTGTTCAAATACTATTTTTTGAGCAAGCGTGGTGATCAATGTTCGTGCTTTCTCAGTATGAGAAGAGGCCTTTGTCCAGCAGTGGTACAGTAATAGGCTGGTATTATTATTATTTACTATTTTTAAGGTATACATGCATATTCCCTATTGTGTTATCCGGTGCGTATTTTCGGGACATCGTTTTTTGATTTTCGCCTCATATTCATATGGGTTTGTCTACTGTGTTGATCTGAATCAAGACTTTAGAGGTATTGCGCTTATTCATGCTCACTCTCATTTATTTAAACTTCATGTACAAGTGTGGTACATAGGCGGACTTAATGCCATAAGCCATTCTCTAGCAGTTAACCTTTTGGTCAAATAAGACAGTATTGTGTGTGACAGAGAAAAAAAAGACGTGTGGCACTCGGGGACTGCTGCGGTAAAGATATTTCATTTGTTTTTTACGAGAGGTGTTAAGTTATTTTTGTTACGGAATTTCTGGGTTCGGTCTCCACTCGACCCGTGATAGAAGCTGTGCAATAGCTTGGAATAGAATAGAATAGAATAGTCATTTATTTGCTCAGAATGTAGGTAATTACAATAAGATGGTTACATAAATGTTAGGGAATCCTTGTACATTCTACAATTTTGGAATGCAAACATTGATGCAGTTCATCATCAAGCATACAAACATTGACACACAACTAAAATTTATCAGCTACAAAATCCGATACGGAGTAATAACATTTATTTAATAAAAGTTCAGTTAGCTTTTCTTTAACTTTGTTACGGGTTCCTCTTTTATGTTATTAGGAATGTGGTTAAAAATAGCCGGTGCCATACCAAAAATACTTTTCCTCAACATAGTAGTCCTTTTGTATTGGGATCGCAAGTTATATCTCGGTATGTGCTATCCGATAAGGTTAAGAATTGCTGCCGATTACATTTAACAAAAAGAGCAATTTCTAAAATGTAAAGACTCGGAAATGTCAATAAATTATGGCTTTTAAACATTGGAACACTATTATGGCTTTTAAAAAATACTACTTACGGATACAATTCATTCTTGATGACATGACCCTCCACTGTTTCTGCGTTGTATAGCTGAAATAGAAATAATATTGGTCATCATGATATGTTGCTTTGGATTGCGCTCCCTCAGAATGTCAATGCATGGGAAAAAAAATCACAGTACTGTGAAAAAAAAATCCCATGCTTTTTGTATGAAAGTTTGAAACAAAATTTTTTTTTTGATTCTGAAATACGATTTCATGTTAAAAAACTGTTTTTTGAACAGCGCCTCTAGGTTTTTTGCATTGCAGCATCGCATTTCGTGTTCCCCCATTAAAACGTGACTAATTAAATATTATCATCTGGGAGTCTTATCGGACTGAGTTTAGCGTCGTCAGCTCCCTAACTATAACGATCGTCTGTGGTCGTGACCGCTGGTTATCAATATATTTCTATGTACCTACCTATAGTTTTGGGACCATAACCCTATATATACACAGTGGAAACGAAGGTGGCAACGTGGATCCTTCTTTTCGCCGTGATTTAAAGTCATCATCGTCATGAAACCAGCCTGAATACTTATTTGTAAAAAAAAATTGTTGTCTGTAAATCGGTTTACGGATAATAATTTAACGTGATACCGTAATTTTTAATGATATTAATGATTTTAACTTCATCATCTGCCTAGCGGCTTCCCAACTATGTTGAGGTCGGCTTCCAGTCTGACCGCATGAAGCTGAATACCAGTATTTTACATGCACAATACAATCTGACCTCCACAACCCTGTTAATACTGGATAATACAATACCACTTGTCAGACTTTTTGGGCCACTGACTACCTGTAACGACTGTCAAAGATGGACAAATGATAGCCGGGCCCAACAGCTTAACGTACTTTCCGATGCACGGAGGAAACTAGGAATGTATAAACTAGGTATGTAGGTATGTGTTTTTGTTTTGCTATGGACACTTAACGTACATATCTTGCTACATTGTTCTCACATAACATACCATCTCAACATGAATGATGTAACCAAGATTTTGTAACAATATTTTGATTTAAAAGAGTGTCCATGGAGTTTCTTGCCTGCTCTTCTCCATAGAGATCAACGCTAGGGAATGGGCAACCACAGTACTTTCACAGTTTTTATGTCGTGTGACTGGGACTGTAGCTACTTTAAATGTTCATTTTTGTTTCGACAATTCAAAAGTGCCTGTAACTGGCCTACTTGAAATAAATGCTTTGATTTTGATTTTTGATTTTGTAAGGGTGGTCAGGGTCACAATCCAACCTAGGCAAGCACGGCTTAACTTAAAGATCGGCCCGAGCGGCTGTTATTATTTACCACGAGCCACGAGCTCGCTATTCATTCAGAACTTCATTCCCATTTTCACTTTCCTATGGATTTAAAATCTAACAAAATAGTTGCGTTAGCTTTCAATTTCCAACCATACGCCTACCTAGATAATACATATTTGTGATTTTTGCTTCGAAAATTAAGGGCTTTTCATAAAAAAAAACTTCATCCCCTTTTTTAGCCCTTTGGGGATATTATCAAAAACGTTGAGACACGTACCTATACATTAATTTTCAAACATCAGCCTATACACAAAACTTTAAGATCGTAACTTGAAAACTGACGGATTTTCATACAAACTTCAATCCCCTTTTTAAACCCTTAGATACGTATAACTCAAAAACACTTTGATATGTATAAATCAATTTTCAACTGTCACGAATCACACAATTTCAAGATACTCACTTTAAAACTGACGGAATTTCATGCAAACTTTCATCCCCTATTTAACTCCCTTATGGATTGGATTTTAAAAAACTTGTACTCTGTCTACATTAGAGAGGAGACCACTGTGCAAACAGTTTTCCTAGGTCCAAGGGTTTGGGGCTGGGCGATGATCGCCGGGATCGGAACGGTGTCACACTTTTTCGTGCGTGCAGCCGGTGATCATAGGCCGGTGGTATTTATGTCGTGTCAAAATCGTCATCAAATTATTTAATGGAAAATTAAGTTTGCTACATTTTTTTTCTTTCACCATGGTAAGTTATAATAATTAATCATAAGATTCTCGATACAAGACAATAAAAAAAAAAAGAAATTAAAATGTTTTAGTAAAGTAGAATACAAAAGTTACTTACCAAAACAGAAATTAACAAAAAACTAAATAAATTCATTTTGAAGACTGTTATCTACATTGATTGTGGATTCAATGAAAAATATGTACTAATGTTCACACTCGCAGTCACAGTTCCGAATATTTGCGAACACAGTTAGCTTTCTTACATAAATGAGAAAAAATGTCCGGAAACCGACGAGCTCCGGTTTTCCTGTTTCCTAAAAATATATTATTATAATATTAACAAAGTTTGCATTGACTAACTAACCACAAGACCCTTCGCATGCACGCATCGATAAGAATTTAATCCACAAAAAAATATATATTTACGAAACTTTTTGGAGTTTCGTTCTCTTTTTAATTAACCGACTTCTAAAAAGGAGGAGCTTCTCAATTCAGATGTTTAAATTTAGTTTTTTGTTTGTTCGCGCATAACTCTGTCGAAATTATTTTTTTTGTTGGAAAGGGTAAACTTTCCAGATCGTCCCATAGTCACCAAGTCGGGATCTAATGATAGAATCTTAGGGAAATCGAGGGAACTCTAATTTTATAGGAATAACGCACAGCGATTTTGGTATTTTCTACAACAAGCATTTGCGTTCGATAAGAACCTTTCTACTATCAGATCTGATGATGAAGCCAAGAGTCACGGAAGTCCATACTAGTCGTGTTTAAGCTTGTTGTAATTGTAACGGTATGCACTTTCCATGTATACTGAGCACATATGAACCACTAAAAAGTGAAAAATAAAAACTTTTTTGCAAAAAAAAAACCGACTTAAAAAATGAAACAAAAAAGTGAAAAATACCTTAAGCTTCTGAAGTCGGTGACAAAAAAAATAAATCGATCAAACAAAGTTCACCGACTTCAGAAGCTAAAGTTATTTTTCACATTTTTGTTTTTATGCCAACCATTTACTATACTTTCCGATTAATTTCATACAACAACTTAAAAATAGGAAAACACCAGGGAAAGACGGCGTGTTACCAGAGATGATTAAAATCAACGTCGTCAGTCGCCAACAATATGCTCGAAGTATTATTTACAAAATGCATCATGGAGACTAAAGTACCTGCATCATGGCACAACGCAATAATCACTCTGATCCACAAAAAAGGGCACATCAATAAGCTGGACCACTATAGCCCATTAGCCTGTAGTCACATATTTTACAAGATCTTCTCGAGAGTTATAGTTAACAGACTCGCCAGGAGGCTAGAATTGAATTTTTCCAACCAAGAGAACAGGCAGGATTTCGCTCAGGCTTCAGTACCAGTGACCACCTACAAACACTTAAAACAGTCATAGAGAAATGTGACGAGTACAGGAAAACACTTCGACAACGAGAAAGCATTTAACTCGATAGAGTGGTGGTTCAAAGTAAGAGCCATAGCCAGATCCCACATCGATGAAAGGTACATACAAATTCTCAATCATCATCATTTCAGCCGAAAGACGCCCACTGCTGGATATAGGCCTCCCCCAAGTGTCGTCACATTGACCGGTCCTTTGCGACTCGCGCTCACCGGATTCCTGCAACCTTCACCAGGTCATCGGTCCACCTAGTGGGAGGTCTTCCAACGCATCGCCATCGAAATGGGTTCACTCTGTACACTAGCTTCATCCACATTCGTTTGGTGTGTATGTGTGTCAATCCCTTGTCCAGAGTACCATAGCCTTTAAAAGAGTAAACAAAAAAGAACTGAGTATTCAGTGGTGCTATTTACACGGTGGAGGTCTGCCCTGCGTAGGCGGAGCACCGCCGTGTCCTCGCAGCGACAATAGGCGGCGGCGACCTCTCGTGTCCGGCCGGCCCTGGTTCAATCCATGGTCCGGAGCGAGACGGAATGGAAAGCCGTCACGTCAGTCATGCTAGCGAAAGAGGTGGCGGAACGCGAGAGGGAGAGAATCTCTTACTCCAGTCGCCGCGGGCGACGCATCGGGAATCGGGGGCCACGTGGTGGATACCGGCCACCGTTGATGCGGGCCTGTGGACGGTGAGCTATGGGCTAGCTAGTCGTCCGTCCGTCTTATGACGACAAGCCGTGTCGACGACGCGTTTGTGTTCCCCGCGCGCCTCGAAGAGATGTCAGCATAAAGGCCGAAGACTGCCGGGGCTGCGGGACTGCTCGAAAGAGATACCGAGGCCCCGGAACGTGACGGGGGAGGAAGGAACATTGATGGTTTTAGTCAATAAAAACCTGACACTCTCTCCCACTCCGGCCAGAGCCCGTCAGAGCCCAGTGCTATTTTAACCATTTGATAACAAGAGCGATAACATTCAACTCATTTTTAAAGACACCAATCAGTAAACATTGTACGGAACCGATGATTAATTCGAACTCGCACTTCGCTAGTATTTCAACAAATAAGTTTTATCAGTTTTCCTTAAAACGCACATTATAATCAAACGTAAGTTTCCGATATTATATTTGGTACTGTAATGAGAGTACGATTAACCGTATACTCGTATACATATACGTAATGCTTACTCACTGATAGCGCGAGTAGTAGTAGTAGTAGTAGCGAGTAACATTGACTAGGTATTATTTATCCCCGTACTCCCACGGGAACGGGAACTACGCTGGTGAAACTGCACGACCGCTAGTAATCATTTTAAAAAGGAAAAATTAGAGATAAATATTTTCATACTACGTGTAGGTATGCGAGGCACACACGTGGTCCCCGAAGTTGTATATTATTATCAGCGCTTCGTGTACCGGTGTGGTCTCGCTTAGTTTTTTCCACTTCTCATGAATGCCCGTTCCCAAGGTACCGTCTTTCATACAGCGATCTAATTCATCACGTAAATTTTTCTCACCACCTTCCAAGTACCTACCACGTCAGATTTTCTCCTGTCATCTATTTTTAGCAGCACTTTCGTCCACCTCGGCATCGGTTTTTAGATTCAAGACACGTAAATGTTCAGAGATGAAATCTCATCATCATCATCAGCCCATTAATGATCCCACTGCTGAGACACAGGCCTAGGCTCTACGAGAGGGTCTGGGCTATAATCCACCACGCAGGCCCAGTGAAGATTCCTAGATGTCACATGTCTTCGAATTTTATGGATCTAGGACATTGTCGGTTTAGTTACGATGTTTCCTTCACCGTTTTGAGAGAAGTGGTGATAAACAAATTGCACAAAATAATGCGCCTATCTGGGTTCAAACCCACGACTTACTGTTCGTAAGTCGGGACCGGCAGCACTGGGCTAACGCTGCCACATGAGTTAGTAAACGGAACAGAGTTTTAGCTTCTTAAGAACGAGCAAAATTGTTACCTATTTTGGTAGGGTTGTCACAATAGGTGAAGACAAATTAATCCAATATTTACTTACCTATTGTATTTCTTGGGATAATTAAAGTATGATGTATTTTTTTTCTCGTATTATTCATACACACAGTGCAATAAACAACCGTTATTATTAAATGCCACATTTTTACAATAAAATATTCAAACTTGTCACAAAGAAACAACGTGCATTGCCCTGACAACCCTGAGATTGTCAACTGGCTGTGACAGCGTAAACTGGTTTTTTCTCGCGTACGCGACAAGCGGCCAGTGGTCACGTACACCTGTTCCGCGTGCTTGTAGTAGTGCAACCGATTCGCACGGTTGTCGTAGCTTATACTCTGTTCCGTTTACGTACTCACGTGATGCTGCTCCAGATGAAATATATCGGTTCTTAATAGATTGCAAGTATGACGTACAGACGTCGAAACGAAACTGACAAATTTTCCTAATCAAGCTTGAACCTTGTGCTTTGGCGACAAAGTTGGAAATTTAATCAAGAAACACATTGTGATAACCTTATGTACTGGCCATCTGTACCTAACAATTTGACACACAACAAGATAACATTTCGTGAACAGCTTTGAGGAAAGGTATGAGGGAGGCCTTTGCCCAGCTGGGGACACAATAGACTAATCCAACCCTTAACGAATCCATTAACCAAACATTCTATACATCTATCTAAGTAACTCTAAAATTACCTGTTTTTTGGGGTGAAAAATCACGGTTTTCTGTAGAACTGAATGTAACGCACTTAAAACATTGAATAGGCTGACGGATACGCTCTTATTCTGCACGTCTTTCTACATCGTTCTCACATATATGTATAATCTCAACATGAAAGATGTAACCAAGATTTCGTAACAACATTTTTGATTGAAAAGAGTGTCCATGGAGTTTCTTGCCCGTTCTTCTCCATAGAGATCTACGCTAGGGAATGGGCAACTACAGTACATTCTCAAGTTATTATGCCTTGTGTCTGTGACTGTAGCCTTTTTTTTTTCGTTATATCGACATTCAAAAGTGCCGTAATGGTCTAGTTGAAATAAATGATTTGAGTTTGAGTTTTGAGATAGATTGAATAGTACGGAGGTAAACAAAACTTTTGAAAAAGTTGGAACTTTAACCCCCAATATCTCCGTAACTAGAAGGTTCCCAGGGATAGTCTACAGCAAAAAAATATTGCAATGACGGGGAGGCGAAGGTGGTGTGTCGATTTCATCATGTTCGCAGGGCAAACGTGGCAATAAATAACATAGAACAGACAGATTTGAAGAGAGAAAGAGGTTGGCTTTGCCCAGCAGTGGGACACAATATAGGCTACCAAAAAATGAATTACAGGGAAAACAACTGCCTTTCGGGTTCGTTAAGGGTCTTTTTACACCCTTTAAAAATAAAATATTTCAGAGAGTTTGCTTTGCAATTCATCATCATCATCAACCTATTAATATTCCCACTGTTGGGACACAGGCCTCCTCTCTATGAGAGGGAAAGGGCTACAATCTATAATCCACCACGTGGGCCCAGTGCCGATTGATAGATGTCACATGTCTTCGGTTATATATCTTTGTCACTGTCTCAAAGCTCGTGACAAATTCGACGGTCATTTTGATACTCCCTTAGATAAATGTTCACAATGCGATGGGTCACTTTACCTCTTATTTAATGTCAGTTTATGTTATGCGTTTCGTTGATCATCAGCGCACACTCAGCGGCAACTGCGCAAGCATGGTAGATATAAATCGAGATATTCCATGCTGCGCACTGATAGTATTCCACATTGCACACCTATGGTTGTGGTGTTTCGCTCTCACTGCTGGCACAGGTGAGAAGGTCAAAATTAAAAGTCATATGGACATTCGAATAAGGCTTCTTTTTGAACGTCAAAAAGAGCCATTTCCTAGTGTTTTAGCTGTAAAGAAGAGGCGGAATCACGGAATGGTGTCGGTTTGTTAGGTTAGAATAGGTGGAACGTAATCTACCATCACACAAGCCCTGTGCGAGTTGATAGACGTCACAAGTTTTCTTTTAATTTTTATTTGGTTCATATTTCCCCACGATGTTTTTCTTCACCGTTTTAAGAGCAGAGCTGATGGCATAAATGACGTAAAGTCATGTACTTACCTGGGTTCGACGCCACGACTCGGTAGTCGAGGCTGATAACGCTGCGCCACCATTGCTCTTTTCTTACTGATCGTACCCACTTCATTTTCAAAATTATAAATGCAGATCAGAATTTCTCAAGAAGTTGTATTGTATTGGTTGTGTTGTGTTGTTGTTGTTGTTGTGTTGTGTGTGTGTTGTTGTGTGTTGTCTTCTTAGAACATTTTCCTTTAGCTACTTGCCCTTTTTATTATGAAATCTTGTCTGTGTAAGATTACCCACTCGGCACTTCGCTCCCATCTCGTCAAATATAAATATTGTTTCAAAACTGTCGAGTTGTTAATGTATGGTTTTGGTTGGCAATACAAAATAAATAAATACTTCTCTGGCTGTAACTACTGTGTACTATATCTAATCATCACGCGTTCTCTCTAGCACATAATTTCCGAAGCAATGGATGATTGTTGAAGCTTATGTATTTCCTAGGAGATGTATGTACTAGATAGGTGAAAATGCAGCGAGTGGGTTTTACGTAGAGTAATTAAAACAACGAGGAAATGATAAGCACATTCTTTTATTACAATTACTTTTTATAACAAGGGAAAATATGGTATTAAGTGACACCTCAAAATCTACTAAGAATGTATTGAAAACCTAATTTCAGCTCAAGTTTATTCAAACAAATTAATTACTCATGATGAAAGAATTTGTTTCTTGGATTCTGGATGATGGTAAACTGGTGACTCTTCGGTTACGCCCGGCCTTGATTTACTGCTGAAACATTTTAACGAAATTATTACAGGGATCCTTAAATCATAACTTTTGAATGTACTGACCGCACTTATAGCTAGTTAAATCTGTCAAAATTATTTAGCAGAATTTTAAGATTGCGTATCAAGAAAGATGACAACCTCGCAAATCATCATCATCATCATCATCATCATCTCAGCCGAAAGACGTCCACTGCTGGACACAGGCCTCCCCCAAGTGTCGCCACATTGACCGGTCCCTTAAAAATCTGTTACAAGTTTCACAATTAGTTTTAGGTTCAAGATTTTTTGGGAAAATTTAAAAGTTTCGAAAGCTTGATGTGCTGTCACCTGTACTACATAAGTTATCGTCAATGTATGATGACTACAGTGCAGCCATCATGCTTCTTGTGGCACTTGAATGACATTGTCAGGAATCGCGGCGTTTGATCCGACTATGCCACGTGGCAAGAACATCATGCATACTTCACTAGGCTACATCCCTTTAGGCAAATTTAACGATTCCCCAACAAAAGGCAGTTTCTTTTACTTGTTTAGTCAGTGAACAGGGAATGTTACCGGACGTTACCTTGGCCAGTACGTCCAAACAAGTGGCTGCACTTTAAAAATCTTCCGTTTCTTTGCTAAGAATTTAAGATTTATTATTTACTAGCGGACGTCACACGGTTTCACCCGCGTAATTCCCGTTCCCGTGTGAGTACGTTGATAAAACATATCTTATGTTACTCGTAGATAATGTAGCTTTCGAATGGTGAAAGAATTTTTAAAAACGGTCCAGTAGTTTTTAAGCCTATTCATTACAACCAAACAAACAAAGTTTTCCTCTTTATAATATTATTATTATAGTGTAGATATATGTATATGTCACCGTAAAATTGTCAAATACGTTATATTGTAATATCTATAGCGATATTGTAAAGTCTCGAATTATTGTCAAATGAACATACTGCTTACAACTAAACGCATTATTTTTCGTGAAATGCATGCGATGGTAGTCAACTTACGCGGTGTGGAGGGAAGGAGGGGTTCTCCTTGCCCAGTGGCACAACTCTCATGAAAAGATAATGCACCATTCCTGAGAAATACCGATTAATATAACATAACCTTAAAACACTTTATATTCCCCCTAAAAAACGTAGTCGACGGAGCCCCGCTTCGCGGGGCCCTTATTTCCGAGTGCAGGGTTTAAAGGAACCTAACTAACCTAACGGGGGGGTGCCCCTAGTCCCGATTATGGGGGCAGAGATACTTCCGTATGTTCAGTTGACAATAATTCGAGACATTACAATATCGCGAGAAAAAACACGTTATATTGTAATATAACGTGTTTGACAATTTTACAGTGACATATAGATTGTGTGGGATTTTTTTATTTTTCCATCACGTTTACCGCTGATAGAAGTCACTTTGTCTGAACCCTCTGGATTGCGTTGGCTCTCAACAGAAAACAAGAGACGGTGAACAGATACTCGTAGTATGTGCATTAAAAAAATGTGCGATTAATACATATATATTACCGTAGGTTCGCTTCCTGTACCGACTGTGAGACATTTTGATAGCAAATGCGAGGAACGTGCCGCATACGAAGGCACACAATCCAATGCCCACCATCGTGCCGGTTGAATATTTCGTCTCAGAATTTTCTTGGATGAATTTTTGAGCTCTGTTGGGACAAAAAAAAATACGTTCAACAATTTTTTTCTGTTTTTTTATAGCTTGTTTTGCCCCAATTTTGGGCCAAAACTTCCCATCCGGTCTGTCCCTTCATTTAAGACATTTTAGCTCTGTCGCACACTATAGACAAGACCGTCTTTAGATAGAGTATTGGTAAAGTCTGCGTCGCCCGCACTGATAGTGTAATATTCAGACATTATTGTCTAAATAATGTGGGAAAGCTCTTAGTTGACACTAAACATTTAGACTTAGTAAAGCCTTTTTTTTTTTTTAAGGATGGGAAATCATCAAATGACCCCCCCCACTCTGGGCGGAGCCGGAGGGAGTGTCAGACTCTTACTGATTAAAAACCATCCATGTTCCTTCCTCGCCTTTTACGTTCCGGGGCCGCGGTATCTCTTTCGAACAGGCCCGCAGCCCCGGCAGGCTTCGGCCCTTGCGGGCCCCTCTCCTTTTGCTGACATCTCTTTGAGGCGCGCGTGGAACACGAACGCACCGTCGACACGGGCTGTCGTCGTCGTTAGACGGCCGGACGGCTAGCTAGCCCATAGCCAGCCGTCCACAGGCCCGACTTAGTAAAGCCTCCACTTATAGTGTGTAAAAGGTAGTTCTTGAATTCGAAATTAAGGTACTTCATTGGGTTTATTCAGCAGTAAATTCTCAGTAGCTGCTATGGAGTCAGGATTTGGGCCTGGTGGATGGAAATAGACTAACCCCCTGTTACGTGGGACTTAAACATTACTGAAACACAACCAACATTAACACATTACTTTGTAACACTGTTTTAAGATTTCACGGCTTAAAACTAAACTTATATTGTCTTTACGAGATATTTTCCGTGATTATTCATTACTCATGGCGCTTGCAACAGCGACAAAATATCGGAAGCTCAAAATAATGTACAATCTCGGAAGATATCTCGTAAGTGACGATATAAGTTTACATTACTTTGTGTCATCATCACTTCTGACCCCGTTATCACAAACGTTCGACTCGTTTCCGATTCGACAACTCGTATATCTGTCTTCTTCTGGCATTACGAAAACGACCGAGATAGACATACGACTTCCTGAATCGGAAGCGAATCGAAGCGTGAATACAGGGGCAGCTCTCAAAACCGTGAGCACGCCCTAGAAGCAAAAATTCCAAGACATATTGTGACGTCACTGGGAAACTGCAGTGGGAAATTGTAGGCTGATGAATGGTATGTTTCAATAGAGTTGTGAATATAATACTTTGTGAACATCTTAACCGACAATAACGATTGCGAAATTAAACAAATAAGTACAAAAGCGGTTAATTCAGTTTTTGTTGGGCTGTGACATAAAGGTACTAAGTGAGGTTCTGCAACTTACATTGCACCTTCTGTAGTACTCGTTTCGGTAATATTCTGTAGGATAACTTCCTTCGGCTTAACAGTGAGATTCCTGTAAAGAAAAATTATGACGTGGTAGTAAGGAAATCAAAATCAAAATGAACTTTTCACTACCACACATCTTCAGGTGGGTGCAGTGAAAAAAATATGTAATGTTATTAACGAAACTAATGATTTTACTCATAATATTTTTTTGGTACTCGCGTAATTTATTCCGACACTAAAATAAAAATAAATGAAAATACTTACCGCAGGTGTTCGCAGATGCCATCAATTTGACTAGATCTGAAACAAATAAGTGACTCCATGTTAATACAGAAACGTAGTAACCACAACTTTAGGGTTCAGTTTTTTAAATAAATAGCATTTAACTTTTGTTTTTTTTTCACTATGGTTCAGTTTTTTAAAATAAATAGCATTTGAATTTTGTTTTTTTTTCATTCTGTTTCAGTTTTTGAAAATAATTAGCATTTAAATTTTGTTTTTTTTTTCATATGGTTCAGTTTTTGAAAATAATATCATACAAATGTTGTTTTTTTTTTAATTATGGTTCAGTTTTTGAAAATAATTAGCATTTATTTTTTTCATTCTGATTCAGTTTTAGAAAATAATTAGCGTTTAAATTTTTGGATTTTACTACATTATGGTTTGCTTTAGAGGTAGATTCTCTCGGGGGGATTAGTGGAATAACTCAAAATTAAAAGGGGACTTTCTGGATTATTCTTACATTAGGGTCCAGTTTTCCCCCTAAGGGGGGTTTTCTTCAGGGGGATTAGTGGAATAAGCCATAGTTTCATAAGGAGGAGTTCAATTGATGTTTCTATTTCTTTGGATTCGAAACGTGGACCAATTAACCAAAAAATTTAGGATGATCGGACGCATGACATCATTAAAGTCCGTTTTCCTTTTTTTATACAACAAATTTTCAGTTTCCTTAACAGCAATTTTTTTATTACAGACTAGCGGCCCGTCCCGGCTTTCCCCCCTCTTTTTTTCAAAAAACGGTTCAGGAAATTCAGAGGTTAGATCCCTATAAGCTCACAAATTTTACCTCTTTATAATATCATAATTAATTAATATATCGCTGGACATCAACACTCAGCGCCGTCTAGTGCCACACTAAGCAAGGCTTGTGTCGTGGACACCAGAT
Source organism: Xestia c-nigrum (assembly GCA_916618015.1). Taxonomy (NCBI): domain Eukaryota; kingdom Metazoa; phylum Arthropoda; class Insecta; order Lepidoptera; family Noctuidae; genus Xestia; species Xestia c-nigrum. The sequence goes on from OU745250.1 coordinate 24,946,502, forward strand.
AGTTGATATACTACATAAATATACTTTTTAGTTTACAATAAAAACTTGTAATTTAAAAAAAAAACTTGTAGAAATGTTGTAACTTTGACCCCCAATATCTCCGCAACTAGGTAGGTATGCTGTGTATTTAATTGTTAAGCTGTTTGTTGTTATAATGTATAATTATGTATGCGCTGCTCTATTGTGTTGCTACTGTCTATTAACGAATAAATGATTATTCTATTCTATTGTATTCTATTCTATTCTAGAACAATAAAAATATCGGAATGACGGGGAGAACAAGTGCCTTTAGGCTTAGTTAAGAGGTGTTACACACCCTTTATACTCACATTCCCACTTTCAAACTTGACCAATCGTCTTTGTTTCCACAAGGTATCTGTAAAATAACACAATATTAATTGAATATAAGATCATTACTAGCTATTGCCCGCGACTTCGTTCACGTGGAAACTTCGATGTGTATGTGTGAGCCTAAAAAATAGCATACAACCTGTTTTCAGACCTACCAAACAAGTAAACAGAAAATATTTCATCAAAAATACAGGGTGTCTCATTCAAATCGGTCAGTATTGGAAAATCTGAAACTATAAGACATACGAAGATCTGTTCTGAGGAACCATGTCATCGATTTTAATAACAAGAAAAACTGCATTCATACATTTTAAAAAACATCTGTACTCCGTTCGGGAATCGAACCCGGTTATTTTGAAAAAAAACCTACACTATTTCTATTTAGATATCGATTGTGTAGGTCTTAAGCAGTAAATGTCTGTATGAAACATGATGTCTAAAATGAATAAAATGCATTGTTTCCACATACTTTAATTTATTTTAGTAGGTGCTCGAAGTGACCACCGCCTTTTACAATACAATATTCAACACGATATTAGATAGTATTATCGCAGATAACAAAACTTCCGGAATGGTTTAATGCAATGCCAATGTCATATGGTATGTAAAGCGGCGTATAAATCAAGTTGCAACATCAGCAAAGAGGTAGAAACAACCATTGAGACCATTTTAAATACATGAACTTGTTTAATATTGTAAACGTGGTCAGTTCAAGCACCTACTTAAATAAATTAAGGTATGTGGAAACAGTGCATTTAATTCATTTCAGACATCATGTTTCATACAGACGTTTACTGCTTAAAACCTACACAATGGATATCTAAATAGAAATAGTGTAGGTTTTTTTTTCTAAATAACCGGGTTCGATTCCCGAACGGAGTACAGATGATTTTTAAAATGTATGAATGCAGTTTTTCTTGTTATTAAAATCGATGACATGGTTCCTCAGAACAGATCTTCGTATGTCTTATAGTTTCAGACTTTCCCATACTGACCGATTTGAATGAGACACCCTGTATATTATATAATTATATAGGAGATAATTTAATTTTCCTCTTTATAATAATTTTAGAAGTTTTATTTTTTATCACTTACCGTGACATTCCCCACCGGTTTGCTGCAAAAGAAAAAAAAATAAACAGTTTTTTTTACAATATTTTCAAAGCTAGACAAGAATTGGAAAATCATTGAATACACGTAATAATAACTTACTTGGCACATGCGCATAGTGCTTGCAGAGAATTTACACTGAAAAAAATAATGAATATTATTAGGGTTGCTTTTTGCAATTTCATCAAAAGGAGGTCATTTTGTATCCAGCCGTATTAAAACATTTTTTATTATAATGGAGATCAGTATATTAACTGTTTTCTAGCGAACAATCGCATACATTTACGATATTTTTTTGGCACACATTATTTATTCTGTAAATTGGTTTAAAAGAACAAGGAAGAGCAAAGAAGCAGTTCCTGGCTCAATAATAACAGCCGCTCGGGTCGATCTTTAGATTAAACCTTGCTTGCCTAGGTTGGTCTGTGGATGGGTGACCACCCTTACATATAGAGTTTTCTCCGTGCCTCAAGAAGCACGTTAAGCTGTTCGTCCCAGCTGTCATTTGTCCATCTTTGACAGTCATTACAGGTAGTCAGTGGCCCAAAAAGTGTGTCAACCAGTCTTACCAAGTGGTCTGGGTTTTGGAGGTGAGATAGGCAGTCACTCCATGTAAAATACTGGTATTCAGCTGCATCCGGTTAGACTGGAAGCCGACCCTAACATACTTAGTTGGAAAAAGGCTATAATAGGCAGATGATGGTTTAAAAGAACTTTTATCAAGTAAGATATTTGCATTTTCATCATCATCTGCCTAGCCTTTACCCAAAAATGGGCGTCGGCTTCCAGTTTAATCGGATGTAGGTGAATACCAGTATATTGATTATAGAGTTTAAGAGGCCAGCGGAGCATGCGAAGTTCATACAAACGTAATACCAAAATGGTTTGTAATCAAACATATTCTTAAGGTAGTGTGTATTTATTTCGATTGGATTACAGAATACATAGAAGACATATTTTGAATGTACACTGATTTAAACAAGAGTTACGAGAAAAATAAATTTTATACAGAAATTTTAAATTCCTGATATCTCGTCTTTATATCATTCTCCTTTCAAAATATTTATTTGGGAACAAAGCTATTCTGTAATCTAATCGAAATATTATTTTGGAATAATTACGTTTGTATGAAAAAACCATGCTCCGCCGGCACCTTAACGACCAACTGTATGGATATGTCACCGTAAAATTGTCAAATACGTTATATTGTAATACCTCTAGCGATACTGTAAAATCTCGAAATATTGTCAAACGAACATACTGCTTACAACAAAACGCATTATTTTTCGTGAAATGCATGCGATGGTAGTCAACTCACGCGCTGTGGAGGGAAGGAGGGGTGTCCCTTGCCCAGTGGTACAACTCTCATGAAAAGATAATGTACCATTCCTGAGAAATATCGATTAATATAACCTAACCTTAAAACACTTTATATTCCCCTAAAAGGCGTAGTCGACGGAGCCCCGCTTCGCGGGGCACCTATTTCCGAGTGCAGGGTTTAAAGGAACCTAACTAACCTAACGGGTGGGTGCCCCAAGTCCCGATCATGGGGGCAGAGATACTTCCGTATGTTCAGTTGACAATAATTCGAGACTTTACAATATCGCTAGAGAGAAACACATTAATTGTAATATAATTTATTTGACAATTTTACGGTGACAGATATAAAATAAGTTGCTGTACTTACACTGAATCCCAAGACCGTCCTGATAAGCACTCTGTTTTGTCTTTGCTACAAATAGTCTGGAACAAAATCATCATCATCATCATCATCATCATAAGCCTATTAATGTTCCCATTTCTGGGAAACAGGTCACATAGGCATCCTCTCTATGAAAGGTAATCTACCACGCGGGCCCAGTGCGGATTGGTAGATGTCACATGTCTTCGAATTTTTGAAGTGAAACTTCTTTATCGGGGTTGGAAAAAAATTTAGTGTAACATTTTTTCGTTACGCGTCACATTTTTCCATTACGCGCCATCTTTTTCTTATTAAACTTTATCTAATTTAACTTTATTTAACCAATTTCTGTAAAGTTGCATATAGTAAATTATTTTTTGAAAAATAACGTCATAAAGAAGTTTCACTTCTTACGAGTGTACGCTAGTACACGCACACATTTTTTTTGGTTCTAGAACATGCCAGTTACCTCACGATGCTTTCTTTCAACGTTTTGAGAGCATTGGTGATGAAATAAATTACAAAAGTAATGCGCCTGTCTGGGTTTGAACCCATAACTTACTGTTTGTAAGTCGCGTGTTTATTTTGTATCTAACGCTGCGCGTGAGCAGAATTTCCGTTTCCGGAATTATTATGAATACTTACAAAAAGTGATAATGCTTTCGCTGTGTTGTTATCAGCGCGCGGTGTCACAGATCTGTGAACAAAAAAAAATTAAAACATGTGCTTAATTTAGTTACATTTGAAACCAAGTATGAAATACTGTAAATACTTACTCCCACGTACTGTTTTGACATGTCTCATTGAACTTATCTGTCCTGTAACAAATTATTCCATGTTTTTGGTTAGTACTAAAAATTATAAACATCGCTCCTTGTGATATCCGAAGAGTTAGGCAGACCTTGCTGACTCTTCGGATCTCACAAATATAATGTCACAAGCTACCTAAACATAGCTCCCATTTAATAGGGCCAAACCTATTGCCATCACCTGGACACAAATCCATCTCCGTGACTGCTATTGGGACATTCCTGCCGACCTGGGAATCGAACCCAGGACGAAATGCTCAGCAGTAGCGCGTACGACATTAAGAGCAACGACGCAGCTCTGAAATAACCGAACGTACAGAAAGTGCATTGATAATAATATTTAAAAGCGAAGTTCACCACTGTGCTGTGTTGTACAGTTTGCAATGAAATAATTTATAGACGAAGTTTAACACTTTACTGTGTTGTACAGTTTGCAATGAAATAATTTAAAGACGAAGTTTAACACTTTGCTGTGTTGTACAGCTTGCAACGAAATAATTTATAGACGAAGTTTAACACTTTACTGTGTTGTACAGTTTGCAATGAAATAATTTATAGTCGAAGTTTAACACTTTACTGTGTTGTACAGTTTGCAATGAAATAATTTATAGACGAAGTTTAACACTTTGCTGTGTTGTACAGTTTGCAACGAAATAATTTATAGACGAAGTTTAACACTTTACTGTGTTGTGCAGTTTTCTAGCAAAGATATAAGCTTGCACATTTATAAGCACGGATTTGAAAATACGGGCAAGATAAGTATTTGTTTTGATAATTTGCTTTACTTTGTGCATGAGTCACCGTGATTAGAATACGAATAAAAGTGGCATTTTGTTTTTTAAAACTGTTTTTTTTTTTGGTTCAGATACCTATCAAGTATCTGTTTATTGTATGAATTCGACAATAAATAGACACTTTATTAGGAAAACGCCACAAAATAGCAGACAAAAATACCCGTAAAACTAAATACGAAAATAATGCTAATGCTAATTGAATGCTTTACGATATCATTAAAATTAAATGCTCACGTTTTTTGCGATGGTTTGTAGATCCCGTTTGATTTTTGTATAAGTGTACAGTTCTTCTGCAAAAAAAAAAACACAAAATTATGCCAAGTTTTTATAACGCCCCGCGTCCTAGAGCGAGGCCAAACAAACGTAATTATGAGTTTGAGTCGCGTAATTTACATCACATTTTCATACGAAAATCTATCACGTGACGATGTAAAATATGCACAGGCTATGTATGAAACTGAATTTACGCTGGTTTCATAATTAGTAACGTTGTGCACAAGCGATGCAACTTATCGCATCGCGGTCATTCATGACATGCGCTGGCAAGGTTGTACTAAGATAGTTACCTATAAGATTAATACATATAAGCAGACGACCTCGTGCTGTTCAAAGGTCATCTGCTGTTACATCATGCAGGTTTTTAAGAAACAACGTTGCGTTGCGATATTTTGTAAGCCTTCATCAGTCATCGATTCTTAGCCTACAAAAAGGAGTATAATGCAATGTGCACACTTACCGGACCATTCGGGAGTGAAGAATTTTCACTAGAAATAAAACCAAAAAATTAGCACCAACTAAAACAAATTATAAATTACATCATGCAAAAACTCATCATCTGCTGGATAAAAGGACTCTGGGCAAATCGGCACAAAGTGGTCTTTGAATCACTTTAAGATCGATGGTAGGCGGATTTTTAATCATTTTGAACCTTATGGTCGTTGTTAATATGCTCGCTAGACTATTTGCTGGCCATCGCGATCATGTTAATCGCGTATTTTCATTTCAATTAGCCGACATGAATATAAGTCACGTGATCTGGAGTATAGGCGTGATAAATAAATGTTTTATCCACAATACTCAAACACTGTTTTAGGCTTTCACGGTTTAAAACTAAACTTATATTGTCATATCATGTCAGGTCATAGTTTATCCCCAATACTGTATAAAACTTTTATTTTATAGAACAATACTTTGATACAACTTAGAAATGTGATCAAATTAAATATACAAACTCTGTTTTCAAACCACTATATCACCCAGTATCCTTTTATGACCAATGTACGTCCTTGAAATACAAATTATATAGGTACTTACGGTACACAAATGCAAGCAACGTCAAATATTCTGTCAAAGAAAAATAATTGAATGAGTATTTTTTTACAGATTTTCACTATGTTCGAAATGTACTAATATAACTACCCTCTACTAGGTAATTAACCAAAAAATTAGAACATTATTGTTATGGAATTACCGAGAACTGAATTATCTATACTAATATTATAAAGCTGAAGAGTTTGTTTGTTTGTTTGCCGGAACTATTAGTTGAAATTGAAAATCAATATTTTTGAGTTGGATAGTTCATTTATCAAGAAAAGTTATAGGCTAAGAACATCACGCTACGAGCGCAACACAAATAAAAATGGGGATAATTTATTCCTTTTGTGATTTTTTTCTCTCTCATGTGATGTCTGCATCAAAAAGGCGTAGGTCAGCTAGTTTAAAATAAAATTGTTTGTAGCTGAATACTATTTTAAAGAAATTTGGACAAAGGAGATGTTTGATTTTGGGCCACCACTATGTACACTACATGGATAAATAGGAAAAAAATTGGGGAATTCCATAAAAATACAAATAAATTAATTTGAAGAGGGGTACAAGCGTACATAAATGTAGTTATTTAATAAGAAAACCCTATTTTAGGGCAGCCGTGACAGTTGTGTAACATGAACTTTGACGACTTTGACAGTTTTAAGAAGTGACATCTTCGTCTGTCTTTGCCTTGAGTTTGGATTGTATCTGTTCAATCAAATGTCATTGTCAAAATGACATTGTTTGCATACTGCTGCTCTGATCCGCCATGTTTAATTTTATGTTGTGTTGCTCCTTGACCAGGCTCATTTGAATTTACATAGAAACGAAGTGAAATTAAAAAAAAATAACAATGAAAAACGGTTACTGTATTATACAGCAATATTTATACATAGTGTACATAGTGCTGGCCCAGGCTCCATACATTTGTGGAACATCTCCTTTACAATATAATTTAATATTAAGGTACTTACTGCTTTCCGTCACCTTCTTTAGTCGAGTTATTCTTATCTGTTGAAGTGACAGGAGCTGATGTAGTAGAGGCAAGTGTTGTAGGTCTGTAATAAAAAGTTGGCGTTGATCTCATATTCTACGGAAGAACTGTTATTACGTCACACAACTCACTACTTTCCTAATAAGACTCCTTTGGCCTCACCCAAAAGGAAGGCTAACAGGCCCTCAAAGATATATTTATTCTAAGAAAATAATAAAAAAGGTTCGTTTTTAGGGTCCCGTTTTGGTTATCCTTCGCGTCCGGAACCCTAAAGAAAACGGATGAAAAAGTTAAAACTTTGACTGTCAATATCTCCGTAACTAGAAAGTTCTCAGATATGGTCCAGAACATGCAAATAGATGATAATCTATATTATAAAAATGAAACCCGTTTTCCGTTGTCACGACATAGCATGAAAACGGCTTGACCGATTTGGCCGATTCTTTTTTTGTTGTGTTTGTTATTGTCAGGAGAAGGTTCTTATGAAAAAAAAAATGTAGTAGTAGTAGGTAGCTTTTTCCCTCTTATGTGACGCAGACGAAGTTGCGTGGGTCAGCTAGTAGATGATAAAAATAACTGGGGAAACCAGTAACTTACGGATTAAGCGTCTTTTCACACCTATTTTATAATTATGAGAGATATATTTCATGTTCACTTACGTGTTTTCAGTTGAATTTGTTGATGAGGAAGTCGAACTGGTAGCAACTTTTGTACTCGATGTAACTGTGCCGTTTAAAGTTCTGAAAAAACATCGAAACATAATTCCACGAATTGGAGTTCAAGCATTTCGAAAAGATGAAGTTGATTCCAAAGACTTTTTTTTACTAAACAAGTATACACGTTTATAATACTAAAAGTCGGCTCATTCACCGTCGCGGCGTCGTGTAATACACAGCAGTCTCTAATGATACCGAATGCAGCGTTAATAACGCGACTCACAACATACATTGGGCCCGTTTGGCCACACCCTGTGAAGTTTACTTTAAGTTATTTAAGTTTAGGTAACGGGATCTTATTCCTATGTAATTTAATACTGCTTACTCTATTTTTCAAACTTGGTTGAATTAGTTTTCAATACTAATTTTATGAAGTGGAAAGATTTGAGTTTTGTTTATTTGTGTGTTTGTTACGATTTAACTCTTAAACCATTCGACCGATTTTAAATATTCTTTCACTATTAGAATGTCTTTACTGAATAACATAAGATATATTTTATCTCCGTACTCCCATGGGATCGGGAACTACGCGGGCGCATCCGTGTGACGCCCCCTAGTTAATTATAACATAATTAAATTTAAACTGTGGAGTCAGGTGTGTTTCTCAGTATTACAACACATTCAAAATTACAATGGGATCCAGACATCAAGATTAGCAGAAAATCTTAATTAGGCCACATAAGCCGTCAGAAAAGTAAGACAACACACTCACGTCATTCAGTAGGTTACGCTATTTTAGTTATTTTCAAAGCGTTACGTCCTAGGGTATTCTACTGTGGGGCAATGCCGCTGATATTCAAAATGTATTTGTTGTGGAACCGAGTGGTTGGTGCAAATGACACACATTTCACAATTCATCTTCGCCAACATTTAAATAAAGGGTGTAAAACACCTCTTCACGAAGCCGGAAGGCACTTGTTTTCCCCATCATTGTGATCATTTTTTTATGGAGTATATACAGAGATATTGGAGAGTTATTGGATATTGGATATTGGAGATATGGAGTGTACGGAGATATTGGGGGTCAAAATTACAACTATGTTGTCAAGTTTTTTTTAGATACAAGTTTTTACTATAAGATTTTTACTTTAAAAACCTTCACGAACCCCGTGACATTCAATCCATCCATCAGCATAATGTTTTGAGTGCGTTACATTGAATTATACCATAAAACGTGATTTTTCACCCCAAAATAAGAAGTCGTTTCCCAGCAATTATGTTTGCGTAAAGTTACTTAGTTTGATGTACAGAATGCTTAGTTGACGGCTTAGTGATGAGGTGGTTTACACCCTGTATATTAAACAAAATATTCATCTGTACAGTTAAAATAGTGATTTTCATATCTTACTACTACAATTATTTTAACGTTAGAAATACACTCGAGAGCAATGAATCCGGGTCACTTAAAGAATGTTAAAAATCTCGGAAACTAAAAATGATAGGTTAATGCAATAAATTGTATATAATAGACTATGTAATACTCCTTAAACGAAAGTAAAAAAAATATGAGTCACCATACATTTTATTAACACAAAATTACATAAAGAAAAAAACTGCTGATCTCTCCTTAAAACAAAAATATCAAACATGAAATTTTTGAACTTTATTACGATTTTCTTGAATTTTAATACTTCGTATTGCCTCCTCGTGCTTCCATTACTGCGTTTACGCGGTTTGGCATGCTGTACACCAAGTTCCTTATACGATTTTGGGGAATATTCTCCCATTCCTCTGTGAGAGCAATTTTGAGCTCACGAAGCGTGATTGGGGGAGGGTTTCGTTGTTTTACGCATCTGCCTAGCTCGTCCCAAGCATGCTCGATCGGGTTAATATCCGGGCTGCGCGCTGGACACTCCATACGAGTAATGTTCATCTCTTGAAGGTAGTCATTCACAATCCTAACTGTATGAGGTCGGGCATTGTCATGCATAAATATAGCATCCTCACCTAAATTGACCATAAATGGACCAACGTGATAATTGAGGATTTCTTCCACATATCTTACGCTAGTTTAAGAGCCGTTTTCTATGATCACCAGCTCTGTGCGACTTACAGAAGAAATTCCGGCCCACACAAGTACAGACCCACCACCGTAAGCTACTTTTTCTTCGATGCATGCTTGCTTGAATCTTTCCCCTGGTCTTCGATACACTCTGTGTCTTCCATCGTGCTTGTAGAGCATACATTTTGATTCGTCGGAGAACATAACTTTTGACCAATCTTCAATACTCCAATTTACGTGGCTCTGGGCATATCTTAGTCTTGAAATACGATGCCCACGCTCCAGTTTAGGGCCATTTGCAGGTCTAAGGGGTTTTAAGTTAGATTCAGCAAGCCGACGTCTTACTGTCCATGCACTTGGGTTACTTCCTCCGAGGCGTCGAAACTGATTTGTGAGTTCAGTTCCTGTGAGAAAGCGATTTCGAAGCATGGTGTTCACCAAGTATCGGTCTTCTCGTGCTGTGGTACACCTGGTTCTGCCCGTTCCTGGTCTGCGTAGGTTAGAACCAGTTTCTTCGTAACGTCGGAGAACTCTTTGTACTGTTGACAGCGACACACCGACAGTCCTGGCTGTATCGCGCTGACTCCGGCCGGTTTCCAGCATTGTAAGTATTCTGGTGCATTCGTCAGGTGTAAGCGACATAATTTCAGCTTGAATAATGAATATAGAGCACTATCAACATGGTTTATGTACCCACATATATGACAGATTACAAACAAAAGCAAAACCAAATGCTGTAATTTCGTAGTTCCATCTTCGAAAGTGGCCCTTTTTCAAATTTGATTTTTTATGATATAACTTTACAATAACTAAGAAATTTTAATACCTTCATTTAAGGAGTATTACATTGTCTATTAAATACAATTTATTGCATTAACCTAGCATTTTTAGTTTCCGAGATTTTTAGGATTCTTTAAGTGACCCGGATTCATTGCTCTCGAGTGTAGTTAGTAACTAACTGATTATGTAACATTACTTCATATAATATACTTACGTGTTTTGAATTGAATTCGTTGTTAAGGTAGTTGGAGTCGTAACAGTTTCTGTAGTCAATGGGGGGACACTTTCTGTAGTGGTATTTAGAGTTCTGCAAGAAAATGATTTTTATTGATTAAAAATTCTGCTAATTGGAATTTCACAAATACATATTTTCCGACTGCCTCAAAGCGGTTTAAACACATTTTTAAAACCAAAAGTTTGGCCCCATTGTTTTGTTGCTGTTCCGTACCTTTGAAGATTTTCTAGACTTGATAATTGAATGCGTTTAAAGATAAATTTGGTTTCATTTGGTGGTCGTTCGACACATAACAATCTTATCGGTAGCTGGTGGCCTAAAATATCCGCTGTAGCAGAATTACAAAACGAACTACTTACGTTACAATGCGCAAATAGTTACAAAGTCACATTTTTGGAATTTTAACAATATTATTATTTTCCTATAATGATTCTGCTAAGGCGACCATTTTAGGCCCCCCTGCCTAAAATGGACCTTTAGCTTGTTAGACGAAATATTGTATCAAACTGCATGAGTTTTTTTTCTTTTTAAAGGGTGTAATGCTGATTTCCAAAACTATGTAGCATTGATAGTTCCTCAAATAACCAGCTGTGACAGACAAACAGACAGACGTGATTGACAATCAGGGTTCCTTTTCGCTATTTTGGTGCGGAACCCTAGAAGCCGTCAGGTGGGACTCACTCATCACATTCACAAAGTCGCGTCGTCTCGTCCCATTTAAAAAAGAAAAAAAAAGGTGGGTCTCACTATCTCCGAGTTAGTAGGAAGAAGAAAAAGTAAATTATATTGTTTTAATGTCTTTTACTTACTTTGAGTAGATGTGACAGAAATCGTCAATACCTCTGAAATAAAAATATTGTTGTAAGTATAAAATATTATTTTTTTGAACTTTTACAATACTGTCGACTAATTATTATTTATTGTAAAAAAAGTGATTGTAGAAATACTAGCGATTACGCAAGTATTCATTTACATTTATGTTAAAAATACTCACTCGTTGTTGAAAAGCCCAGTCTTATTGTTGCACTGTAACCAAAAACAAACGTTTTATTTAACACATGTTTACGCAATGACAATGATGTATGATATCTAATTATTGTTCACCTTGCGAACTTGTGCTTTAAAAAAGGTATCGTCCACAAACTCCCAAAAAAATCTACTATTACTCTTGTGTACAAAAGTGGGCCCAGAGATGATTCCTTCCTCAATAAAGATAAAATCCTATCAAATGCTCCGTTCGGATTTAGGCAGGGAAGATCAACTGAAGACGCAGTTACGGCTAAAACATCTCCCATTACTGAAAACCTTGATCGTGCAAAGAAGAAGTTCTTTCACGCTCACTATTTTACTCGACCTAAAGAAGGCTTTTGACACATTTCTGTTCCCATTCTCGTACGTAAGCTAGGATACATACAAATAAGAGGCACACCCCTGGATTTACTCAAAAACTGTCTAACACATCGAACGGAAAAAGTTAAAATTAATGTTCATACAAGCAGAGACACTAATATGGCATTCGGTGTACCACAGGGGAGCGTTCCCGGGCCCATCTTGTTTTTAATTTTTAAAAATCCTTTGGATTTCCTTTTTTTCACACTCTCACTAGTTATTGCTCACAGACACACACATACATACATACACAAACACGCATATACATCCACCCACACACACATTTTTAAAATTCTCCAGTCCAATCATTAATTTGTTTTTACCTACGTTGTTTTTTTTTAATGTTTACAGGCTTTATAAAATGTTTGCACATAAGCATGGAAGTGGGGGGTTTTTTGTTACAAGTATTTCCATACTTAAAAGAAGTCTTCTACAATGTATCTGTTAAAACCTGTTCATTACTAAATAAACTTGTGCCATAGTAGACCAGAGAACAGGGAGTCTAAAATGGCCGCTTTTTCAGAATCATAATATGATAATAATATGAATGAAGTACGTTACAATAGTATAGTTGACTTACCTTCACGGATTCATTTAATCTGTACCTGAAACACAAAATGTAAAATGTAAATACATCATTATTTTCAACGCAATGGAGACGTTAAGAATTTACCTTTATAATTAGTTATTTTATCAACACATTACAGATCAAAATTCTTATACTGACCATCTTATTGGAAAAACTTGAAGAAAATAAATACGAGTAACACAGTTTAAAATCTGCATATCTAATAGCACACCCAGATATCTCCAGTTATGTTTAATTTACGAACACGACATGGGAATCGAACCCAGGACTTCATGCACAGTAGTTGGGTTTGCAGCCACTAGACCAACGGGGCCTAAATAATAATTTGTAGATTTCTTTAATAAAAATCTGTTACTCACTTTGAACATGCGCAAATTTTGGTGACATACGGTGTACTGCAACAAAAAAAGTAAATTTGCGTAATTCAATTTTAGTTCAGAATACATTTTACACAAAAAAGCGTGTTTGGAAGTCGGACCGATACAAGTTTCTAAGGAATAGGGAGTATCCCAGAGAATCACATAATGTATTAAGGGTCACCGTAATAGAGAAACCATTTTCCACATTTCGTGAAATTCTTCCTTCAAGTCGTCAATACGTTTTTGTCTGAGGCTGTAGTATTACGCAATCATTCTAAAGTCTTTAAATTGAGTTAAGGTACCTCTCCACACTGTGTCGGTCCTTCTACTAAGAACCCCGCCCTATCCATGGCTTTCTCTCCAGAAGGATTTCCCCAAATACTCAGAAACATAAGCGCGTTTTTTTTTATTGTTGGAACGAAGCCGTTCCGCTTTACTTTTGTGAGCATAAAGCTTTATATCTTTATTTTAAGTTTGTGTACACTTTATATCAGCAGCCACGGTATATCAACTAGAACTAGGCATCGCATCAACATCAATCGCCTTGCCTCGCCGCGCGTCGGTTCGACGTCGTGCGTCGACGACCCATCTACGATGTCGGCGCGTCAGAGGCCCTACTCTCTAACGCTTCGGATCCATCCGTCTCTCTCACTCGCACTCATCTGCAGATGTGCGCGATAGAGACGGATAGATCCGAATAAACGGACGAAGCGTTATAGTACGGCCTCAGGTGTCGTCACCGAGGGCCACTAATCAGATAGCGCTGGGCTATTTTGATGCCATAAGTTTCAAAAGTTCTAAAGTTGCTTATGTTTTGCCTGTGGATACAGTCGTGACTATAAAGCTTATTATTGCGTTTTGTGTCTCATCTGACTATTGCATTTTCAGTAATTCGATGAGTTGTGTTTGATTATATTTATTCAAATCAGAACTGGCAAAATTGATTTAAAGTTTAAAATAATTAGAATAACCTGCAAACCGTCAAAGCAAATTCTGTGTCATTTTCGCAGTAATAGGTTCAGTAAAAAGTTTTTATATTTTTTTAAATAATAACAATGCGTTGGTAAAAATGACACAGATTAAGAATGGTTTTTTTTTCCACCATAATGATCAAAAATACGTTAACTCTAAAACCAGAATTTTCTTTTGTGGATTTTACAGGGCTTGGTAATAAGAAAAAATAAACGTCTTTAAATATCGTGAATGAATTCGGAACAAAATATTTTGAACAACAGATATCAGTACTCTAAAACGCGTAACATCTATTTCACCGATTGTAAATAATTGTAATAATATTATTTTAGAGCTAGTTGAGCGACGTGTTAGGTACTGGTTAAATACAAGGACTCCCGTGGACAGAGATGACACAAAATGCCTATGTATCAGCTATTACTTCGTCATTACTTATAATGAAAGTAAAATTTTCAACTATAATTTTCTTTTCGTGTAAAAGTGATCGAAAAGACAAATAGCCAAATTTCTCCCTGGTAGGTTAGGGAAATGATCCGGAAACTATAGTATATGCGAAAACAAACCACTTTAATATTTTTGAAACCTCAAATTCTAGCGGTATCGGACTTCAACCTCAAAGAGCTGCACCTACACTTGTACCTGCTCCTGACTAGCTCAGTGACCACCCATAGTAAGATCTGTGATCTCGGTAATGCTCACAATACTAATTATTGTGCGTTGCGTAGTGCAGTTTCAGTTTCAAAAAAATAATATTGAATGGTTCGTATTAAGGTGACGCTGATCCTTTTCAGAGCTTTAATGTGAAGTGTTAACTTATTAAGTTTTTAACTTACATTTTTTCCAAGTCTTCAACTGTGACGCTGACGGTATGATTGGACGTAACGGCATTTACTACCTAAAAATAAAAGCACGTCAGTAAAATTTTAGAAAACATTCTACTACGAAACTTTACGAACTTTCTGCTAAGAAAATGATAATGTTGTCCAAAAATGTTTATTTTCCCAATCTTCAGGCCGAGAATAAACTAGTTGGGCTTACATTTATTTTAAATGTTTTTTTGGAACTTTCTCTTATATTTTAACAGTTGCGGCATGAACAAGTTTAATGCGTGCCCGCTATTTTGATAAAAAATAATTAAAAAACAAAAAAGAAGTAAGTATTTTTTGTGAACATTAATAAATAAATAAATAATTTCACATCTGAAATTAAATATTATTGGAAACAGGTTTAATACTAAATTACAGAAAAAACGGAATAGGTCACGCTTGCTCCCAATAAAATGTTTTTTTGCTTTTTTGTTTTTTTTACTTTTCATACAAACAAGTATTGTATTGTGGCTTACGAGACACACTGAAACTTAACATTTTCAAGTTAATTACATTAAAGTTACAATCTTTGCCAACAACACACCTTTGATAGTTTAAGTTTTAAATTCTCGAAGCCGTAAAATGCTTTAAAAAAAATGTGTTTAGGCAAACATCTTACTTAAACTCAGGATAATAAAAAATTAAAAATTTCATTAAAATTTAATGTGATGATTAAGGTGCTTATTTATATTATAAAAGATTTCTCAAATATCAATTATATATAATTTACATTAATAAACTATTATTATTGTGACGACCTAATCATACTCGTGTTTATGTACTTGTCTTATTTATAGTTATAGGTTGTTTCTGAGATAAATAAACTTTGATTTTATCAAAGATTTAACTTATCATAAAAAAGATCAATCGCTGATTAACTTATATAGAGTAAAAAGAAAGTCACTTACCAATCCAGTAAATATTAAAAAACTAAAAAAATACATCTTAAAGGAATCCGTCGCACGACGTGCACGACGCTGTATTTCAACAAAATGGAATCAAAAATCCCACAGTGTTACAATATATAGTTTTATATTGAATAATCCTGTTAGGCCTCTTAACAGTATGAATTAGTAACAAGAAAAAACTTGAGTTTTCCTGGTTTGATAAAACAATTTATCATAAGCTTTAACTAACCAACGCAATGTCGATAACAAGGAAATTCACAAATGTTATATTTTGGCATGGTGCATTTTTGGGGTTCCGTGTTTTTTCATACATTTAAAACCATTTCTAATAACCTTAAAAAATCTACGACCACTATTAGCATGTCCCCACGTTTCCTCTTCTTTCATAAATTATTTATTAAAAGAGATTTGAACCTTAAAAAAAATATGCCCAGATTTTCCGCTTTGTCCAAACCATAGATATAATTTTAATATTTCTGTGGTCCAAACATTCTGAAAACAAATTTGACTTATATTTTTAATACAATTTAAAGTTGTTTGTTAGAATACATTTTTGACGAATGGTTTCTGAATATGCTCGTGTGTTTTATGTATACTGACACACATAAGGTCACCATGTATGCAAGTTCATCAGTCAACCTAAATATATTTTACAAAGCCTAAGCATTTTAGGCAAAATGACAAAACGACAAATTTTCCAAACAAACGTGGTCCCTCGATCCCTACCTGGAGAATGCCAGTACAGCAATATTTTCTTCTTATCTTAATAATTAATAATAATAATATTAATAATTTCTTCTTTTTTCTTATCTTTAATAATCTATGACCGCTATTGGCATGTCCCTATCTTTTCCTTTTTTCATAAAAAGGCATAACGACGGTATGAAAAAATTACAAATTTATTTAGTCCGTCAGTTAGAGTAATGGAAAATAATGGACACGTATTTGTTTTTGTAAATCAGTGAATGTGAATTGTGACAAAGATAAAACGCATCATAACTCGGGAGTGGGGCCCGCTCGTGACGTAAGTTCGCTAAAACTTATACCATGGCGTGACGTGTTGAGAATTTTTTTAAATCGTCGTGTCATTGTCAATTTTGATTTATGTCAGAAAAGCAAAAATACGTGTCAAATATTTGTTGAATAATAGGGTAAATAAAAAAAAAAATTGTCCGTTAGTTATAGTAAGATATTACTATAACTAACGGACAATTTTTTTTCATTTACCCTATTATTTATTAAAAGAAATATGAACCTTCAAAAAGATTTTCTTCTGTGTTTCAAAAAAAGACAAAATAGAAAGATCGCCAAAACGTTCCCGTTCACGTTTTTAATGAAAACAATAGTTTGGGAGAAGTAATCAGGGAACTAATGAGAATGACGATAATTTATTATGTTTGTTAGAGAGATTTGAGCCATATGATTGACCCTATCGATTGATGTCAAAAAGGTACCGAATGTTATTTTGTCGAAGTTAAGTCGATCCATCCCGGGTTCGATGCCCGAGTGTGGCAAAATGAATTTTTCAAAATCTTTGAATGCAGATTTGTTTCATTTTAAAAATAAAGGAATATTTCCTTTGAGTAAAATTTGCTATCTCAAGTATTTCGAATACTTTCCCTCCAAGTGGCATTGCAAAATTCTACCCTGTATAGTAGTACAGAACCGCCGCACAAATTAATCTCACACTTGACGGGTATTTTTACAGACTGTATTACGTACCAATTTTCCTTCCTTTATCGGGTAAATTTCGGTAATTTCCGTCACCGTTTTGTTTCTCTAATGAGAGTAATGATAAGAAATTATTCACTTGGCAATGTGTTGAGATAGATAAAATGAATGTAAAAGAAGCCGAAAAGCACTGAAATAAAAAACATATAAAAAGAAACGATGACGGTCTGATTATCTAAAAGAAGCTATCACTGTGACATGTTCCCATACAAAAATGTGTTTTAAACAGCTGTTTTTTGAAAATCAGGCCGTCGTGTTTTTGGTGAACATGGACCTTAGTCTCCCCGTCATTGCAATTTTTTTTTTGTTCATGCCCATACCTGAGAACCCTTTTGTCATGGAAATATTGGAGATCGAAGTTACAACACTCTTTTTTTAAACTAAAGTTTAAGTAATAACTTTTTCAAAACATTTCCTCGAAAACTGGATCTTATCGCACTAAGATTAGGTTCAACATGCAATGTATTTCCAACACGTGCGTTTTTGACAGTTTTCTAACACGTGTGCGGAATTAAAACTACCATAGATAACTATACCTATACTTAGTCCAATGGGTTCAATGCCAGAACCAGAGCTAAATGTTTATTTTTTTTATTTCGGTCAAGCACTATTATATACATCTTTATGGCGTAAACATTTTTTGAATATTCAAATTGTGTTTATAAATTCAATGTCACGATAAACATGATTATTTAAAACTAATATTTACTTTTATAAACAAATTAACATTAACTTGTGTTCTAAATTATAAAATGTAATTAAGAAAACAATTTTTTATTACTCGACCTGGTGAAAGCAAAGCGCGGATAAAAAAAATCATAGCCACGAGGCTATGATTTTTTTTAGGTAATAATTTTATTCATGACGCAAATATTTTTCATTCTTTTATTTTATTTCTTCAAAAGTGTATTGAAAAACGTCGTTAGACACACATGGACATTTTTATTGCAGTTGCTCAAAAACACCCTCGCCTACGTCTAATGTGTTAATTCCACCTCGAAATACAATAGGGTCATTCTTGAGAATTGTATTCTTCATGTGATTCCCTTGGCGTTTTTATTTTTAAACTTTCAACCTATTTACAAAATCTGAAATTATATTTAACTAGCTGACCCACGCAACTTCGTCTGCGTCACATAAGAGGGAAAAAGCTACCTACTACTACCTACTTACGTACTACTACCTACCTACTACTACCTACTTACGTACTACTACCTACCTACTACTACCTACCTACTATTACTTACCTACTACTACCTACCTACTATTACCTACCTACTACTACCTACCTACTACTACCTACCTACTACTACCTACCTACTACTACCTACCTACTACTACCTACCTACTACTACCTACCTACTACTACCTACCTACTGCTACCTACCTACTACTACCTACCTACTACTACCTACCTACTACTACCTACCTACTACTACCTATCTACTACTACCTACCTACTACTACATTTTTTTTAACAAAAAAAGCTTAATACAAACACAACAAAAAAAGAATTAGTGAAATCGGTCCAGGCGTTGTTGAGTTATGCGCTTACCAACACATTTTGCGATTCATTTTTATGCGAGTATTATAGATTAAACTCATACTCATAGCCAAAAATTTCAACAACGCGGCAACGAGTTGGTTACCTTGCCCGTTGATCGCAATGCGTCAGGTGACGTTTACCTAAGCAGTGATCTTGAACTAGCGTTAGATAGTTTCATGTCATGTAAGATCTTATATCTATAGAATTCACGAAGTTTGGGACTAATCCCCAACTTTGTGAAGTATCCGCTTATAGTTACACCGTTGTCGATTCTTCCGTCGACAAAATCCGTTTTCACGGTGGTCATGCTATGCGTACTGGACCGGTTTTATTTTCAAATAATATATTAAGCAAGGACTATTAAAATCGAATAACCCCTTTCTCCATGGGACCACCATACAAAATTCAAAGCCATTAGCCCACTCGACACTCGAAATGTATGAGACAGCTTATTATTTTTTTAGATTACGACGGTGGTCCCATGTAGAAATTTCTTCAGTTTGATGGTCTACAACACACCCTTTCATATGACTATACCGTTTCTGTTACCCGTTGTCGAGGTGGAAAGTTTTCTGCATGTGTGCACAATTCACACGCAGTTTATCAAGAAGTTCAGATAACTATTACGGGGTGGCGCTGTTACAAACGGTTTTATTACCTCCCACGATTATAGATGGCGTCACTTGTTGACCATAGCTTCTAATAACTACCATTTTAGTTTGTCGTAACTATTCTTTGTAACACTAGATGGCAGGCACTTCATGTCATAAACCAAAATAAAAGAGCAATGACCAAAATTGACGCCTTTTTATTTTATTTTAAACGTGGTGATTATTTACTCTGTGGTTCAGTAAGGAAACTATGCCTGCCCTGGTCCCTACACTTAGGCCTCCATATCTGTTATTGTAGATGGAAATAAAAATCTACATAATGTGTGGGATGCCCATCAATAGCAGTTATTTAAAAATGATATCAAGGTAAAATAGAATAGAATAGAATAGAATAGAATAGAATAGAATAGAATAGAATAGAATAGAATAGAATTGAATAGAAAGAATAGAATAGAATAGAATAATCATTTATTCGCTAATGGACAGCACAACACAATAGAGCAGCACATACATAGGTATTAGATTATAACAACAAACAGCTTAACAATTGATTAAAACAGCTCAACTGCGCTGAGCATGCCCATAACGAAAGGGTAGCCCACTCAGCACATGCTGGGTGTAAAACACTCAGCGCTGGTTACCACTGAATTGAAAAAAAAAATACACTTTTTTTTTGTTCTTTCTTTTTTTTTGTTGTGTTTTTTTTTTGTAATGGTTATGGTATTAGTTTATAAAGGCGTAGAAATTGCCTCCCCCTCCCCCTCTAATTTCTAGAGCAAGAGGAGGAAAATTCTGAAAAAATGGGTTTGTAGAATTAAAAGAACTTTTAACGACAAATGTTCCTCTTTAAAACCTACTAATTTATAAGCAACGTTTGGACATGTATATCTTTAAAATTCCACACTCATTGTTTTGCGCAGTGAAAGTCCCTCACTTTTGAATTACAATTACCCCGAATTTAAAGCGAGCGACGGAAAACTATATTATATCTATATATAATCCCGTGTCACATTGTTTGTTATCGAAGTCCTCCGAAACATTTGAAAACAAGTCGTAGGCTATTTTTACACCTCTAAGTGACAAGGGTTTTTGATTATCCAATAATTAAATAAATCAGGTTTAATAAAAAACAGTAGCATGTTTATTTTTTTACATTTCTTACAAATTAATTAATTACTAATTTCACGGATTATTTATTGACAATCTAGGAAACATAAATATATTATAAGTCTTTATTTGTGTAACTATACAAAAATGACCCGTGATTACAACTTTTATTCAGTAGATTTAATTAAAATCTGCGCCGAGATCCAGTTTACAATTGCATCCCTTGTTCTGGTGGAAGAACTGGAAAAAGATAAAATATTGTTACTTATAATGTATCCCATATATTCATAATGCGGGAAAACCCTGTCTTCCTTTCAGTCTGTCGGCACGTTCCCTCCTGACGCTTTACGTCCAATTAACTTACTACTCGGTTTCGGTAGGTTGCTATCTCTGTCTGTTTGACATTCTACTACGGACGGTTGGAAACAAAACGTCACAGAAAAGCTTTCTTTGATTTTTTTTATGACATGTAGGTGAGCAGCGGTGGCCCGGTGGTGGCGGCCCCGACTTCGAAAACAGTAAGTCGTGGGTTCGAACCCAGACAGGCGCATTACTTTGTGTAATTTATTTCATCACAGCTGCTCTCAAAACGGTGAAGGAAAACATCGTGAGGAAACCGACATGTCCTAGAGCCAAAATTTCGAAGACATGTGACATCTACCAATCCGCACTGGGCCCGCGTGGTAGATTATAGCCCATTCCCTCTCATTGAGAGAAGGCCGTGTCCCAGCAGTGGGAACATTATAGGCTGATGATGATGATGATGAGGTGACGCAAATAGGATACTTCAAGCTAAGTTGGTTATAGAAACACCGATAGTTGCGAGACGTAGGTATACAGGGTGTAAACCACCTCATCACAAAGCCGTTAACCAAACATTCTGTACATCAAACTAAGTAACTTTACATAAAAATTATTGCTGGGAAACAACTTTTTTTTTTGAGGTTATAAATCATGTTTTGTGGTAGAACTCAATGTAACGCACTTTAAACATTGTGCTGATGGATGGATTGAATAGTACTGGGGTCGTGGAGGTGTTAAAATTCAAAACCTTACAAAAAAAACTTGTATTTAAAAAAAAACTTATCAAAAAGTAGTGCCTTTGACCCCCCATATCTCCGTAACTAGAAGGTTCCCAGGTATGGTGTAAAACAAAAAAATGATCGCAATGATGGGGAGAACCAATGCCGTGAAGAGGTGTTTTACACCCTTTATTTATTAACAGTTATTATACGTAAGTAAGTCACAGCCGCGTGAAGCTGATCATGACTGAACGAAGTCGCACAACTGCATGCAGTTGAATATATCGACTTGCGGTTGCAGCAATCCGTCTACCTGCCTAACAAAAAAATAAAATCTCAGGCCGACTTCCAACAACACCATTTACTGTAGCAGTTTAGCGGCCTCAGTAGATAAATAAATAAATAAAAAAATCCTAAACAAAAGAAGTCTTTAAAATAATTATAATATATAAATACCGTAAGATCGTTTCCTGTAGCGATCATAAGCCAATTTTCCTCCAATGGCTACAAGAACGCCAGCGCCAAATGAGCAGAACAGTATTAGGAGCAGAGTTTGCAATGCATATCTTCTCTCTTCCTTCTTTTCTTCTTCTCGATGTTTTTCCCATGGACTTTTATCAGATCTGAAAAATATTAACAAAAATTTGTTTGAAAATTAGTCCCAATTGATTTACTTATTCGGTGGACTGGCTGCACAAAAAGGTTTTTGATATTGATTACGGTATATTGTCATATTTTCCAATGCTCAATAGCTCCTAAACTCAGACAGGCGCATTACTTTGTGTAATTTATTTTAACAATTTCTGAATTTTTGAGTTCTCCAACATGTTTTGGTCTGAAAGAACTTTTTGATCAGTATATGAAACAGGATCGATTGGCATCAAACAAATGTTTTGGGTAAAATGGCAATTTTCTAGCTAACTGTAATTTGTTTTTATTTGTGAATGGGGATCAAATTTCACGAAAAAGTATGGATGATTTTCTAAGACCATTTTCGTTTAGGTGCACCCCTTACTGGCACCCTGTATAGCTAATAACTAGGGTGGAATTTTCTAATGCCACCTGGAGCAAAAGTTCTCTAAATACACATTTTAAAATAGCAAATTTTACTCAAAGGAAACACTATACAATAAACGACATTGTCAATATTCCAGCGCACTCTTTGGAAGATTATTTATGCGTACTTCATACCGGTTTGATCATTATTATTCAATTGTTATACATGTCTGAATAGAAAATCTTAAAAAGTTAGTTGGTTACATTCAGCTTCATTTTGGACTACATTGGAAAGGATCTAATTTAAAGTGAGTGACTGAAAATTGACATGACTGTGACTACGTTGAATACAGAACATCTCGCACTCAGGAGATGCTGCGACCTTTTCAAGGTGTTTGCTCAACTATCGCAACTATTCACTCCACATTTCAAAAACTTTACCCCATTAGTAATTATTCTTTCTTCACCAAGATTGGACGTAATGGGGTTACCTACATAATATCACACAGCTGTTACAGCTTAAAAGAAATTATAGTTAAAAAAAATTGATGTTCTCAATTTACTGTGCAGTGTTTAATGCCTGCTTACCTTTCTTTCACTGTCTAAAATTTTTGCATGCTTGGTCTTATCCTAGCTAAACATGTTTGTGCTATTTAAATTTGTAACATCTTTGTATACCATGTTGTAAGCGAATAAAGGAGATAACTTTTTTTTGGCCCACCCAGTCGTTGCATTTATTATTTTACCATTACCATTTAAAATTGTAACCATTTTACTATGGTGTTTAACGAAATATTACGTAGAAATGAAAAGGGAATCTTAAAATCATAATAAATAAGCTATGTTATGATATTTCTTTGCGAGTCAAATCATTCCTGTTGTGGTCAATGTCATTTGACAGCAAATACTTACGTGAATAGGGGTGTTTTTTTAGGTTACTAAAAAAAGTACGGTACCTACCTGTTGGTAATCATATTTTCTATAATTATTATAGGATCAGAAAGAACATAAAAATAAATATTGTTGAACTTCTATTGCATTTTTAATGCTATTTTTAAAGGTTTACACTGAAATCGCATAGATGGTTTAAACAAACAACGCGGCACGGAACGTTATAAACTAACTTTTTTAGTGATTGACAGCCAACTTCATTATTTTGACATTTGCAGTGGTGTTTTTGCAGATTTTTTGCATTTATTCCGGTTAGACAATGCGTAGCTAATTCCACTAGAACCACTAGAATCTAGAGGTTATAAGGAAGAAATCAATGCAAGTTACATTATTAAATGCTACAATTTATGTGGGTGGCCTAATCCCCGAACAAAAATAATAGTGTCCTTTAATATACTATTACTATTACTATCGACAGTAACTCCATCGATGAACTCGGAAATCTCTATTTAATTAGCTTCACTCAAAAACAATGCATTGCCGCATTTATTACTGGGAAATAAGACTAGGCTCCAAAGACTTCAATATTTTTGTGATTGCAAACATTATTAATTAGACATATAAACATAAATATTAGTTATACAATGGTGTCGATTCTGTTGTGCACAAACTAAACTTAATTTAAACTATTGCTATCTTTTACTAAAAGGCAGTGCGAGAAAAGGACGGCTATAGCTATGCACTAAGTTAGAGATGTCAAACTAGTTTATGCCTTGCGCTTCACCGTGTTTTTAGTCGACGTGTTTTACGTGCACCCTTCATTTGTAGGGAAATATTAGTTCTAATTAAATTTGACAGCTCTAAATTACGTCCGTCTCTTTCTCGTTTTATTAGTGAGAAAAAGATAGTGATAGCCTAAATTAAGTTTAGTTGGTGCACAACAGAATCGACACCATTGACATATTAACTTACGTTCTATCATCAGCTCTCCGAGTGGTTTCTTTGGGGGGTTTTGCGGTAGTTTTCTCACTAGTTTTTGTGACTGGTGGTGAGAGTGTGGTAGCGTCCGGACCAGTTGTTGTGACTGGTGGTAAAAGTGTGGCAGCGTCCGGACCAGTTGTTGTGACTGGTGGTAAGAGTGTGGTAGCGTCCGGACCAGTTGTTGTGACTGGTGCTGAGAGTGTGGTAGCTTCTGGACCAGTTGTTGTGACTGATGGTGAGAGTGTGGTAGCGTCCGGACCAGTTGTTGTGACTGGTGATGAGAGTGTGGTGGCGTCCGGACCAGTTGTTGTGACTGGTAGTGAGAGTGTGGTAGCGTCCGGACCAGTTGTTGTGACCGGTGGTGAGACTGTGGTAGCGCCCGGAGCAGTTGTTGTGACTGTTGGTGAGAGTGTGGTAGCGTCCGTTGTTGTGACTGTTGGTGAGAGTATGGTAGTGTCCGTTGTTGTGACTGTTGGTGAGAGTGTGGTAGCGTCCGTTGTTGTGACTGTTGGTGAGAGTGTGGTAGTGTCCGTTGTTGTGACTGTTGGTGAGAGTGTGGTAGCGTCCGTTGTTGTGACTGTTGGTGAGAGTGTGGTAGTGTCCGTTGTTGTGACTGTTGGTGAGAGTGTGGTAGCGTCCGTTGTTGTGACTGTTGGTGAGAGTGTGGTAGTGTCCGTTGTTGTGACTGTTGGTGAGAGTGTGGTAGCGTCCGTTGTTGTGACTGTTGGTGAGAGTGTGGTAGTGTCCGTTGTTGTGACTGTTGGTGAGAGTGTGGTAGCGTCCGTTGTTGTGACTGGTGGCGTGAGTGTGGTAGCGCCAACTGTGCCAACGATTGATCTGCAAGAAAAGTCATACATTGAATGAAATTCAATTTTCCTAATAGTTACAAATGTATGATGTATACGTGATTATATTTTTGTACTTACTCCAAGATTTCACATAATGCATCCACTGTTGTTAGCCTGAAAAAAAGTATACGCTATGAGAATTACTTAATTGAGAATGTTCATCATCGACGTTTTGAGAGGGTGTTTCGCTGTTATTTACACTAATGTTATAAAGAAGTAAAGTTTGTCAGGTTTTAGGGGGTAATCACTGGATGTACTGAATCGATTCTAAACATTCTTAAAAATAAAATAAAATAAAAATAAAGCCCCGTTATTTGTGAGTGACATAGGCTAATTATTTATTATTAGAAAAATGGAGGGGGGGAGGGAATTGGAGGAAAACATTCATGACACGCATTGCTTTCTGTTTTATACCACTAACGGTATGTTTAACAATGGACTCAGGTTGGCTGGACCAATCTTCAAAATAGCTCGCATTTAACTAGGTCAATAGGGTACTTTATGTGACGGCTAAACACCCTTATTTCAGAATTTGTGACGCTACAGAATCCTTAATAATCGATAAACTTTTGACACATTTTGAAGGTCGTAGATCACCTTCAAAATGTGTTCAAAAATTTGTAATGGGGACGATAATGATAACCTGAATTTGTGACGGAGAAACTTTGCGTAGTTTCAAAGATATTGATCATTTAAATTTTCCCATAAAAACATCCATCAATATTGTGAGGTAACCATAGTTTTGAACATAAATTAAGGATTTCTTTTTAATGGATTAATCTCCCGGCAGCCACGCCGGCTTTGTATTTGATTTCCCCGTGGGAATAAAAGGTTTTCCTGCAATAAAAAGCGTAAGTATGTTAATTCAAAATAATAATTAACTACCAGCGCTGCAAAAGAGAGCCCACTTGTATTTCGCGTTTAGTTCATTATCGTAGGTAACTGAAAATGAGAACTTAACTCGACAGTCGGCAATGTATGTACCTGTCGAAGTGTGTTGTCTTTTATAAATAGGTACTGAAGAATATTTTAGTATATTCAGCTATATATATTATTAAAATTAAAATGACGACCACCGACTTCATTTTCGCTTCAAACACTTAGGGCGGTGGTAAAAACAACGTTGTGGTACAAGGCGACGGTTACTGAAGTGCAAATGGAGTTGATCGTCGTCATTTGAAACGCTGTATAAGTACGAATAAATAAATGTGATTTTATTTACAGCAAACATTATTTTTTCATTTAAATACCCAAGAGTATTTGTTGTCCTGACACATTAACTACCTATGTACTTACCATGAAAAACACCAATACCTACCTACTAAGAAGAGTAGATATCTGCACGTAAATAATCAATAACATTAAAAAATTACGCCCCTTCCTCACTTCTACACTATTGTCTTCTATTGATTTAAATATCTACAGTTGTTCTTATTAGTATCACCAATACACGGATTTTCGTCCATTACAGAAAACACCATAAAATATACTTAGTCCTACATAAAACCTACAACATTGGTAAACCTACTGCAGTGTTTGTATGAGAAAATTTAAATGATCAATGTCTTTGAAACTACGCAAAGTTTCTCCGTCACAAATTCAGGTTATCTATTATCGTCCCGTCACAAACCTTTGAACACATTTTGAAGGTCGTAGATCATCAGGCAGCGGAGATACATGCCATGTGTCCAGCCAGCTTGAACTCGGGTTGGCTGTACATTAAGTTTTTATTGACTTCTCGTAAACCCTTACATGAGACGCCATAAATCAAACGTTATTATTGTCACACATTGCGTCACCAAATGTTAGTAAAGAAACCATATTCGAAATCGCTACCGTTATTGAGATTCGTAAGTGCCAGCCAGAAGTTTTACACGTAAATTCAAGATGGATGGACACAGATTTTTGCATTTTTCTACAAAACTACTGTACGTATCACAAAACTTTTAGCTCGATGCCTGTCACAAATTTATGTGACGCCCGTTGATATGCAAAAGTCGTCAAAATCACTTCCGTTACCGAGTTTGAGAGACCAGCGAAAAGTGGTTGTTCAAGCTGGCTGGACACGTTTTCGATCGATCATCTAAGATTCTGTAGCGTCACAAATTTTGAAATAGGGTGTTTAGCTGTCACATACAGTGCCCTATTGACCTAGTTAAATGCGAGCTATTTTGAAGATTTGTTCAGCCAACCTGAGTCACACTGTAGAACAATAAAAGTTATTCTCATGCAAAAGTATACAACATAAAATATAACAGGCAACTACAGAACTTTCACAGTTTTTATGCCTTGTGACTGGGACTGTAGCTACATTTAATTTTCATATTTGTTTCGACAATTCAAAAGTGCTTGTTATTGGCCTACTTGAAATAAATGCTTTGATTTTCTTTGTTAATGCAAGGACAGTAGATAAACAAACACTGTTGGTTACGTCAAAGATAATGTAATTCATAGGTACTTACGAGTCTGACCCCACCGGAAATTTTGACTTATCACACTGAAACCAAAAACCACTGTTTTAATAGTATCCCTTAACTCTGTACTAAGCTGAGTCTGCTTAAGGTGAAAGCGTCAGGGTAGCCCCTAAATTCAAAAACAAATGAATAAGCATTGTGCAAGTCTGCCTTAGGCTTTGTGTTTTGAAGCCTCCTTTTTATACCTTTTGTATATTTTTTTGATACTTATTGTTTATGGATTTCTGATGGACAGATATAACTTTTATTCTCACTACCAAGAACCAGCGATTTTTATTTCGGTAGTTAATAAGCATGTTTACATACATACAGACAGTACTTATTTCAATAAACATTCCCAAATTTTGAGAAGTAGCCCTAATGAGTAATAGCCCTAATGAGAAGTAGCCCAAGTGAGAAGTAGCCCTAATCAGAAGTAGCCATAATGAGAAGTAGTCCATTAGGGAGTCGGTTGCCAAATTGAGAATTAGCCCTAATGCGCCTTAACCAATTTTTCTTACGTTTTTTGCCATTTTGCAGGTCAGTGCTAGGTTGTATGTTGATTATAATATGGTTCGCGACTGTAAGACGTATGTAGTTACAGAATTATAATCAACAAAATCATCAATATAGCCCTCTAAGTTCATAAAGGTCGAGGAAAGATTTTGACCTTGAAAAAGTCATTCTCTTAAGAAAATTGGAATTTCGCGGGCTAAACTGCAGCATCCACCTTAAGCGTTTCAAAAATGGCAATCACTTTCAGTGTTTAGTATTGTATAACGACTACAGGATTGACATTATTCATTAGTGAAAATTGCGTATATTCCAACTTCCCGCCTAAGACTGGCCTTCACCCATGTGTTCACCGAATAAAAGGCCGATCTTACGCGAGATCTGAAAATTTTAACGTCACAATTTCACCGACCATTTTGTCACATATTTGTGTCGTTTAGCGTAAAGGACACGCGCTTGGTAGTCACGTATATGTGACAATGGCGGTCAAAAGGATAAATCAGTATGATGACGCACAGTTTTGCTTTGAACACAATATTTGCTGGAATTCACCACAGGTGACTAAATAAATATAAATTCATAAATAGCGATTGGGATATTAGTAGTGTTATTTTATCTCCTCGCTCAACGCGCAAACTAATTATAAAAGTTCAAATCTAAAATAATAACGTCATTAACGATCTTGTTTTGTTATCAAAATGAGGAAATTACGATGAATAAACAGTGTGTACTGTAAGCGTTATGCACGGCACAAATTAATTGTAACGTACTTAGTGCAATGAATACGTTTATTTTGATAACGCTACAGTGTAACATT
The DNA here is from genome assembly GCA_916618015.1 of Xestia c-nigrum. Lineage (NCBI taxonomy): Eukaryota > Metazoa > Arthropoda > Insecta > Lepidoptera > Noctuidae > Xestia > Xestia c-nigrum. The sequence goes on from OU745250.1 coordinate 24,975,881, forward strand.
TGACTACATTACGTTTGTAAAGGAGAGAGCAGAGCAGGGGGACCGTATGATAGCATCTACATCTCCACTTTATAAAAATCGTTAGTTCATACAATAATTTCAACGTAAAGGGACTGACCGTAGAAGCTTGAGCTGTGCGTTTTTATTTTGAGTTTATTCAACAAGGAGGAAACCAGCATGTCCTAGAACCAACAAATTCAAAGACATGTGACATCTACCAATCCGCACTGGGCCCGCTTAGTGGATTACAGCCCATTCCCTCTCAAAGAGCCTGTGCCTGGGCCTGTGTCCCAGCAGTGGGAACATTCATGGAAAACGCATGCTCCGCCGGCCCCTTAAGAGGCCTGCGGAGCATGCGTTTTTCATACTAAAGTAATACCAAAATATTATGAAAATCAAACGTATTCTTAAGTTATTGTGTATTTAGATTGTATTATAGAATATCTATGTTCCCAAATAAATATTTTGAAAGGACAATGATACAAAGGCGATATGAGGAATTTAAAATTTATGTATATATCTTTGTCTAAATCGGTGTACATTCAAAATACGTGTTTGGGAACCGATATATTCTGTAATTCAATCAAAATAAGTACACGCTACCAATAAGTTAATACTACTACACTACGAATATGTTTGATTTACAAATGATTTTGGTATTACATTTGTAGGAAATTCGCATGCTCCGCAGGCCTCTTAAAACTGCAAAAAAAAGAAGCAGGTATGTGTACTTACTGGCTCGGTGGCGTCTAATTTGTGTCTGAAAAGAGAAAAACATTTTAGTAACGTTTTTTTTTTTAAATTGAAGGGAAATAAAAGATTGTCGCAAATTCGCAAGAACTCATAAAATAAAACAGTATAAAAACCTGGGTTAGGTACTTACGCAGTACATGCGCAAAGAGGCCGAGCTGTTTTTAAGCTGTAAAAGAAATATTAAATAGATAAGTAAAACATTTTCATCATTATAATAAAATGATCTGTCTGATTTTAGTAAAACATTAATTACCTCTATATTATAAAACATATGAATACGGGGATTTATCGCGAATTCACCTTTAATTAAACCCGACGTTTCGACCGGATAACTACCCGTATTCATATGTTTTATAATGTTTTCTGATCGTGAAAGTTTAAAAAAGACCTCTATTTTTATAACTAATGATAGCCCACGGCTTTGCCTGCGTATAAATTATACAGTGAAACCTTTCTCGAGAACCACTCCATCGATTGGTGAAAACAGCATGAAAATTGGTGCAGTGGGTTTTGAGTTTACCGCGAACAGACAAGACGCGGAGGAGGACTGTTTTGTAATATGTAGGGACAGTTATAATGAACATAATAAAAACGACTTGGGCCAACGCCAAGAAATATTGGACAAGGGATGATGATGAATTATCTCGGTTTTCTTAAAATTACGTTAAATTTAACGTTTGCTTTACTTACAGCTTGTGCCAATTATCTTCTCCAATTTGGATATCCTTCGCAATGGTATTTGCTACCTGAAATAAAACATTTTTGCAAGTTAATTACGCAAAAGATCTATATTTTTCAATGCTGTCTGTAAAGATAGGTATGTTTCAAAAGTCCTTATCGATACCGACTCCCACACCCGCCTAGCCTATCCCAACTGTGTTAGGATCGAGTTCCATTTTAACCGGATGCTGTTGAATACCAGTTCATTACACGGTGTGACGGCCTATCTGACCTTTACAACCTAGCTACTGGACATCACGATACACTTTCGTGAGACTGGACTTTTGGGCTTCTGAATACCCTAACGTCTGCTAAAGATCTACAAATGACCACCGAGACCAACGATTTCAAGCAACTTCCAAGGCACGGAGGGATTGCGAGTTTTCGCTGGCTCGGGCGCTTTTTTTTAAGTACCAATGAACTAAATAGATATCGAACCTATTGCGTCAGTACGTCTTGAGCCTAGTAGACTGCGGGATTGTGTTTCCTTAATCTCATCGGTTTCGTTCCGAACGCATAGTCAAGTAAATAGTTAAATAAATTATTAATCGAATTAGCTGAGTTATGTATGAGCATGAACTTGATTTTATTGTGTAAATTTAATGGTGTAGGTACTTATTTCAATCTTTTCCCTATGCGAATTGAGTCAATGCCTTAAATAGGATTTAATTTTAATCGATGACATAATACAATATTGTATCCGCTTTACATAAATAGGTGATTGAAGCATTTCAACTCACGCATGAAATCTCTGAACGGTAGAGTTTAGGTAGAGGTGTACATACTCGTATCTACAGGGTGTAAACAACCTCATTCTGTACATCAAACTAAGTAACATTACGCTAAAATTATTGCTGGGATACAACTTTTTTTTTGAGGTTATAAATCATGTTTTATGGTAAAACTCAATGTAACGGACTTAAAACATTGTGCTGATGGATGGATTGAATAGTACGGGGGTCGTGGAGATGTTAAAAGTCACAATCTACTTATATCAACTTTTATAAAAAAAACTTGATGATGATGACGATGATGTTTGAAGAAGTGAACATTTATCACGAAGTAGATAACATGACTTGTAATAGATTATGAAAACATCGATAGTATACCAGACTATGGTATATTGTAGGATTGTCTGGCCGAAGAAATTATCAACTTGCAACTTAAAAGTTCCACATACCTTCTGTAATTTCGTCGTTCCGGCTAGGAAATATTTATGGAAATAGGGTACTAACGTAATCAATGTCATGATACTATCAGGAGAAGATTAGTAAAACCCCAAGCATGAAGCATCATCTAGAACACATTCCTAACCAAAACTCACAAAAAAAATAGATTGAGCACGTGAAATCAAAGGCTAGACAAAAGTAGCAGAACATCGCTGGCCGAACCAAACACATTTACACTCGACAAAAATTCTGAACTGAGCGGTCAGTTTTTTCTTCACAGTCACAGATTAACAGTTGAAAACACAACACAAACTCTCAACATTTTCGCAATGAAGATGATCCACACTCCACGGATAATTAGTAGGACCTACATAACTGCAGCGGCTAGCAACAGAGGCATTGCACATACTTTTCAAAATCAACGATGCACACAAACAACCATAAATTTTTCTCGCGTTGAAGAGTTCCTTTGTTTTTTTTCAATAAACCGCTTTCTATTTGCAAGCCAATTCGAAATTTAAATAAAACCTTTGATAAATTACTCTTTTGTAACCATGTTTCAGAGTAAAAGATCGTTCCATTTTTAATTACTTTTTAATCCCTAGGGAATAAATGGTCACTTTAATCCCGCTTTGTAGGGCTATAATGGCGTACTTTTAGAGCATGAGAAGTGAAAAAGTAGAATTGAGGCAATTCTAAGAAAGGATACCACAAGAAAAAAACGACCTGAAACACCAAAAGCATCAATGCAACCGCTTAGAACAGAAACATTATAGAGGTTTTAAGTCTCTCCGCCGAACTCTGTCTTAAAACAAAATTGATATGGAATCTTACAACCGAAATCTCAGCGAACCAATCGAGGCAATAAGCTTCAAAGATTGTGGGCATTTACAGATATTGGAGAAGTCTTGACACCATATAATATAAGCTCAAGTCACATTTAAATACATCCAACGACGGATACAGATTCGGTGGCATAGAATTTCATGAAGCAAAATTTTTCAACTTTAAGTCATACGAATGTGAATGGAAGACCAAAGTCCAAGACGGATGGATTTTGCGAAACATGATATGGCTTTAAAGGAAGTGACTTAGGAGATGGCTAGTTCTTAAGTGACTTTAACGTGTGGTGAGTGCCTAACCAGGTGACAGAAGTTATACAATATACGCATATGAATCCAACAAATCAGAAGGGAGTATCGAGGGTTTGAACTCGCGACCTATGAGTATGACTTGGCAGTACGCAGTCACACCAATAACTTATCACTGCTATTAATGCTAGTAATGGAGAAGAATCGAAGAAGAAGACGTGCTCCGCCGATATGAGCAAGAGAATGATGATTATGAATCGTCTTACACGCACCGCAACACCAGTGAGCTTTGGTAGAAAAAGGCAAAGTTTTGCTGGAATCTGTCTTACTGTTTAGCTATGAAGATCACTATAGTTACTAAATGGGACTTTTGTGGAGCTATTTTGTTAACTTGTCAAAAAGCGACAAAGGACGCTGTTACGTGATTTGATGTACCCCTCTATATGTAAGTAATTGCGTCCGAAGTTTCGAAAAAAAATTCAAAAAAGTTCAGTACAGCTATGACGCATGCATACTGTCGGTTTTGTGAATAATCCCGCCCACACGAGTACTTATCACATTCTTATCACTAAGGTAGCCACGTTTTGACTGTTAGAGTTTATACACAATTATACATGAATATAACTTCACGCATTTATTCCTCAGAGAGTTGGGCAGAGGTGCGTAATGCATCCTTATTCCCAAGTAACGTTTAAGTTTCATAAAATAAGTTGTAATTGAAATGTTCCAAACTGGGTAGTGTACACATACCATCACCAGGGTGTTATTAACGAATTCCTTATCAAAAACCCAATAACACTTAACAACAAACACATTATTTAGTAAGAATATTAAAAATATAAAAATAATAAAAGTTCACTCACCAAAACGGAAACTAATAATAATAAAAAATAATACATTTTGAAATAATTAACGACCACTTTGGTTGGTGTCGTTACACAAAATGAACGCTGTACTACTGTTTTTTTTAATACACTGCGCTTGAATGTGTGCCCATGTATTGTGATATTACAAAAAAAACCACAAACATACTAGTATATATAAATAACTATCAAAACCCACATTTTCCTGGATTGATATAAATATCTTTGCAATTGTGTTGCATGGGTTCTGTCTATAGGATAATGTATGTATTTAACTGAACGCTTTTAAAAGTTATAATTTTAATTCATTTCGATGATGAAATCATCACCACAAGAATAAGTTTGTTGGGACAAAGTTATTTCTAGTGTTCTAACTAAATAAAATATATAAGTAAATAACTAATTTAAACTCAATATAGTCAGTCTCTCCAACGCGTCAACGTGCCAAATTGAGTACCGTTACAAGTGTTTGTATAAAAACGCCATCATGTCAGTCCGACTTCAGGACCAAGCCTCAGAACCTATACTTCTACAGCGATGTGTAAGACAGGGAGACGTCATATCTCCGAAACTGTTCACCGGTGCACTGGAGGATGTCTTCAAGGTTCTGGACTGGAGAGGGTTAGGCATCAACGTCAATGGCGAGTACATCACTCACCTTCGATTTGCCGACGATATAGTGATCATAGCTGAGACCATGGATGACCTCAGTTCAATGCTCGATGACCTCAGTTCAATGCTCGATGACCTCAGTAGAGCTTCCGAAAGAGTGGGTCTAAAAATGAACATGGACAAGACGAAGGTCATGTTGAATGCCCACTCGAAGTTGTGGACGATTATATGTACCTGGGACATACGGTAAAGTTATACCTACTTAAGGTATAACTTTGAGAAAGAGCTGAGCTGAGCTCCGTTCGGGAAGCTACGCGGTATCTTCTCGTCCAACTTACCAGTCTCTCAAGACAAAAGTCTATAACCAGTGCGTGTTGCCGGTGATTACATACGGGACCGAAACGTGGTCGCTCACAATGGGCCTTATCAAAAGGCTTAAAGTCACCCAAAGGGCAATGGAGAGCATAGCCCTCTCGGAGTTTCCTTACGTGATCGAATCCTACTAATATTATAAATGCGAAAGTTTGTTTGTATGGATGTATGGATGTATGGATGTATGGATGTATGGATGTTTGTTACTCTTTCACGCAAAAACTACTGAACGGATTTGGATGAAATTTTGCACACAGATGGTTTATAACCTGGATTAACACATAGGATACTTTTTATCCCGGTAGTAAGATCCCGTGGGACAATTTCAAACATCACGCGGGCGAAGCCGCTGGCAGAAGCTAGTCAGAAATAAAGCCATCCGCAAGAGTACCAAGGTCACCGACGTAGCCCGAAGAATTGCCAAACTTAAGTGGCAGTGGGCACGGCACATAAACACGCTCGCAGAACGGATGGCCGATGGGGCCGAAAAGTTCTGGAGTGGCGGCCGCGAACCGGAGGACGATGCGTTGGAAGACCTCTCACTAGGTGGACCGATGACCTGGTGAAGGTTGCGGGAATCCGTTGGACGCGAGTCGCACGGGACTGGTCAATGTGGCGTCACTTGGGGGAGGCCAATGTTCTGCAGTGGACGTTTTTCGGCTGGAATGATGATGATGAAGACAGTCTGGTCCAATGTAAAATCCGTGGTGCTTTACGAGAGGAAAACGTGGAAGGTCACAAAGGACATCTCCCGCCAAATCCAAGTTTTCGTCAATCGCTGTCTTTGTCGCATTCTAGGAATTTACTTTACTGGCCCGAGACCATCTCCAACGTACAGCTGTTAGAGGAATGCCACTAGAGCCCGATCGACCGCCAGATCAAGCGTCGCAAGTGGAGATGGGTTGGTCACACGCTCCGAAGGGACCCCGATCACATATCCAAACAAGGTTTGGACTGGGATCCCCAGTGGAAAAGAAAACGTAGACGTCCCCGTCAATCCTGGCGTCGCACCGTTTTGGCAGTAGCGGCGAGCATCGGAATGACGTGGAGCGATGTGAAGCATGAAGCTCAAGACCAATCGTGATGGAGGGCATCTGTAGACGCTCTCTGCCCCATATAGGGGACAAAGAACATTAAGTCAAGAATGTCAACTAATTAGAAATCACTCCCATCAAAATCATTCAATCAGTGACAATAATGAATATATGTGAATGTACAGAATACTTACATATCATTCTCATCTCATTTTCATCGATACAGTGTCAATAGACATCGAGTGATACAGCTATGTGCAACCTTGACAGACAAGACTAAATAATGATGGTTTCGTTTTTCCTTTTGACTACGGAACACTAAAATCGTTATGGGTCAAAGTAATATCATACACTCTTTAAAATATCAATCCTTATTTAACTATTAGCACTTCGCCCGCGACTTCGTCCGCGAAAATTGCAATAGCTTGGCTAATTCGCATGATATCAATATAATTTATATTTTTTATTATCCGGTAAAAATTCAGCTTTCTAGTAGTGAAAGAATTTTTTAAATCGGTTGAGTAGTTCTTAAGTTAAACACACAAACAAAAAATTTAATATTTCCTCTTTGTAATAAATTAGGTTAGAGAACCGGGAAATATGTATTAGCAGATAACAGATTTAGGTTTTATTTTGCGCATAGGGAAATTAAATAATCAAAGCCATCTATCTATATATTTGAAATTCAATAGTTAATTATAACCGTTATTTTACTTAGGCAAACCGGATGTGGAAACCAATAATAGGGATAGTTGTAAGTTGTGATTGCGAACAGGATTTGGGAACGTATTTTCCATGCAAGTTATCAGTACGACAAGCTGACTTTGTGCTGTTTTTTTTTCAGTACGGGGTAAAACCGAAAAATCTAGTAAAAAATGGCATTCATGTTTGTGGTTATTTTATATCTTTCAATAGGTAAATGTGGGTGATATGATAAGGTGATCATAATTTTTATGAATGTAATTTACGTAATGTTTGTAATAATATTAAATAGTGTTAAAGTACCAAAGTAGTTTATTTAGATCGAAAATCGATTACTGTTCTCGATCGATTATTATAAGATTGAAAAATCGATACTATTATTACTACTACTATTATTCAGTTTCAGTTTAGAGCTTTTTTTTCTTTTTCTTGTGCTTACTCGTATTTCAAATGCATTTCTTTTGAGGACAGTTACAGTGTGCTAGTAGATGTCATCTTTGAAGACGGTATAATAAACTTTAGTTTAAAACATAAAACTTATTTTTTTGTGCAGTTTCGTGTAAATAGTAAAATAAAACTTCTAAGTTATTTCGATGGATGTTTTATATGGAGCGTTACCTTACTAACTTTCGCCATTTTATTTCATTTCCTAGTAACTTCACGTAGTTGACCGATTGATAAACAACTGCGACAATCAATTACATGTGTCAAATGATTGTTTTATATAATACAAAAAAAACCAGTCCGATTCGAAAGGGGCGTATATAAATGACATTAACAAATGAATTAGGAAATTTGTTAGTGTCATTGGTATACCTACATAAACGCCCCTTAACGTTTCCCTTTACATTGCATCTTTAGCTTTCTTACTTTATTTATAGCATATTAATGAATTCACGTAATTTATTTAATTCCAGGCCAGCATCATCTGTAGTACGATAGCGCTATGTTTTGAGGTTTCAAAAATATTCAAATTTGAGAGTTTTTCGCATATAGTTTCCGGACCATTTGCCCAACCAAATATTAAATAAATAATAATAAATCTTTATTGACAAATTATTTCTCAAACATCAGTGTAGCCCTGGCTCTTGTACTAGGAGTTCCTGTATCACTGAGCCAGACCTCTCAATTAACAGAGAATTATGTAAAAAGACGATAGACTTAAAAAAATAGGTACATTATAAGATTTGGCATGCATTAGAAGTATTTACAAACATAAAAATTAAAAAGTAATCAAAAAAAAAATATCTACGTGGTATTAAGTATGTACATTAAAAGGATATGCAATTTTATAAATTAAAAAAATAACTTAAATTGAGTCACACTCAATGCGTTCTGAGAAAAGTGTGGATAAATGTGACCGGGGTGTTTGTGAGTGATGTGGATGTGTGTGTGTGTGTGTGTAGGTGTGATGTGTGTGTGTGTTTGTGGTTAGGTTAGTGTGAAAGTGATGGGGGTCAAGTAATACTGTCGAAAAGATTTTCTGATTCGTCATAATCGTATTTTTCTAGCCAGTCAAAAATTGTTTTTTTAAATTGGAAGATTTTAAGCTTTATGAGTTGGTGTATCCCCTTTTCCTGACCAATTTTGTTGTAGAGACGTGGGGCAATATAGTGGTAGTGTTTGCTAGCGAAGACGCTCTTGGTACCTTGAACTGGGCACCTGACTATTCTCTTGGATGAGATAGGAAGACTCGGGATGGCGTATTGGTGGTATCTTCGCAGGCATTCGTAAAAAAAGTGCTTTCGGACGCTAAGTACTTTGGCTTTTACGTATACCTCGGTCGTAGGCGTTCGGTATTCTAGTGACAAGAGCACCTTTAGGACGGCACGCTGAGCCCGCTCCAGCTCGATCATATGGGTCTTGCCTGCTCCACCCCATGCGCAAATAGCGTAGCCCAAGACACAATGGCATAAAGCTTTATATGTTTGCAGTAGAAGTTTTAGACAAGTCTCAGGCTTTTAAAGATATGGATCAACTTGCGTACTCTTTTGGCGGTAACTGAGATATTTTGTGTCCATTTAAGATTATCGTCAACGAATACTCCCAGGTACTTAATGGAGTTCACTCTGTCTAGCCTGGGGCAAGTGCAGGAGGAAAAGTTATTGCTATTCCTATTGCAAGGAAACGTGTGTGTGCTAATTTTGAAGTTTGTGGGGCTTCTTGCTCTAGTCTTACTAAAACATAGATATTTGGTCTTAGAGGTGTTTAATGATTCAGATCTTCCAGCCAAGCTGTTACTTTGGTTATATTAATTTGTGTCATTTTACTTTCTTGCAAATTGATAAATTTGGCTACTTGTCTTTTCGACCACTATAAGACGAAAACAAAATTAAAGTTGAAAAGGAGACGGAAACGGGATTACATACAGTCTTGGGCCTGGACGTAACGAGATGAAAATGGTATGAAATAGATTCAGACTATAAGATTTTTAAGCACTAATGCATAATGTATTTAGTTGAGAATGTTTAAAAAAATATATTGTGAATGACTATTTATGACTTGAAGCCATAAATATTTAGCAGAAACAGATTTATCGAAAAGGCGTCCAGAATAAATAAAAAACACATATTTTAATGTTGTTGTTGCTGTAGTTTTAATCATCTTACATTATAAATAAAATGTCGTGTAGACATTGTGCAAGGGCAACAATATTGTCCTAGTTCCAAGCCCAGCTAGGTTATTTATTACTTTTTATTATTTATTATTATTATTTATTATTATTATTTATTATTATTATTTATTATTATTATTATTTATTAATATTTATTATTATTTATTTATTATCTTATACGTCGGTCTAGGGTATTGCAGTGATTAGTTGCAATCCCACAATTATTCACACAGCGATCTATATTTTCAACAATATCGAATCCAATTATATAATGAAAAATTTGATTTTATTGACTCTAACGTACTTATTAGTAAAAATTACTTTATGACCGAAGATAATTATTATCTTTGTAACTTTTTTAAAAGACAGATAGTAGACTCGCTATCCTATTGTATTTTTAATTGTAATCGTTTCTTAGGTAACTATACTGCTTCTATTGAGCAGTTTAGTGATGTATCTAGTGTGAATGCGCAGGAGTTGGATATTTCTCCAAGTCATTTAAATTAAAACATGGGACAATAGAGTCACCCTCTAGCAGTAATTGTAATACCGAGATAGACTTGATCAGTATTTCTAAGGACATTGAGACAACAGAGTTAAACTCTAGCAATAATTTAAACCAATGTTTGTTACCACAACGATCAAACTGCAAAACGAAATTAAATAATAATACTCTAAAAATAGCTCATCAGAATATACAGGGTGTGAAAGGAAAAGAATTGGAATTAGAGTTGTTTTTGAACAGCAATTGTATTGACATCTTGTGCATAACTGAACATTGGTTAAAATCTCACCAGTTTCTGTTTAGCTTTAATAACCACCAGATTGCCAGCTCGTTCAGCAGAGTGAATATGATACGTGGTGGCTCCCTTATAATTGCACGTAATAATTTGAAATACAAAGAACGTAGTGATATTGTGGATCTCTCTGTTGAGCGAGTAATCGAAGTGGCTTGCATTGAGCTTGAGCGGTACATTGTAATAAGCGTATACAGGCCCCCAGGTGCGCCTTATGATATTTTCGAGCAACATATGGAGGAAATTTTATTAAAGACATGCAATAATAATAAAACAGTTGTTATCTGTGGAGATTTCAACATTAATTTGCTGGAAAAATCGGTTACAGTTAATAAATTCTTGACATTATTAAAATCATATAACTTGCACAGTAATTTCGTTGAACCAACCAGAATAACTTCCACCAGTGCTACCTGTATAGATAATATCTTTACAAATCTAAAACCATTGATCCATTTAATTTTGAATGAATTAGACTCGGACCATTGTGGCCAGTTAGTTGCTTTCCCTCGGCAAATAGTCAGAGTTCGGAAAAAACTTGTAAGTTTTGTTCCTGTAAACAAAAGACGCTTAGACCTATTTAGAAGTAATTTAATGGAAAAGCTTCCCGCTTTGCCATATCATGATAACGCAGATCGAGCATATACTTTGCTATTTAACTTGATCAATTTAGAATTCAATAAAGTGTTTACCTCCAAAACATTGTCTGTTTCTGATCGCGTTTTATTTAGTGACTGGGCTACACCGGGTATTTTTAAAAGTAGGCGGAGGCAATATGAACTATATAATGAAAAATTATATAACCAGAATGAAAACTTTAAAGAATATGTTAAAACTTACTCAAAAATTTTTAGAAGAGCCCTGCGCCTCCGCTAAAATCAATTATTTTAAAAATAAAATCAAAGTGTCTGATAATAAAATAAAAACAACCTGGAATATTATAAACTCCGAAATGGGAAGGAACACAGCACGAAACCGTGACTTTCATTTAAAAGTAAATGATCTAGATATTAAGGCAGATATGGACGTTGCAGCAGAGTTTAACAATTTCTTTACTAATATTCCCATTGTAACAACTAAAACTCTGCCATCATCCTCCACTTCTGCTTACTCAATTTTGCAGGAATGTGTACCAGAATGTGTTGAATCTTTTAAATTTATAGTTGTTACCCCAAAGGATGTTATAGAATCTTTTAAAGATCTTGATGTCAAAAGAACCGCCGATCTTTGGGGATTATCAGTACATACCATGTCAAAAATCATAGACATTATATCACCTTTCCTGGCAATTATTTTTAACTCTTGTGTCGATTCCGGTGTATTTCCTGATTTGATGAAAATTAGCAAAGTGATTCCGCTGTTCAAATCTGGTAGTACAACCGACCCCACAAACTTTCGGCCTATTTCCATATTACCTACTTTGAGCAAAATTTTTGAAAAATTAATTCTGAAGCAAATGTTAAAACATTTCAATAAAAATAATTTACTTCACTTGAAACAGTTTGGCTTCACAAAGGGTCGGTCAACTACAGACGCGGGCGTGGAATTACTTAAGAGCATATTCGAGGCCTGGGAGGAATCGCAGGATGCTCTTGGTGTCTTCTGCGACTTGTCCAAGGCCTTCGATTGCGTGCAGCATGAAACGCTTATCAGGAAACTATACCATTATGGTATGAGGGACAAGGCTCTAGACCTACTAACTTCTTATTTAAATAACAGAACTCAGAAGGTTGATGTTAATGGCAGGAGATCTTCAGGATCTGCGGTCACTATGGGCGTCCCACAGGGCTCAATTCTGGGTCCATTCTTGTTTTTAATATATATAAATGACTTACCTTATCACGTAAGGGATAATCACAAGATTGTATTGTTCGCGGATGACACATCTCTCATTTTTAAAATTAAACGACAATCAGTAAACTTTGACGAAGTGAACAATGCACTATCTAAGATTGTCCATTGGTTCAACGTAAATAATCTACTCTTGAATGGAAAAAAGACCAAGTTGATTAAATTCTCAACTCCTAATGTGAGACAGTTACGTGCTAATGTTCAACTTAATGGAATAGAGTTGGAACCTGTTGAGTCAACAGTTTTTCTTGGATTAACTATTGATTCAAAATTACAGTGGGGCTCACATATTGAAACCTTGTCAAAAAAACTTAGTTCGGCCGCCTACGCTGTCAAGAAAATTAAACAAGTAACTGATGTTGATACGGCCAGAATTGTTTATTTCAGTTATTTTCATAGCGTCATGTCGTATGGGATTCTTCTCTGGGGTGCCTGTGCGGACATCGACGCTATCTTTGTTCTACAGAAAAGGGCTGTTAGGGCCATTTACAATCTAGGTCCTAGGGATTCCCTCCGAGAGAAATTCAAAGAGATCAATATTCTGACCGTAGCCTCTCAATACATTTTTGAAAATTTATTATATGTACATAAAAATATATCAAATTTTAAGAAAATGTCCGATATTCATAGCTTGAATACTAGGAATAAGCACAACCTCGCTGTACATCGTACTCGCCTCCACAGGATAGGCAACTCATTCATGGGCCAATGTATACGCTTTTACAATAAACTTCCCATTGACATTAGAAATTTATCAATCAATCGGTTTAAAATGTGCATTAAAACCAAACTATGTAAGAAAGGGTACTATAAAATAATTGATTATTTAGATGACAAAAATGCTTGGGCTTGAACTGCTCGCTCTGCTTAGCTTTGTATAATTTCTATACAATATTGACATAAAATCTGATAATTCTCTTTGTATATTTCCATTTTTTTTTTTATTATTTTTTTTTTTTTCTACAATTTTTGACATATAAATTTGACATTATTATTATTATCCTTTTTTGTATGTTCAAATTATTATTTAATTCAATGTAAAACATTAAACATATTGTACATGCTTTAAAACAGACTTTGATCCCCGAGTTTGTTTCGCCATTTCTTCTCAGGGTAGTCAGATACGAAATGTCGAACCCATCTAGCTTAAGTTTAAAATGTGATGACGTGTAAAAGTGATGCCTATATCCTATTTACTGAATAAACAATTTCATTTCATTTCATTTCATTTCATTTCATTTCATTTCATTTCAAGCTAATGGCAAAATCCAAAAAACACTTCCGAGTCAAACGTGTCGAGCGATCTTCGTGTGTGCAGAATGGAAGCAAGTGTCGTACAAGTTAGGCAGGGTCGGAATCCGTAATATACAAAGCAGTGGCCGTTGAAAAAAAACGGAAAAGCACTCCAAACGTAACGGAAAACACGAAACGAAAAGAATCAAATAAATGGCAAGTGACAGTGTTTGTCATTGAGCTATATATCTCTATGGTGTTTGTCCGCTGTCAATGCAAGAACAGATAATATAATGCTGTTTGATAATTATGATGTATGATATTTGATTTTCTTTATTAATGTTACTGTAATTAAATTCACTATACTTTAAACAAATATTTAAAATACATTTAAATACTTTGAGTTAGTAACCTAGCGCAAAGCTTTGCTTTTTGTAACTCTGTAATCGATTAATTCAATCGGTAATTTTATGAAAATATTTTGTCATTTTGGCCTCTTCCAAATTGAGAATTAAGTTGATATTTTAATTTTTTAGACCATACCTGAACTTATTACATATTGGTTTTTCATCTCCTCTCCTTTACTTTAGTTACAATAACGAAGTAGTAACAGATATACATTGGCATCTTCTCTCATCTCTGTCCACGGGAATCCCACCTTGTTTGTATCTAACAATTCGCCCAACTAGCTCTAAAATAATATTACAATGGTAAAATATGTGCTAGGCGTTTTAGAGTACTGATATCTGTTGTTCAAAATATTTTGTGCCGAATTCATCCACGATATCTGTAGATATATATTTTTTAATTACAAAACCCTGTAAAATCCACAAAACAAAATTCAAGTTGTTACAATTTACTTGTTTTTGATTATTATGGTGGAACGAAATACCATTTATTAATTTTGTGTCGTTTTTGTCCACGCAATCTTATTATTTCCAAAAAAATACAAATTTCTTACTGACTCTATTGCCAGTTTGCACTCTGGACGAAAATGAAAAACTGGGCTTACACACTCCGCAGGCTATCCTTGATAAGATACCATAATTATTTTAAACTTTAAATCAATGTTACCAGTTTGCTTTTGAATAAAAGTTATTAACCACAAATCATCGAATTACTGAAAATGCAATTATCTATTAGATCTGGTGGGAAGCGAAATTAAAACATCTTTATAAATAACGGCTTTGAGCAATTTCTAGTTCTATAAAACTGCTTTCACAACTGTACCCCAAACAGACAGAGTTCAATTGATATTGAATCGAAGACCTTTGACAGATCTAAAAAAACTCCCATGGACTATTCTTCATTTTGGGGTAAAGTGACCAGTGTGGCCATCAAGTCCGTTCGACCGAGTCCTTGACGGAATCCAAACGGACGAAAATTGAAAATACAGTTTCAGTTAAATCTATGTAAACAACCCATTGCGGTAAACGTTTCAGTAAAATATTTGTATTATCCAAACAATTCAAGGTTTTCCCTGGAATTGAAACAGTTGCTAATTATTTCATATGTATATTTAGAATTAAATACAGGACAATTTTCCTACAATAATTGATAGTTCCAGGAAAAAGATACCTCAAGTTTAACATTGCAATGGACTGATGTAATCACTACACATAGCTATTACTAGCTAACCCGCGCAACGTCTTCTGCGTCACATAAGAGAAAGAGAGGGTTACAGAGAGTTGCGGCCGGGGTTGCGAGCCTGTTCGAAAGAGATACCGCGGCCCCGGAACATAAAGGGCGAGGATGGAACATGGATGGGTTTTAGTCAGTAAGAGTCTGACACTCCCTCCCGCTCCGCCTAGAGTGGAAGAAGTCATTTGATGATTTCCCATCCTAAAAAAAAAAAGGGTTACAGAGAGTGGGTCGTAAGCACCTATAACATAATTTTGAAAGAGCACATCACACACATCCTTCCGCATAATGAAAATGCGCGCCCGGTACATGATCATTATTTTTGCTGCGGAGTTATTTAAAACGGTGTTCTTAGGAGATATGCATTGAAATCAATTTACGCGCAATACGAAACGCGTCCATCAATTCTGTTAATATTGTTGATTGCAAAATTTGAAGTAGATAGCAATTTTCTTGCTAACTGTACTTTTTTTTAATCTGTGAATGGGGATCAAAATTTCACGAAAAATTACGGATGGTTTCCTAAGACCATTTTCATGTAGCTCATTTTCATGTAACTGCAGCGGTTAACGTTTGTCATTATTGGCATTAAAAAAATGTTTTATGTAAAATGGCAATTTTCTTGCTAACTGCACTTTATTTTTTAATTAAATCTGTGAATGGGGATCAAAATTTAGCGAAAAATTATGGATTGTTTTTAAGACCATTTTCGTGTAGCTGTAGCTTCCCTTACTGCCCCGTTTACCGTTTCCAACCTGTATTACCAACTACTTATACCGAGGAAAGCCGAATTTCTTGAGTTCCGCTATTTTGAGCGTATTCACTTCAAAAATCAAATTTCAAGGTAAATGTAGACAGCCTAGCGATGATAGCGGTTGCCTTGTGAATGATAGTTCCCATGTTCGTATCCGTAGTCAAGGTAAATTGAGTAATTATATTTACCTGTATTAGATTTGAAGTATTTACAGCAACTTTTTAAGTTTTACACTTCATTCGATTTTGCTCTATAGGTAGGTGTATGAAGTTAATTTTAATCACAAAACCCTCTTTTTGACGTCTCTGGATAAAATTTTATAGAAACGCTGAAACTGGTATTTCTTTATCAACCGACTTCCAAAAAGAGGAGGTTCTCAATTCGTCTGTATTTTTTTTTTTTTTTTTTTTTGTGTTTGTTACCTCAGTACTCTCGACTGGGTGAACCGATTTTGATGGTTCTTTTTTTGTTTGAAAGCTGGTGCTTCCCGTTTGGTCCCATTTTAGTTTGCTGAAGACCTGATGCTGATCTTCGGAGATATACAACGGAACTCTTCAAAAATACACAGCAAATCTGCAGTGATTGCTGCCATCGCTTGTAGGTTCATTGTTTATACTATATTATGACGTAACATCACGCCTGTATGCTCTGAGGGGGTACGCACATGTGTAAAATACACCCGATTTCGAAAATATTAGTTACCTCAGTACTTTGTACTGGGTGAACCGATTTCGATCGTTCTTTTTTTATTTGAAAGCTGGTGCTTCCTGTGTGGTCTCATAATCATCAAATCTGATGATGGGATTCTGGAGAAATAGAGAGAACTCTTCACATTTTATAGGCACACTAGAAGCGGTTTGGGTAGTTTTAGGAATTGTACTTTCTCGAAGTAATCCCAATTCAATTCGATGAAGATCTGATGAAGAACTTCGGAGATAGGCAACGGAACTCCTCAATAAATGATAGCAAATGTACTGGGATTGCCGAAATCTCATATCTTTCTATTGTTTACACCAGTTCATAACCTAAAATCACGCCGGTACGCTGTAAAGGGGTAAGCACATGTGAACCACTAAAAAGTGAAAAATAAAAACTTTTTTACAAAAAATAAAACCGACTTCAGAGAAAACAAAAAAGTGAAAAATAACTTCAGAAAAAACGCTTCAGAAGTCGGTGACAAAAAAACTAAATCAATCAAACAAAGTTCACCGACTTCTGAACCGTTTTTTCTGAAGTTATTTTTCACTTTTTTGTTTTCTCTGAAGTCGGTTTTATTTTTTGTAAAAGAGTTTTTATTTTTAATAATAAATATTTACTCTGAGTTTCATGATTCTAGAACAAAATATATATTTTTTCATACGAACTTTAACCCCCCCCCCCCCTTGACCCCTTTTTTCAACATTTCCCATAATTTTTATAGCCTAAATGTTATTTTGAGTTTATTTAAATAGATTAGTGAAGTTTTCATCAAAATCCGTTCAGCAGTTTTACGTGATGCGCGGTCAAACAAACAAACAAAAATTTTAAAAATTATTTTAATATGTTCAGTTACTTGTTTGAAGTCACTGTGGTTGGCTTTTTTTTTAAATCTTCTATGTACAGAGTTTTTGGTCTCAACGATTTTATTATATGTATAGATGTTTAGATTAATGCGCCTCATTAAATGCTTTACATATACCTATTGCGGTTGCGAACGTGATGCATCAAAATTACTTAAATAATATTTAGTCATTGATTCACGCTATATAAAGGGTGTAAAACACCTCTTAACGAATACGAAAGGCACTTGTTCTACTCGTCATTCTCATCATTTTTTTGTTCTACACTATACCTGGGAACCTTCTAGTTACGGAGATATTGGGGGTCAAAGTTGCAAGATTTTGACAAGCTTTTTTTTAAATACCACTTTTTATCGCATGATTTTTACTTTCAATATCTCTACGACCCCCGTACTATTCAATCCATTCATCCGCACAATGTTTTGAGTGTGTTACATTGAGTTATACCACAAAACATGACTCATAACCTCAAAAAAAAAAGTTGTTTCCCAGCAATATTTTTTGCGTAAAGTTACTTAGTTTGATATACAGAATGCTTGGTTAACGGCTTTGTGATGAGGTGAAATACACCCTGTATACGTTTGGGCTGCACTGATGTGCAAAGATTTGATTTGATTTGATTTTATGTTTGTCAAACTCAGCGACTGTCGTACAAAAAAGAATTCAAATCTATTTAGCCCGCCTGTTAGAGAATCGGAAAATATCAAAGAACAAGGAGTAGGGGCTCGTGACAGTCAGTACAGTCGTCAGAACGCCCTAAAAATATACCAAGTCGTGACGTATTGAGAATTTGCCAACCTTGACTTCAGTGTCACTTTGACGGTGCCAACGGACGTTTTAAATGTCTCTTTGTCGTTCGCGATAATTGAATCATGCCATCCATTGATGTATAAAAAACCCATGCCATCCTACTTTGTTCTAATCGTAATGCAGTGTGTTATGTATAATTACGTCACCGTAAAATTGTAAAACACGATATATTGTAACCTCTTTAGCGATATTGTAAACTCTCGAAATATTGCCAAACGAACATACTGCTTACAGGCATTATTTTTCGTGAAATGCATGCGATGGTAGTCAACTCACGCAGTTTGGAGGGAAGGAGGGGCCACCATAGGGGCCGCCATTTCCGAGTGCAGGGTTTAAAGGAAAGGAATTATTTTGCCACACCCGGGCATCGAACCCAGAATGGATCGACTAAAATTCGACAAAATAACATTATATGCCTTTTTGACATCAATCGGTAGGGTCAATCATATGGATTAAATCTCTCTAACACACGTTATAAAATAAATAAAAGGAAAACTGTAGGGTTGCTTTTATTGATAATTAAAGCCCCATTGACTTCATGATATTTTTATTGGCAACCCTTAGTGGAGGGATGAAAGGGACTGCGTGGCTATCTCCTTTCAGACCTCCC
The DNA here is from genome assembly GCA_916618015.1 of Xestia c-nigrum. Lineage (NCBI taxonomy): Eukaryota > Metazoa > Arthropoda > Insecta > Lepidoptera > Noctuidae > Xestia > Xestia c-nigrum. Next base: position 24,995,066 of record OU745250.1, read on the forward strand.
CTAGCTGTCTAGTTGCTGAAGACTGCTCGGCTATCGAAGCAGCAACTAGGTTTACTGAGGATCGGAGCTGGCTGCTTGACTGCCGCACTAAGAACGGTACTCTAGCTAGCGAGTGAATGACAATATTTCTTTTTTTTTGTGTAGGGCATCTCGCAGTTCAGTCTATGAAGACTGGCTTCTTCTTAACCGGGCAAGTCCTGTGGATGCCTTGAATTTAAGGCCTCCAGCCAGGGCGAAAATGACTATAAACTAAGCGACAGCGCTCTAAGGGCACCCCCTGTGGGGTACGGACCTTGGCTTAGGGCGTCGCTGGGGGCAGCAAAGGGACAGGCTGAATCTGGTTGTCTTTATTTAGGGACTGTTTTATTACCACAGGCTCAGCATCACGGGCTGGCTCGAGCAAGGGTCGGGGAGGGATTGATCGGGGATTACGCGCCGGAGCTCTGCGGCGAGGAGGTCGGAATGTTTTCGGTCTGTATTTGTACATTCTACGAACTGTACTGGTATCTTTCCTACTCTCTTGCACGATATTGATCGGATCGTCGGTGGTGACTAGCGTGTGACGTGGACGTCGGACTGACCTGATACGCGATGAGTCGTACCGGGCGGCCGATGCGATAAGGGGGTTCCTATGCTTGATAGCAGTGCCAAAGTAACGCTTGGAAAGCCGTTTCATGAACTGCTGAACGGACATAACGGCGGTGACGGTTCTGCAAGTCTGCATCGTGTGGATATGTCGGGGGTGGGCACTATGAAAATTTCGAATTCAGCTCTGCTTATAAAAAGCGGTTTCGGTTTAAATGTGTGCATAACATCGTTGTGTGGTCCTCTGCAGATGTAGTGCAGATAACTCCCGGAGTGGCGCTGGTACAGATTGATACACGCGTTAATTGTAGATGGCGTCACTTGTCTATAAGGCTTGCTTTCTGCCACGTTATTGATCCGCTCATCATAGTACTTTGGTTAAGTAATACTAGATGGCGCTGTACGTTTGTTCCAAAACTATGAATGAAAGTGCTTTAGCTTGTTGAATTTATCCCATTGAATTTATAACTGTTCTTTAGATTTCATGGTTTTCATTTAATTCATTCATTTAATTTAATTTATCATGTTGTTAGAGACTTTTGATCCATATGATTGACCTTTATCGATTGTGGTTAAAAAAGAACAGGATGTAATTTTTTTCTAACTTCAGACGGTTTGATTCCCGAGTGGGGAAAATGAATTTTGTTCTTTGCTGTCTGCAGTATTTCGAGTACTTTCCCTCCAGATGGCATTGAAAAATTCCACCCTGCATATTGATACTCATGTGTACGTGAGGGTGCCGTTTTTAAAGATCTAATTTTGTGTGGGTAACCTATCTTCGCTTTTTCACTTATAATATCATTGATTTCAACACAGCGAAATGATCAGTGATGACATTTACGGGCGCGAAGTTTATCTTAGACTATGAATATGTCACCGTAAAATTGTCAAATACGTTATATTGTAATATCTCTAGCGATATTGTAAACTCTCGAATTATTGTCAAATGAACATACTGCTTACAATAAAACGCATTATTTTTCGTGAAATGCATGCGACGGTAGACAACTCATGCGGTGTGGAGAGAATGAGGGTTCCCCCTTGCCCAGTGGTACCACTCTCATGAAAAGATACTGTACCATTCCTGAGAAATATCGATGAATATAACCTAACCTTAAAACACTTTATATTCCCTTAAAAAGCGTAGTCGATGCCCTATTTCCGAATGCAGGGTTTAAAGGAACCTAACTAACTTAACGGGGGGGTGCCCCAAGTCCCGATTATGGGTGCAGAGATACTTCCGTATGTTCAGTTGACAATAATTCGAGATATTACAATATCGCTAGAGAGAAACACGTTATATTGTAATATAACGTGTTTGACAATTTTACGGTGACAAATACAAAATAGAGGAAGCACCGATGCAGCGAGTGTCTCAGGTACGAGATCTAGGAGTACTGCTTACCCCGGATTTAACTTTTCGGGAGCACATAGTCAAAATTTGCAAGCAACGAGTCTACTTTAGCGAGTCTGAAGCCAGGCTGAACTAATTGGTCTCAGTTTCTAGTACTGTAATTGTGTCTGTCACCTCTTTTACCAAAAAGATATAGATTTTTTCTGACATACATTATGTTTTCGTAGATGTATTGACAATATACAGTCATGATGTTAATTTCCTTAAACAGTTCCCTTAGAGAATCGCGCCTACGAAGATTGTATATGGCTCTGATGGCTTTTTTCTGCAGAATAAATATAGACTCGATATCAGCAGCCCGTCCCCACAGCAAAATGCCGTAAGACATTATGCTGTGGAAGTAACTAAAATAGACTAGTCTAGCGGTATCGACATCAGTGAATTGACCAAAGAGATGAAAGGTGGGTTTACAGGGCTTGGGAGCGACCGGACCAAGGTGTGGCTGACACGCGCCTGCCGGATGATGATGCAATGTGTTCATTCTGGCGCAGCATCTGGTCGGTGCCTGTCAGCCATGCTGAGGGTGAATGGACTCGGGTGGTTGAGCGAGCGTGCGATCCAGTACCAGAAATGGGGGCAATTACTATCAGCCCCCAAGACGTAGCTTGTGCAGTCCGTCCGTTGCCTAATTGGAAATCTCCAGGGCCGGATGGGCTGCACAATTTCTGGATAAAATGGTTCACAAGGTCGCATCGTCGGTCGATCGCCTGGCGACCCTGTTCCAGTCAGCCTTGTCGGGGTCGCTGCCAGAGTTCCTGAGAACAGGTATAACCCACCTGCTCCATAAATCGGGTAGTACTGCGGAACCCCAAAATTATAGACCGATTACCTGTCTCCCGACGGTCTATAAAGTTCTTACATCCATTTTGAGAGCTAAAATCACTAAACATATTGACGAAAATTCTGTTATGTCAGCTTCTCAGAATGGATGTAGGAACGGGTCCCGCGGTACTAAGGAGCTACTCCTCATTGATATGGCCATAAGCCAACAGGTTCGCCGCTCCCGAAAGGATCTGTCGACATGCTGGATAGACTATAAGAAGGCCTACGATTCGGTGCCACATACATGGCTTAGGAGAGTGCTAGAGTTGTATGCTGGACATAGGCCTTCCCCAAGTGTCATTTAAGCTATCGCCAATTTAATTAGTTTTTTGTTTCTTAAGTAATAGGGTTTGCCCGCAAAATAGTAGATTTGTCACCAAAATGTAGTCACCAAACAATATAAAATCTATTCCACAATAACTCACCTAAAATCATGGAGATATAGGGTTTAGTATCATATAAATGTTTTTGAATGTATTATAATAGATTGTCCTAATAAGTATAAGCAAACTACGAGTAGTTTAATTATGTCACGAGAAATTTTCATAAAGTTCAAAAAAATTCTGTCTTCTTTTTTTTCTATTCAGCTAGTTATTAAAAAGTAAAGATTTTTTACTCAACTGGCACGCTGCGTGATCGAGGGTGTTGTCGCGAACCGTCTCCTCCCAAGATTTGATGAGTTCAAATCACCAATAAAAAGGCTTCTGACCACAACTACAGTGTTCGAAAAACTGAGAAGTGTTACGATAAAGTCTAAATTAATGTCATCTAAATGTGCATCTATGTTGCCGAACACATTTAACCCACCTGCTTTCAAAACAAGAGTGAACATGCATCTTCTGGGCACGCTGGTTCCATAATAGACCTTATCCATTGCTTTCCCTCGGGCGTGATCGGACCATTTTGTAATTTAAAAAAAAGAAAATTGGAAATCCAGCCCTATCAGCTTCCGCAGAGGGGCTCGACATAGGGCTGTGATTTGTCCAAAACGGTTCATTAATGCATTTCTTCCAACACTGGAGTTGGGTGGAGACGGTATTAACGTGGACACTGACAGCGAGTACATGTTGCATCTTAGCTTTGCCGATAAAGTCGCCGTAAAAGCAGAATCGCTGTAACAGTTGGGCCGGATACTGCACAGCCCAAGTGGAGCCTTTCGGTGGTTTTGTCTGAGCATGCATTTGGACAAGTACAGCCACTAGTGTGTCCAGCCTCATAAATAAAGAAAAACTACCCGAGCCGACATCCCTAGACGGAATGTCATGGCGCAGGAAAATTAGGAGAGCCGACCCCACTTAATGTGAGATGGAGCAAAGAAGAAGAAGATGCATTTGGACAAAACCAAAGTCAAGTTCAACTCACACGTCTTGCTGACTCCAATCCGCATCGAGCGACCAGTTCTTGCGGATGTGAAGAAATATGACTTCCTGGGGAAAGTCAGTTTGTAAAAGCAACTACTAGCAATAAATCAGTAGAAGGATCCAGTTAGGTTAGGTAGAGGTTTCCAAAAATACAATTCGATTTTCTCAAAATGTTTGTATTATAATAAAGCACTGTAAAACTTTAACAATCGTTTTGTCTTTAGACATTTTATTCTAGTACTCGTATCAGCGTTTTTATCACTATTGTTCTTTTACTTTCCACTAGTAGTTCACCAAAACATGCTTTTAAGAAACATTAATAAATGAGCTGAAATGCTTAATTGATATAACAAAACTTTCTTGAAAAGGAAATAAAAAACGAAGTTAACACATTAATAATTAAATACTGCGCCCTTTTTCTTTGGCTTGCATGCGCAGTTGCTTGGTCGCGTGCAGTACCCATGGTTGCAAATTACAGAGCACTTCAAGTCATAGCCTTTGTTGCAGATGCACTGGTTTGGTGTTGGGCAGTACCCGTTAACACATGGCGGGTAACATGTCGGTGATATCGGTGTGTGGAGCCTTTCCGTCAGAGTGTAATGAATAGGCGATTGGCATGTCTCAGGTGCGATACAGTCTCCGTTACTACAAGAACTGCACTTCGGTTTGCAAGTTGAATTTATACGTTCATATCCTTCAAAGCAGTAGCAGTTGTCCGGCGCGATACACTGTCCGAATTCGCAACCAACACAGGTAGGCTTACACACCGAATTAATTTCTGTTTTTTCAAATCCGATGTAGCATTCGCACTGGTTAGGCGCTGAACAGAATCCATGAACACACTCGAGTTCGCAAATTGGAATGCAAATAAATGCATCGTTGGGGTCAGTTTTATAACCGTCATTGCATTTGCATTTGTTAGGCTCGATACATTGGCCGTGCACACACAATGGACCGCAAATCGGGGCGTAGAATCTGTTGATTACGAAAATAAACGTTTACATTATTTTTAATAAAGCTGTAATTTTGCAATAAAATTGTTAAAAGCGTTTAACTAACCACAAGATCCAGTAAAACGTAATGGCAAAAAATCACTTTAGATTGCCAAAAATAGTTAATGATCACCAGAATTAAATCCCCATTTTAGCGTCTAATTAGAACCAAAAATTGAAAAACTTGTGATCCTTCATAAACCAACCAACTCCAAATAATGATTGTTTAATCCAAAAATTGGTAATGACCACCAAAAGTTGAATAGTATTTTTGATATGAAATCCGCGGGGCTCCGTCGACTTTTTATAATAAGACTCGACGTTTTATAAAATGTAGTGATTCGATTAATTTTAAAGCTAAGCATATTTATAGTGAAAACCATCAACCACCTCATAAGAATGTATTTTCAATTTACTGAATTTGTTAATAGATCACAAAGTTATTTTTGGTGCTCCATAATATACTATCCCCATTGGAAAATATACGGAGTTTTCTACTTACGATTTAACAGCGGTGCATGACTTTGTGCTGTCATCATATTCGAAGTCGGCAAAACATATACACTCTCCGTCCAAATTGCAAGTGCCATTTGAACATTGCCCCTCACAAGGCTTGTAACACTTGCTATGGTCTTTGTCATCCTTTTGATAGCCACTGTTACAGGTACAGGAGTTAGGTGATGAGCAGATCCCATTAACACAAGTTGAAGAACAATACGGCACACAGCCGGTCTCCGTCAGGATATACCCATCATTACAGAGGCACTGGTTGGGTTTAACGCAGCGTCCGTTATTGCACGGTGATGAACATATAGGTGTGCAGACTTCCCCTTTTGATACATAACCCGTGTGGCATAGACATTTCTCAGGAGCCACACAATCTCCGTTTTCGCAAGAACTACATTTTGGCTTGCAAGTGGATGCACTGGGTTCATATCCCTTATGGCAGGAACAGGTGTTTGGAGCGATACAGTCTCCATTGCTGCAAGAGTTACATGTTGGCTTGCAGATGTTGTTAATGCGCTCGTAACCGTCAAAGCAAGAGCAGTTGTTCGGCGCAATACACTGTCCGAATTCGCAACCAACACAGGTAGGCTTACACACCGAATTAATTTCTGTTTTATTAAATCCGATGTAGCATTCGCACTGGTCAGGCGCTGAACAGAATCCATGAACACACTCGTGTTCGCAAATTGGAATACAATTAAATGCATCGTTGGGGTCAGTTTTATAGCCTTCATTGCATTTGCATTTGTTAGGCTCGATACATTGGCCGTGCACACACAATGGACTGCAAATCGGTGCGCATGTGTTGTTTAATCGAATGTAGCCTTTGTGGCACCTGCAGTCATCGGGTGCAACGCAGTTGCCGTGCTCGCAGTTATCGCATGTGGATGGGATGCACATGTTGTTAACCAGGGTAAGCGGGGAAGTGCACGTGCACGTGTTAACGTCAGTGCAAATGCCGTTGATGCACCCCTTTTCGCATTCCGGTAAGCACTGGTCCAGGTCAAAGTCGTAGAAGTAATCTTTGCAGCAAACAGCTATCCTCTGTAATTAGATTATAAAATATTGGTCAGTAACTTATTTTTGTGTTGTTTTCAGAAATTATACCACTTATTAAGTACCTTACTCTCGAAATGTTTTTACGAAAATTATTTCTACTACCTTTAAAAACTGTGATTAGTTAACAACGGAAACAGGAAAATGCGTACCTCTTCTTTGTAGCGAATGCCAGGGCGACTTGATACGATTTCAGAGCAAACACCTCTGTCGTTAATGTTCAAAGAAACACAGTCATCGCAGAACTGAATTATAAATATTGCTAAAATAACAACACTTGTTGTTCCCCTTACTGACCACATACTTTCCACAGATGATTGTTCTCTGGTAAATTCGAACCAGTTACTGAGCCTCTGTTTTTCTTGTTAAATTCCTGGTAGGTACAGAAAATAATCACATCCTGAAAGATAAGGAATTATTTCCACGTAGTGCTGTAATTAAACTGCAACCGTTAATTATTTTGGAACCCGTATTTTCAAAGATAACAAAACATTATTTATCCTCAATTTTCGCACCTATAACTCACTTTATAATATAACTAGCTGACCCGCGCAACTTCGTCTGCGCCATATAAGAGAAAGAGAGGGTTACAGAGACTGGGTCGTAAGCACTTATAATACAATTTTGAAAGAGCACATCACACACATCCTTCCGCATAATAAAAATACGCGCTCGGTACATGATCATTATTTTGCTGCAGAGTTATTTATAACGGTGTATCTCCTTAGATATGCATTGAAGTCAATTTACGTACCCAAGGGCAATTTTGTTAGGGTACGCCACGATAGTGGCGGTAAGTCCCCTCTTTGAGGAGTGGCTGGAGAGGCGCCACGACGTCCTCACCTTCCGCCTGACGCAGGTCCTCACCGGACACGGATGTTTCGGGAGGTACCTGTACCGAATCGGGCGGGAGGAAACGCCCGGGTGTCTCCACTGCGAGGATCGACCGGAGGACACGGTGGAGCACACGGTGGAAGTCTGCCCTGCGTGGGCGGAGCACCGCCGTGTCCTCGTAGCGGCGATCGGCGGCGGCACCCTCTCGCGTCCGGTCCTGGTTCAATCCATGGTCCGGAGCGAGACGGAATGGGAAGCCGTCACCTCCTTCTGCGAAGCAGTCATGCTAGCGAAGGAGGTGGCGGAACGAGAGAGAGAGAGATCCTCTCTTCCCGGCCGCCGCGGGAGACGCACCGGGCGTCGGGGGCCACGTGGTGGCTACCGGCCACCGTAGATGCGGGCCTGTGGACGGTTGGCTATGGGCTAGCTAGCCGTCCGTCCGTCTAACGACGACGACAGGCCGTGTCGACGGCGCGTTCGTGTTCCACGCGCGCCTCAAAGAGATGTCAGCATAAGGGGAGGGGCCCGCAAGGGCCGAAGCCTGTCGGGGTTGCGGGCCTATTCGAAAGAGATACCGCGGCCCCGGAACATAAAGGGCGAGGAAGGAACATGGATGGGTTTTAGTCAGTAAGAGTCTGACACTCCCTCCCGCTCCGCCCAGAGTGAGAGAAGTCATTTGATGATTTCCCATCGTAAAAAAACGGGCAATTTAGTTCAAAATCAAATACGTGATTAACAACGTATTTATTTGAATAGGAATAAATTACCATGTTTACAAAAACCGCTTTAAAGGCTTCTATTGACAGCTTTACATCTTCATACTTAGACACTCATACTCCAGATGACAGTCATACTCCAGCTAGACACAACACGATATAGCTGCACAAGGAGTCACATTTTTCCATACAATCTTTGCCCCTGTTTTCACCCCCTTAGGGGTATCCCCTTTTTAACCCCGTTAGGGGATGAATTTCAATACAATACGCGTCCATCAATTCTGTTAATATTGTTGAATGCAAAGTTTGAAGTAGATTGGACCAAGGAGTCACATTTTCCCATACAATCTTTGCCCCTGTTTTCTCCCCCTTAGGGGTATCAATTCAAAATTCAATCTTATCGTATGCCTACGTCATACAAAAATACATCCTCCAAGTTTCAGGTTTCTACAATCTGCGGTTTAGGTTGTGCGTTGAACCATCAGATAGTCCTTCAGGACAAAGCATTTTTATTTGTAGATAGTAGGATTTGTACTCGTTTGTAATGTATTTGTAACTTTTCCGGCTTTATGTCTTATGTAAAATAAAAAATTATGATTGGCATCAAAAAAATGTTTTGTGTAAAATAGCAATTTTCTGGCTATTTATTTCCCCTATACTGCTCCCCTGAAAGTTATTTTTTGCGATTTCTAACTTTTTGAGTACTCTAACCTTGAGTTAGATTGGAAGAACTTCTTGATTAGTGTCGGAAAGAGGATTGATTGGCATCAAAAAAATTGTTTTATGTAAAATGGCAATTTACTTGCTAACTGAACTTTATTTTTTAATGAAATCAGTGAATGGGGATACACATTTCGTGAAAAAATTACGGATTGTTACCTAAGACCATTTTTGTGTAGCTGCAGCTCCCCTTACTGCCCCGTTTACCGTTTCCACCCTGTATTACCAACTACTCATACCGATTTTCTTGAGTTCCGCTATTTTGGGCGTTTTCGCTTCAAAAATCAAATTTCAAGAAAATTGAGAAATTATATTTACTTGTATTAGATTTGAAGTATTTATAGCGACTTTTAAAGGTTTCCACTTCAATGGATTTTATTCTATAGGTGTATGAAGTTAATTAATTTTAAACATAAAACCCTCTTTTTTACGTCTCTGGAGGAAATTTTAAAAAAAAGCTGAAACAGGTATTTCTTTACTTTTAATAATAAGTATTTACTCTGAGTTTCATGAATCTAGAACAATTTTTTTTCATACAAACTTTACCCCCCCCCCTTTCACCCCCTTTTCCCAAAATTTTCGATAATTTCTATAGCCTAAATGTTATTCTGAGTTTATTTAAATAGATTAGTGAAGTTTTCATCAAAATCCGTCCAGCAGTTTTTACGTGATGCGCGGTCAAACAAACAAACGAACAAAAATTAAAAAAAATGGTTTTAAAATGTTCAGTTACTTATTTTAAGTATCTTTAATGTACAGATTTTTTGGTCTCAACGATTTTATTATATGTAAGAAGTATAGATATTTGCCGTACCGATGACTACGATTCTATGAAAATCTAAATTTACTAAGGTACTACGGAACTTGACTGTAACGAGAACCGCAAAAAAAGCGAGGGTATATTATATTGGCGTTTAGTCTCGAGGTGCAAACTGTGCTTTTCACTTCGAGTGCGAGAAAAATAGTCATTTAAAACTGAACAAATTTACACTCGACAAAAATTCTGAACTGAGCGGTCAGTTTTTTCTTCTATCAGGTCAGTCACAGATTAACCATTGAAAACACAACACAAACTCTCAACATTTTCGCAATGAAGATGATCCACACTCCACAGATAATTAGTACAGACCTACATTACTGCAGCGGCTAGCAACCGAGGCATTGCTTTTCAAAATCAACGATTCACACAAACAACCATAAATTTTTCTCGTGTTGAAGAGTTCATTTGTTATTTTTTTTTCAATAAATTGCTTTCTATTTGCATGCCAATTCGAATTGAAATAAAACCTTTGACAAGTTACTTTTTTGTGACCATGTTTCAGAGTAAAAGATCGTTCCATTTTTAAATTACTTTTTACTCCCTAGGGAATAAACGGTAACTTTAATCCCGCTTCGTAGGGCTATAACGGCGTACTTTTAGAGCATGAGTAGTGAAAATAATATAATAACACTTTGCCCGACCCGGAAATCGAACCCAGGACCTCATGCTCAGTAGCGCTAGCGACAACTTCACCAACGATGCAGTCTCACACATGACCCATCAATATTTTCACGTGAACGAAGTCGCGGGCAACTGCTAGTCTTTAATATTTTTATTAAACGGTTTTTAATTGAACGGTTTTATTTAGCTCACCCCGTTTGTTTTATTTATTCTTGGGTCAAATTTAGTAATTAAAATTTCACCCTCTTCCTGTCAACCGATTAATCTGAAATTTTTTATACACTTTGGATTTTGGTGACAATACAATTATGTTTATTCATTATCATTATAAATTCAAGATGGCCGCCGCTACACAATGGCGGATAATTTATGTTTTATTAATCCCATCAATATGGGTATCAAATGAAAGGGCTCAACAAGCAGAATACAATATACTATAAAAAATTTAAATTCAAGATGGCGGCCGCTACAAAATGGCGGATAACGTAGGTTTTATCAATCCCATCAATATGGGTATCAAATGAAAGGGCTCAACAAGCAGAATACAATATACTATAAAAAATTGAAATCCAAGATGGCGGCCGCTACAAAATGGCGGATAACGTAGGTTTTTTCAATCCCATCAATATGGGTGTTAAATGAAAGTGCTCAACCAGTAGAATACAATTTACTATGCAAAATTGAAATCTAAGATAGCCGCCGCTACCAAATGGCTGATAACAATTTTTTATCAATCCCACCAATATGGGTATCAAATAAAAGGGCTTGACAAGAATAATACAGTGCACTATACAACCTCAATATTTAAGATGGGCGCAGCCACTAAATGGCGTATAATAATAAGATTAAAATTTAGAAATTGAATCTGTAATTTAGGTATCTGATTAATCCAGCCTGAATCCACCCTGTCCTCAATATGATACAAAATCTTGACTTGGGTGCACCCAAGTCAAGATTTTGTATCATATTGAGGACAGTGTGGCGTTAGGGTGGCAAAAAATGATACGTCGTTAGCGGTACACCACCCAAGTTAAAGAAACCTTGCAATAATGAAGCACTAAATGAATTAAACAGAATGCGAAATAAAAACTAAAAACTGGAAAATAAAAATAGGTAAAAAAACTTTTTAAGTTAAACGGTTTTATGTTAAACATACATTGCAATGTTTAAGATAAATGTGCTAAAAACCAAAAAATAATAAAATAGATACAGTCGTGGGAATTATAAACATACTAGCTTCTGCCAGCGGCTTCGCCCGCGTGAAGTTTGAAATTATCCCACGGGATCTTATTACCGGGATAAAAAGTATCCTATGTGTTAATCCAGGTAATAAACTATCTGTGTTCTTAATTTGATCCAAATCCGTTCAGTAGTTTTTGCGTGAAAGAGTAACAAACATACATCCTCACAAACTTTCGCATTTATAATATTAGTAGGATGCATAGACTAGACTAAAATAAAACCGTGGGGCACGTCAATTGTCTACAAATTAACGTGCGATAGAAGAATCGTTTAATTCGTCGTTAGGCAGTTGGCCCGCAGACGGTGAGGAAATTACTTACTATTTTCTTGCTCATGGAAATTCCAATAGTTATACACTCCATGTAAATAAAAGAGACGTTTCAACTAGTTTATCGTTGGACATTCACACTGCTGGCTGGCGAGGAATCGTTTCACTGCTCGTAGTTTGTCTTTAATCGACAAAACATATGATAAAAGTACTACTCGCTCACCACTATGAAACCCTAAAACTCGCTTATAATCGAGCTTGCTAGCTTGTTTCCACATTCTAGCCCTTCTTATCACACGTCCATCGTTGTCGGTTGAACAACTGCCTAATTATAGTGTAACATTTCAAAACAAACATTTTAATCAACGATTGTAGGCAATTGACGTGCCCCACGGTTTTATTTTAGTCTAGTCTATGCATATGTTTATAATTCCCACGACTGTATCTATTTTATTATTTTTTGGTTTTTATTCTTATTCTTATTCTTATTCTTTATTGCACACAAAAAAACATCAAATATACATGTTACTTTTAGTACATTTATCTTAAACATTGCAATGTATGTTTAACATAAAACCGTTTAACTTAAAAAGTTTTTTTACCTATTTTTTACTAATGAAAAACGATACAAGGTTCATTTGTTTTGATTCGTACGAAGAGATATTAGGGAAAGGGCAATGGACGCTATTGTGATCTTAACTGCCACTTACTATATACGAGTATCTGCACCAGTTACCCGCAGTGTGAATCTACCGTGCCCACGATTGGTCATCAGTGGTGGTGTCAGCTTATTATAGAAGAATCTGACAAAACCAATGAAAACTGGAGATGAGCTGAGTGATTTTGTCTGAGCTGATTATAAATTTCCACATTGGTCAAATGCCGCACAAGGCGGAGTAAAGCTGTGACCGAGTAGCGTCCAAAGAATGGAATGAGAAGGGTCGGTCGTCCGGCGGCGAGATAGGCAGACGATATTGTTGCCACTGCGAGAACATCCTGCATAAGGTTGGCACAAGAGCGTGCAGCTAGGCACAAACAAAGAGAGGCCTGTACCCAGCAGTAGGTGAAGTCGGGCAGTAGATGATGGTGATCATGATGAACTCAAGCGTATAGATTGGCAGCGAGCGGTACGTGAACCTGACTCACTCAGATTGACGACTTGAGAATACTAATCTTATGATATTTGCGAAGATCTGATTATTCTGTTAGTGTTCAACACTAACAGAAAGGACAGAAGTTCGGCGAAAGCGAATGTTAATGATACTATATTGTGCTTGTAATCGAATTATGATGACACTAAACTAGCTGACCCTCTATCTATGCTAAGGCCTACTTGCCCAAAGGAAGATGAACATGTGTTTCATCTCAAAAGGAGTGATTCGCGATTGAATGCCATTCACCAATTCTTTCAATTTTGTTTGCTTGAACAGCCATCATGACAAAATGTATCAAAGAATTGCAAATCTATTCAGTCCATCAATTAGAGTATTTGAAAATAATGGTCAAATATTTTTTGACAAGATAAAACGCATCAAAACTAGGGAGTGGAGCTCGTGACCACAAAACGCACAAAATATTATACCAAGGCGTGTCGCATTGAGAATTTTAAAAGCGTCATATCTTCGTCAATTTTAGTTTACATGACAAAAGAAAAAATACGGGTCAAATCTTTTTTGATAATCTAACTGACGGACTTAGTTTTTTTTGTCGTCAACAAATCACGTATCGGCAGCAATAAGGTATTGCTGCCGATACGTGATTTGTTGAAAATAAATAGATAAAATTCAGCTGAGCCGTTTTGATGGCGGCTGCTCCCATTTGTACCGGTATTTTGCGACAGTACTTCCGGGCATCTTCGCTACCAGCGGGCCTAAACTGGCAGCTATGCAGAATCATAATATGAATCACGTTAAAAAAATCAAGTGGACTTCATAGTCATAACCATAAAGTCCATTTTAAGAATTTTAAATTTTTAACGTGATTCATATTATGATTCGATACCGGTCATTTTTAACCCCTTGATCTACATGACATCACGGCTGTAGTGGAAAGGTTAGGCAGAGATCTACCTACAGCACATAACATTTCGCCAGTTACTTTTAGTTCCAATTTCCCAATATATGCATGAGATAAGCCTATTGGTATTAACTGGGCACATGTCTTTCTCAAAAAATGCACATGCAAAAACCTTCTACTGCCTTTAGTGGTTTGTCCGACAAGTACGGTTGAACAAGCTATTTGGTATACAGTTTAACCCACTAATTACATTGTAAAGTGTAAACCAAATAGCTTGTTCGACCGTACGTAGCGACATCGACAGTTATGTTGTTTGCCTCGTTCAAGTCCTGGAGGGTGCAATTAGTTGTGCACGTCGGGCAGGAGATCTGGGGCCGTATTTTTGAATCGATTTAATTCCAAATCCTGTACGAAATTGAGAGTGAGAATGACACAGACAAGTGAAGATTTGTTTACTGATTCTTTTTTTTGTCGTTTCCCATTTTCTACGTACTTTCTTTAACAATTCAAAAACAAATCCACCACAAATAACAACCGGGAAAAATATGTGAAAACTAAAGAAAAAAATATCGACATCCCAATAATAGACGTCAGACAATGACATTATAACTATTTAATTAACGTTCCGTTCCACCATAACTCATTACCGGTTTTTTAAATCAACGAGTTATGGCTTTCAGGTTTTTATTTTTCTGCGTGAAATGAAAAATGTAATAAGATTCGAGTTTTAGGGCAACACTCGTTTCTATTACTTCAAAAAATAAAAAGTTTGGAGCAATCGAAATTCATTTCGTATACGTTTTGCTTTCGTGCACGAATTTAAGATTCACTTCGAGTGATTCAAAAATACGGCCCCAGGTGCTGTATACCCTATGATTTTACATATCTTACGATATGTAACATCCGAGTCATCGATTCGAGAAGAAAAAGAAGTAATTTGTCGCCTTATCGTTTGAGTTTCATAAAACTTTATCCAATAGAACTGATATAACCACTAGACGAAAGCTTCACCGAGTTACTATCCGATCTTCTGTGTCAAGAGTTGCTCTATAATGCGAAAAAAAACTCAAATTTAGTAGTAACAATTTATCTTTCTTAGAACCTAAAAATTTGGCTTAACTAGGCACCGATGACATCGATGTGGGCAGGTACATTCTAAGGTAGTTTAGCTTCGCGTCGTATTAACGTGTCGGTCGTGGCTTCTTCGTCGATAGAGCCTCCATTCGTAAAGGATTCTCCGCTTGTTCTTGGATAGATCAAGGTATTTGCCGCTGTGTGATGGTATACGACACTGCCGCCGCCGAAAGGTGTACCTGGAAATTGATAGAATAAGATATTATGAGCAACGTTCAGATAAATCTTCTTCCGTTTAAAAAAAAAATAAAACCGACTTCAAAAAAAAAGTGAAAAATGTCTTCAGCTTCTGAAGTCGGTGACCTTTGTTTTATTGATTTAGTCTTTTTGTCACCGACTTCAGAAGCTAAAGTCATTTTTCACTTTTTTTTTTAAGTCGGTTTTATTTTTTGCAAAAAAGTTTTTATTTTTTACTTTTTAGTGGTTCAATGTACTTCATATACTTAGAAAGTGCATACCGTTACAATTACAACAAGCTCAAACACGACTAGGATACATTGTCTCATTATGGAGTTCCGTAACTCATGGCTTCATCATCAGATCTGATGGTAGAATGGTTCTTATCGAACGCAAATGCATCACTTGTTGTAGAAAATACCGAAATCGCAACACGTTATCTTATAAAATTTGAAGAGTTCCCTCGATTTCGCCAAGATTCCATCATCAGATCCAGAGTTGGTGGCTATGGGACCATTTGGAAATAATACCCTTTCCAACAAAAAAAAGAATTTTCCAAATCGGTTGGCAAGCGACGGAGTTATACCCGAACAAACATAAAAAAAAAAAAATAGAAACATGCGAATTGAGAACCTCCTCCTTTTTTAGAAGTCGGTTAAAAACAGGTGCGGTGTGAGCGCTCGTCAAAACTCGAATATGTCTCGAACAATTAGGGAAGTTTCTTTGTACATAATTGTCAGGAAAAGATTTCTATGAAATAATTTTTTGAAGTAAAAGAAATATAAATTGTGAATACTGTTATACTGCTCACAAGAGTGCAGCAATTTTATTAGTAAATTGCTGCGGTCTTGTGAGCCTGGGCGGATTGCCAATAGATTATTTATTACTAGCTGACCCACGCAACTTCGTCTGCGTCACATAAGAGAAAAAAAACGAAAGGAAAAAAACATCCCCGTTTTTGCAACATTTTTCATTCCTGCTCCGCTCCTAATGGTCGTAGCGTGATGTTATATAGCCTAAAGCCTTACTCGATAAATGGACTATCCAACACGAAAATAATTTTTCTATTCGAACCAGTAGTTCCTGAGATTAGCGCGTTCAACCAAACAAACAAACAAACTCTTCTGCTTTATAATATTTGTTATAACGGCAACAGAAAATACACATTCTGTGAAAATTTCAATTGTCTGCCTATTAAAGATCATAAGATACAGCTCGTTGACAGACAGACGAATGGCGGAGGCTTAGTAAAAGTTTCCCGTAGGTTAGATACCCTGCGGGTACCAAACCGTAAAAGGTGACATTCAATTAATACTAAACTTATACTGTCACTTTCTTTGTTTTTTTTTAAAGCATTATTTTAGTCCCTTCGACTGTGAAGTCCGACCGAATCGATCTGATTCTGACGCCATTAATTAATTATTGTATTTACTTCGCTAACAAATGAAGGTTTATCAAACGTGAAAGCTTTTAAAACAGTCTTAAAAAAAATAAGCCTCTTCATAAAGTGCAAAACACAAAGTGCGGCAAAAGATCTGACTCAATATAAGCGACATGAATGAAATCAATATTCAAATGGTCTTGACGCACGCTCATAATAGATTTGAAACAACCCGAGTTACGTGATTAACAATTCATCGCCATCCGCGATTGTCGTGAGAGTAACCGTGAGAGATATTTTAAGTTCAAAACGTATCATTATTTGCACCAAAGCACGTCTCACAAACACTTCCTGATGCGAATATCGTATCGGTAGTATTTCCGCCGGTCTCCTATCACTGATGAAACTGCCGCTAGCTGCAATACCGTGAATTTATCTTGGCTATTAATATTTTGCCTCGCACTATCCTGCAAAAGTTTTGTCAGCAAAACTAGTGCTAAAAATAATTAATACTCCGTCACGAACAAACCAGAACACGCGTAGCAATGCAGCTTCCATCTTTTTTTTTTTTTACGAAAAACGTTGAATTTTAGTCTCATAAGTCCAAACATGCTTTGAAATTGTATAGTGTTTTTAGGATTTTTTTCTCGACTCAGCAGTACAAGTACGTAGGAATCGATAGGGCTCGATAAGATAAATTTGACAGTTATTCTCGATAAAATGAGTTTTTATGGAGTCAAAACCTCATTTCATCGAGAATGACTGTCAAATTTATCTTATAGAGTCCTATCGATTCCTACGTACTTGTACTGCAGGTATGAGTTCTACTGAAATTTGTAAACGAGGACGGCGCAAAAATGTGTGCTGAAAAAAGACTTTGTTGATGTAAAAACTCGCGGTTTAGGCTACAGCACTCAAAGTAAAGGCATTTAAAACATTGTGCTGATGGATGCATCGAATGCAACCTACAGGGGTAATGAATATCTAAAGAGATCTAAATAACTCCGCAGCTCTCTCTCTCTTACGTGACGCAGACGAAGTTGCGCGGGTCAGCTAGTACAGAACAAAGGGTGTAAAACATCCTTAACGAAGTCAAATAGCATGTTTTTACTGGAATCTACCTGGGTTCAAAGTTTTAGCTTTTTCACGCATTTTTTATTCAATATACCTTTACTTTATATATCTCCATGACTCCTAAACGATTTATCTACCCAAATATCATAAGCCCTCTCTAATGCGTTCAAAAACCATAGGCAATGACCAGCATTACCAACCAGCAGAAATAAACCGAACTGTAATGAACTCATAACCTACTGAAAACAGTAAGTTATGAGTTTAAATTTGGAACAGGTGTC
Organism: Xestia c-nigrum; assembly: GCA_916618015.1. NCBI lineage: Eukaryota > Metazoa > Arthropoda > Insecta > Lepidoptera > Noctuidae > Xestia > Xestia c-nigrum. The sequence goes on from OU745250.1 coordinate 25,013,087, forward strand.
AAATTCAAGTGAGTGTGATATTCTAGTACCTATCTACATTAAATCAGATATCGATACGAAACCCCAATTCAGTATGATTTTAATTATAAATCGCACGACATTTTGATCTCGAGTGACACAAGAATAGTGACTTTGTTAATTTGCCTATGATTAAAAAAAAAAAGACAGATATCCGAAACGCCGCCATTTCGAGCTGTCATTTGTTCGTTAGCTTTTTATTTCAAGCTACAAGTAGACAAATTTTCTGATAAGTTCTTTATTTCTGTCGAAAATGAGTGATAGTGACTCAGAAATTGACATGAACACTCCGCCAGATATCGTAAATGCAGCGACGAATGCAACTAATAACCTGTTGCCACAAAAACCAAGGGCCAAGTAACAATGCTGGTCATTTCTCTATGGTTCCTGAACCCATCATAGAGCCCTTATGATATTTGGGTAGATAAAGAAGTGTATGCAACTATACATAATTAGGCATTATGCACAGTCGCATAAACTACTATTATATTCAATAATTCCATAAACACAATATAATTATGAGCGACACCCAATTTCACCAAAACTTTGTGCTGCGTAGGTGACACCTAATTTAACGCCCAAAAACAAGCACTCAGTAGGATTTTCAACGCTAAACACTGCGTTGAGGGTTGAAATTCAAATTCCATCTCTTCCTGTTTATGAATGTAGTAGCTGTATGCTGGGCTGGACCTACGTATAGATACAATGTTTAACTGCAGTCCCGAATCAGTCGCGCGTTCTGCGGCAGTGGTGGAGTAGCGGAAAACAGACGCCTGCTATTCCAAAACCATGTTCCACCCTCAATATGTTGGCGCAAGCTTCCAGTCTAACTGGATGCAGATGAACTTTGAGATACTGGCAAATAGGTATTAATATCATCCCAAAATACAGAGTTTTTTTTAAAAACGATTTTAGGCGCCCTTAGTTAATTTTCGCAATGAATTAAAAATACATACCCAGATTTTAAACAAGTTTTATTTTCATTTTTTATGTAGTGGAACAAGAAAGATTATCTTCAGTTTATCCGTGATCACGAAACAACAGTAACTCGAAACAACAAATTCAGTAAAGTATTGAGTATTAAAACAAATAGTAAACATGGTAAATAACTCGTTATCAATGTCAATTATATTTTCGGATCCTCTGGGGGGCCTGGGCATGAGGAATCATTTATTTATGTGAAAACTTATCCACCTTTTGAGTAAACAAAAATCATGGAACTGTTAACCGTCACGTACGCATTTCGTTTTTAACTTCTACAGGTAGTCCCCAAAGACTGCCCCCCTGTATTTTTTTGTTACGCCACTATTTGGACCGCGCCTGTGCTGTGCAGTTTCTCGTTATCCATTGCGCCATTTCCTTTCTCAATATTTCTAGGGAAGTTATATTACGCGTGCATACATAAATACTAAAATAATGCTTTATTTAAACACTTACTATCATTGTTAGTAGTCTTGTTTTCGTCGTACTTGTGTCTCTTGTGCCAGATCTGCTGCATTACTATCACAACCACGATGAGGAGCAGCAGACAGGATCCGGATATCACCATCATCATCGTGCTCATACTGGCCATTCTGGAATTGACATAAAAATAACACTTTTATACTTGCGAGGTATACTGGTCCTAATAGTAGAGATAAATGGACAGTTGCAAAGAATAAAATTAGATCGGACAGCAATAATTCTTTTCGAATCGATGGTTTTACTTTAACCGTTTTGTTCCTTAGAAGTCCTGGTGTCTGCATCTTTAGGCACTACAACATATAGGGCATATAAGGACACGGTTTTAGGGTCTACCACACGCCAACAACCTTCAGTGAGTGTGACGAGCTTAAAGGTAGCGTCTCGTGCGTTAGAGTCGTCAGCGACACACTGCCGCCCGTCGCCCACAAGAGCCCCCGCGTCAACGCACACCAAGATTAGTCAAAAAACAACCCAACTGATACATATTTGATGGTGGCCATTGTTTGGCACATTTTCCGGTCTTTATTATGGTGTAAATTTTATTGTTCAAAGTCTAGTCTGTACTATTGTATTTTAATTTTTATGGTGTACATAATAAAGAGTATTCTATCTATATATCTAATGTAACTCAAATAAAATAATAATTAGACTATCATTTAGACTTGTCTTTGCGATTTAATTGGATGCAGTAAAGTGCAAGTGATCGTGTATCGGACGATCGAAATTCAAAGTGTGAAATATATAATTTCTGAATTTGTCCGTCCGTACTGTAGCTACGAATAAAACACAATAAAAAACGACTCGCTCAAGGTCGTTGTCGTCAACTGGCCCCTTAATCAGGAGCACCACATTGGCACTTTGTGGCAGCAGTAACAAGTTGGTAGCAAAAAACATAAACATTCAAGAATCAGCTCTAATACTACGTCAGTCACTTCTATGGCAGTGAACTCCGGTCAGTATCAATGAAGATGATGTCTTACTTGACGTCAGTATGAACCTCCTCCGGCGGGACGACCACACTTCCCCAGGTGCAAAGCGTTTTATTTTCACACCGGCACTCTTTGTGGTCATCATCCCCGGAACATTTACTATCGCACAAGCTGCAGTCGATCCTGTGAAATAAAACACATTAAATTTGTTATGTTGAACAGTTTTACTCGCACATGTTGAAGGGGAAGTTTCCTTCCGGGATATGAACCAATTTGTTTCCTCTAAACCTGTTGATTGCGACAGTAAACTTTTATATTATTAGTATGCTTATAATCTTGGTGTGAAATTGGAAAATATAATGAGTTTTTACTTACGGTTTAACAGCGGTGCATGATTTGGTGCTGTCATCATATTCGAAGTCGGCAAAACATTTACACTCTCCGTGCATATTGCAAGTGCCATTTGAACATTGCCCCTCACAAGGCTTGTAACACTTGCTATGGTCTTTGTCATCCTTTTGATAGCCACTGTTACAGGTACAGGAGTCAGGTGCTGAACAGACCCCATTAGAGCAATTTGAAGAACAATAAGGCACACAGCCGGTCACCGTCAGGTTGTACCCATCATTACAGAGGCACTGGTTGGGTTTAACGCAGCGTCCGTTATTGCACGGTGATGAACATATTGGTGTGCAGACTTCCCCTATTGATAGATAGCCCGTGTGACATTGACATTTCTCAGGAGCCACACAATCTCCGTTTTCGCAAGAACTACATTTCGGCTTGCAAGTGGATGCACTGGGTTCATATCCCTTATGGCAGGAACAGGTGTTTGGAGCGATGCAGTCTCCATTGCTGCAAGAGTTACATGTTGGCTTGCAGATGTTGTTAATGCGCTCGTAACCGTCAAAGCAAGAGCAGTTGTTCGGCGCAATACACTTTCCGAATTCGCAACCAACACAGGTAGGCTTACACACCGAATTAATTTCTGTTTTTTCAAATCCGAGGTAGCATTCGCACTGGTTAGGCGCTGAACAGAATCCATGAACACAGTCGTGTTCGCAAATTGGAATACAATTAAATGAATCGTTGGGGTCAGTTTTATAGCCGTCATTGCATTTGCATTTGTTAGGCTCGATACATTGGCCGTGCACACACAATGGACTGCAAATCGGTGCGCATGTGTTGTTTAATCGAATGTAGCCTTTGTGGCACCTGCAGTCATCGGGTGCAACGCAGTTGCCGTGCTCGCAGTTATCGCATGTGGATGGGATGCAGGTGTGGTTGAGGAGGGTAAGCGGGGGCGTGCACGTGCACGTGTCAACGTCAGTACAAGTTCCGTTGATGCACCTCGGGTTGCATATCGGCAAGCACTGGTCCAAGTCAACGTCGTAGTCGTAATGTTTGCAGCAAACAGGTATCTTCTGCAATAAGATATGAAATATTGTTCAGTAACGAATTTTTGTCTTCTTTTCAGAAATACCACTTAAAAGGAAAATGACGAATTATTTTATTTTAATCATCAAAACAGTCATTAAAATAACACCATAGAGACAGGTGGAATACTGAATTCGAAGCTCTTTGTGGAATTAGTATTTAAGCCAAACTTACTTGTGTAGTTCTCCCTCTGGCACTGAAAAGAAAAAAAGTGTGCATTAGACATAATGGTTTAAAAATATCATTAGAACATTAGTACCACGTGATATTTGTCAGCCGTGTGGCCAGAACCTCAAAGCACACATTCACTATCTATGTATGGTCAATAATAAAACAAAAGAACAAGAAACATGTAGCAGAAGCGTTTCACATTTCCACAACGACTTTCAACAGGATTGACGTAACGTTTTCGGTAGCTCATGTCAAAACAATAGATTTTGTAACTTCATCATCGTTATCGCTCATTATGACACTTAACCTGGGACCTAACTTAACCTGGTTATGAAAGTTAACCTGGGAAACATATAGAATATTAGTGGAATTCAAGAAATTATTAAAAACAAGTTAGAGAGCACTTTCCTCAAGCGAAACTTTCAACAAGAGGAAGTCATGACTACAGCTTATGTCATTGGTGACATCGACACATGGATGTTGAGGGTTTCATTCAACCACAGTTAAGCTGACTATAGAAATACAAAACTTATTTCTTATATCTATGCCTCCACCCCAGTGCAATAAAAAACGGAGAAGTTTTCTCGGTTATTGCCGACTACAATTCGTGATGTCGACAATCAATAGCTTCTTTTGATATCAGTAAGTGGGATCTTATTTAGCGGGTCCTATACCCCAATTTAGCCCAAGCCTCATCACCTGACTATCCTTCTCTCTACTTTAATTCGACTTTAAGTCCAACCGGATGAATACCAGTATTTTAAATGGCACTGCCTATCTCACCTCCACAACTCATCCACTGGGTATTATGAGACTCCTTGATAAGGCCGGTTTTCAGACTTTCAGCCCACTGACTTCCCGTTCCGCCTGTCAAATATTTACAAATGACACCGAAACCATGGGGTGAGCGTGCTTTCCAAGGCACGGACAAAAACTCGGCGTTAAGTGTGTGGTCACCCATCCACAGACTGCCCTAGGCAAGCGTTGTTTAACCTTTTAAAGATTGACCCGTGTGGCTGCTATTATTTAGCCACGAGCCCCCAGAACAGAAGCCACATAAATGATGCTTTATTCACAACACAATAGAATCCCGAAATTGTATTATTATTTTTATCAACGTTTACAACGACATTGGGAATTCAGATATGACTTAATGCATGGTACAATAATATATTTGACCATGACTTAATGGAAAAAATTAAAACGATATTATAGTTCTAAATAAATAGTTGTATTTATGACATTGAACGACAATTATGTTTCAGTTAGACAGCGGATGTATCGTCATACTGCCAACCATGATACGTGATGCCTCTGAACGATATATACCCGTAATTATGACATTGGACTATAGTACATATTTATTTAGATAAAATTGTTATTATCCCAAAAATAGATCGCTTTTAATTTTAAAAAATTAACAGAGGATCTATGTAGATTGCAAAAAAAAATAAACATAAAATTTTCAAACTGGGCAGACCTGATCCTAAAGCCGGAATTGTAACAAGACAAAAAACAAAAGATAGAGGATTACTATTAATTCAGGTAAAGAGAACTACAAGAAAAACACGATGTGTATTGTACCGTATAATATGTCCTGTCTGATACACACTACATAGGACATCTAAATCCCGGAATTTCTAAACTGACAAAGGTACACTTTGTCAGTTAGGAAATTCCTGAGTCAAAATAAAGTAGTAGATAGTCGGCCATCGGCATATTCGTATTTTTATAGGGTAGGTGTATCAGGGTATTGTCTACTAAGATATTATATAACCTATTAAAGCTCATATTCCAAGGTTCGGACGAGATAAATCAAGCCAGTTGTTACTAGAGGATATCGTAGCATCCTGATTGATATTACTCTATGTTGAGTAACATATTGCATTATATGATATGTAGGTATAAATATATATCAGTAACTTTACACAACTTTTAGTTATCCTTTGTTGCCCACTATTATTGCAAACGTTGCTACACAAAAAGTCACTTCAGTGCGGATAAGAGAGCTTATTCTTGAAGTGATTTTATTGTTCATACCGTAGTTGCCAATGGCGAACCATGTCTTACTTAACTTGTTGAAGAGCTTAACTTATCCCAAGTCAAAGACTTCAAGTCTAGAGTACATATCGGAAAGTGAATAATACTACAGATGATAGGTCGCATTGTTAATGTGTGATAGGTAATGTTGATGTTGGTGATGTGTGTGATAATGATCAGAGAAAGAGTGCCAATACATTTACAGTGTTGGAAGTTGGTATGTGCAATGTGCGTCGTAATAAGACAGCCAATCCAATCCTTGCGCCCTGTTCGATAAGTAAACGTAAAGTTTTGTTTACTAAAAATAAGGTCTCGAAAAGCCAGAAGTCTTAATTACTCTTTAAAGTTCCTAAGTGGCTGGAAGAAACTGGATAGCCATGATACAAAACCGCCAAAAGTGGAGAGATTTGGAAGAGACCTACTCTCAGCATTGTGTGAGAAAAGGAAGAAGAAGGAAAACGTTTCTATAAAGATGTCTTATGTCTAAAAACACATATTATGTGTGGCAACTAACATACATTGAAATCAAAATAGTCTTAAAGTACGATTAAGGCTTGAGGCTGTAGACCACAAGTGCGTGTGAACTTTTACAGTTTCTTCTATGAAGTTTATATGGTTGTTAGTTGGGACTTGTAGATTTGATCGGATTGGCTGTCCTACTGTGACATAATGGTAGTATCTGTCGTGACATCTGCTTACCTCTGCTCTTGTTCACATTTTTGTCTATTCGCGACATAGTCACACACTCGTTCACTAGAAGAACAATCGATTATTTTGTGTCGTGTGTGTATTTGTGTATGTTTCAGGTCTTATGTTCGAGCTAACAGTGTTCTGGGTTCGTAAGTTATAAAGTATTGTATTTGATTGTTCTATGTAAGTTATATATTCAAACATAAATAGATCTTAAATGGATTTAATAGGGTTTATAATCTATACTATATTCTTTAGCTAAAGCGCCATGAAGTATTTCGCAAAATAAATAGTAGCGGGGATGATTCTTCAAAAGTTCAAAAAATAATCTCCGAATAAAGTATTAAAGAAAACGTCTTACGCAACAGATTCTTCACAAACACCCTTGTCGTGTAGATTCAAACATTCACAAAACTGAAACACCTGTATTAGGAGTACCACTAAGATCACAACACGCGCAGGATTACGGTCCAACATTTTGTTCACATAGGTATAATCTTACTTCCGCGGCTCCTATGCAAGTGCACGTTGCTGTTCTATTTCCCTTGTTTTATAACTCATTAATGTACCACTCTGTTGTGGACACTGAGTAATGAGCGATAACAATAATCGCTTTCCGCAGAGAAGCCCACAATGTCCGTCCGATTTTATTAATGTCTAAAACTGCGATTTGATTAATTTGATGAACAGGTTTGTTGTAACAAAAACCGAACAACTGTGAAAAAAAAAACATGAAATCAAAATTCCTAATTAAAGGTTGAAATGTAATAGATGTACAGGGCGATTATTTTGTAGCGGTGACGTAGTACCTATTAGCTGAATGTGTTTAAACGCGCTACGCGGACGAAAGCTCACGAATGTATTGCGGTGAAGACTTGATGTCGATTACTTTAACATCTTAATGCGGAGTGCGAGTGACGAACAATGCCATTTTGCATAACGTTAGACAGTTTTATAGACGTCCGGCGCTTTGTAATAAATTTTCGTCGTGACGTCGATCGGGATAAGAATACATAATTTATAAATCACAACGCAATATTAGTAGAATGTAAACGCACTGTGTACACTATTGTGTGAGGATGAACACTTAATGTCACGTTTGCTCGCCGCTACGGCAAATGAAACTGTGATTTTAAACAGACGAATTGAATTAATATTCTTATCAGCCTGTGCTTTGGTTGTACATAAGTATACATATATTTGCATTTCAAAGTTATATTTGTAGTGGTACAATTAATCGTTGCCAATGAAAGGACAATACCTAATAAAACGAATTAACCTAATGACCAATAAACAATCAAAACAAAACTATAGCCAATCAATTTTTAACAATGAGTAATGAATAAAAACGTTTATGGCATCAAGCATTTATAAACTCACTCTTTTCCCCTGTACTACGAGTATAACAGTTTGACGGAACTGTAGCACATGTAGATGTGCCAAAATCCTTCCCCCAAACCCCCCCCCCCTTCCTTCTCCTTCTCAAAAGAAAATCTGGTCGTAAAAGATTGAAAGCTTTTTGAAAGGTATTTACTCATACTGTCTGTGTTTATCAATTTAGTTAGAGCATCCTCTCCGGGCGTTTCTATTAACTTCCAAATACGAAAATTTTTATTGGGAATCATCATTATGATCAATAATGTAAGTAAGTAAGACTGTCAATCTTTAAAGATACTATCTTTTTTTCTTTTACTGTTTATATACAAACAGTCTTTGAAACTTAAACAAGCCTTTTCCTGCCCAGCCTTTTCATATCTATGACGGGGTTGACTTAATTAAAGTCAAACAAATTGATAGAAACAAAAGCCACATTACAGCAACGTCATAAAAAAAAACAATACAATCATAGAGCAACCTGTATATGCTTTTCGGTATCAGTCCAAACAGTAACGTTTTCCTCGTAATAGTTAACTACATAGTTTATAACAAGGTATGACTACATTTAGCTTAATTAACTATTTATCAGAATTTGTAAATAAAGTCAACAGGATTATTAAATTGGTAACTATTATATCTTCCTGTTCGCATCTCAATTTAAGTGTAACGGCTCAGCATGGTTTTCCATCTCTGCATCTCCGACCTCCATTTATCGGCATTTAAAACTTCTTTCAGTCTCTCATAATTATCCTCTTCCTCTTCCTCAAAAGCCATTCATCTACGAATTTACGTTACTAGTATCATGATACATGTTCATGATGTGTATGTTTCTTTCTTTTCTTTCTTTCTTTCTTCTTATCATCATCAGCCTACTAGGAGTCCCATTTTGGTTCGAGGATGGTCCCCAGGAGGTTCCCAGTGGTGATGAAACAAATTACACAAAGTAATGTGCCCACTACGTTACTAGTATGCCTTAATTTAAACCGAAGTTTGCTATAGATCCCTTCCCTAATTGAAATCCAATTAAGGCGATTACATGAGCTACACGCGAGTTTTATAATACCTAAAAGTGTGTGTGTGATTCACTGCAATAAACAAAACCAGATAAATATATGATATTCTTCAGGATATATTCTAGCATGATAGTGTTCTAAACAAAAACATGACACAATTAGTTTTACTCGATAGAAAAAAATCACGAACTTTACTCCAAAAATTTTTTTCACCCAAAAAAAAACATACTAAATTACATGCAATCATTCTGATTTTTTGCAAATAATTCTACAAACTATATATTAGCATTATAGTGTTTTAGTTTTTTAGTCCAATCAATAGATTTTTTGGAAATAGATCGAAACCACTCCTTTCGCACTATTTGGCCCGAAGTGACTGACGTAACAACCACTTTTTCAACCACAGAGTTGCTAATTAACCGACTTCCAAAAAGGAGGAGGTTCTCTATTCGACTGTATGTATTTTTTTTTTATGTATGTTCACCGATTACTCGAAGACGCCTGAACCGATTCGAAAAATTCTTTTTTTGTTTGAAAGGGTATACTTCCAAGTTGGTCCCATAGCCACCAAATTGGGATCTGATGATGGAATCTTGGCGAAATCGAGGGAACTCTTCAAATTTTATCTGAAAACGTGTTGCGATTTTGGTATTTTCTACAACAAGTGAAGCATTTGCGTTTGATAAGAACCATTCTACCATCAGATCTGATGATGAAGCCAAGAGTTACGGAACTCCATAATGAGACAATGTACCGTTGTCGTGTTTGGGCTTGTTGTAATTGTAACGGTATGCACTTTCCATGTATCAAGCACCTGTGAACCACTAAAAAGTGAAAAATAAAAACTTTTTTGCAAAAAATAAAACCGACTTCAAAAAAAACAAAAAAGGTGAAAAATAACTTTAGCTTCTGAAGTCGGTGACAAAATAACTAAAGCAATCAAACAAAGGTCACCGACTTCAGAAGCTAAAGTTATTTTTCACCTTTTTGTTTTTTTTGAAGTCGGTTTTATTTTTTTTACTCATCTAGTCGCCTTAAAGAGAAATACTTGTCATTTACCCTTATCCCAATATAACTTGTGTACATGCAGCATGTCTTCTCCTTTCATACTTCTGTATTACTTATAGAAGAATACTTGTACATACTAATTTTAATTTGCTAGGTAGAGAAACTCACACGTCATAGATTGATCTGATAAGTATTCGAGGTCGATGACCGCTGGTAGAAGTGTAAATTTTAATTAATTATCCCACGATCTAATTGATAATAGGCTAGATGACAAAAAAATCTAATTAGTCCGTCAGGAACATCATCAAAAATATTTGGCCCGTATTTTTTCTTTTGTTACGTAAACCAAAATTGACGAAGATAGGACGCTGTTAAAATTCTCAATACGTCACGCCTAGGTATAATTTCTTAGCTAGCTCTGACATCACGAGCCCCCACTCCCGAGTTTTGATGCGTTTTATCTTTGTCAATAGTCATTGATTTACAAAAACAAAAAAAACGTGTCCATTATTTTCCAATAGTCTAACTGACGCACTAAATAGATTTTCAATTTTTTAATACTGTTTTCATGCCTATTGTCACGGATCGTACTACCTACCAGGATAAAAGTATCATATGTGTTAATTCAGGTTATAACCTATCTATGTGCCAAATATCCAAAACCGTTCCATTGTTTTTGCGTGAAAAAGTAACAAACTTTCATGCGTCCTCATCTTTCGCATCTATACTTATAATAAATCTGTAGAGAGGTCAATTCTGTACATGAAATATTTTTACAAAATAACTATCGGGGGGTGATTAGTGATCGATACTGATGCCAAAAATGCAATCAGTAAAATTTTTGTCTGTCTGTCTGTCTGTCTGTCTGTCTGTCTGTCTGTCTGTCTGTCTGTATGTTATTTATAGAAAAAAAAACTACTCGACGGATTTTAACGAAACTTGGTACAATTATTCTACATACTCCTGAGCAGGTAATAGTATACTTTTCATCACGCTACCATTAATAGGAGCAGAGCAGTGAAAGGAAATGTTGGGAAAACGGGAGAAGTTACTTGGTTTTTTTAGCTTCCGTCGCGTGTGCAACCTTAATGGTTAAAGCTACATAGAAATCATGTATAACGGAAATATTCCACATAAAATTATATAAAAAATATCCCAAGACAGCATATGTCTATCTTTTATAGTTGACTCACAATAACACGTGTAACTCCCGATAGCTTAGCAGTTCGGAGAATAAATGTGAATGTAAGTTTGTTTGTTGCGCTTTCACGCGACAACTACTGAACGGATTTGGATGAAATTTTGCACACAGATAGTTTATAACCTGGATTAAAACATAGGATACTTTTTATCCCGGCAGTAAGATTCCATGGGACAATAATCAAACTTCACGCGGGCGAAGCCGCTGGCAGAAGCTAGTTTTAAATATAAGTAGTAAAAAGTAAGACGAGTTTTAAATACCGCGTACCAATTCCGTCTAATTAAAAATTACTATTCTTTTTTGATTAACCTCGTATTTACCATGATGGAGGGACGTTAACTTCATACAATTCTCTAGCTACTTTAGTACAGGAAAATTTCGTTCTTATTATTAAATTGATTGGTAATGCAGAGAGTTAAATTCTACGATTGACTGACAGTATCTACATATCTTCTAAACCATGGGTTCCCAAACTTATTTTGTCTACTGCCCATTTTTTCCCCTACTTAAAAACTACTGTAACTTAAAATAAACTAATTATTTTAGCTATATAAGCGAAGATTAAACATTCACTCCACATGAGACTTTTACTATAACCCGCAAGAGTTAACTTGAGCGCAGTAGCTAATACACAACGGCGCTCAGGTGTCAAGTTAACTATTTGCTGTGCCCTGACAGGGTCTACAACGCCCCATTTTTTCCGGGACTCTTACTGCCCCCCTTTATGCCTGCAGCACCCACAAGGGGGCGTTATCCCCACTTTGGGAAAGGCTGTCTAAACTGTACGGAGCCGAATATAAATTCTAGTGCTAAATATCTAAGAGAACATCATTTGTTTAACTTTGCACTGGTTTTTGTTCATTTGATAATAAGCTGCTTTTGGGTTAGCTTGTCCCATCATTAATCTAAACTTTGTCCAAGAGTGGGCCCAACAAAATGCATGCTTTGCTGCTAATTGACAATACCAATAAAATGTCAACATACTATCTCAATAATCTCAACTTCCGATGATGTATGTGAATCGTATTTCGACGGATTCAAATCGTATTATATGACGCATAAACACACTTGAGACACCATTAACATTCAAAAATACAATAAAACCGTGAAAAGTCCTATGTTTGTGTCATTTACGAACATTAGGAATCTCTTGAAACATTTTCACGGGCTGTGGAATGAATTTCGAATCGACAAGTCATATGTCTATCCTTTTTTGTCATAACAATAACGAGCGAGATAGACATACGACTTCCTGAATCGAAGCGTTGTGAATATGGGGTATTGTTTGTCACAACATGGTTTGTTCCTTCTTAAAACATCCTATATTACCGACTAACCTAATTCCACATACTAAAACTGTGTAGGAAAGCTGTATTTGTTATACATATAATGCATCATCTGCCTAGCCTTTATCCTGTTGAACCTATTTGGTTTAAATTCAATAAAGAATCATCCTGGCTGTATAGTGTTCCAAATACAACTCTATTCTGAGTACTGACTTCACTTGACTTTGTCATACAATAGAAAAACTCTTACATTAAAAACGTGTGTTTTATTCCTCAAATATTAGAAGGTTATGGGCCCAGGCTAGTGCTATGGAAGCGAGCGGAGATTCCTCGTCACCATCGACGACCACGAAGGCGTCGGCACCAAATTCAATGATTTTTGGAACCACTACCGCTGTTCCAAATATCGAGAAACTGGAGGGAGCGAAGAACTATACTTCATGGAGCTTCGCAATGAAGAATACTCTCATTGTGTGCGACCTCTGGGACTGCGTAAACAGCCCTGCTGAATATAAAACACAGGTAGGAGACGACGATATCTTTAAACGTCTAGATGCGAAAACTATGGCGAAAATTTGCCTCTCGTTGACACCACGAGTATATCCAACCGTGATGAGTGCCACGACAGCAGAAGGAATGTGGAAGAAGCTACAAGCTGCATATGCAGACAGCGGCTTACTGCGGCGACTGAACCTCTTGCGCAGACTATTTAACTACAAGCTCTCCTCATTTAAGAGTATGGAAGCTTATGTGAGCGAGATACGAGCAACACAGCAACAGCTCATCGAAGTTAACGAGCCAGTAGATGACGAGTTCGTAGGACTGATTATGCTGACAGGGCTGACCGAGAAGTTTAATCCAATGGTCATGGCGATCGAAAACTCTGGAACGAAACTTACGTCGGACTCTGTAGCTGCGATCCTATTAAAAGAAGATCTACGTTATTCCCAATCGAAAGAGACAGATGCTGCGTTGACCGTTAATTCTACTAAGAACTCAAGCTTTCGCCCACCAGTTTGCACGTACTGCAAGAAGAAAGGACACCTCGTCTCAGAATGTCGTAAAAGGAAGTGCAAGAAGAATGTGACTAACTTAGTTTCTAATATTACAGATGTTACACTTTTATTATCTTTTACTACACCTCCTTTTCAGCTTCCCACATCCATCTCACCATGGTACTTAGATTCTGGTGCAACCGCACACATGTGCAACGACATACGCATGTTCAGTGACTTTGCACACAGCTCAAGCTATGTCATTGCAGCCAACAATGAAAAAATGGCATGTAAAGGTACGGGTACAGTTCAATTAAATGTATCCAATAGTGTTCATTCCATATCTAACGTTCTCTTTGTCCCCAAACTAGCTGCGAACTTATTATCAGTCAGTAGCCTAGTTCAAAAAGGTTTTGTAGTTATATATTCTCGCCAAAAGGTGCGACTATCCTTCTCAAACAAGAATGCAAAGTTTCCGGAATAACAGTTGCTACTGCTTCAAATAAACAAGGCATGTACAAGCTTGACATTTCCGAAAATCAAGCTCAGCTGATTACTGACAGAAAGCTACCAGCTGTGTTATGGCATAGACGTCTTGGACATATCAACGTCAAAGCGATGAATATTTTAAAAAAGTATTCTACGTCAGGCATAAACTATAATGACACGTTGAATGAAATCTGCATTCCTTGTGTACAAGGAAAATTTGCAAAAAGGCCGTTTAATAAGTCCAAAAGTAAGACAAAAAATAAACTCGAATTGATCCATACAGATCTATGCGGACCAATGAGTACGCATTCATGGGGTGGTGCCCTATATTTGCTTACATTTACGGACGATTTTACTCGAAAAACTTTTGGTTTTTTATTAAAGTCTAAAAGTGAAGTTTTTTCGAAGTTTGTCGAATTCAAGCATCATGTTGAAAACCAAACTGGTCTTAAAATTAAAACTTTACGATCAGACAATGGCGGAGAATTCGTAAACGGACCGATGTCTCCTTTTTCGCAGGAAAATGGAATAGTTCATCAGAAAACAGTCCCATATAATGCAGAGCAAAATGGAACTTCAGAACGCGTCAATAGAACTGTAATTGAAAAAGCAAGAACAATGCTTCATGACTCCAAGCTACCAAAAGCTTACTGGGGTGAAGCTGTGAATACAGCTATCTATTTAAAAAACGTAACACCAACTCAAGCGTTGAACAATAAAATTCCTGACGAATTATGGTATGAAAAACCGATTGATTTATCACATCTTCGTGTTTTTGGTTGCGAAGCGCATGCAACAAAAGCTTGTATCTTTGTTGGTTACTCAAGTGAGAGTAAAGGCTATCGCCTTATAGATCCTCATAATCCCAGATCGATCATTGTCGCACGTGATGTCATCTTCATCGAAGATAAAGTGGGAAACCCTGCTACAGCAGTGGAACCTACCACTACTACTGCCGACAGTACCCTCATTTACGACCAAATAAGGATAGAAAATTCACAACCAGTAACACCAGAATCGTTTACAGATACTGAACGAATTGAAAGCCAGCCAGAAGTTTCAGAAGCAGAAACATCACAGGAGTACTTGACTGTCGAAACTTTACAACCAGTAACACCAGAATTGTTTACAGATACTGAACGAATTGAAAGTCTGCCTGAAGTTTCTGAAGCAGAAACATCACAAGAGTATTTGACTGCAGATAACGAATCCAGTGAATCAGCATCAAC
This sequence comes from Xestia c-nigrum, assembly GCA_916618015.1. Lineage (NCBI taxonomy): Eukaryota > Metazoa > Arthropoda > Insecta > Lepidoptera > Noctuidae > Xestia > Xestia c-nigrum. Next base: position 25,028,434 of record OU745250.1, read on the forward strand.
TTCTCCAGAAACAGACAGCACGATCAATGAACCCAAATATCCGAAACGACAACGACAACCACCTGACAGATACAGTCCGTCGATGTTTATGGTGTCAGACTATGAACCGGAAACCTACAAACAAGCCGTAGAAGATGTTCACAGTTCTGAATGGCAAAAAGCTATGAAAAATGAGTACGATTGTTTAATGAAACACGGGACATGGCAATTAGTAGAGAGACCCACAGACAGAAAGATTATTAAAAATAAATGGGTCTATAAAATAAAAAAGAATACTAACGGCGAAGTTGTTAAATTTAAAGCAAGATTAGTATCAAAAGGCTTTACCCAGGTGCATGGTATCGATTACGGTGAGACTTTTTCTCCTGTAGCACGACTGTCGTCAGTTAGACTGCTTCTTGCGTTTGCCGTACAACTTAACGTCCAGTTAGATCACCTTGATGTAGAAACCGCTTTCTTAAATGGCGATTTAGAAGAGGAAATCTTCATGGAACAGCCGCCAGGCTTTGAAGTAGACCGAAAAGGAAAAGTTTGCTTACTTAAAAAATCGCTATATGGCCTAAAGCAATCCCCTAGACAGTGGAATATAAAAATCTGCGAAGCCATGAATAGCTTATCGATGACACAAGCAGCAAACGAGCATTGCGTTTATTATAGACGAGACGGTAACAAAATACTTGTAGTTTCCGTATTCGTGGACGATTTTTTCATCCTCTGTAATAATGAATGTATGAAAGAGACCTTCAAGAATTCACTCAAAAAAGTTTTCATCGTGAAGGATCTTGGTCTTCTGAAAGACTGCTTAGGCATGCGAGTTATTCAAACTGTTGATAACATCACACTTGACCAAACCAAGTACATTGAAAAAATCGTTGAAAAATTTGGAATGAAAGATGCAATTCCAATCTCCACTCCAATGGAAGCTGGTATGAAGCTCACCATTCCTGCCAAGGAAGATGAGAGACCTGATTTACCGTACCAACAGCTTATCGGATCTCTAATGTACATTTCAATAGGAACAAGGCCTGACATATCGCATACAGTGTCTTATCTGAGCCAGTTCAATGTACATTACGGGGAGGTGCATTGGAAAGCTGCTAAACGGGTACTCAGATACCTGAAGGCAACAAAAGACTTAAAACTTTGTTTTGATAAAAAGGAAGAAAGCTATCCTATCGGATACGTAGACGCTGACTACGGCAGTAATGTCATAGACAGACGATCATACACAGGATACGCCTTTAAAATGAGTGGTGCGTGCATATCTTGGGAATCGCGCAAGCAGCGCACACCTGCACTGTCCACCACTGAGGCTGAGTACATGGCACTTACTGAAGCATGTAAGGAAGCCATTTACATGAGATCACTCATTAAAGAAGTTTTCAACGTCGTTCAGCCCATTACCATTCATTCGGATAACCAAAGTTCACTCAAACTCACTCGAAATGATACCTTTCATAGTCGCACTAAACACATAGACATAAGGTATCACTTCATTAGGGAACTTTCACAGACTGATTTCATCCTACAGTACATTTCAACAAATGACATGCTAGCTGACATACTCACTAAATCACTAACCAGAATTAAACATTCTAGATTTACAAATGCTTTAGGTTTAGTTAAGAGGAGTTAGCAATTTCAATATATTTTTTGTACTGAATGTATTTGTTTTTTAAGGGCTGTCATATTTTTTGAATTGTATTTTTTATATACAGGTTGATCTTATTTTTTTTGTTTGTACCTATGGAATATCTTTGGTACAGGATGCTCCATTACGGGGAGGTGTTGAACCTATTTGGTTTAAATTCAATAAAGAATCATCCTGGCTGTATAGTGTTCCAAATACAACTCTATTCTGAGTACTGACTTCACTTGACTTTGTCATACAATAGAAAAACTCTTACATTAAAAACGTGTGTTTTATTCCTCAAATATTAGAATATCCAACTATCTTTGGGAAAAATTTCCATGATCGGTTGTTATTGTTTACAGACATCACTTTGTCTAGACCCACGTGGGTAAAATAGCAATTTTCGTAATACCTACAACTAAATAAGAATCTCCACGGAGCAAACTAACTTGCTTTACATATACTCACAACTTACATAGTCCTTTAGCCTCATCTACGTCCATACATCTGGCCATCCACGCACGCCTAGTTGCTTTTAGACCACAGAAAGCTTCTTTCAGCAGAGCAAGTTAACACTATAATGATGGTGATCAACACTAAATTGAAACACTAATATTAAACACAGGAACATTCTAATTTTCGTCAAGATACGCGGTTCGAACAAACACATTCAGCGATCACATTTTGGACTAAAATACTTTCGTTTTGTACGCAAAAATCACCTAATTCTGTATGTATAAATAATTATATTGTAAATGTAAAGTTTAGTGTAGGTTGTGTATAGTGTATTTTATGTTTATGAATATTTTAGCATGAAGTTAAATCCACTAGTTTTCAAGAAACACTGCGCTTATCCGTCGTGTATATCACTAACTTATCCAAGGTACATAAGGATAATGTTACGTTTGACGTTAATTTTAGAAACGTTCGTGTTAACACGAATATATCGAACTGAGGTCAATGGGTCCCGTAGGTTGCATTTTTACCTAACTCCTTAATGAAATTGGCTTGATTAAATTATAAACTATTTCGTTTCCTATCACCAAGTATGCTGATATGTATTTAAATGGGTGATGGGATGTTTTAATTTGGCTCACATAAGATTTTGTAATAAAATAAGAGACAAACAAAACTGCCAAAATAATGTAATACAGCGTGTCCAAATTGAACAAGACATTTTGCAACCACGTCTTCTACAACCCATAAATAATAACCATTGAATTATGTCTACTTGTGATCATTTTCTTTTCTTTATTGATTTTCTGTAATATTTTAGTGTTCACTAATCCTTGCCACTGTCTTTTAGTTTAAATATTTTATTTTATTGAACTATTGTATAACTATCGGTACAAACTTGTAATTGACCATATTGATGTTATTAACTAAACTATTGTATCGGCCTAGCTGTAAGTTTTCCGAAAATAACAAATAAACATGGATGATTCATACGCACAACCTAAACCGGATTTCAGAAGTGACGTTATGATTGTTAAATTTGTTAAGTCTTTATATGGAATGAAATGACGTTTAAGATCCCTGAGGAGGTCAGTTACGAGTTGTATTCACTGCCAAAGGTCACCGCTTTGCAGCCGTTGGGCCATCTGCCAGAAAAGTCAGCCTTAAGTGCGTTGTATATGTTACCGGCCAAACCCGATTTCAGGACAAACTAGTTTTGCCTAGGCTAAATTAGACCGACATGGGGCACCCCGACACGTATAGATAAGGTTAGAAGGGTATACCCTTCGTGGTTATTTTTTAATAAACCATTCAGAAGTAGGAGCCCCGCGCATCCTTGAACGCGCATGCAAGAACGAGCTCAAATCCCTCCAAAAATCGGGTCGTCCTGAAATCGGGTTTGGCCGGTAACATATAAATAAACAACTCTATTGTATTAACTAGAGATGACGCTTAAGAGCCAATAAAATCTTTTTGGGGAAGATGTTGGCTCACATTCTTATAGAAGTGAATAGATTATAGCATTACCTTTTCTTAATAGCTGGCTTATAGTGGAAAGCTTAATGAGGTGGTTGATCCACCTCATTAAAATTTGGTGATCAATTTACTAAATTTGGTGATCAATTCACTGAATTTGGTTTAATAGTAAAATTTAGAGTGCAGTTATGACTACAATAACTTGTGCCATTGTAATTTTTGGTATTAATTTTTTAGCAGATTGATTGATATTTTAGATGTTGTTGTTATAGATGTTGTTGGTCACAAAGTAGTTTTAAGTGGTCATTATATTTATCCCTTTTTCTTAATGGCTGCGTTTAGACGTTGATGATAACTTTCTGATATTCGACGGTTAGGCTAAGTTAGCACGACTCGCGGAATTAATTGATGATTGGACCACACAATTATACACTCGAGAGCAATGAATCCGGGTCACTTAAAGAATGTTAAAAATCTCGGAAACTAAAAATGATAGGTTAATGCAATAAATTGTATTTAATAGACTATGTAATACTCCTTAAATGAAAGTAAAAAAAATATGAGTCACCGTACATTTTATTAACACAAAATTACATAAAGAAAAAAACTGCTGATCTCTCCTTAAAACAAAAATAGGAAATATGAAATTTTTGAACTTTATTACGATTTTCTTGAATTTTAATACTTCGTATTGCCTCCTCGTGCTTCCATTACTGCGTTTACGCGGTTTGGCATGCTGTACACCAAGTTCCTTATACGATTTTGGGGAATATTCTCCCATTCCTCTGTGAGAGCAATTTTGAGCTCACGAAGCGTGATTGGGGGAGGGTTTCGTTGTTTTACGCATCTGCCTAGCTCGTCCCAAGCATGCTCGATCGGGTTGATATCCGGGCTGCGCGCTGGCCACTCCATACGAGTAATGTTCATCTCTTGAAGGTAGTCATTCACAATCCTACCTGTATGAGGTCGGGCATTGTCATGCATAAATATAGCATCCTCACCTAAATTGACCATAAATGGACCAACGTGATCATTGAGGATTTCTTCCACATATCTTACGCTAGTTAAAGAGCCGTTTTCTATGATCACCAGCTCTGTGCGACTTTCAGAAGAAATTCCGGCCCACACAAGTACAGACCCACCACCGTAGGCTACTTTTTCTTCGATGCATGCTTGCTTGAATGTTTCCCCTGGTCTTCGATACACTCTGTGTCTTCCATCGTGCTTGTAGAGCATAAATTTTGATTCGTCGGAGAACATAACTTTTGACCAATCTTAAATACTCCAATTTACGTGGCTCTAGGCATATCTTAGTCTTGAAATACGATGCCCACGCTCCAGTTTAGGGCCGTTTGCAGGTCTAAGGGGTTTTAAGTTAGATTCAGCAAGCCGACGTCTTACTGTCCATGCACTTGGGTTACTTCCTCCGAGGCGTCGAAACTGATTTGTGAGTTCAGTTCCTGTGAGAAAGCGATTTCGAAGCATGGTGTTCACCAAGTATCGGTCTTCTCGTGCTGTGGTACACCTGGTTCTGCCCGTTCCTGGTCTGCGTAGGTTAGAACCAGTTTCTTCGTAACGTCGGAGAACTCTTTGTACTGTTGACAGCGACACACCGACAGTCCTGGCTGTATCGCGCTGACTCCGGCCGGTTTCCAGCATTGTAAGTATTCTGGTGCATTCTTCAGGCGTAAGCGACATAATTTCAGCTTGAATAATGAATATAGAGCACTATCAACATGGTTTATGTACCCACATATATGACAGATTACAAACAAAGGCAAAACCAAATGCTGTAATTTCGTAGTTCCATCTTCGAAAGTGGCCCTTTTTCAAATTTGATTTTTTATGATATAACTTTACAATAACTAAGAAGTTTTAATACCTTCATTTAAGGAGTATTACATTGTCTATTAAATACAATTTATTGCATTAACCTAGCATTTTTAGTTTCCGAGATTTTTAGGATTCTTTAAGTGACCCGGATTCATTGCTCTCGAGTGTATTTTATTTATGAGCTTACGTCAAAAGTTAGGTCCGACCCTATCAGGGTCTTCAAGCGAGAAAAGGAACACTAAAAAAAAACTCATTTAAAATTTTATCCCATTTACTATATCTGGATAACCGTTGTAGTTACTCATGGAAACCGGGAAATATTTATTGATAAAAATATGAGGATATTTCACCAAATAAACCAATTATAGCTAGTTTGCTCATGTATGGTAGGTATCACAAATCGACCTCCCAGATATACATGTGAGGAAGTCCCAAAGTCCGATAAGTACGCTGTTACAGAAAAACAACCTATTTCAGAAAATAGTTAATTCATATTATTCTGTACCTAAGAGCAGTAGCTACTAGCTATTGGTTTTATGTAAGTATGAGAATGAGCATGACCAACGCTTTCTTTTTTTTAGATGGGAAATCATCAAAAACTCCTCCCGCTTTGGGCGGAGTGGAAGGGAGTGTCAGGTGTTTCGGGGCTACGGTATCTCTTTCGAACAGTCCCGCAGTCCCGACTGGCATCGCCCTTTGGATCTCTTTGAGGCGCGCGTGGTGTGACAAAGTTTTACGATCATCATCTGCCTAGCCTTTCCCAACTATGTTGGGCTCGGCTTCCAGTCTAACCGGATGCAGCTGAATATCAATATTTTACATGGAGCGACTGCCTATCTGACTTCCACAACCCAGTTAATACTGGGAAATACGATACCACTCGGTAAGACTGGTGTCAGACTTTTGGGGCCACTGACTACCTGTAACGACTGTCAAAGATAAACAAATGACAGGGGACCCACGGCTTAACGTGCTTTCCGAGGCACGGAGGAAACTCGGTATGTAAGGGTGGTCACCCATCCACAGACCAACCTGGGCAAGCATGGCTTAACCTAAAGATCGACTGATAATATTTAGCCATCGTGGCTAAGTTTTACGATGTACTTAGATAATTCTGGACTACTTTAGATCAGTCCATATATATGTGGATATACGTTTTATACGGATAATGATCTTGATGCAAATCTGAAGTTAATTAAGACGACCTGCATTTCATGAATCTGCATCAGTTTATTCATCTTTCATATTTAAATATTTCCACTGATTTCTGCAATGCACATGCCCAATTACTTCAAAATAATAGAAGTATTACACGCGTTGTAGCCGTTTTAAGTAACTAGGTATACCTATAAATACATACATCAACAGCCCGACTTCTTCACCCATTGCTGGATATATGCCTCTTTAGGTATAATATAATGGGTATAATATAATGCCAAACTGCGCTGCGTAGCAGAGTGGCCATTGTTATATCCTAGGTATTGGTTCATGTGATGGCGTCCCCATTCTCGAGCGTAAGTACCTAATAGTTTTATTGTTATTAATTCACTTATTTCAGATGATTGTTGATTCTAATTAAATTGTATGTAATGTGTATTGATTGTATGGAACAATCAATACACATTACATACAATTTAATCAGAATCTATTAGCACGTTACTAACATTACTTAGAATTAAATAATTTAAACTAATATTTGAAAGAGGAAAGATTTTATTTTTTGTTTGTTTGTTTGTTACGATTTTACTTAGAACTCCTCAACCGATTTAAAAAAATATTAGAAAGCTACGTCTTTACCGAGTAACATACGCTTCTTCTTCTTTATCGTGTGGTTAGTTGCCTAACCTGGTGTCAGAGTTCTTAAGCCGCCCATGTGCCTCTGACTTGGCTTAACATGCCGTCGAGGAATATCTCTCAGGTATACTGGTTTCCTCACGGTGTTTTCCTTCACCGAAGCTAGTGATAATTATACAATACGCACATGAATCCGAAAAATCAGAGGTGCGTGCGTGTACATCTATACTATATACTATATATAATATTATAAAGAGGAAAACTTTGTTTGTTTGATTGTAATGAGTAGGCTTAAAAACTACTGGACTGTTTTTAAAAATTCTTTCACCATTTGAAAGCTACATTTTCCACGAGTAACATAGGCTATATTTTATCCCCGTACTCCCACGGGAACGGGAATTATGCGGGTGAAACCGCGTGATGTCTGCTAGTACCTACGCTATAAATTATATTGATATCATGCAAATTTACCGAGTTATCCCAATTTTCGAAGACGAAGTCGCGGGAGAAGTGCTAGATTACAATAAAATCAAAATTGTGTTAGTATTTGACATAAACTATTAGTTAGTGAGCGCCCAAAACAATGTGCATCCTTTTGTTATATTTATACAAACATGGTAGCAACACCAATAACTACATAGGACTGAAACATAACTGTGATGCATTAAATTTTCTTTCGGACTTTCAGCCCACGACAGTTGATGGATAGAGAAAGAAAAAACCTAGATGCGTCTACCCCAAATAACATAAAACAAGGACAGATAGGGCACAAATATAAAGATTCTGATCTGATTCTGATTTTGATTCTGAAAGATGATGATGATGAATGCCGAGCTACTACTTGGAAATCCATGGTAGCAACAGTGCTTTCAAATTTATAACCCTGCATATATCTTGTATTAAAATAGCATGCCAATAAATTTCCATTTATTTGCTTTTACATGAAAAACGAAACAACAAAAGGAAAACTAAGTAGAAAAACAAAGCAGCTATTCAAAAATGTCTTGTAAGTCTTGTACCGGTGCAAAAGATACCAGGAAAACATGGGCGACAAAGAGAACAACATTAACGGTATGCTATAGGAAAACAACAACCGAAACGATCCCTTTAACATCCTGTCACGTGTTCTAGTTGCGCAGGAGTCGTTATCGATGCACTAGTACTAGCTGCATATAACCGCACTCATTAGGGAAATAACTAGTAAACAGCCACTAGTAGTTATTGCATGTTTTTGCTATTTACTGTAAATAGCTAGGATTCAAGGTTATATGCCATGGCAATGGCGTCAAAAGGGCAAACCCGTAAACGGAAGGTTCCAGGCAACTGGAATTTAAATACATTCCTGAAACGCAGTTTATTTTGTTCCGTACTGAAGACTAAGCAACTACGAAGTTTCCTTTTATCCTATTATAAAACTTATGCAAACGGGTGTTTATCACGAACTTTATCTTTAACCAGCTGACCCACGCAACTTCGTCTGCGTCACATAAGAGAGAGAAACGAAAGGAATAAAACGTCCCCGTTTTTGCAACATTTCTCATTCCTGCTCCGCTCCTAATTATTGTAGCGTGATGTTATATAGCCTAAAGCCTTCCTCCATAAATGGAATATCCAACACAAAAAGATTTTTTTAATTCGAGCCGGTAGTTCCTGAGATTAGCGCGTTCAACCAAACAAACAAACAAACTCTTCTGCTTTATAATATTAGTATAGATTTAAGTTTTGACTGGATTACTGGACCACCAGCCGTGGTCGCGGGAAGACTGAAGTTTTGGAGGTACCGCCACAGCAAAACATTGGGGCGATACGTTTATTCATCTACGGCGTTTTTTCGTTTTATCCTAGTGACTGGGTTCTGGACGTCAGATAACCGCTCCATGTTAATTTCTGACAATCAGCGGCATCTGATTTAATTCTAAGCTAACCCCAACTTCGTTAAATGGTATAAAATTAGTGTGTGTAATGTCACTGTCTCATATATGCGAAGCAACTATAGTAGCCAGCAAACTGGAGGACCCTACTGAAAGCGCTAAAGTAGCTCAGTTTTAGGCCAACAGTTAAGATTGCCATATAGAGAGTAGCCGGCAGTCAGATAGTTTGGTGGACCAACCCGCACTGATCCCGCAGGGTGGATCGCACCCCTCTTCCCGATCCCTGAAAGGAAGTCAGTGTCCCACTAGAGAAACAATCATCATCATCAACATTTTAGCCGCCAGACGTCCACTGCTGAACATAGACCTCCCCCAAATTGACCGATCCAGTGCGACTCTCATCCAACGGATTCTCGCAACCTTCACCAGATCATCGGTCCACCTAGTGGGAGGTCTTCCAACACATCGTCTTCTGGTTCACAGTCACCCGTCCGTTCTGCGAGCAATGTGCCCTGCCCACTGCCACTTAAGTTTGGCAATTCTTCGAGCTACGTCGCTGATTCGAGCTGATTCGATCGCGCAATGAAACTCCGAGCAGAGCTTTCTACTGCCCTTTGGGTGACTTTTAACAATATTGAGCAACAATATAAACAGCTTATGTCCAAAGATTTTAGCAGGACAGGTATGTTCAGGGTGTACCTATCTTACATATTTGGCTTTTGCGGATGCTACTTCATAAACAAATTGCCCCGTTTTAAAACAATGCTATCATTGTTTGAAAATGAGCAATTGAATGATAAATGACATAATGAGTAATAAAAATCATTCAATTAAACTTTGAGGAAATCAATAATACCTAATGTATACTAATTATTGTCTTTTTTTGTGTACTGCATTTTTGTTCTTGAAATAAAAGAATATTGTGAAAATACACTGAATTCCGTGTAATTTTAAATGTGGTTCGAACAAAAACCACTTTGAAAACTCTGTAGATTATAAATTAATTTATTAATTAAAGTAGGTAAGATATTTTCCATTGGTAAAACGACGAACTTTCATGTAAACTTTTATATACTGTGTTTAAACCTTTTGGGGGAGGTATTTTTGATACCTTTGTATTGAAAGTAATCTTGTGCAAAATATGGTGCTTCCAGACCCATTGGTTTAGCTAATTATGTTAGAGGATTTAAGTAAATTGGACACTACAACAAAAAACTTGTTCTCATTCATACTAAAGACCTACATCGACCGTCGCGGACCCAGAATGGTTTCCTAACGTTCTCCGGAAAACGACAGGACTCGGTTTCGACTGTCACGTTCCAAATATTTGGCACTCGCAAAATCTAGGCATCATACTTTCTTCGTAGACTAGAATGTACTGTACATGACACGTGACAGGATGACAGCACCTTGGATAGCTCGGCTTTATTACTGCTGCTGCACTTTTATTGCTCACCGAACAGGAAGCTAACGGCCTCTGAGATTAACCTGTAGACCTTTGTTCGAATATCTTTGCCTAACACTACATGAAAGCCTGAATAAAATCATACTGTCGGAATTTCAACTCTCGATTCAGGTTCGAAAGTTGAAACTCCAACGGTGTGCTTTTGTAAAGGTGTTACTACGGCTCGTACACACTAACACGATACGACGTCGCAGCGTGCTATCATAGGAATTTATGTCAAAACAAATAGCAATAAATCTGCAGTGTTCGCAGAAAATAGGCTGTTTTTCCCTGTACTAAAGCACAGCTAAAGAGTTTCAGTAGGTTGACTTCGACGTAGATTCCCACCAATGTGATGTCGTATCGTGTTTATGTGTACGAGCCCTTAGAAATAACTGACATTGGTCACGTGCGCAATAAATGTGAGCACTGGTAATAAATACAAAGGTAGCCTGATATAATGGTTAAAAGGTGGCAACAGGCAGACCACCTCCTAAGGTGGTCCCTGCCGTGCCGTCGCCTAAGGATTCTATAGACTTTTAGCCATAGTGGCTGTAAAATATGGCATAGAGTAATAACGATGATCATAAACAGGTAAGTATGAAAAGGTGCTCGGATATGGCTGTAAGTTAGGACGGGGGGGTGGTAATTTTCGGAACTACTAATCCGATGCCTAATAATCTTTACTAGTATGAAGCTACATTGCCCCGAGTGTAGAGCCGTGTATGGCTATATTCAATACGTTCCTCTAGGCTATCTTAAAATCGTAACGCGAGCGAAGCCGCAGGCTGATGTTTGTACTTAAAAAATAAATTGACTTTAAAACAAATGATCACTGACTTTCGTCGTTCTCTTATGAACTTAGAGGGTTGTATTTATGATTTTGATGATTATAATTTTATAACTACACTAGCTGACCCACGCAACTTCGTCTGCGTCACATAAGAGAGAAAAACGAAAGTGAAAAAAATCCCCGTTTTTGCAACATTTTTCGTTTCTGGTCCGCCCCTAATGGTCGTTGATGTTATATAGCCTAAAGCCTTCCTCGATAAATGGACTATCCAACACAAAAATAATTTTTCGATTTGAACCAGTAGTTCCTGAGATTAGCGCGTTCAACCAAACAAACAAACAAACAAACAAACTCTTCTGCTTTATAATATTAGTATAGATTACAGTCGCGAACTATATAATTAACACACAACCCAGCACTGGCCTGCAAATTGCAAAAATAATAAGAAAATTTTGATTTTGCGTGCTACAAACCGTAAAAAACCAGTAACCGACCGTAACCAAAAAATAAAACCGAAGAAAACCCAACTCTGGGTTAAGCTCGCCTTTGTACATAAGCTATATGTATAGTTGTTGTATTTTTTGTGCAATAAAGAATAAAGAGTAAAGAACCTAAAGAACTAGACTCAGTTTGGAAGATCGATTTTATGGCTAAATAAATTTTGCTTCGAAGGTTTCTCTTAAAGTCAACTGCATCCAATAAATAAACAATGAGTTAATTAGATTGCATTTTTATAACATTAAAAAACATGTTTATACATTTTAATTGCTATTACTATGTACTGCACAAACGATAACATTCTATTGTCGATAGGAACAAAGCCGGCGAACTATCGAACAAGGAAAGTTATTTATAAGCGGGTATTGCGGTGATATGACTCTATTTATGTTGATGCAACTCTGTGAGGTAGCCCCTTATCAGTGTAGTACAAGGAATTGAAGGACATCCGGACGAGATTGTTGTAAAGTTATTAACTTTTGCCGGTTCTCCTTATAAAGTGGGCGGCATTGCGTTATGAAAATTATCTTGTGTAACATCCGCTGTTTCTGACATATCTATGATTGCAATTAATTGAAGATTTGTAGCATAAAAGTTATGCCTGTTTTCACTCAACGGCCTAGGCGACAACTAAATTGCTTGCAAAAGTTAATTTATCAACATCAGAACAATATTTAGGTTACGCCATGCTGTAATCACGATTTTCACTACGGGTTGAACTCTATTGAACTCTCGATTTGTTAAAAATCGAAACACCGGATCAGACTTCAACGGCTAATCCTTAAGCCCTAGGACATTAGGGGTCAGTGGCGTTTGCCGAGTCAAAAGGCCAAACAGGGCCTCTGTTTTCGGATGGGAAATCATCAAATGAACCGAACTCTGGGCGGAGCGGAAGGTGTCAGACTTTAACTGCGCGGGACAAAAACAAGAGGTATGTCGGTGGCGTGGCGCGGGCAAGGTGATGGCGTGGCGCCGCTTCTTTGAAATTTCATATAAAATGTATAGAATATGTGTTGCGCGAGACATACTGAGCCGACAGCGGCATGGCGCCGCGGGCGTGGCGAGGGCGCCGCGTTCACCCCCTCGGCGCAGTTAGCAGTGGCATGCACAGGGCGGGAACAAGACGGCGAAAATGCGTGACAATTTAAACTTTAAAGACTAGTGCGCCCGCGCCTCGCCTTTCCGACGCCGCGGCCGTTAGCGCACCTGTTCTGCGCTGCGCCAGTGCCACGCCATCACCTCGCCCGCGCCGCGCCACCGCCGTACGCTCTTTGTATTTGACCCGCGTCTTAGCCCTTTGTGTTTCAGAGCCGCCGTGTCTCTTTTGAATAGTCTGATGCCACCAAAAATCAGTGCAGAGGGCGGAAATGATGCTACACACTACACACACACCCTGGCCACATTATATGCTACTGATAACACTTGCAAGCCTGCGGTCACATGGATCACAGCTGACGCATCACTTGCGTTCACACTCCGCTCCCAATGTGTGACCGCGATAAGATAAACGTTGCCAATTTTAAATAATGTACCTAGCTTTTGTAAAAATGGTTAATTTTGAATAGCATTACATAACACTGTTTTAGCTTTCACGGTTTAAAACTGAACTTATTGTTCTGGCATTCTAAACACAAGTTAAATCTCACACAGGGCCGGCAGTCTCGACAAAATCGCTAACTTATGATCGCTGATTACTAACGAATAAATTCGGTTGAAATAATGATGCTTGCAAATAATAAAAGCCTTTACATCTTAGATACGTTTCTCGTAAGCATAATTATTGCAACCGAATTTATTCGTTACCTAGTTATCAGCGATCGCAAGTTAGCGATTTTGTTGTTATCTCTGTCGAGACTTTCAGCCCTGGGCGCCAGAGCTCATCGAAAACATTCTTTTCCCTAGTTGTAGCGCTGCATCGGCATAGTGCTTAGGTAAGTAAGTGTTTCTTGTACAATTATTGAAGCTATTATTTTTTTCTTTTGAGCTCCCGATATTTCAACGCTGTTGCAAGGGCCATGATCGCGGGCCACAATTAGAGGTTGCAATCGATTATTCGAATATTCGAATTATTCGAATTATCTTTTCAAATTTATATTCGAATAGTAAATAAAAATAAATTCGAATATTCGAATACTAGCAAAAATGTTACTTGTCCAAAGTCTATGTTGGTAGAACTTTAAAAATTGTTGTTGGCAACACTTCTAGACGGTATGACTTTGATGACGCCATTATTTTGAGTTACGGAAATAGTCCGGGAGGTATCGTAGCAAGTTCATGCAAGCGGCTGACGCATAATCCCCCCACAACTATGCAGCTGACGATTTCTGCCAGTTTCAGCCGGCGTACTATGAGTTATGACTGTTTTTTTATTTTGTTTACAACTTTCGTAACCTCCAAATCCTACACCCACAGCTACTTTAGCAGTTTTTTTTTTTGGGATTGGAAATCATCAAATACCTTCTCCCACTCTGGGTGGAGCGGGAGGGAGTGTCAGACTCTTACTGACTAAAACCCATCCATGCTCCTTCCTCGCCCTTTATGTTCCGGGGCCGCGGTACCTCTTTCGAACAGGCCCGCAACCCCGGCAGGCTTCGGCCCTTGCGGGCCCCTCCCCTTATGCTGACATCTCTTTGAGACGCGCGTGGAACACGAACGCGCCGTCGACACGGCCTGTCGTCGTTAGACGGACGGATGGCTAGCTAGCCCATAGCCAACCGTCCACAGACCCGCATCTACGCCCCCTACTACTATCACCATAGCCACCACGTGGCCCCCGACGCCCGGTGCGTCCCAAGGTGGCCGGGAAGAGAGGCTCTCTTCCTCTTTCGTTCCGCCACCTCCTTCGCTAGCATGACTGCTTCGCAGAAGGAGGTGACGGCTTCCCATTCCGTCTCGCTCCGGACCATGGATTGAACCAGGGCCGGACGCGAAAGGTCGCCGCCGCCGATCGCCGCTATGAGGACACGGCGGCGCCCACGCAGGGCAGACTTCCACCGTGTGCTCCACCGTGTCCTCCAGTCGATCCTCGCAGTAGAGACACCCGGGCGTTTCCTCCCGCCCGATTTGGTGCAGGTACCTCCCGAAACATCCGTGTTCGGTGAGGACCTGCGTCAGGCGGAAGATGAGGACGCCGTGGCGCCTCTCTAGCCACTCCTCAAAGAGGGGACTTACCGCCACTATCGTGGCGTGCCCTGCACGGGGTTGCGACAGTCGCTCTCTCCATGTCGCCATGAGATCGCGCCGGAGGTCCGTCCGCTGAGCGGCAATTTGCCGCGGCAGCGGAGTTTCCGTGCCTCCGCGCGCCAGTCGTGCAGGCGCGCGAGGACTATCGCCTTCAGATCCCATGGCGGCAATCCGGCAAGTAGGCCCGCCGCCTCGCGGGAGATCATGCGGTACGCACGGACCATTTTCAGGGCCATCACTTTTTGGGGCGCGTTCAGATAGTGGGCGGCTCGCCGCCTCAAGGAACGCGCCCACACTGGGGCCCCGTTAAGGGCCATGGACCGCACCACCCCCGCATAGAGCCTGCGGGAGGAGGCGTTTGGCCCCACAAGGTTGGGCAGGAGCCGCCTGAAGGCAGCCCCGGTACGTTCCAGCCTAGGGGCCAAACGTCGGACTACTTGAGCAGCTGACGGTTGTTTTACTTATTGGTAACTAGCTTTTGCCCGCGACTTCGTTCGCGTGGAATAGTGACTTCCGGCAGATTTTTGGTTTTACCCACATTGCCGACTCTTGACCAATAGATGGCGCTGTATGTCCGGAATAAATTTTATTTTTTGCAATAAAAACTATCCTATGTCCTTTCTCAAGTTCCAAACTATGTCTGTACCAAATTTCACACAAATCGGTTCAGTAGTTTAGGCGTGAAGCAAAGACAGACAGACAGAAAGACAGACAGACAGAGTTACTTTCGCATTTATAATATTAGTTTGGATTTGGATATAAGATCAACCTTCGATGACAATATCAGCCGGCTTACTATGACTTTTTTATTTGCAACGGTCTCCCGGACTAAAAGCGTTGTTATTTATTTGCCAATCGGTGATTTTCGATATTTTGTTAGGTAGGTAAATCTGATTTAAGTAATTCTTAATTATTATTTATGAACCTGATTTACTAGTGTAATATTGCTTAAGAAAATGATATTGCAATGTCTTTACGACCCCTTTACATTTGTGATACTTTTGTTTGAATTATTACGAGTTAAGACTTTTTAATTAGTTTGAGAATTTTATAATTGTTTTGATTAACATGTTTGTTCATGTATAATCGTGAGATTTATAAGAACATAAGTTTCCCACTATGGTACATTACTTGCAAAGTTGCAGTGTATAGGTACATTGGAATGCATCACATTAGTTAATTTTAAAAAAAAATAGTGTTCATTGTCAATTTTTTGTTTTATAATAGACAAATTTGCGACTTCTTTTGTTGATTATGTAAATAATTATTGCGCCAGGTTGACTTATCTACATGGAAATATAGTTCATAAAGCAAGAAAAGCTGTATTTTAAGTACTTTTTATTTTTTGGAAAAAATTCGAATATTCGAATAATATTCGAATAGCACTGAAAAAATATTCGAATATTCGAAAATCAAAACTATCGAATTTTTGCAACCTCTAGCCACAATACGACATGTAAGATAGTCACGTAAGATATCCCGTAAGTAACAATATTAAGTTTACATAAGTAGCCCGTCATCTATCCACCGGCCTCCTGTGTGGAAAGAGGAACCAATACTGAGCATGCGTGGTGAATGACGTTCCCTCTCACAGAGAGCAAACAGCTTAGTAAAATGTCATTTTGTCAGCAATCATTATGAAGGAAAAGTAAAGTGTAATTGATCAACATGAGCTACTGAAACGCTTAAGACATTTTAGTTTAAAGTCGTCGCAGAAATGCTATTGAAAGTAATTACAACTTCGGTGGGCGAGTCTGTGTACCAGCAGTGGGTATCATACCGTTATATGATGTTGTTTATGTGTTTATATAGATCAGCTACTGCGACCTTCACAGGTCAACGGTCCATCCATTTAGCACGGAAGTCGTCCCACGCGGTCGAGTCCGAGGCGTGCGGTCAATATACAAACCGTTATGTCAACGTTTTTCTTTTAAATCTCATGTGATTTATAAATGATAATACTTTGAATCTTTAATGACTAGTCTATGAAACTTAAAAGAAATCGCTATCGTGGGGGGAAAGGTAAAACTTAGTTTAAAAAATAAGTAGGTCCAATTTTTTGACTGAAAATGGAATTATTTTTCAGTCAAAAACGCCAACACCATCTAGCGAAAAATACTTCGTAAAGCCATAGCGACTTTCAGACCCTAGGTATCCGACACCCTAAGTAGTGTTTCCAGAATCAAACAACCACGTATCAGAGAAGAAGCAATCAAAGAACAGCCGATGATGGCATCACCCATCGACAAAAACCTGAAGACTAACACTACAACATAGAGCTCATAGAGGAGTTGTGTGACTACTCAGGTACAAAAGAGGATCTACACTGATGGATCAATAACCGACGATGGGACAGGCGTCGGGGTGTTCTCCGACGACCTCAACATTAAAATATTAAAACCACTTGGAATGCTCCACTCTGCAAGCAAACAGAGACTGTGGTTTTATACATGCGGCAGACGCTATGGAGGCCAGTGAAGTTACGGATACCAACATTTGAATACTTTCCGACAGTGCATCAGTTCTTTAATCCCTAAAGAGTAATAAGATCACTTGGAGACTAACACTGAGAATGCCACAAGGCCCTAGAACGAATCACGGTACTAAATCACAACACCGTAACACTACAATGGATTAGAGATCACAGTGGTTCTCTAGGAAACGATGCGGCTAACGAACTTGCCAGAAGAGGATCCAACACAAAACCCTACGGACCCGAACCCATTGTGCCCATTCCTTTCAAGCAGGTCAGAAGCTAGTTAAAGAATCACACTCGAATACAAGTGGAGAAATGATGGACCTCGACACCAGGATGTAGGGAATCCAAGGAATATGCCATCCCTGGATACAAAGCTGACAGCTGATAGAGATAGCCTGCGTCTGGTGGTGGGTGGAGTGATCATCATTGGACACTGCTCACTGAATATACACTTCCACACCCTAGGAATCACTGACAGTCCCCTGTGCAAGGCGTACATGGAGGCGGAGGAGACGGTGGCGCATGTGCTCCTTGAGTGCACAGGCGTTAACAAAATTCGCAGGGAGACCCTGGGAACACCAAGATCCCTTGCGGATACCATGAGGAGACCGGGAAGTTTAATTAGCTTCTGGGGGGAGGTGAGCTGGTTGGAGTAATCGGCCGCCATGGCTCACGCACAAGGGTCCACTTCAAGGACTAAGTGCGGAAACCAAAACCCCATGATAGATAGACAACGTAAAGTTCCACTCTCTCATTTTCAACCGACTTCCAAAAAGAGGAGGTTATCAATTCGTCTGTATTTTTTTTTTTTTTTTTTTTGTGTTTGTTACCTCAGTACTTTCTACTGGGTGAACCGATTTTGATCGTTTTTATTTTATTTGAAAGCTGGTGCTTCCTGTGCGGTCTTATAATCATCAAATCAGTAGCTGATGATGGGATTCTGGAGAAATAGAGAGAATTCTTCACATTTTATAAGCACACTAGAAGCGGTTTGGGTAGTTTTAGGAATTGTACTTTCTCGAAGTGATTCCAATTCAATTTGATGAAGATCTGATGAAGAACTTCGGAGATATGCAACGGAACTCCTCAATAAATGATAGCAAATGTACTGGGATTGCCGAAATCTCATATCTGTCTATTGTTTACACCAGTTCATAACCTAAAATCACGCCGGTACGCTGTGAAGGGGTAAGCACATGTGAACCACTAAAAAGTGAAAAATAAAAACTTTTTTACAAAAAATAAAACCGACTTCAGAGAAAACAAAAAAGTGAAAAATAACTTCAGAAAAAACGCTTCAGAAGTCGGTGACAAAAAAACTAAATCAATCAAAAAAAGGTCACACAAAAGTTTTTTGAAAAGTAGTTTCAATGTAATATAAGCCACTTAACTGTGTGTCCAAATGTTCATGAATCTACAACGTTATTTTTTTGTCGTTTTAATCCCTTTAAGGGCGGATAGTACTCATGAAAATGAACAACTTTTACTATGGGACCGACTTTGAAATCTCGAAAAAAAAACAGCTGCTTCATACATTGTTGGTCACGTAACTCGAAAAAATGTAGGCAACAGCTGATTGTATCCGCCCTTAAAGGGATTAAAACGACTAAAATATAACGTTGTATACTAATATTATAAAGCAGAAGAGTTTGTTTGGTTGAACGCGCTAATCTCAGGATCTACTAGGCTGCGCTAATCTAGGAGTCCATTTATCGTGGAAGGCTATAACATCACGCTACGACCATTAGGAGCGGAGCAGGAATGAAAAATGTTGCAAAAACGGGGATTTTTTTTCCTTTCGTTTTATGTGACGCAGACAAAATTGCGTGGGTCAGCTAGTTCAATATATTTTGTGACAAATCTCCTACAAACGAATACTTAAAAACATGTACAATATTGGGTGGTTTTTATGGTCCATGCACTGGAGAGAAAGAAGATTATGTGGGGCCGGTAGGAACATTTCGGGCTCAGTACCCATGCTAATATACAGATTGTAAACTTGTTAGCCTTTCCTACTAAGGTACTCGTACCTACCTATCCACATATTATTTATAACTTTACTGAATACATTCTACGAATAAGGAAACTACATGTACATAAATGTATTATTTATAATAGGTACAGTTACCTCCTTACATAAGGCTGATAGCAAAAACGTGGTAATTATTACTTACCGTTATAACTTAAGTTAGTTTAATTCACTAAAGAGGACGTTTACAGGCTAAAATACCGATGAAACTCAGTATGAAACGCATTTTGAAGAGGATTGTTCTACACGATGTATGTAGGTACTAAGAATGACGTTAAACGGTTAGGCTATTTTGTACTTATTAGGAGTTCGCTATAAACCATCACCTTACTACGCTTTTGGGACACGGCATCGCATCTATTAAGTACCACTTTTTTGTTGTGATTTTCGGATGGAAAATCATCAAATGACTCCTCCCGCACTGGGCAGAGCGGGAGGGAGTGCCAAACTTTTACTGACTCAATCCCATCCGCGTACCTTTCTCGCCCTTTATGTTCCGGGGCCACGGTATCTCTTTCGAACAGCCCCGGCGCCTATTTTCCCTGGGGTTTAGCAGATGTGTACCTGATAGTATACCCTCATTTCCTCAGTTATGATAAGACCCATGTAACAGGGGCGCGAGCCTAGACTTTGTGTCTGCAACTGAATAATTCCTGATGTCAGATACGTGGAACTGGGGACTCCAAGCTCAGCCGTTGTGCTTGGGACCACTAAATGAGAACGAGGCAGTTCTAGAGAAACCATCGATATTTTATTTGAACTATCTATTTTGAACTATCACGTTTACACTTCTTGCATGTCACACTGGGAGCAAATTATAAAGGGTGTTAAACACCTCTTAACGAAGCCTAAAGGCACTTGTTCTCCTCCTCATTTTTTGTTCTACACCATACCCTGGGAACCCTCTAGTTACTTACGGAGATATTGAAGGCCAAAGTTCCAACCTTTTGTCAAGATTTTTTTTTTATGAAATGTTTTCATTGTCTGATTTTTACTGTAAACACCTCTACGACGTACTATTCAATCCAACCAACAGCATAATGTTTTAAGGGGCCGGCGGAGCGTGCGTAGTTCATACAAACATAATACCAAAATTATGTGTAAATTAAACATACTCCTACGGTAGTGTGTATTTATTTCGGTTGGATTACATCAGTGTCCATTCAAAATATATATTTGCAAACCTATAAATTATGTAATCCAATCGAAATAAATACACACTACCTTAAGAATATGTTAGATTTACAAATTATTTTGGTATTACGTTTGTTTGAACTACGCGTGCTTCGCAGGCCTCACAGCCTCTTCAGTGCTACCACAAATCGTGATTTTGCACCCCAAAAAAATATTGTTTCCCAGCAATATTTTTTGCGTAAATTTAATTAGTTTGATGTACAGCTTGCTTGGTTAATGGCTTCATGATGAGGTGGGATTACACCCTGTATAATGAATACTTCCAATTGGACACTACCTCGTAGAGTCACAGGCAAAACAAAAATTCTGGCAACGTTAAAGCAGAATGTTGGGATTTGTAAATTATTATTCATTCCCATGGCTTATCAAACTGAGCCCAGGCGCTAGGTAGCTAAATATGGATTCCCCAATCCAAAACATTGCGGAAAAAGATTTGCATAAAACGTACGGTACTTAGGTACCTACAATTATTTTGGAAGTACGATTAGTAGGTACTATGAAGTTTCGATATCGCTTATGGTTGTGGTATAAAATCGTGAGAGATTATACTAGCTACACTTAACGGAAGTACCAATGTCGAAAGTGCAAGGCATTTTCCGGATTTAAGAATTTAAAATTAAGCAAAATGAAATTTAAATATTTGCAAAATAACACTAACAAATTTATATTTTTTAAATAAAGCGTTAATATTTAGACTTCTTTTCCTCATCAATCACCATAAATACCACCAAATTAAAACAGTACCTACAACGAACGCCATCTAGCTTTGCAATATGGAATTAGTTTAAGCCGTGAACAGACTGATCTCAGCTGTATGACACACTGGCGATATAGATGGCGCTACTTATTCTGATTTACACTGCGCAGTTTGATAATATTTAATTAATGATCCAGAATACATTATTAGTCAAAAATGTATTTCAATAAGGGAAGGAGAATGATGATATTAGTTTCATAATTAAATTAAGCATAGCTTATCTTCAACAAGAAGGACAAACAGAGCCTGAAAACCATCGTGAAAATAAGTTCAATGGGCAAGAAGTCATTTTGCTGTTCGCTAGTTTTATTAAAGCTTCTAGCAAAGAATGTAGAAATGCGTAAAATCTACCTACTATAAACTTAAACAACAGAAATAATAGCACACACTTGTGGTTATACACGTACCTTGACGAACTTTACGCTTTACCTTGACGCTAGCGGTCATTTATTCGTTCTACCTAGAACCTATTTTAATCATAGTCATTATTAAAATAAATCTTAAAACTCACTTCACTTCCTGTCATAAAATGTCTGTGGAAAAGTTTCCAAAACTATTTAAACCAATGAAGCGTTAATATTTCGACTTATTTTCTCCATCAAGTAGGTAACCATAAATACAACCAAATGAAAAACAATAAACTAACGCCATCTACTCTTGCAATGTGGAATTAGTTTAAGCCGTGAACAGACTGATCTTGTTTTGTGAAACATTAGCAATACTTATAGATGGTGCTGCTTGTTCCGATGAACATTAAAATACTCAGTTTGTAAATTATAACTAATTATAGTTCAGGATTAGGATATATACCTAATTCATTTTATTTATCCCTTGGATGAATAATAGTCACCACTTCCTTAACACGACACTTAGCTACCATTACTGCTATTACTAATGAGACCGTGATAATGCACTTAACTAACACACACCTAAGTATGTAATTACTACCCAACGATTAATTTGTATAACTTCTTTTTTCACAAAAAAAAACCTGTGGTTAAATCAGTTTAATGATCGTCTTTACCAAAGTGATAAGCCAACTTGTACCCATACACCTGCATGTAAAACTACAATAGAGCGGCATACGCTAAATATTTAAATGACTCCACGCTTCCTACCCTGACATCCAATAAAAATGCAAGCGCCGCCACATGTAAGCACTAGTGTACACAGTCACCGGACCCGCGTCAAACGTGGCCATGCATACAATATCGGGCGACGTCCTGCCAACCGATAAATCTGATATGCACTGATGAATGAACCTGTCACTGCACTTCCTAACCTGTGCAACTCGCCTTTGATTTGTTTCTACTATTACAATGATTTACGAGTCCTTATCGCGTTCGTCTCATCTTTATGTTTTGTCGCCTTATGGTCAGAATGCGAAGTTCATTCATGATGGGTATATGACAAATACGTCTCAGAGACTGCCGGTCACGCGGACCCAGTGCACTTTAATGGATGGCTAATGTTTTCGAATTCTACGGATCATGACGGTTTGTGCACGATGTTTTCCTATTGAATTTATACAAAGTATTGCGCGAGCATCTGGGGTTCTGTTATTTATACATTTTCGAAAATAATAAACTCACCGTATCGGAGTCGACGAGCAGTTCCACTTGACACACCCACCATGTTCATCACAGTATCCCTTACAATTGTTATCACACGGTATCACACAGATATTGTCACTAACTTTACTCTTCACGTAACCTTTTTTACATGAACACATGTTTGGCGCGGTGCAGAAACTATTCACACAGGTCTTGGCACACTGGGGCTTGCAAACACCTTTGAATTTGATGTAGCCACTGTGGCAGGTACAGTTATTAGGAGAAACACAGTCACCATGAGCACAGCTGTTACACTTCGGAGTACACACGGTCTTGTTAACAGGGACGTAGCCTTTGAAGCAAGAGCACGTGCTCGGAGCAACACAGTCGGCGTTCACACAGTCGCATATCGGTTCACACACGGTACTCGTCTTCGGTCGATAGCCGTCAGAGCAACTGCAGGTATTGAAGGCAGTACAGGTGGAGTTGACGCAGGATTTTTCGCAGATAGGAACACAGTTGAGGTTTTCGTCCGCAGTATAACCCTTATCGCATTTGAAGCAATGCGTGGAGTTGTACGGCGTATAGTTCGGCTTGCAGATGCAGGTGTTGTTGACATGACAGTCGGCGTTGACACAGGTTGGGTTGCAAACAGGTGTGACGCAAGTGTTGGGCCGTTCGGGGTCGAGGTGCGCGGGGGGGTGGCACTGACACTGGTCCGGGGAGACGCACTTGCCTCCGTGGCAGCCGGTACTGCATATGGCCTGGCAGATATCCAGCTCACTCTCGTGCTGCCAGCCGTTGCAGCAGACCGTGTGGTTCGTCCAAGTTAAATATGTCTGTAAATTGAAAACGAGTCATTTGAATATAAATAATTTACAGGAATATACAGAAATTAACTATTATTTCAATAAAGATTATAATGTAAATTACCTCAAATTTATATTTCTTAACGACACACTTTCTTCTTCCGCACCATTTGTTGATGGCCACATTATATGGCCTTTTTCTTCGATTTCGAGAACTAGAAAACAATGGAAGTAAGAAGTAAGTTATAATAAAAAAAAACATAGTAGGTAACTAGGTTTTCAAATCTTCATCAAAAGCTCGATATTGTTGTTTTGTAGAATATTTGCATTATCGCAAGCTTCGGTACTAGTTGCAAATAAAGCTTGGAACGAAATTCCATGCAGAATTATTTAAAACGTAAATAGTATAATCAAATACTGTAGGATCCTAACTAATATATAGGGTAGTTTTTTTACACAGTAAGTAAAGAAATCGTTAGACCATAAATAAATAAATAAAACAAGTAGTCTCAATATATTCACAATTTTAAGGTTAATCACGAAGCTGTTACCTGAGCTTTACTATACACACTCCATCACCATGCTCATCTAAAGCTTCCGTGTAACAAACAAAATCCACCAACAGCACCACTAATAAACAAAACACTATCGTTTTCAAACACATCCTAACAACGTCCCTAATTTTTATTTTGGACCGAAATTAATTTATTAAAAAAACCTTATCGTCAAAGGGTTAGTTTTTTTTGTCCTAAAGTTATTGTATCTCACACCACTGTGTCACTCAGTCAACTACGATATAATGATGTTCGCTATCTCCTAAACTATAGTAACAATACTCGTAATATAGGCACAGGCGACATTGCGAGCGTTTTTGACATAACTTCAAGTTGAGCTTTTATTGTCAAAGCTTTGGAGTACTGCTAATGAGGCGGACTAATTACATTAGTTGAAAAACCTACCTTATAAGTAGTTCATTATTATGAAATGGTAGGTCATGACTTGCTTATCACTACAACTTTAAATAATTACAGCTTTTATAGATATAAGAAGCGGGCCCTGCCGCAACGCAACTAAGTAAGAATTCTTCTGCATCGCTTTCGCAGTTTTTTTAAGACACCACATTACAGTCAAAGTATTTTGTAATATGTACCTATTGAAAAACTAGATGCGGTGCAACCCAGCTGCATCTGTAATGTAGTCCAGGTCCAGTGTCATTTGCTGAAGGGTGAAGAACTGCGGCTTTATTTACGTCAAGTCTATTTTTTGGCTAGGAAAGTTTTGAGTATGACTGTGGATGGAAATAAGAGTAGATGAAGAAAAAAGGAACGATGGACGAACTGTGTCTGTGTGGAGGATTTTATGGCGCGAAAGGAGGTATCTGATGAGCTGACGAGAGAAGAATGGAAGAAGCAGACATGCTGTGTCTGCTTCTTCCATTCTTGGTCTGGATGCTTTCATGTTCATGCCGGAAACACCTTCATGGCGTGGCGTGGCACGCCAAGAGCATATCGGTTTCATACATTTAGTATGGTTAGAGACATATTTGTATGTCGTGTCGTGTCGTGGCGTGTTCCGGCGTGGCGCTGACTGCTCACCACCGATTGGCCAGAGCGGTGGTGGGGTTATGGCGCGACACGACACACCACGTAAGTGTGTTTCCGGCTTTTGGCTGATCTTTGTTTGTAAATGCAACTACTACTGCAAACCGGCTAGTCAACCGAACCGAAGGTCTGAAAGTATCAAATATTCTTAGCTTTGTATTCCAATGGCAAATCATGAACATTTTTTTATTTAAAAAAACCCACACATAAGTAAAATAGGTAGTTCATTCATAACCACTTTCATTTACCAACAAAAGGTTTTAACGACGTATGTCGTATCCTCACATACATTCTAACAATTTGTCGCTTACAATGAGACACGTCCTTCTATCATTATAATTATTAAAATGATAATTTGCTAATTTGCGCCCTGAGCTGTTAGTCATAAGGCTGTGATTGTCTGGTAAGTTGCCGCACTAGACAATGAGTGTGCGTCCTGTAGATTTGCATGCAGGCCATTATCCTTTCTATTTATAGAACTGTATTGGAATTGAAGTTACAGAAGTCGGTAATTTACAAATGAGCAATCATATCCTAATTTGTTATTAAATTATGGATCTGTAAGTAAACTTCCCCTCTTTTAGACTCTTTTTCGTTGATTGTATCCGATTTCAGACATTTCCATGATGTTATCTACATTTTATGTTATATTATGTTCTATTATTTTGTTAGTATAATTTAATTTAAATTTTTGCTTAGCTGTTTCCGAATCTCTTTCTCTGTGTGTGATACGGAAAATGGATTCGAACGATTATATGTATATAAATGTTCATCATCAAAACTGCTATCAGAAAACAGGGAAAAATTACGTTCCTTAAATATATAATAAATTACTATAATAAATTAATACATCTATTAATTTATTATAACAAAAAAAGATACATTCATTGTAAAGTCTTTGCGTATGTATGGCGTTCACAGAAAGCAACGTTTCGCGAGAGCAATGACACGCGCAGTGAAATGGACGGATGCTGCTGATAAAACATATATTAATTTATTAATAATATTATATTCCTGTGAAATGCTTGTTAAACATAATTTTATAATGTACGAATTTTATTTGGGTATCTTCCTCTATGTTGACCTAAAATGGTCGTGTCACGATAACGAGATTACTCAATCCGGCTACTGTACTTCTGGCTGGCATATGTATTTACCACGACAACACACCACACCATACATTAACTCACGCACGTCTTTTTTCCATAGGGAGGAGGTATAAAATACTACATGCTAGGATCCTGACATACCTACTCGTTTATTCCGCCCACAATCAAACATCTGGTCATAAAGGCACCACGATAAGAGCTTTTTAAGCTGCAGATGGGATAAGCGGGTCAAAAATAGAAAATCATTCAAAATCATCGCCAAAAGCCTTTTTTATTCTATCTGGTGTCATGTCAGTCTAACCAGACCAGCTGAACTGTAATATGAAACATGGATCGGCTTGATATCTAACCTTCATAACGCACATGCAGGTTAACACGATGACATACCTACAGAAGAGTAGGTACTGTCAGATATTTTGAATGACAATTTTCATTATTCTTCGGGCAAGTGCACAGCGGAGCATAATTATAGGCCATAAGTGCTCAGTTGTATCGAACCCAAGTCAAACTCAAACTCAAATCATTTATTTCAACTAAACCATTACGGCACTTTTGAATGTCCATAAAACGAAAAAAAAGCGAAGCTACAGTCACAGACACAAGGCATAATAACTTGAGAAAGTACTATAGTTGCCCATTCAGCGTAAATCTCTATGGAGAAGAACGGGCACAGAACTCCATGGACACTCTTTTCAATCAAAAATGTTGTTACAAAATCTTGGATACATCTTTCGTGTTGAGATTATACATATATTATGTGAGAATAATGTAGAAAGACGTGCCAGAGTAAAACAATTAAATCAATAATTTAAGAGACACATGTGTGTGAGTGTTATTGGATTTTTCCAAGAAGAATTCCTCAGTAGCAAACTGCAGTCTGCAATAAGCTTGCTTAAAATGGCAAGAGGTTTTTCCCAGTAACATAGGATTTAAATGTAGGTAACTATAGCGTTGTCCGTGTATTGTCTGGCTAACTTTTAGAGGAATATAGCAGGGGTTTATAGGCTTCAATATTAATATATGGCACGTAATCTTGCATCTAAAGCAGATGTGTTTGTTGAACATGTTCATGCACCCGTGCATAGACTACATTGTTCTCAGGCAGCCTGGCTTCATTATCTACAGCGATAGCACACATTGTTACTATGACGTCAGTATATGACTCTAGATTCGTTATTCAGACATTTTTTTCGTCGGTTATAAGAAATATATCAGCTGTTCCGTACCTAAACTTTCACTACCTCTTTCGTTACGTAACAGAAGTCGGACACACACACGGAAGCCACATACGTAAAGTGTGTCTATCATTTTTATACTGTTTGTTTCTTAATAACCGCTGAATTTCTTTGTTGAGCCTAGTGTGTGAAGTCATTTAGTCATCGCCTAGTATTTGTGAAAACTAAAATAAATGTTGTAATTTAATCAAAATAAACTATTAAATAAGCGATGACCAGGTGAAAAATATCTACATTTCATAACAATTATTTCAAGGAATAGAGTTTTCTCTTTCAGCCTTAATACTATGTAAGTACTTTGTTACCTCTCAGCTAATTTACATCAATATTTGTTCGATGGTCGCGAAAATGTGGATGGTGGTAAGCGCAAACGAAAACTTAAGATTTGTTTTTGTAACGTATTTTGTGAAAGATATAAAAAGTTTTGAGCATGAATGTGGGTGAGTATTTGAGTAGAGGAAGACCAAAGAAACGATGGATGGACTGTGTTAAGAAGGATATGGTAAGAAAGGAAGTGTCTGATGAGATGACGAAAAATAGAGGAGTATGGAAGAAGAAGACATGCTGCGCCGACCCCAAATAAATTGGGATAAGAGCAAGAGAATGGTGATTTTGTGAAAGATATAATAGCTAGAATGGGGAACACTGATATTATAGCACATTATAAACACATGGGAAAATAGAACACATATTCCGTAGGATACTAAATACACGGTGTTGGGGACATCAATTCGCAAACTGTTTTCTAGCATAGAACATTTTCAAACAAAAGTGAAATACCGACACTGTCAAAATGTAATAACAGCTGTTTTATTTTACTTACATGCTGTATACAAACTGACAAACTCACAATACCTATGACTATATGCTACATACAATTATAAATGAAAATAAACTAAACTAACTTAAACTTTAAACTTAAAAAAAGGCGTCAAAAAACTCCTCCTCAACGCTGTCAACTGGTAAAGTCCCCAGGAGACTGGCGGTGCCTTTGGCCAAGGTAAAACCCAGCCCTAGGGTCACGGGAAGTTTCAATTAAGCGTTTAGAATTACTATATTATTTGTATTTTATAATACGTAGGTATGTTAGTCGCTAAGGTATTGGTATCAGTGGACGAAAGCTGCCTGAAAATAAATGGATGCTGTTACTATATTATAATACAGATTGATAGATTGATTTTGTTTGAAAAATATCTAACTGGTTCCATTCCTGTGGTATTTCAGTTAGAGCCATTATAAGGAATCCATATGACAGCTTTATTCGCATTACTGATTTTCGACGAACGAGCCCAGGTTAAGGAAACTCCTCGTACAAGGAAATCCCTACACTGGACACTGAAACTGATTTATTTCATATTAATATAGTTTATATGAATCACATTGAACAGTTTGCATCATTGTCTCCAAAACTCTGGTTCAATCACTAGTGGGTTTGTTAAAATGTAATTTAATACTTACGTTTCTCAAATTTTATACAAGTTTGAACACGTAACACTGCCTTTTTTTGGGCAGTCGTGTTAATACATGGTGTTGTGTGTGTGAAAATGGTGTTGTGTAGAAATAATATACTTGGATTATGCACAGTTTTGTGCTTGGTGGTAAGTCTCATGTTTATTCGGTTATATTTTATGAAATCTGCCTGATACACCTAGGCTAACTTATCCTTGTCAATATATTTTATCTAGTTACAAAATTAATAAACCGTAATCAATAAAAGTGCTCAACCTATGTTTCATGCTACATTTTTCTGGGTTGGGCGTATCTCCAAGTTAAGTTTATTTTGTAAGGGTGTGTTTATTACATACTGCAATAATATATGCCCCTTTTTTTTAGTCGATTGTAAACAACATTTTATGTAAAAGAAAAGACTTACTTTAAGGAAGGAGTTATGGATATTACCAACCATTACTAAATCAACTCTAAAATATGAAAAAAATCCATACCTTTAGGTATTGCAGTTATTTTGTATTCCACCTCAACGTAAATGATACAAAGGTTTTGTTGCAATATTTTGATTTAAAAGGGGTCCAAGGAATTTGTTGCTCAAACTTCGCCATAGAGATCTGTGTGTTGGAATGGACTACAATCCTTTCACTTTTACCATGCATTGTTATTGGATTGTAACTTTATCTGCTCGTTAAAGTACCCATGAAAACTATCTGTCTGGGTGGGTTTGGAATGATGTACAAAATACGTGGTCACCGTTTGTGCGTCTATGTCCCTACCACCCTGTATACGGTAGGAGCAAATTTTTGTGTGATGACTATGAGCATGGACATTTGTTTCCGAGTCATGGATATTTATATGTATAATAAGTATGTATTTACAAACAAAAAGTACATATGTAGTATATCAACTATCTAGTGTCCACGACACAAGCTTTGCTTAGTGTGGCACTAGGTGGCGCTGTGTGTTAATGTCCAGCGATATTAATTTTATTATTATTATTAGACAGGGTGTAGGCAACCTCATCACAAAGCCGTCAATCAAGCATTCAGTAAATCATCTAAGTAACTTTATACGCAAAAGTTATTGCTGGGAAACGACTTTTACTTTTTTTTTGTTTTGTGGCAAACTCAGTGTAACGCACTCAAAACATTGTGCTGATGGATGGATTGAACAGTGCAGGATCGTGAAGCTGTTTAAAGTAAAAATCTTGCATTAAAAAAGCGGTCAAGTGCAAGCCGTACTCGCCCATGGAGGGTTCCGTATCAAAACGAATCCAGAAGGGTTCCGTTTTTTTTGCCGTTTGACTATGAAATCCTAAAGACTTGTATTGAAAAAAAACTTGTCATAAAGTTGGAACTTTGACCCCCAATATCTCCGTAACTAGAAGCTTTGGTGTAGAACAAAAAAATGATTTCGATGACAGGGAAGATGAGTGCTTGTCGGAGGTTGTTTACACCCTAAGGGTGACCAAACCTGAAATCGCTAAAAAAAAATCTGCTGTTCAGTACATTTTGACCAGATAAGGCGAACATACATAAATGTACTGAACAGCTAGTTTTTCAATTGTTTTGTCCCAAATATTAAAAGTTGTTTGGTATCATGAACAAAATCACGTGTTAATGTACTTATCGTACACTAACCAGTCACCCTATATGTCTGTTCGAAAGCTATAAGTTGGAAAGAAAAATAAGATTGATATGATCTGTTCATTAACATCTGTGTTCTAAACATGGCGCCACATCATCACGTGCTATTGTCATAAATCTATAATTGGACTTTATGACTATTAGGTACATACATATCTTTTTTGACATTGTTTTGCAAGATGTGTAGATGTGAACCCTTGCAGGGGAGTCTTTGGGTGGTATAAACGTAGACTAAACATTGTATACAAGGTGTAAACGGACTTTTCAAGAAGCCGTCTACCAAGCATTACGTACTACAAACTATAAACAAGTTGCTCACGCAAAAATTGTTGCTGAAAGACATTTTAAGGGCTCAGTGTAATGCACTCAGGGCACGCCACGATAGTGGCGGTAAGTCCCCTCTTTGAGGAGTGGCTGGACAGGCGCCACGGCGTCCTCACCTTCCGCCTGACGCAGGTCCTCACCGAACACGGATGTTTCGGGAGGTACCTGCACCGGATCGGGCGGGAGGAAACGCCCGGGTGCTTCCAGTGCGAGGAGCGACCGGAGGACACGGTAGAGCACACGGTGGAAGTCTGCCCTGCGTGGGCGGAGCACCGCCGTGTCCTCGTAGCGGCGATCTCTCGTCCGGCCCTGGTTCAATCCATGGTCCGGAGCGAGACGGAATGGGAAGCCGTCACCTCCTTCTGCGAAGCAGTCATGCTAGCGAAGGAGGTGGCAGAACGCGAGAGGAAGAGAGCCTCTCTTCCCAGCCGCCGCGGGAGACGCACCGGGTGTCGGGGGCCACGTGGTGGCTACCGGCCACCGTAGATGCGGGCTTGTGGACGGTTGGCTATGGGCTAGCTAACCGTCCGTCCGTCTAACGACGACAGGCCGTGTCGACGGCGGCGCGTTCGTGTTCCACGCGCGCCTCAAAGAGATGTCAGCATAAGGGGAGGGGCCCGCAAGGGCCGAAGTCTGCCGGGGTTGCGGGCCTGTTCGAAAGAGATACCGCGGCCCCGGAACATGAAAGGCGAGGAAGGAACATGGATGGGTTTTAGTCAGTAAGAGTCTGACACTCCCTCCCGCTCCGCCCAGAGTGGGAGAAGTCATTTGATGATTTCCCACCCTAGAAAAAAAAAGTGTGATGCACTCAAGACATTTTGAAATACAAAGGTCATGGGAAGTACCCCCAAAGCATTAAAAACAGGTGTAGCACTGCTTCTTAAACACGCCCACGACCCCGCGACCCGCCAAGCCAACCGGCAACCGCCAGTGGACGACGATTTCGCGCGCGATTCAAAAGCATTCGCGATACTCTCGTTTATGTTCTGTTAGTTTTACTGGTTATTTCCGTTTTCTTTGTTTTCCAAGTCCTGTGTTTACTGCTAAATCTGCTAAATTCCTTTTTGGAACTTCGACCTCCAATACCGTACGAGAACCAGTGTTTATGGCTTTATTAAGAGTATTTTTATTTACGCCATTAGATGAATAAGACTAGACCAATAACATCGCTTTTCTTTTGTACGGTTTTAACTAAATGATGTAAACGTAACCTGTATAATTATTTTGGTTAGAATAGGTATAGTGTTCGAAGAGATTATATTATTTAGAGCGAGAAATAAAAAAATACTGAAATATTTTAACTTTTAAGCTTTCACGGATTAAAACTAAACTTATATTGTCACTTACGGGATATCTCCAGTCAGCCCGCAATCATGGCGCGTCCAACAGCGTCGAAATATCGGGAGCTCAAAATAATAAATAATCACGGAAGATATCCCGTAAGTGACAATATAAGTTTCTATTTTAACTTGTTGTGGAATTCCAATACTCCTTTGTAGAAGGATCCTGCATCACTCATTGTTTAAACAATTAGATAGATGATTCTAGTACATCAATTCTTCTATTATATCTACATCTTCTATTTCTTTTATTTATATGTTTATTTAATTTCAGACCATCTACGGTGTTGATGTTTGTGACGCTGAATGCGGCGAATACATTGTTATTTTTGAAGAAACAACTTGTCACCATAACAATAGATATATGTTAAAGCCACTGACTGTGTAAGTTCCAGCATTCAGTATTTCCACACCATTGACGTGCCAATCATTCATATAAATCTACCTCTAATAGGACAAATGAGACACCCTTTCGAATCTCCTTGTCAGTTTCTACAAGGACTCTATTTTACTTTCCATTCAGCATGAGCTTCTGGGTTCGATTCCCAGTTCGGACAATGTGATTCTCATTTTGTTTAATCTCTACTAGCCAATAAATACTGGGTAATACGATACCCCTTGGTAAGCCTGGGTGTCACACTTTCAGGCTTCTGACTACCTACAGCTGTAGTAGATAATGGACGGCCACCCATCCATAAACTAGGCAGGTATGTCTTTATAACATGTCTAATAAAACTTAATTATTTTAGGGAACAAATAAATCAGAATAACTTGACCTACCCATGCAATTCTACGGACAAAGATCAGGGAAAAAAGAAATGCCTCATTGAGTTCGACTGTCGGGGTAAACAGCATCAATGTCGAAAGCATGTCATCCAAAAAAACTTCCAAAGCCATTCCTTCATATCTGACAGCCATATAACGATACCGACTGTATACACAACTGAAGCAGTTGGTCTACTAACCATGGCTGCTGACAACCATACAGTGACACCGGGAGAAAGCACAACAGAAGCAGGTGGACTACCAACCATGGCTGCTGACAACCATACAGTGACACTGGTAGAAAGCACAACAGAAGCAAGTGGACTACCAACGACAGCTACTGACAACCATACAGTGACACTGGTAGAAAGCACAACAGAAGCAGGTGGACTACCAACCACGTCTGCTGACAACCATACAGTGACACTGGTAGAAAGTACATCAGAAGCAAGTGGACTACCAACGACAGCTGCTGACAACCATACAGTAATACTGGTAGAACCACACAGTAAGGTGCATGAAGCATTTAATCCCACAACGTATGATGTAAATGTTATTTTTATACAAACCAGTTCAGAGAGAACCAACGATACATCAAAACCTCAAACCCAAGTATTCCAATGCAAATATGCTGAAATAGTTTGTGAAAATGATAACTCTAGTGACTTTAAAAATGATACTCATCACTTCGAACCCCCAGAAACACTTCAAATAGAAATAAGTCGAGATGAAACCAGTTCAGTACAACCACTCTTTACTGGTTACTTTCCTGAATCATCACACGATAGTACTACAAATTACACTCATAATTTTCAAGGAATTATGAATACATGTTGTTCAATTCAGAAATACGACAATTGCAAGCAAAACAGTGACTCTTTGAAATATATTAACATATATCTTGAAGCAAATTATGTAAAAAATAACACAATAACCAAGTATCCTAACTGTACAAAAGATTCGCTTACTTCAAAAAATGAACTTATTGTGAAATGCGAAGATATACCATTTGCGAAACATAATCAACATATTTTACAAGGATCACCAACTCCACCACAAAGACAAGGACTTTGGAATTGTCAAATAACAGAATTAAAAAATACATCACTCTCAGCAGAACAACTTAGTGAAAACAACAAATTACGTTTTATCAATTGTTCCAATGAAACAAAAATTATTGACAATAAAAATTCTACAAATACTTCATCACAAATAAATCTAGAAAATAAAATAACAATTCTCATAACAGAAAGTCCAAATAACTGTAGCCACAACTTATCTTTAAATATCAAAGAAGGAAAGATCATAGACTTGGGCTTAAACAATAGTAAAAAAAACATTCTTCAAAATAAAAATGTAGATATAATACTCTCCAATTGTTTCAAAGATCACTCTTCTAAAATCGAAAATAAGCAACCACCCTCAAAAATAGAGTTAATCGTAATTTTGAAAAATGAATCCTTAAATACTTCAAATCTAAAACGATTCAATGGAACTCTGAAAGACGAAAGTGACAAACAAAGAATACTACTACGATGTTTTCATACTATCCCTAATGTAAGCAGTAACACTACTAGTGATACAACAGAATTGCAATGTGATTCTATAGATTTAGATTTACACAATATTACAGGCATAGAAATTACACCTTCCAGCCAAATAACAAATGAAAAATCAGCAATCAAACTAGAAAATGAAACAATGCAAGAACTAACTACTTGGAACTGTATAATTTTAGAACAAAAAAATAACAATTTAGATTTTGGAAACTGTTCAAATGATATAAATATCAATGATAGCAAAAATAAATCCAGAGAAAACAATGTTACGTCATATTCTGATAAAAAGACCGGAGTTTCTAGTGGGAAACTTGAACAGGACAAAGGTAACAATTTGTCAAAGTCAAAACATATGATTCAAATTGCCATAAGAGAAATGCATAATTGTAGCAATAACTTAAGCATTGACGGAGGAAAGATCATTGATTTAGACGTATATAATAATAAAGAGGAAATTTTTGAAAATAGTAATATAGAAGTAAAACTCTCTGACTGTATAAATGTTAAGTCATCCATCATCAATGAAACTCAAGCTGATTTAAAGGATCTAACCATCATTTTGAAAATTGAGGCTTTAACGGCATCTGATCTACAACAATTCAATGGAACTCCGAAGGAAATAAATGTAAAACCAAACATTCTGTTACGATGTGAACATCCAAATCATGATTATCGTGTTAACACAACTCGTACTATTACAGTATTACAATGTGAGTTCATAGATTTGGATTTATACGATATTACCGGTATAGAAATGATAACAAATTTAACCCAGTCATCGCATGTAAATAATACAAAAGAGAATCTTAAAAATGATGAAGAAATTGATAGTACTGTTAATAACAATATTAATGAAAACAAGACAAAAGAAGTTCAGAAAAATATTACAGAAAGTAATAATAACAACACCAAAGATGAAAACAAAGAAATTCGGAAAAATATTTCAGACAATAAAGAACACATTATAAATCAAAATATTAATAGAAAAAAAGACATTCCTGATGGTATTGGGCAAAATAGCCTTGCCCTAGAAAACGGTGAAACAGAAAAGATATTGCTAATAGCACTATTGTCTATAGCCGGTGGCGCCATACTTATAGTGATCGTACTAAGAGTATGCACCAGGAAAAAAGAGTACAGTAAGTAATCTTATTCCAATGTTAAACAATTTTAAATCCCGTATTTATCTTGTGTGAAACCTCAGGTACCGGTTTTTCCTTGTTTATTTCAATAGTCACGCCACAAATTGCTGTGTTGCTACAATTTAGTCTAAAAAAACTCGGCCCATAAATTTTCATGTCCAATGTGATGTCACATTTCCCCAGAGGTATAAACTACGTAATGAGATTTATTTATCTATTCTAACCTTTTCCAACAGAGTCGCCTGCGTAAACGCATGCAGCTGATTTTTTCGCAAAAATATCGTCTGTAGTTATCATTTCAGTATTTTTTATCCTCGTCTACTAGGCCAAATACAAACTATGATTTCAATACAGCCGTGTCATAATTTGATCTCTCTGAATCAATATCTTGAATTACATTTATTATGAAGTTAAAAAATTACTATATTTAGCTCTTATGGCAGCATTATTTTATTCTTACTTCAGTGTGGCTAAAATATGGTGGTAGGTACATTCAGGACGAACAGTCCCAATATTCAGACAAGTAATACTTATCAATTTAAATTTTCAGATCGCGCTCCCACAAGAGAACCACCAGATGAAGAAGAGACCGCATTTTAAAATACTTCATTAAATTTTGGAAAATTGTACATAGTCATAATTATAGTCCCTAGATAGGTTAGAACATTAGATAAATATTAAGTAAAAATAAAAACTAACATCCTTCTATTGTAAACGATTTTTGTTGCTTATTTTTAATACACCAGTCCCGAAGCCACAAGGTATTTGTGGATGGCTAATTCTGTATTTCTAAGTTCGCTAGTCAAAACTGCCCATGTCTCGATGGACCTATTTTAGAAAGTTTCAGACCGACTCATTGGTAAAGGATTTAGTACATAAATATAAAAATTGTTAACCTTTAGCATATATAATGACAAAATAAAAACAAGTAAAATAAAAAAAAAACCTTAAAAGACTTCATTGCTCGGCTCGTGGTTGAAAGCCGACATACCCAAAAGAACATTTTTAATTACGTTACTAATCCACTAGCAACCCTTGCCGCAGTTGCCAAGCAAAAAATATCTCTTTCAAAGTGAGTGATGCGCGCTGTACAATTAATTTTCATGCAACCACTGTGAACAGTAGCAAGAAATATTTGCAAATAACATTATAAAACTTAAGAAGACGGGTTTT
The DNA here is from genome assembly GCA_916618015.1 of Xestia c-nigrum. Classification (NCBI taxonomy): domain Eukaryota; kingdom Metazoa; phylum Arthropoda; class Insecta; order Lepidoptera; family Noctuidae; genus Xestia; species Xestia c-nigrum. The sequence goes on from OU745250.1 coordinate 25,065,579, forward strand.
TTTTTATGTTCTGATCGTGAAAGTTTAAAAAAGATATTTGCAAATATTTCTTGCTTTTATTTAAAATTTAATTTGCATTCGAAAGCTGTTTTATGTATATCTAAAATTGGACCTTATCCAAAATATATTCTGATTATAATCTAAACACAATAAACGACTAGTATTCTGCAAACACCTGGCTTCGCCCGATCCATCGATGTGCGACGCGCATGCCCCGTTGGGCCTGACCACGATAAAGAGAACCCTAATATCAAACATTATTACGTTCTTTGCACCTTATAAAGCAGATTTTAGGGGCGGGGGAGGAGCTGAACTTATACTGGGCATCGTAACAACTTCAGACAGGTCGGTCTTCGGTAGATCTCGGGAACGATCGGGGGTTTCCGTTACGAGTGAAACCTCCGTAGTTTTTCAGACGGCATGGGCCCAACTTGGGAACGAAACTGGGCTTTACCGTAAGTTATAAATGGTTATGTAATAGTATTATTTTTTGTTGATATTGATATCTCTTGTAGATATTTCTTTTCATGTAATCGGTAACACAATCGTCTCCAAAATTTACAACGAAACGATAGAATTTAAGGAGGAGGGACGAGAATAACTTGGCTATTTAGTTTCTAAGGCCGCTCTTACCTAAGAAGCTAAATGGCCAATTGACCAAAGACGTTAAATATGAAATCAGACATTTGCTTTTTGCGTTCAGATGACAAACGTTCGTGGATAAAACTGAATTTCAGACCATTGCGACACAAGAGGCTGACTTCTCAATAATTGAGACATCTCAAAGCAGTTGGGGAGTTTTCATCCAATCCACCGTTTAAACCTGTAAATGTGTGTCACTCAATATCGGAGTACCTCGTGTTTGGAATCCGTCCCTGGGCACAGGGGTGCAACGCCCGCGCCGGCGCGCCCCGTCGATACGCCGCCACACCGCCGCCCCAGCCCGAGCGGCCGAATGCACGCGCTCCGCACAACGCTGACAACTAACATTCACACAAATTAATTTAACAAAAAACCACTAAATATCCCAAATTATAACAAAACATCACAAAAACCCGCGCAATTTTACCATAAAGAAGTGAAACCGCCTTCCTAGAAATATTTAAATTTCGAATTTTATACTTTTTTTTTGTTAGTGTGCCAGTGACACAATGACTGCAAGAGTGCTGTGATTTGAAATTGGAATTATTTTTAGAGCCAGTGTTATTTTTTGATATACTTTTTTGATGGTTGCCATAATTTATATATTGGTAATTTAGGACGCATAAATAAATTGGTGATGTGACAAGCTTCTTGCGTAACAATCAGTAGGTAAGTTTCGTTTCTTTTAACTTAATTTTGATTTGGCTGGGTGCTGTAATCAATTGAAGCAGTTTAAATTTTGTACCGATTGAGAAAATTGCTAGTTTTACTTTCATTTTCTTTCGCGGTGTACCTATACAACAAAATTTAATTACTTTAAATCATTGCAGTTACAACCTTAAAGCCTCGCAAAATGTTAGTTCCAATAGTAGATATTACAGCTGCTACAGCTTAATTTATGAATGTTCTTCAAATAAACAGGGTGGACTTTTGAGACGAGTCAATAAGGGTAGTACAGACGCCAGCACATCAAGCTATACCATGTGTCAAACTTCTTTCTTTTCTTTTTTTTTCTTCTTTCTTTTTTGCTGTGGCTTGACAGGGTGTGCAACGGTTCTTAGCTCTAAGTCTTTTGTTAACACCATGTTTTTACCTTGTGGAATGCAAATAAACGAATATTAATATGAATATGAAGATTTTCAACTTTATCGCTAAAACATTAGGTTCAAGGTTGATTGGGAAAATTTGACAGTTTCGGGTTGCTTTATATGCTGTCGTCTATCCCTTAATCATTCTTTGGATCTATAAGAAAACGTTTTTACGAGAATGTCTGTTAAATTCTGGATTAATTAAAAAAAAAATCACGATATCGAAAAGAGAAGTGTTAGCAGACATATAGTTAGATGGATGGAGGATGACATTCTCTATATCGCGAGTACGATCTGGTTGACACTTGCGCAGACCAGGGACCCATGGCTGGAAGGAGACCTATACTTGGCAGTAAGTGGAATAACGATCCACCCTTTACACCTACCGTCCTTCGCACTTTCAACAGAATTAGGTTAACACTTAATCTCTCCTAGTAAAGAAAGGCTTCCGCTTAACGCCCTCAAGTGCCGGTAAAAATAAGTACTCTTTTGATTAATCCTTCATTCCTTAAGCAGTAAACTTTAAACACACATAGAATGATCCACATATTGTTTAATAATAAAACACTACGTTTGATTTACAAATTACTTTGGTATTACGTTGGTATGAAATTCGCATGCTCCGCAGGCCTCTTAAGTCTTCCACTCACTTGATGTCCACAATGAATCCAGTTGATTTTTGACTAAAAATGATATGATTCTGTTAAGTCCATCAGTATATTACTTTTATCTCACTGTTATGGGAAAATATTTTATCGAAAAGCAAGCGTAAGCCAAACCTTGGGGGTGGGGGAGACCGTATCTCTTGCAATTATTATTTTAAAATTAACGGCTAGGAAATGAATACATAAACAAACTTACTAATACAATGCAGTGCTCAAATGAAACGTAAAGTCGGGTGCCGACTTCGAAAATGTTTGAAAAACAGAAGCTAATCAGTCGGCGCTGAAGTAAATCTTTGGTACATTTTACTGCTCACAGTCGGCGGCAGACTATACGCATTAGTGTGAACGTAGCCTAAGAGAACTGTTCGATAAGATAGCATAGACAAGTGACGATCGATTTCAAATCGTTTCATATTTCGAACATCTTACAACAAGATTGTCACGCGCTTTTCCGTTGTCTATGACTTTGTCTAGGCCCTAAGGGTGCGGTTCCACTGAGGCCTCAGGCTATGCGAGTCGGTTTTTTTTTAAAGTGAAACATCTTTAGTCGCGTTGATCACTTTTTGGGTGAACAATAATAATGGAACTCGCGTGACCGTCACCTAACGCTTCGCCCGCATATTTTTTTCTTTTTCAAATACTGAAACGGATCGTATATCCTATTTCTCCAAACTCTTCCTTGAAACAATTCAAATCTTTAGACAGTTATCAAGTCATCAATTCTCATGGTTACTGATACGAGTAAATTTTGCTTCACTTTATCTCATAATATTATGTAAATAATTTTAGACTTAGCTGATCTATGATTTAATTTTGAATTTAAGTACTTGCCTAGTTTTTAAATTATCTGTAAGTTAACCACTATGTTTTTGTATGCCAACAGGCAGAATGTACTGGGAATATATCTGAAACTAACACCATTATTGTAACACCTGCATTCTATACAAATAAAGATATTATTATTATTATTATTTGTTTTTAAACTTTACGTATCTCGGCTTTATTGCCGGATTTATAGAAAAGTACGGGCCGAAGCCAAGTACTACCCCGTGGTGATGTGATGAGCTGATGATATGATGGAATCTTGCGATGATGAATTTCTATGTGTGTTAGACCGTGTGTGTGTGTGAGGTTGTGTATTTGTGGTGGTGCCTACAGATTCATTTTCATTTTGCAAAAACTTTCTGACAATCCTGCATGTATTCAGGATTGCGGCTTTCTGAAGACTTTGATAAGTGTATGCTGGTAAGTCAAGTGTTTTTAAAGACTGGTGGAGTTGTTTAGGAATAACTCCTGTTGTTGATAGTACAATAGGGACTATGGCGACATTACTAAGACACCACATTCGGCTGATTTCAATTTTAAGATCTGTATATTTTGAAAGTTTTTCTGCTATTGTTTTTTGTAAATTGTGGGTGTTTGGTACGGCGATGTCTATGATCTGTGCGGTTTTATTACGTTTGTCTAATAATGTGATGTCTGGTCTGTTGAAGTGTATAGTTTTATCTGTGAAGATTCCTCGGTCAAAGTACAATTTGTGAGTGGCGTTTTCAAGGATAATTTCGGGCTGGTATTTATAATAAGGCACAGGTGGGGTGGAGATTAAGTTATATTTGATAGCTAATTTTTGATGGATTATGTTCGCTATTTGATCATGCCTGTGTTTATAATCAGTCTGGACGACTGCTTTACACGCACCTGTGATATGCTGAATGGTCTCGGAAGAACTATTGCATCGTCTACATATATCTATTGTTTGAGGAATTCTCATAATGTGTTTCTGATAATTGCGGGTTTCTATGACCTGGTCCTGAATCGCTATCATGAAACCTTCTGTCTCAGGGAACAGTTCTCCACGTCTCAACCATTCGTTCGACGCTAACTTGTCGACGTTAGGTAGGTTAAGATCATGTCGGTGTCTCCCATGCAGTGACTTTTGGGTCCATTCTGCGATTTTAGTCTGTCGGTTAGTCTGCTGTTCATTGTTCTGTGTTTTCCTGTCATACATGTTCAAAGGGGTAAGTTTTTTGTCATTGTACGCTATTGCTTTATGTAGGGTTGAAGTGGAGCTTTTGTAATCAAAATATGTTCTTAATGTTGTGATTTGCTTGTTATGTAGGTTAGTGATATCTATTATTCCCCTACCTCCTTCGTTCCTGGGCAGTGTGAGCCTCTGTACACAAGACCTAGGATGATGCCTCCTGTGTTTAGTGAGGGTAGTGTTCACGATTCTTTGTAAGTTTTTGAGGTCGATCTTATTCCATTTAATGATTCCAAATGAGTAGGTAAGAATAGGGATAGCATAGGTATTAATTGCTTTAGTTGTGTTTTTAGCGTTAATCTGAGTATTAAATATTGTTTTTAATCTATGTTTAAATTGTTTAGTAAGTGTAGTTTTTATTTCCTTATGCATAATCTGTTTAGCTTGTATATACCCTAGATATTTGTATGTCCCTGTTTCGTCTAATGAATCTATTGTCGCGCCTGTCTGCATCTGATATGAATGTGTAAATGATTTTCCTGCTTTTATTGAGTTAATTTTACATTTGTCAATCCCAAACTCCATAGCTATATCGTTTGAAAACTTTTCAGTTACATCGGCTAGTTCGTATAAGTCTTCAGGGGAAGTAGCATACAATTTGATATCATCCATATAAAGAAGATGGTTTATTTTACAACATTGTTGGTCAGTCAGTACGTCAGTCATTGTTTCATTGTATTGGAGTTGGTAACCGGGTTTCAGGGCATTTAGTTTGTTAGAAAGAGGGTTTAATGCGAGACAGAACCATAGTGGGCTGAGTGAGTCTCCTTGGAATATTCCTCGCTGGATCTTAATAGGTTCTGTCTCCACTATTTCTGTTAATGTGTTCAGTTGTAAACGCGTGTTCCACTTTTCTATAATATTACTTAAAAAAGTGATGAGTTGTGGGTGTACTTTATATATTTTTAAAACTTCGAGTAACCATGAGTGAGGTACTGAATCGTATGCTTTCCTATAATCTATGTACATAGTGTGTAAATCTGTTTTGATACGTTGAACCTGTCTATGTACTACTGCGTCTATTGTTAACTGTTCTTTACATCCTTGACTTAATTTCTTACACCCCTTCTGTTCTTCTGTTAATATTTTTTGTGTTTCCAGATGTTTATAAATTATTTTAGTAATGCATGATGTTATTATTTTATAAAAGGTTTGCAGACAAGTAATTGGCCTATATTTGGCTGGATTCGATAAGTCACTAGGATCTTTTGGTAGCATATAGGTCTTACCTTCTGTTATGTAAGAGGGAAGCGTTGTAGGGTCTTTTATAAAATCGTTAATATAGTTAAAGAGGTGGGGATGCGTATGTGTAAATTTTTTGTACCAGTAGTTATGTATATAATCTGAACCAGGCGCTTTCCAATTGTGTATTCTTTTAAGGACGTCGTGAAAAGTTCCTATATCAACCTGATCATAACTCATCGATTCAATGTTGGAATGGATTACTTCCTCTTCTTTAATCCACTCTGCTTCGGCGTTATGGTAGACAGGATTTTCCCAGATCCCAGCCCAAAATTGATGTAACTCATTAGTGGTTGGAAAAACTGTATGTGTATTATTATTAGATGTTGTTTGGTTAGTCGTCGATTTCTTTAGTGATCGGTAAAATAGTTTTTCATTATTCCTGAACTGGTTATTTTGTGTTTTGCGAAGTGTGCATTTAGTGTATCGCTTAAGTCTACTTTTTATAACTGCTAGTTTCTGTTTAAGAGTATCTAGAAAATGTTCAAGTTGTGTGTTAGGTTGTTCGTGTGTCGTATGCGTCCTGTAGTTTTTTAATATTGTCTCCACTGCTTTAGTTAGTTTTCTGCTTCTATGGCCCTGCATATAATGAGTTAATCTCCCAATTTTAGCTCTGATAACCTCTATTTTGTGTTCTAGCCTCTTCTGCCATTTAGGTTTGTTAACTTGATGGAATCTACTTGTACAGTAAGCGTTCATAAGCGCACAGGCACGCGAAGGATCATATTGCTGTGAACGCACGGCCGAGCGTCCGTGCGGCTGTATGTGTAAGCTGTCTCAATACAGTACCTACGCACACCACAGCCACAGAGTCGCCTACTGTCGCAAGTTGTCGCGTCGCTCTCCACGAAACAAAAAGATATATATTACCGTCTCTTTTGTTATACACGCAGCAAACGCATGATCGTATTTGCATTGGATAGGTAAACTTCGACCATATCTACCAGGTGTTGATAGCTGTTTAGGTTAAGCAATGGATTCACGATCAACGTGTCTTGAGTTCAAATCCCGTTTACATACGGGTTTTTTTTTTGTAACCACTTTAATTTATATTTGTATTTTATACAAAAACTATTTACTTAGGTATTTATTTTGAAATGGGTTCATGCTCATTATTTATTTTTTATAAAGATTTAAATATAAGTTAATAACCCGACGAATAATATTTTTTCGGTGTTGGAAGGTGGAAAAAAAAGTGCTGACAGATAACAAAAATTGTTTTATTCGTTTCATTTATTCATATAATTAACAACTTTACTAAGATTTGTAACGTCACATTCCTACCTAGATATAAGAAGTTCTCTTGTTACCGTTCATAAGATTTTTTTTGTGTATCTGGATACCCACTTTTAAGTCATTTTTTATTAACATAACAAGGATATCCTAATAACACAAATATAATTGTTGATACCCACTTCTATCTATCGGTATTCAACAGAGCTTACTGAAAACTAACACATAATTAATTATACTTCGTGAATATGTTTTTTATGTGACGTCACAATAAATGTAACTCATATTGAGGTTATAGTTTAAGTGTTCATTTTCCTGAAGAAAAGAAGATTGAAACTAAACCTCAATTTAGGAATTATTAATATCGCTAAATATTTTGTAACACGTCTAATTAAAACTAGAACATTTGGGATTAATATTTTGTATAACCCCCATTATTTTCAATGCAGTCAAGTAGACGTATGCGGCTTAAAGTCACCCAAAGGGCAATGGAGAGGGCTATGCTCGGAGTTTACTTGCGTGATCGCATCAGAAATGAAGACATCCGCAAGAGAACCAAGGTCACCGACGTAGCCCGAAGAATTGCTAAACTTAAGTGGCAGTGGGCAGGGCACATTGCTCGCAGAACGGATGGCCGATGGGGTCGAAAAGTTCTGGAGTGGCGACCGCGAACCGGAACAAAATGGAAGTAATCCAGTGAAAGTCTAAATATTCCCGTGCGAAATGTAATCGTTCTTCTTTATGTCTTTCTGTCAAGAAGGGCATTTTAGCTGATCTTCTGTGATGCAAGCCTTCAGCGTGGACGGCACGGCGAACAGTTTGCGGTGACTCCGAGTGTGTCGTAGGTGTGAAACCATTGGTTTCATACTCGCCCACGATATGTTGTCGCTGCGCTTCGCTAATAAGCGACGACCTTCCACTTCGCTGTCTACTTGCAAGGCTCCCTTCTTCCTCATACCTTTTGATCCAGAGACTTACTGCATTTCTCTAAACAAAAAAAATGATGTTAGGCAGCTGTAATAAATACTAAAGTGACTTCATTCACTCTGCATTTATAAATCCAATAAAAAACACTAATTATTTATCTTGCATGATAGATTGAAAAAAAAAATAACGAATTAAGTAAACCACAGGTCACCAAATAAATGAACAATTTATAATACCCATTCGTTTTTAAATTTTTAATGTTTAAGTTACAATTCATAAATAATTATAATACTCACATTTAGTCCTATTAAGGCCACTTTTATGAAGCGCGGATAATTCGCGATAATAGTCGCCCTCGCCTTAATATTAATATTTGCCCGCATTTTAAGAATCACACCAACAACAATACCGCTATCTATTAAACCACACGTCACTGACCATCAAATACCACGTTATATAGTGTATTCTGTATGACTACAACCAAACGACAAAGTTCATTCCGATCAAGTTAAAATATTCATAAAACTCATGTCTACCTCACAGAAATCTAACAAAATTCTTGACTTATTTTTCTATCTACCTCCCTAACTTTACGAAATGTGTGAACAAAGCAAACAAGTTAAATAATATAATATTTCTGTAGAGTAAAAACTTACAAAAAGACTAAAAGTAACTGTGCGGGATTTGAACTCACGGCTTACTGATTCGCTCTTAATTCTGGACGGGCCCAACCGCTAGGCCATCATGTCTGTCAGATAGTCAGATATTGGCATTGAAATTATGAACTACAACTAGTTGCTGACAATATCTATTTTGTTGAAAGTAGAAGGTCGTAAGTCAAACTAAACGTCAAGCTATTGCTTTGTGAGATTGCTTATCGACTTTTGGTCGGCACTGTACCTTCAGGTGGTATGAGAGAAATTTTACTACCGTTGGCCTTAGCGGCTGTCCACGCAGCGCAATATATTACTGTCTGTAGAGTATTAAAATCCGTGTCACTAGTAACTTGTTCAGGCAAAATTATTTTGTTGATATAATTAACTATATTTGCTAACCTTTTCGACGTTTTTTGCTTGGGTATATAATTTCTCTCTGTAGGATGGATGTCTTTGTAGTATTGTAGTGTTTGCGAGAATATTTCATCTATGTCAGGATTTCTTTCGAGGCATGTGTGTTGCGTGTTAAGATGGTGGTCTGTACCTAAGTTAATGAAGTTATCACCATCTGATCTTTCTCCTATTGGCTCTGTTTGTGATGGCTCTACATTTTCAATCTCTATGTTTAGTGTATCTGTATTTGAGATTGTGTGTAAATGTACATTTTCTACCTCTGTATTCGACCTGCTACTATCAGCTTGCCTTTGAAAAGACCCTGTTTCAACTAATTCGTTCTCTACTATTGATTTTAATATTTGTATTCGTTCTTCTGAAATCATACTATTATTAACTATTACTCTTTTTTGGTCCGATATACGCTGTTCTGATAAATTTGCTAAATGGGGGTAACATTCTATGAATTTTTCTTTTAATTTTTTTCGCCAAACTGTCATATCCGTCTCCATCTTTGTTACCCTAAAATAACATTTCATAAGAGTTTCGTTAAGTTCGTTGGACCATTTCATCCTTCGTTTAGGTTCTGCTTGTGAGTGCAGTTGTGTGTCTGTTTGAGATGAAAGAAACTCTGGTTGTGATTGTAATTGTAAGTTATTGTTGTGTGTTTGTAAATGGTTACTTACTTCAAGCCTAATTGTATCGAGTGTAGTGGAAGGTAATAACTTCATGGAGACTATTGCTCTTCTTTGATCTCCAATTCTTTGTTTGGAAACTTTCATGCTTGGGAATTTTTCTGTGAATTGATGATGTAATAATGTAAGGTATGCTTTCGTGTCTGATTCTAAGTTTGTAATGATAAGGTAGTTACGCCAAATGAATTCGTTCATTTCTTTACTCCATTTCTTTCGCGTAGTAGTTGAGACAGCAGCGGGTGAAGGGATTTTGGCTAAATTAGCCTCCGACACAACATCTACTGCCATTGGTGATAGTATTGATGATGATCTTGGTGAGCGTGATAAATATGAAGGTGGTGATGATGGTCTTGGTGAGCGTGATAAATATGAAGGTGGTGATGATGCGATTGATGAAAAGATGGACCTCGGTGAGGACGATGAAGAAACCGATGATGTTTCATCATCTACAGAAGGCATATTTGCCTGAATACTTTTTTTTGTTTTTGACCTTGTTAACATATTGTTCCCACGAGTAGCTAGGGACTAACAAAGTCGGCCACAGCAGAGCCCTGCGTTCACTGTGGTAAGGGAAAATAAAACTGGAGGTTCCCTATTATCCAGAGTTGGCACACTAGCGACTAACCTCTCCCCTAGCCATGCAGCCCTCGGCGTGTGCGACCTTGGCTTGGATTGTATCTCTCTTAGTCTGGCCCCTCACCCTAGACCTATCTCGGCAAAGTAAACCCTACCGGCATAGACCTAGGGCTCATCGGAGCACGCAAGCCCCACCACGTCGTCAACGTAGAGATACGGCGGTGGGGTTATTATTATTATTATTATTAGGATCGCTTGTAATCACGTGTCCAAAATAGCAGAGATTTTTTTACTTTTTGATACTGAAACTTACAGATTGATAAATTAAAGAGGCACCTAAATACGGGGAGCAAGTTTACCTCTCTGTTTTCTGAAGTGGCAACACAGGCCTAACTTGAAAGCAGCCTACCATCGTATGTAACATGGTGGATGCCAACACCAAAGACAAGAGTTTTTTACCCTGGCTTCAGACCGTGTCCAAGCCGTATACAACTGCTATAGTGCTTTGCTGTCAACAAACATTTTTAAATGAAAACTTATGGATATCAACGACATTTTCTGCAATTTTATTCTATTATAAAAAAAGGTTAATTATATATGATGGTTACCAAATGATAGGGGCCAACCAGAAAACGTCGCAACAGACCTCGTAAAAAATGGCGAGACAAGCTGCACAAAACCGAAAACAAGCGACATGCAAAAGGCCTGGATGGAAAGAACTAGAAGTCATTGGGAGACTCCTTTAACCAGCCGTTGGATAACGGCAGTCTCTCAGCAACAGTAACCGAAGTCGCAGTTTCATAAAATTATTTCCATTACTTAATGATACACAACATTAAGAAAACACATGATCCACACATGATTTTTTTTTTTTTTTTAAGGATGGGAAATCATCAAATGACCCCCCCCACTCTGGGCGGAGCGGGAGGGAGTGTCAGGCTCTTACTGACTAAAAACCATCCATGTTCCTTCCTCGCCTTTTACGTGCCGGGGCCGCGGTATCTCTTTCGAACAGGCCCGCAACCCCGGCAGGAAATACACATACCCTTAAGTAAATGGGACAATAAATAACCTCTTTAAACCTTCACAGTCACTTTATCTGCATACTTGCACAAGTAAACTTTACGGCGATGCGCGGCGCTGCCAACTTGCTCACTCGACATCACTAAACAGCTCGAGGTAACTTCTGCACGCTTCAAGCAAGCATACTTGTCATTTTAATGTAGTGGCGTGTGCGACTGCATGCTAAAACTATAAATAAAATATTTTAATATGACAACATTACATGACTAGGCTGGTCGTCCAATCAAGGAAGCATTCAAAGGGGTGCAAATAAATACAAAACAGACAAGTAAAAGTCAATAATTCAAATTAGGATAGAGTTAGCACTTTTGGAACGTCAAAAATTATATAAAACAGTTCTCCACAACGGCCACCTTTCAAAGAAAATAATATATATATATAAGACTGTGTATTGTAATAATAATAATAAAATTTTTTTTTTACAGATATTGCCAGCTACTTCGCCCTTGTGAAGGTCGATATGGTTCTACGGGAACATTCCCATAGAACCTATAAAACTATAAGGATTAGAAATATCTAAAGTTCGTGGTCTCTGCGTGTGCAAAATCTAAATCAGATCAGGTGACAGCTAATAAACAGGAGTTAGTTTTGCATTCATGATATTAGTATGTATGATTATAAATCCAAATCTTTTTGAATTCGAACTTGTATGTATTTTGCTATATTCAAGAAACAGGAATATAATTATAAATTCTTCCTTAACCTACCGGCCAGTTTGTCGATAACAATTCAGAACATTTGCCTAACCGTAACGTCAAACGTTAACCCTAATTTATTTAGGGAAGGTCATGTCAAACCCCAAAGGGCCACAAAGCCCTCACCGACCCCTTTGGGATGCACTTCTGAAGACGGGTAACCGAAATCATGTTAAGTTTAAGTTAGTGTTGTCTATAATCTTATCAGGATCAGAGTAAACGCAAACTTAAAATGATGGCAACACGGTAGTATATCAACTCCACAAGCTCATTTTGATTTTTTTTAATAACAAGCAACAGTCTATTATTTTTACCAAAAAATCTGATGACGAATGACTATTCATTCCGGCTTATTGGACGATTCGCACGAATTTAACTCGCACAAAACGTGCGAATCGACTCCTTTAAAACATATTATTTTTTCTGTAGTCGATTCGCACGAATTTCATTTATTGGCGTGCGAATCGACACCCTCACAAATATGTAGTAGGCTATTCGCACACATATTGTTTTTTTATGAAATGCAGTTAAGATAAAGTACACTTGAGCACAGAAGTAGTAAGGTCAAATATGTTTTACTCGTAATAGATAGAAAATAAAAACACAATCTATAATCAACAATATCTGTATTAAAATTAAAACTAAGTACTAAACATCTTCTAAGCTCATGGTTTGAGGATTAAAAATGAGCAAATATCGATCACAGAATAATAAATAAGTGTCACTAACAAACTACTACTACACTAACCGTAAAAAATAAAAGTACCAAAAATTTACATTTATTTTTACATTACACAAACATTTACTTTTTTAATAAGGTAGGTATATATATAATTAACAACTTTTTCTTATATTTATTATTGACGATCATTTGGTACAACAAAAACATGTTTTAATGTTTTTCAGAAGTGTACCTAAAATACACAGTTCTCATAATTATAACACCATGCCACGTTTTAAGTAATTATTATTATCACTTATTCCATATAGATCTTTCTTACTTTCAAGTAAATATCTGCTGTTTAAACTTCGATTATTTTTTATTTTTATTTCAGTGATGGCTGAATACGACTGTACTTTAATTTTTTTAAACCTTAAAATGAAATGTGTGCGGATAGCCTACTACATATTTGTGAGGGTGTCGATTCGCACGCCAATAAATGACATTCGTGCGAATCGACTACAGAAAAAATAATATGTTTTAAAGGAGTCGATTCGCACGTTTTGTGCGAGTTAAATTCGTGCGAATCGTCCAATAAGCCTTCATTCCTAACAAAGTACTCGTATATTTTGCCCCGCTTGGCTCCAAAGTTTTATTGAATGCTTTTTAGTTATTTTTTTTTTATTTCCTGCCTCTGAGTTTAGTATTATCAAAAATCACCAACCGTGATCCATTCGGATACTTACTTAAAAAAATCGAGGACGAGAAACTCGTTGCAAAATAATAATAGCCGCTCGGGTCGATCTTTAGGATAAGCCGTGCTTACTTAGGTTGGTCTGTGGATAGGTGACCACCCTTACTTACCGAGTAAAGCTGTTGGTCCCGGCTGTCATCTGTAGATCTTCGACACTCGTTACAGGTAGTAAGTCGCCCAAAAAGTCTGACAACCAGTTTTCCTAAGGTGTATCGTATTACCTTACGTAGTAGGGGTATAGTGTGGAGGTCAGATAGGCTATCGCTCCATGTAAAATATTAGTATTCGGCTGCATCCGGTTAAACTGGAAGCCGCCCAAACATATACACAACATGGTTGGGAAAAAGCTAGACAAACAAAAAAGGAATATCGCTTTTTGCAAAAATTGTTATCTACACAAATATTATAAAGAGGAAAACTTTGTTTGTTTGTTTGTTTGGTTGTAATGAATAGGCTTAAAAACTACTGGACCGTTTTAAAAAATTCTTCCACCATTCGAAAGCTACATTATCCACGAGTAACATAGGATATATTTTATCCCCGTACTCCCACGGGAACGGGAATTATGCGTGTGAAACCGCGTGACGTCCGCTAGTTTAATATAAAAAAATATACAGTATCGGAATACCTTAAAAGGCGCTTTCATATCCACATTCCGTAAGTATACTATTATTACTTGACCTAGTCTAGCCAAATACCAGGAAAAACCGTTCAACTCCGAATCAGTCAGGTGTAGATATAACTCGTATAGACAGACGGGCCGCCATCGCCAGTCCGCCACTCAATCTGTGGGAACATTAATCTAACCTGGGCTTTTTGTTTGCGCCCTAGAAACTATCGACCCATAAGTTCTTTGTTGCAGCCACGATGAAGGCCAACAAATTCAATTGTTACTTTACTATTGATCTCTGGCCGTATTGGTACTTGATTGTAAAGCGTGTATATTTGGACAGAGATTCAGTTAAGGCGATTGCATGAGCTAAACGCGACACAAAATCAGAAAAATATGTGATATTCTTCAGGAGATATGCCAGTATTATAGTGTGTTGAAAACATAATACAATAAATTTGACATGATAAAAAAAAATTGTCTCTAGAAATTTCTTTCAACCAAAAAAAATATATACTAATATACATGCGATCATTCTGTTTTTTGGCAAATAATTCTACAAGCAATATATTAGCATTATAGTGTTTTAGTTTTTTAGTCCAATCAAAAGATTTTTTGTAAATTAATCGAAACCACTCATTTCGCACTATTCGGCCCCCATATAGCACCGTAAGGAAGAAAACACGCGGAGCAGTTTTTGGGGACTGCAGATACAAGTAAAAACTAAGTAATCTATATCTGCTAAGGGTTTTGTCCCGCGCACGTCTAGTGGTGCTACGCCGTAGCGTCTACCTTTACAGTTTTGTTTCTCGTTATACAGGCCAGGGTTATTAAAAAACCCGAACACACTATAACCCAGGTTGTGAGCGTTTTTTACATAACCCTGTATAACCACATCATTTAGATAATATGTTTGTTGCAAAATCATTGTTTTACCCGTCATGTCACATCGTGTACCTCGACTTTGACATCTGTAATACCATCTAATACAATATCCAGTAAAGTTCCTGTCAAAGGTTCCGTTTCTCCAATCCTTCTCTCCATTTCCTTCCGTTCCTGTTTCTTGAAAACTTTGGTTCAATCGAAGTCGTCCTGTCTTTACTTCCGTGACTAAATTGGATAATACTTCTACATTATCCATAAACGTATAACTTCGATGTACACAGTAGTACCCGAGTGGTAACTGCTTCAACTTTAAACTTCTAGGTCGTGACTCCAGACCCAGTCAAAAATGGTACTTTATGAAATTCTTTTTCATCACTCCTGCTTTCCAAATGGTGCTAGAAAACGTGATGAAACCGGCCTGTCCTAGATCAAAAAAATCCAAGACATGTGACATCTACCAATCCGCAGTGGGGCCGTGTAAAGGATACAGGCCAGTCGGTGAGTGCAAGTGGGCTCCGTAGCAATAGGAACGTAGGCTGAGACTTGTATATAGCTTTGGCAGTTCCAACACTGGCTATTGAATAACATAAAACCATTCTGTATTAAAAGATATCACCATGTATAAAAATTGCTCAGGTTTATTTACCAGGCATATATTTTTAACAGCACATCACTAACCTAATCCGCACATAATTTACTACTATATTGTGTAGCTTTATCGCTCCACATCAAGTTTAAATAAAACCGCGTTTATACCACTATCTAGTTAGTAACATCGTTCTAACAAGCGATATGTGAAAGCATTACATAAGCCACCGACTCCACGATACCTATTACCTAAAGAGGTTGGAGCTTCCGACTATACTATAGTATTATATCATGATCGTGGACTCGGATATTTATGAAAGCAAATCGATTTTCCTAACCCCTACTTCCTTCCATGTCTGCATATTCTTCTTCTACTGTTGAACCCATGTTCATTGTAGCGCCATTACTGAGCATGAGGTCCTGACTTGGATTCTCAGGTCAGGTAAAGTTGCCGGGGTTGCGGGACTGTTCATAAGAGATACCGTGGCCCCGGAACATAAAGGGCGAGGAAGGAACATGGATGGGTTTTAGTCAGTAAGAGTCTGACACTCCCTCCCGCTCTGCCCAGAGAGAGAGAGAGTGAGAGAAGTTATTTGATGATTTCCCGTCCTAAAAAAAAAGGTCAGGTAAAGTGTTATTGAGTTTTTTTATCAGGAAATTCTCAGTGGCAGCTCAAGTACCGATTGATGGCATTAGGCTAGCTCCCTATTACATAAACATAGCTGGCGAGATGTGGGTGAACCACTAGGTTCAACCCTCCCTGTCGCTTCGACTTTTACAGGCGTGATGTTGTTACCTTTTCCCGCTTTCTTTTTGTTTAATTTACTTATTTTTCCATCGTCAGCCGCACTACCAATACGCCATTCGGGTCGTCCATGTTTTAGTATTATTTTTAAACTTTTTCGCCTCAGGAAACTGTTAATGATGTCCGTAGGCAATAATTATGTGCTTCGCATTATGTACTACGGCATTGCATGTTATACACTTTTTTAATTAAACTTTGCATTAACGTCATGTAAATTAATGAGCGGCAGCTATAAAGCTAGTGCCGGTACCCCCGTTAATTATATAAAATCACTGTGATATTGTTTTTCTGATTTTACCTACACGTGATACACAATAGCCCATTGTTGTTATCAGTCATGTTATCAGTCAGTTAGTAATTAATGTTATAATGAATATTTTTAGGTTCTAATAATACATTCACTTCAGTGCATGCGTATCTTGACGTAACTCCTGAATCATATTTTGACCTTCATGCTTGAGACGCGTGCCTAAGAAGCCATTCTTAATTTAAAACTCCACGAAAGCATAAATCATAATCAGTCTATAATATTCCCACTGCTGGGACACAGGGCTCCTCGCTATGAGAGGGAATAGGTTATATATAATCCACGGGCCCAGTGATGCGGTTTGGTAGCCAGATGTCTTCGCATTTTGGTTCAAGAACATACCGGTTTGAGAGCAGTTAACTCTACGAAAATCGGTAACGTATTCTGTCGATTTCCTTTCTGACTATGACATTTTCTTCTGGGTTCTATCTATTTCTGTAACATCGTATTAAAATAAACTACTGCCTTGTAACTAAAACTGCTAAGCTCCATAACACTATTTTCGCTAATTACAAGACCAAGCATTATAACTGTAAGTTATATGAAGCTCCTGCACCGCAGTTCAGTAGCAAATGGAGTCGACAACAACTCGATACCATCGCGTGTGTATCTAGGTTAACTGCTGGAGCTAAATATTCATTCCTTTCAGAAACGCTATCGGAACCGGGTGCCGACTTAATTGTATGTCATTATCGTGAAATTCATGACAGGCAGGGAAATAAATTGATTAGGATGAGGATGATATGTGACTAGTCATTGCCTGTGAGTATATCCGTGTAAAAACATAAACATTTAAATAATGAAACACAGGCTGGTACTGTCCCCGGGGTTGCGGGCCTGTTCGCCGGGGTTGCGGGCCTGTTCGAAAGAGATACCGCGGCCCCGGAACATAAAGGGCGAGGAAGGAACATGGATGGGTTTTAGTCAGTAAGAGTCTGACACTCCCTCCCACTCCGCCCAGTGTTGGAGAAGTCATTTGATGATTTCCCATCCTAAAAAAAAAAAGTCTGGTACTGTCCAACTGCAGGGCCACAATCTCTTGTTATACACGAGCATTGGACAACGCATTCGGTCAAGGCGTATTTCCGACAGCAGGTTTTCCATCTTACAATGAGGTCGCCTATCATGCATGATAACTGCTGCATCCAGTTAGACTGGAAACAACCTACATAGTTGGAAAAAGACGAGGCATGGGTTAAAGTTTCAGTGGTTTGGTGAAGGAAAACACGGTGAGGATACCAACATCAACTCTCTTTTTAACAAGATCATGGGTTGTCTTTCTAAAAATCATCTGTTTAGTGCGGTTATAAATTTAAGCTGGGATAATTGTATCATACGTACTCATTTTACGGGTATGTCTCCACCGATCATAGTATCAGATCACGTTAGCCACGGATCACGGCTACCGTGATTTCAGACAGTCCTAAAAATGATCATCATCTTCCAAGCCTTTTCCCAACTATTTTATTTATTTATTTATTTATGCACACACAAAAAACTTCATAGGACATTACATTAACGATAGAAGAGCACAAAGGTACTGCTTATTTCATAAGAAATCTCTTCCAGCAGACCTGCGAGAGGAAAGTTGGATAAGAGATGTAGACACAGTGTGTAGAAAAGGCAAAACATAAAAAATTAAATTTAAAACCCTTAAAGAAAAATATAGCTATATAAAATAAACGTAAATACAACTATACAAACACGTAAAAATAAATAATGATATTGTAAATATATACCTATAATATATATATATAGAATATTACAGCATAGAGGACAGGTAGTGCTCCTTGACTTGCTTTTTGAAAATAAATAGAGTTTTAGAGTCACGAATGTTATAACTATAATGTATGTGAACTATGTTGGGGTCGGCTTCCAGTCTAACCGGATGCGGCTGAATACCAGAGAGCGAATATGAAGCGACTGCCTATCTGACCTCCACAACCCAATGAAAATGTTTCTGTATTTTTTTTAAATACATTTAAAATTAGGCTAATGTAACTACACAACGAAGACAAATAGAGTTCCCTATTGCCGTTTTTAACCACGTAATAGACTAGCTTTCATTATTGCTGGGTGGTTCTGGTTGCTGGTTCCTTAGTGGTCCTGCTCAGCTTCGTCATCATTAGGAACTGTTCTGCAAAATTGCAACTTTGCAAAGCCATGACGAGAATATAAAAACAAATGCAAATGTTTTTAAGAGTGGAAAACGTAGTCCACCTCATGTTCCGCCTATTATGCTTAATGGCGCAGCTCTGGCAGTGGTGAGCACTTTCAGGTATCTGGGGCACATTGTGACAGACGAATTGCAGGATGACGCTGACATTGAGAGGGAGCGCAGAGCATTAGCAGTCAGGGGGAATATGGTTGCGCGTAGGTTTGCTCGCTGCTCGAGGGAAGTTAAAATAACTCTTTTTAAGGCGTATTGTCAGTCTTTTTACTCGAGCAGTTTGTGGGTAAATTACACTCAGCGGGCTGCTAATGCTCTGCGTGTCCAATACAACAACATTTTCAGGATGCTGATGCGACTGCCTCGCTATTGCAGTGCGTCTGGTATGTTTGCGGAAGCGCGTACGGACGGCTTCCATGCGATTGTGCGCAAAAGGGTAGCTTCCTTGTCACAACGTGTGCGAGGCAGTGGCAACGGCATCCTGCAGATGATTGTGTCTCGCACGGATTGTCCTATCCAGAATAAATGGATGCGTATAGTTTTGGGCGCTTACTAATACAGGACATTGCACACTTTTGTTTTTGCTTTAATTTTGATGTTGTTTTACTAATTGATTTTAATTTAATTTTATGTAATTCATGTTTTAATTATTATGTAATTTTACTAATTCAATGTTCATTTAATTTTATGTAATTCATGTTTTTATTTTTATATAATTTTACTAATTTAATTTTCATTTAATTTTATGTGATTTATGTTTTAATTTTTACTTAATGATTTTAATAGTTTTTGTTTTTTATGTAACGTGCTTGTATTTTATTTTATGGATTTTAGTGATCTGAAATAAATGAATTATTATTAAATCTATTTGTTAGAATATTGGAAAATAATGGATCTTATTTTGTTTTTTTAAATCTATGTATATTGACCAATATTGACTAAGATAAAACGTATCAAAACTCGGGAGTGGGGGCTCGTGACGTCAGAACTAGATAAAAATTACACCAAGGCGTGACGTATTAAGAATTTTAAAAGGAAATCAAGCAATCTTCGTCAATTTTGATTTATATAACAAAAGAAAAGATACGGATGAAATGAATATATAATATACTAGCTGACCCACGCAACTTCGTCTGCGTCACATAAGAGAGAAAAACGAACGGAATAAAAATGGCTATTAAAAAATAAGGGTTGATCGTAGGAGGGTGAAAATATAAATATCATAAAAAAATAAAAAATAAAATTTTGTCTAAAAAAATAAAATAATAAATTTAGGGGTGGACTACCTTTAACATTTAAGGGGATAAAAAATAAATGTTGGCCGATTCTCAGACCTACTCAATATGCTCACAAAATTTCATGAGAATCGCTCAAGCCGTTTCGGAGGAGTATGGGAACGAAAATTGTGACACGAGAATTTTATATATAAGATTTGTTGATAATCTAACTGACGTATTAATCGTTATTTTTTTGTTAATGTCTACCCTATTGTATGCTTATCGATCCTTCTTTTTAAACTCTGCGTGGATAGGACAGGGAATGAATGATAAAATGAAATAATTAACATTCTAGCTGTATTTGAAGCAGATTGCCTAGAAAATAACAGACTGTGCAGTCTGTGGTTGAAATATAAATAAAATGTGACAAATAGTTAATACCTATGGTTAGATCATCACCAAGAGTCGTATGTTCTAACCACTTGAATATAAACGTGATCAACTGATGTCATCACTTCGAAGTGAAATCCCCGTTTTTGCAACATTTTTCAGTCCTGCTCCGCTCCTAATAATTGTAGCGTGATGTTATATAGCCTAAAGCCTCGATAAATGCAGACTATCCAACACAAAAATATTTTTTCAATTCGAGCCTGTAGTTCCTGAGATTAGTGCGTTCAACCAAACAAACAAACTCTTCTGCTTTATAATATTAGTATAATATGTCACCGTAAAATTGTCAAACACGTTATATTACAATATAACGTGTTTCTCTCTAGCGATATTGTAAACTCTCTAATTACTGTCAACTGAACATACGGAAGTATCTGTGCCCCCATAATCGGGACCTTGCGCACCCCCCCCCCCCCCCTCCCTCACGTTGGGTTAGTTAGGTTCCTTTAAACCCTGCACTCGGAAATAATTCGCGTAGTGGGGCTCCGTCGAATACGCTTTTTAGGGGAATATAAAGTGTTTTAAAGTTAGGTTTTATTAATCGGTTTTTCTCAGAAATGGTACAGTATCTTTTCATGAGAGTGGTACCACTGGGCAAGGCGGACCCCTCCTTCCCTCCACACCGCGTGAGTTAACTACCATCACATGCATTCCACGGAAGATAATGCGTTTAATTATAAGCAGCATGTCCGTTTGACAATAATTCAAGAGTTTACAATATCGCTAGAGATATTACAATATAACGTATTTGACAATTTTACGGTGACATATTATATAGTATAGATGTTCTAATAATATTGAAGACTAGCAAACGTCACACGGTTTCACCCGCGTAGTTTCCGTTCCCGTGGGGACAAAATGACGGGGATAAAATGTAGCCTATGTTACTCTAGGTGAATGTAGCTTTCCAAAGGTGAAAGAAATTGAAATTTTTGACTTGAAATGGTCACGGTTGTTTTTGAATTTATCCATTACAAACATACAAATATATTTTTTTCCTCTTTATAATAAAGGGTGTTAAACAACTCTTCACGATGCCGAAAGGCACTTGTTCTCCTCGTCATTGCAATTACTTTTTTGTTCTACACCATACTTGGGAACCTTCTAGTTACGGAGTTATTGGGGGTCAAAATTACAACTTTATGACAAGTTTTTTTTAGATACAAGTTTTTACTATAAGATTTTTACTTTAAGAACCTCCATGAACCCCGTAACATTCAATCCATCCATCAGCACAATGTTTTGAGTGCGTTACATTGAATTGTACCATAAAACGTGATTTTTCACCCCAAAATAAGAAGTCGTTTCCCAGCAATTATGTTTGCGTAAAGTTACTTAGTTTGATGTACAGAATGCCTGGTTGACGGCTTCGTGATGAGGTGGTTTACACCCTGTATAGTATAGATAGTGTAGAACAGTATAGCTAATGTAAGAATTATTCAGTAGCAGTCACGGGGTCTGAATATGTTCACTGTAGATGGCAATAGGGTCGCTCCCTATTACATGGGACTTTAACATAACTGGCGAAATGTGGATATACTAATAGGTACACTTCTACCTAACCCTTCGGGAGTTACAGGCGTTATGTTATGTTATGTTATGTTATGTTGTGTTGTGTTGTGTTGTGTTGTGTTATGTAATGATAATGTAAATATAGCGGTTAGTTTATCTTATCTGAGGAGGATACATCATTTGGTTACAAGAGGATAATAAAATATGCAATTAAATAAATTAAAATCGAAAATAATTATTTACCCTGTAAGATAAATAAACCACGAATATTATGATTATATTATTCTTTTGCGTATGTAATTTTAACACTGAATACCATATTTTTATAAGATTGCAAAGATACCGAAACTTTCAAAGAAATATTATTTTAAACGTAAACTTTGTAAAATTATTTCTTCAAAACTTTCCATAATGGTAATTGTTCCGAATCGCAGATTTCTATCTTTTGCTAGAACTTTCGAGAGAGGTTTCCTACAAAAATTGGGTTCTTGAAGTCGGATGTGTTACAGATCTGAGAAAAGCACCTTTGTTTAACCCAAATATTCTTAATCCGACCGAAACATTTTGGAGATAGCATTAGAACATTATACTGTACAATAGATAAAATAGAAAACTAAGTATATATATATAAGTTGAACTATTTCAGCTGTAAAAGGGCTATTATCACTTTTTACAACCCATAACCTATGCACAGACAGAAGATTTACTTGTTGTCTGCAAGTAAACTGCTGACATGTTGTTTATTTATTTTCTATGTAAGTCGTAATTTTTAGTAATTTACTTTTACATTTATTTTAATGTTAATTTATTTATTTTACCTTCTAGCCTGAAACACAGGTTCCACCTAGTTCAGGCAATAAGCAGCAATGCTCTATTTTACTTGTTTTGATACTGAATTGTAAATGTGCCCCTTTTGATAAATAAACGATTATTATTATTTAAGTTTCTTTTCTCGCAGCCAAATAGTAACAGCCGCTCGTGTGCGCTTTCTTGGGTTGTTCCGCGGATGAGTAAAATTTACCGAGTTTCCTCCGTGCCTCAGAAAGCGTGTTAAGCCGTTGACCCCGGCTGTCATTTATACGTCGTTGAGTTTTTACAAGTATTCAGAGGCCCGAAAGTCTAACAACCAGTCTCACCAAGTTGTTGTCGTATATGACCTCCACAACAACAAGGGACTGCCTAAAGACAGTCGCCTAGAAGTCAACCTCAACATAGCTGGGAAAAGGCTAAGCAAGTGATGTTTTATCTACGATAAGAAAGAAGCTGTTATCTAAAATTGAACTTCTTTGGCAGATAAATCGAGTCGGTTACGAGTTCAGCATCTTAAAGAGACGCAGGACTGATATCAAATGTACATACCATCATTTCTGAAACCACCTGAGCATGTTTTCCTTGCGTCCGAAACCTTAGACTGAATTCTATTAAAAGACTTCAAGTTCAAAAAGTTACATCTTAATAATTACAAAAAAGAAAACATACGGACAAATTGTCTTTTCTGTAAGTAAAAACAACGTTAAGTGTACCTAACATTGAAGGTTGTATCCTCAGTGCAAGGCTCACACCTTGATGTCACATTTCCTTCGACAAATATTCACGAAGGCTGAAGGCGACAGACAGAAATAAAACTTTAACATAATGCACGTTTATACCGCTTAGAACGTCCGAACAAACGTTTTGTTACCACAAACAAAATAGTTACAAAACACAAAAGGAAGTTGTGCCTTTTATACCTTTTCATTCGTAACTTGTTTAAAATCCAACGAGAGTGAAAACACTCTATTATGCTCAGGCATTTTTCACATTTCGCCGTGTGTAAGCACTTCTATAAGTGGGCATTTCATAAAATGCCCGCCATTTGACTGCAGATATACTGCGCAACTAACACCGCACTGCAGAGTTGTGCAATTTAGTACTTTAAATAAACGACTGTAGGTTTTAAAATACACAAAAATCTTTCGTTTGGAATTGGTCGTTATCTTGCGTTTAGTTTCCACAATATACAAGGTTCTACAAGACGTACATGCGTTATAGATGTCAATAATGAAAGTCAAAGCTCTGTCAAGTTTGAACATTAGAACTATGGGATATTGTCTCCGTAGTGACAGATATTGATTTTATATTTGCAAGCTTCTTATTTCGGCAATGACTTATCAACCGACTTCCAAAAAGAGGAGGTTATCAATTCGTCTGTATTTTTTTTTTTTTTTTTTTTTGTGTTTGTTACCTCAGAACTTCCGACTAGGTGAACCGATTTTAATGATTCTTTTTTTGTTTGAAAGCTGGTGCTTGTCGATTGGTCCCATTTTAATTTGTTGAAGATCTGATGCTGATCTTCCGAGATATACAATGGAACTCTTCAAAATTAGACGGCAAAGCTGCAGTAATTGCTGCAATCGCTTGGTTGTTTATTGTTTATGTAACATAGTGACGTAACATTACGCCTGTATGCTCTGAGGGGGTACCTAGATGTGTACAAAACTCCCAGATTTCGACAGTTAGATATGTTAAGTTCTATTTAATGGGATTCTGGAGAAATAGGCACACCAGAAGCGATTTTTGTAGTTTTAGGAAGAGTACGTTCTTGGAGTGATCCCATTTCAATTTGGTAAAGATCTGATGAAGAACTTCGGAAGATAGGCGACGGGAACTCCTCAATAAAATAATGATAGCAAATGTATTGGGATCGCTGAAATCTCACATCTGTCTATTGTTTACACCAGTTCATAAAAGAAAATCACGCCGGTACGCTGTGAAGGGGTAAGTACATGTGAACCACTAAAAAATTAAAAATTAAAAACTTTTTTACAAAAAATAAAACCGACTTCAGAGAAAACAAAAAAGTGAAAAATAACTTTAGCTTCAGAAGTCGGTGACAAAAAAACTAAATCAATCAAACAAAGGTCACCGACTTCTGAAGCTAAAGTTATTTTTCACTTTTTTGTTTTCTCTGAAGTCGGTTTTATTTTTTGTAAAAAAGTTTTATTTTCCAATCTAGAGTTAGTTTAATGTTCTCTCGTATCGATAAAAATAATAAAGAACAGTTGAAATTATATTATAGCTAGCCGGCAAGGTAATAGCGGGATGAAGCACCATTCTTTGACAACAATTATATGCAACCTCAATGTAGGTACATTATAAATATTTTCAGCATAATGTTCTTATTTTAGTTACTTTGTTGGTCGCCGGAGAGTTCTTTGAACTCCCTAATACCTCTTGTCTCTCGTTGCCAAGGAAACCATGACCACCAACTAAAGTTTCCTCCATCTCGTAACATTATGGTAGCAACCACAAAACATTCCAACTGTATCTTGGTTAACAAATAGCTTTACGATCCGTCACGGCACAACATAGTCGCATTAATCAAAGTCGAGTGTTATTACTAACATTCCTGAAGGTACGACGGTTCCCAACCACAATATGAGAGGTCACACTATGGTAGTGGAGCTTCTAATATGTGAGATATTCAGTGTTACTTGATCTGCGTAATGATTTAGCAATATTGTTGCTAGGTTTTAAAGTTGCCCCTTACATTTTGCTCGGAACATAAAACATACTTGCATTTTTTAATCTTTATAGTCACGTTTTTCCCTTACGTTGACTTCTAGTCTAAACGATACAGTTAAATATATGCGTTTTTAATGTTACAGCACCATGCTGAGGTAAAGGACCAGTTTCTTTTCTTTTTCTTTTTCATTTTTTATCTATGTTTCATTTTTATTCATTGTAAATACTGTTAATTTGAATGTGTTTTGTCCTGTACGGGCTAATAAATGTTTGTACTTTCTTCTTTTTAATTACAAGTACATTACTTGGAGTCACAGCTCCTCTGCCCTACACGATACGGCAACTGGGTACCCATTACAAAATTGGTTATTAGACTGTCAGGCTTTTAATTACAGATAACGACTGGCAAAGATAAGCAATGGCGGGGTCGGAAAACACGTATGCACGGGGTATTTTTAATAATTAAAGCATTTTTACACAATTATTCTCCTGTGGGAAAACCTATATTCATAGTACTAGAACATCATATCAACAATGAATATATCTATATTTATTTCTATGCTCTACTTTCCTCTCATTGTTATTTTATTGAGTGCATCGCTTCCTCCTCATATAAGATGTATAAGTTTGAACCTCGGTTTGAACACTTGATCGGGGTTAAAGCTCCTTAAGCTTTAACTTAGCATAGATAGTAGTTGTTTCTTCCGACAAGAATATTCTTATGTAATCTTCTCTTCGGTGCACAGTGCGACAAGATTTAAGTCAATATCTTTTCCATTTCTATGGTGTTGGTATTGACAGCACACAGAACACTCTTCTCTTTCTGTATCATGTGGTCTAACATGGCAAAAGAGTTTGTATGCCACCCTGGGGCAACCGGAGGTCACTAAAGACCATTCATGGTCAGTTCTACCTTCTGATCCGTTTGACCTCACCTTAATCTGTATGTGACTGTATTAAAGCCTAAAGATCTGTGCACCGATAACAGTGGTCGGACCTGTGAAAGCATCAGGGTGGCCTGCGAAATTCAAACTTTCTTACGGTTTTTGAAATTTGCAGGACAGTGCTAAGTTTTATGTTGATAAACATATCGGTCGCGACTGTAAGACGTTTTAAGTAACAGAATTATAATCATCAAAATCATCAATACAACCCTTTATTTTTTTATTTTTTTTAGGATGGGAAACCATCAAATGACTTCTCCCACTCTGGGCGGAGCGGGAGGGAGTGTCAGACTCTTACTGACTCAAGCCCTTTATGTTCCGGGGCCGCGGTATCTCTTTCGAACAGGCCCGCAACCCCGGCAGGATCAATACAACCCTCCAACTACATAATAGTCGATGAACGAATTTTTCACGGTCTAAATCCTTCTTCGACTTTTATGAACTTTGAGGGTTGTATTGATGATTTTGATGATTATAATTCTTTAACTACATACGTCTTACAGCCGTGACCGATATGTTTATCGATATAAAACTTAGCACTGCCCTGCAAATTGCAAAATACCTTGCAGCATCCCCTTTAAAGATTTGAGATTGTTTAGTTTACTATTTTATTATTTATTTTCTTGTTGATCATGGATGCTTTGACGTCGGACATCCAAGAAGAGGCACCCTGGTGCATGCTGTTTGCCGATGACATTGTTCTTGTCGGTGAAAATGGACCTGAGATCCAGAGCAGACTGGAGAAATGGCAACAGAAACTGGAGTGTGTTGGCTTGAAAATCAGCAGAAGTAAAACTGAGTACATGTTCTGCGATTTTGGCGGTCTCTCCAGCTCTGGAGCCATAGCGCTAGATGGCGCGTCTCTTCCTGTCTGCTCCGACTTTTGGTATCTTGGTTCACTCATCCAAAGCGAGGGCGAAATATATCGTAGTGTAAAGCACAGAATTAACACGGGATGGATGAAATGGCGGCAGGTCACGGGAACGATCTGGGACTCCCGCATTCCCCTAAAACTTAAGGGGAA
The DNA here is from genome assembly GCA_916618015.1 of Xestia c-nigrum. Classification (NCBI taxonomy): domain Eukaryota; kingdom Metazoa; phylum Arthropoda; class Insecta; order Lepidoptera; family Noctuidae; genus Xestia; species Xestia c-nigrum. Next base: position 25,092,946 of record OU745250.1, read on the forward strand.
GATTTATAAAACAATGATTAGACCTGCTGTGTTGTATAGATCAGAATGTTGGGCCACAAAGGGGATGAATGAAAGGCATCTGCATGTCGCGGAGATGAGAATGCTAAGGGGGATGTGTGGTGTTACGCGAATGGATAAAGTAAAGAATGAGTATATTAGAGGAAGTCTGAAAGTGGCGCCGGTGACTGAAAAGTTGTGTGGTAATCGGTTATCGTGGTATGGGCATGTGATGCGGAGGAATGACGAAAATGTCGTGAAAAAAGTTTTGAATATGAATGTGGATGGGTATTTGAATAGAGGAAGACCAAAGAAACGGTGGATGGACTGTGTTAAGACGGATATAGTAAGAAAAAAGTGTCTGATGAGATGACGAAAAATAAAGGAGTATGGAGGAAGAAGACGCTGCGCCGACCACAAATAAATTGGGATAAGGGCAAGAGAATAATGAATGATGATGATAGCTTACTAATTTATATGAAGCGACTGTTTGTCTGAACTATGGAGTTCCACTGACTATGGAGACCTAGTAACTGTGGTAACAAGATACTCCTCGGTAGGATTGGCTGTCAGACTTTCGGGCTTCTGACTTTCAGTCTGGACTGCCAAATATACAACACAAAACGTCATTTGAGATCAATGGTTCAATCTGCTTTCCAATTCACGGAGGGATCTCGGTATTTAATCTATACTTATCTATACTAATATTATAAAGCAGAAGAGTTTGTTTGTTTGTTTGGTTGAACGCGCTAATCTCAGGAACTACTGGTTCGAATTGAAATTATTTTTGTGTTGGATAGTCCATTTATCGAGGAAGGCTTTAGGCTATATAACATCACGCTACAGCCATTAGGAGCGGGGCAGGAATGAATAATGTAGCAAAACCGGGGATGTTTTTTTTCTTCCGTTTTTCTCTCTTATGTGACGCAGATGAAGTTGCGTGGGTCAGCTAGTATTATATGAAACACAAGCAAAGCCAAAAAAGAAACCCGTGCAATCAATCAAAGGCTGTTGCGTTTTATCAGAAGCACAGCATTACCTTCAGGTAAGTACCATAAAAGCATAAAATGTCCAACACATAGCTTACGGCCGTAAAATACAAGCCAAGCTAAGCTGTTCGAACATTTGCCGTGACTATTAATCACTGCGGACGATAAAAAAGCACATAGGTTGCCTTAGCTCACGCTATACCGTGGACTGCTGACGTGTATTGAGTTTACTTATATTAAGATTAAGTTTATTATTTTTTAGGTAGTATACATACAGAACCTAACCTAACCTGGATATATGGTTAGGCAAAGTGGTTATTAAATTTGTTCATCGGAACTTTCTCAGAAGAAGGCCGAACTCTTGAAATTATACCCGGTTGATTAAATTAAATTATATTTATTGACATTTATACTAGTTAGGTAACCGTAACGTTAATTAAACCGTATCCCAACAGATCCTTATAATTTTCAAATTCCTATTTATTGAATTTGCAACACAATTTAAAACTGACGGCAATTCTCATTTACCGACACAACCTCTCAATATTTTTATTCTTCACATCAATGCATCTCAAGACATATTTCCAATACGGTTCGTAGCAGATTGCTACGAGATGATCCCCGACTCAGAGCTCCGTGCGTCACTGCTACGCGGTTGCTACGTCGCGTCTACGCGTCTGGCTGCGTAGCGCGTAGCAATCTTTCGTTTATTTAAGTGTGATTAGAAAAGGAGATTACGTTTTCTTACGTCACAATTTGAATGAGGACGGATGTGGTTGCATTGTTATCTGCTGTAAGACTTGTTTTAATAAAGAAAGATATTGTTGTCCGACACACATTTGATATTTTTTTATACAGTGTGTCCTTATTATCTACTTATCTAATTATCTAATTTCCAACAAGGAATCTGACTATTGAAAAAAAACCGTTACGGTGACCGAGATATTATGTTTTTCGAAATTTACCATTTTCCCTTCCAGAATTAAGTTCTTTTAACCCTATCGCAGCAAGTGAAGCTATAATTCTTAGGTATGATAATATGTTTAACATTTCTGAATAGCTTAATAAATAATAAATAAAAATAGCTTTATTGATTCCTTACACTATTTAGACATTAACCAATAATTTACATGAATTGTTTTAGCAACAACCATATTATTGTTATACCCATTTGGCTGTTAATAATTTGCATTAATTTATTATTTTTTTTTTTCACTATACAATTATTACAATAGAAATAAATATTATTTTATTTACAATAGCTTACTAATGTTTTAATATACCATTTTTAGGATTCCGTATTTTGTGAATAACGTTTAATTTTCCTTATAAAAAAATCTTGAGTTGAGTAGCGATTTTTTTTTTATTTTAAAAAAGTTTGTACCATTATTTACCGTATAAAGATAAGAAGTACTTAGGCGCTACTTTTGCGTACTATTTTCCCCCTTTCTCCTTTTGCTGCTTTTCCCTTACATCCCTGCCGATCCAACACACCACCTCGTTCTCTGGCGTTTCATTCTCCAGTACCGTGACCTCCTCAGGTGTGAACCAAACATTTTATATTCTCAAGCGGCGCGAGTAAAGGAACGCTTTATTTAAGGTTCTCTCCAATTAGCGCGACGGATATAGAACAGGTTTATAGTCTCGGATTGGATTAGACAGGGGTATTTTAAGCTGGTTTACTTGGTTTATTTTATTTATGAAAACTTTATGCACAATTAAAACTGGACAAAGGCGGACTTAATGCCTTAGGCATTTTCTATCACTCTACCTTAGGGTGATACAAAGATAATTTTCGGTTCTTGCACAGTAGGTGCAAGAACCGAAAAAAGACTAGAAATTATTTATAATTAAAATATATATAAGATTTTTTTTATTATTTTTTTATTTCCTTTATTTAATGTTTTTGGTGTTGGTATTCTAAATACATTAAATAAAGGGTGTAAATGTACCCTCGCGAAGCCGCCAACAAAGAATTATGCACATCAAAGTAAATAACCCTGCTTCAAAATTATTGCTAGAAAACGCCTTTTTTCGGGGTTAAAAATCACGTTTTACGGCAAACGGGTCATGTAGGTAATTTAAGTAATGTTATTACCAGAAAACTAGTATTAAAAAAACCCCTTCAAATCAAACCAATTTATTTGCTGTAAAGTATTGGTAGAATTTCGGTCTTAACGTAAATAATCCAGATCCATAATACTAAATCATAATAATGTGACATGCAAACATTTGGGCTTATAATTATTGTTAAAATATTTCAATGTCAATCAATAAAAATTAATAAATTTTTCCCAATATTAATTGTAGGGGTTAAATAATTGCAGTTGTATTTAATTTTCCAATCTCTCATTAAATATGTCACTTACTGAGTAGAAATTCTTTTTCCCTAACCATACTTTAAGACACTTTGTAAAATTAGCTGGTAAGTTTTTAATACTTTCAGGTATAGCATTAAATATGCGAACACACATTGTATAGCTATTCTTGCTGTATAATGCTGTTCTAGAAATTATGGGCTAAACTATTCTATTTCTATGCCTATAACTTTTTGGAAATATTTCATGAGCTTTTCTAAATACCTCTGGGTGCATTTTCACAAAAGCGCATTCAAAGATATACAAACTTGGAAGGAACTTATTGAAAAAGGGTTTGCAAGATTTACCTACTCATAACGACGATAACTTGGGGAACAATTTGGCACTTTGACCTCCTATATCTCCGAAACTACGTAGAAGGAAGGTATGGTTCAGTAATAACAACGATGGCAATGATGGGGAGATAAAGTGCCTTTCGGATTCATTTTGGGTATTTTACACCCTTTATTTAACGCTAATATGTATACCAAATTAAGTCGCTCTATGTAAAATTGCATTCGGTTAGACTGGATCGATCCCAACATAGTTGGGAAAAGGCTAGGCAGATGATGATGTTGTATACCAAATTATCAACGTAACTACGCAGTGGAGTGGACTACTCAAATATATCAGCCTTTTTAAACGGTTACGTAACTACTCAAATGAGGAAGACACACCAAATAATAATTGTTCTAAATTGTTTTCTCAGAACAAGCCGTGCGCGTGATTGGGCTTCCCATCGTCACGAATGACGAACTTCTGTACAAGTAAACAGTTACCAACGATTTCAATCTTTTATAGGATGTTTTTTCGAACATTTTTAAATGACGCTCATAACTTTAAATTTCCGTCTTCATGAGTGTAGGTTGTGGGTTGTCGGTAAGAAAATTACAGTATTTAAGGTTTTATGGAGTAGATTTAGATAATAATGTAATTGTAGAAACTTTAACTCTTGCAAGAGTAAATTGTTATGCCATGACGCCGCTAGCCGCTAGGGTCATCATCATCATCATCATCGTTTTAGCCGAAAGACGTCCACTGCTGGACATAGGTCACCCCCAAGTGTGCGACTCGCATCCAGCGGATTCCCGCAACCGTCACCAGGTCATCGGTCCACCTAGTAGGAGGTCTTCCAATGCATCGTCTTCCGGTTTGCTAGGGTCGCTAGTCTTTAATCTAAATGTGTTTTCTTTCATTTGGATCATTCTCTGATGAGTGATGATCCATTGGCCAGATCCATGATGGATTATTTAAGGAATGTCCTACCAATTTTCCTGCCAAATGGACGTCATTTTATAGTGCTGTTTTTTTTTCACTACAATCATTAAAAACATAACCAATTAAATAGACAGACAGCTACAGTGATAGGTTACTGACCTAAAAGTTCTGACATAATTAAAACTGAACAACAGGACATAAACTCCCGAAGTACTTCCAATGCAATTAACATGGAATATCTATTATCCTGGTGTTAATCAAAGTGGTAGTGCGTATAAAATGTACAATAATAGTACATAGTTAAAACTAGTTAACACTGGTATCGCGTGTCGGTGCTGATCGAACAAGATTACTAATTGTTATGTACCACACTTTATTTAACACCTTTATTTGTTATCGTCATACATTACTTTGTTTCACGCAAATTAATTTCACACATAAATTATTCAGATGTGAGTCGGTCTGTTTCTATGATTGATGGTTCATTTTTACGGCTTAACTACGGAGTTTTAACATGTCACAAATCGTTTAATTTTTCTACAACAAGCCTTTTTTTTCGGTAGCGTCAGTCATTCCAATAAACAAATATCCCGACATCATTATCACTGAAAGAATGTGTAAGCCTACTGATCTAACTGTTTACCAAAAATCTCACAGTGAAGTAATGTCCTTTAATCAGCTCAGGTGTAATGAAACTGGCCAATGTCCAAAAGAGTCACAACTTTGCCTCACATTAGAAATTTCTCCTGTATTGCGAGGCGATTCCAATCATTTAAACCGCCATAAAAACAGCCAGAGGAACAAAAATCTGTAGGACATACAAATATTTGATTCATGCAGGGATAGACACAACACACGTCTACCGCTCAGCCGCTGGGCCAACCGCACCAATGTCGTTTGCAAAAAGGTATATAGTAGTAACTTAGCTACGTTAGATATAGATTTTTCCAGTCGAACGATTTTATAAGAACCTCTACCTACAAACAAAGAAAAAACTTCAACTGACCCAAAACTTCTTTATCACGGAAACTTTCATACTAGCGCAATCTTCTAGCTCCACGAATTCGATTATCTAACAGCATTCCAATTCTACGTTTATAAGGATTTATGAGAACAGTGACACGTGTTGTGTGTTGAGATATTTCTATAGAGAGGAAACGACACATGCTTGTGACTATACGCCGCATAATATCCGGAGAAGGGAATTCTACCTATAATGTCTTCTTGTACAAAAGAACTGCAGTTTCATAAGTTCCACTGTTTACTAATTAGACATGATAAGGTCTAGCATACATAGGTTGGGAAGCATTGAAGGAAATCGTCGTGAAGAAACCGGCGAACTTTTTCGAAATGTTCTATAACCAAAAATTCGAAGACAAGTAACAACCATCAATCACCACGTGTTGGGTTACGGCATTTCCTCGTACATAAATAAAGCGTATGTCGAAGTTGGTTGGCTGATTATGGTTATGGTTATGCTAAAAGGTCGCCAATATTCAACTGTTCTTGTTAAGCATTTACTGAAACAATGATTTAGCAGCATACTGAATACGGTTTCTGTACAAAAGGCTTCCTTCTCCTTATTGGCCAAATAAACCTTTCAAAATATGGGTGTATATTTGATACTTATAAACACCTTTGTCAATAATATTATACTTTATTACGTCGTACCAAACTTCTGCTAGAAATGAACCCATTCCAAGTGGCAGCACCACTCAAAACTCTGACTATCATTCGTGCTCATTTGTAACAAGACATTTCCCACGAGACCAAGAAGTTCCGAATCGTGACGTCAGATCACCCGTTCAGACGCAAACTCCACTCTATCTAACAAAGCCTATCGCACAAGCAATGGACTTACCTACGTCATCGACAAAGTGCCGAGCGCCTGCCCCAACGCGTTGACCGGTCAACGTTTAACTGACGTCGCGTCCGTCTGGGATAACATGACGTCATCACCGCACCCGCACCCATGATAGATTGTATTTGTCAGTGCCGAAATTGCATACTAATGGAGTTAGGTTAACTGTGTTATTGATAATGACGCTGCAGATATAGCGATCTTTTTCTAGGCATACATATGGAAGAAGAAGATTTGCTGCGCCTACCCTAAACATATGGGGATATCGGCAGGAGAATGATGCTGACATTTGTATTAGTACTGAGTGACTAACTCTCTAAACACGCACACACCCCTAAACTAAAGATTAAGACATAAAATTTAGATGAATTATTATACGTTCCTCAGGAGAGGACTACTGTGATGAGTAATTGAGAAGAATGAAAGAAGAAGGTGTGCTGCACTGACCTAAAGTAAATTTAAATAAAGGCCGGATAACGATCTTTATCGGGGAGTGGGTGCTTAAAAAAAGTTTGTTAAAAACCCATTAATTGAAACTTATGACGACCCGAATGGCGTAGGTAGTGGTAGTGGTGCTGCCTTACGTTCTTAGGATCCTGGGTTCGAATCCGGGTAGGAGCAAATGTTTGTGTGATGAGCATGCCATGGACATTTGTTTCCGAGTCATGGATGTTTTTAAGTATAGTAAGTATGTTACAAACAAAAAGTATATATGTAGTATATCAACTGTCTGGTGACCACGACACAAGCCTTGCTTAGTGTGGCACTAGGTGGCGCTGTGTGTCCAGCTATATTTATTTATTTATATTTATTTATTACTTGGATTAAAAAGAAAATCTTTATTTCACCAAAATTCATCACGAAAAAAACAAAAAAAAGCAAGTAAATAAGGCTTTTATCTAGGTCATATTAATGAAATGAAAAATCTAATCACGTTATTTTTCATGATCCAGCGAAAGTCATCAATGAAATTGACACCTACATTAAGGTGAGTTCATGAACCTCATGCTAGGGTGTGTTGCTAATTAATAGTGTGACATCATTGACACTGTTATTGACCTTTTACTTGTTTATCCATTTGACAAACAATGTAAATGTGACAAACTTTCAATGTGGCTTTGGAGCGTTTCATCTTAACATTAACATCTTCCGTCAATGAGAACATTAGCATCATTACATGTCATTTTAACGCATTGGCATTGGTACTTTAATTTTATTTATCGAGATACAAATAGCGAATACGTCTAAATTCAGCCACCAATGAAAACAACAACCGTCAGATCCCGACAAGCCCGCTATTTGACGCGACAATTTCGTTCACGCTGACTGACGTAATTTGACTAAGTGACGCCGTGCTCCATTTTGACGCTGAACACCCAATTGACTTGTCTACTGTCCACTTTTAAGGATTATATGTCGTGATTCTTTGTAAATTCTTGCAATATTATAATAATTATTCCATATCAGTAGCTGTTTTGACTCTAAATTTTAACTAAAGCAAATAGTTTATAAATCATACTGTGAATTTTAAATATATTAAATTATTAGTAATCATTATGATTGTCAGATATTTATTATTAAAATCATGTTTAGTTTAGTTGCTGTATTGATGTAAGTAGGTAAAGTTAGAAGGGGACATCCCCTCCATACGGCCAATGGCGGCGAGGGCTGACCATGGCCGTGGCAGTTGTTCGGTGACGGCGGAATGGTGAAGTCCATCTGACAAAAATACGGCACGCGCAAGATTATAATTTAAATATAGTTATTGTTGTGATGAATATAGTAGTGATTGATGTCATTATATGAAGTTTTATTTAATGTATGAAGGAACAATGACGGTTATAAAAACAACAACGCTAGATTTAAACGATGGCCTCAAGATACAAAAGCATAGAGCGACGTGAATTTGTGTAATATCTACTTGCATGTCTGGAATAAAAAGAATGACTGCAGCACATATCTCACAAATATTGTAATTTTAAGATAGCAATAGAATAGAGACGTATATAACCTAATTACAAAAAGATGCTTATGCCCAATATCTTTAGCGATTTAAATGCAATATGCTTAGAGCTGACTTATACTGACTTTTTCAAGAAAAAAGGCACTTCCAGCAATTAAATTAAAACACCAAAAGGCAACCTTCCGCGGGGAAAGGGAGAGACCCTTTTTCCGCGGAATATTTATAGCCTGAGATTGGAGTAATGCCCGATAAAAGGTAGGGCACGTCCCTTATACCCGAGTACGTCGGTATGACGTATTGAGTAACGCCGGTGACCTGTTCAGTGTTCATGTGCGATAGTTTACCCTCCGCCTTCCATAGCCCGCCGGGAATACGGACGTGGTGGCTATTCAGTTATTTATTGAGAAAAACGAAAATATACGATGTTTTCTTTCAGCTTATAAATAGACGTTTACTTTATTTATGTTTCCAAGAAACTTGCTATATTTTCTAGAAAATTGCCAACGTAATATCAATAACATTCCGATTAAAACTTTGCCGTCCGTTCAATCGCGGCCCCTGTATTTATCTTAACGTCATCTTCAAATTGCTTAAAAAGGTATCCCGATGAATATTACCACAAAAAGTGGAAAAAAATAATCAGAAAGGGCGAAAAAGGTCGGGAGAGATATCATATTTAAATTGTCAATTTGTTGGCGACAATACGATTGTGCCCGAAGCCATTGGGAACGAAAGCCGAAGGTATCCGACTTCCGTTTTGAAACACGACAATGACGATTTTCCGGATCTCTTTCCCGTGAGTGTAAAGATTTGTAGTTATTTAGACACATTTACACGGTTTATTTTTGTTAAATCTGTGTGGAAATAGAATGTTTCTCTTTGAAGGCTTTAAGGGACAATACTGGGATCGATTGGACGATAGATTGTGAAAGCTTTATTCTTAGATATAGTCTGTATCTATAGCGTAGTCACAAGATATGTTAAATACCTACATTGTAGTAAAAAGTGTTTCTCGAAATCAATGCTGCTGTATACTGGTTTGCATTGGAAATAATACTGATTTGACGGTATTGGGAAGAGCTTGGAGTACGCTTTTGCTCAGCAGAGCGACAAAAAAACCTAACTGGAAATAATATAAAATCAAGAATAACTGGATCTCTAGTGATCAGTGTCCAATTACACAAACAATATTTTTTGCAAGATTATGGAAAAGAAAGTTAACTACGTTTTCCACGAAATATAACTTAAAATTATTTTCTCACTGCTACACACATGGGAGGATGGGGAAACAGTCCATCGGTCATCTGTCAAAACAGCTGCCAACAACAAACAGTAAATAAAACAGTTCCACGCCAACCTGTTGGTCGTCAGACTTACTAAAGTTGTTTATTGCGGTTTGTGGCTTAAATACAAGTGGAATTATTAATCGACGCATGTGGCGAAGGAAATGAAAATATATCTACTGTCTAGGTATTTCTAGAAGGGAGGAGAAACATCACATCTAAAGGGTGTAAAACACCTCTTAACGAATACAAAAGGCACTTGTTTTCCTCGTCATTCTGATCATTTTTTTGTTCTACACTATACCTGGGAACCTTCTAGTTACGGAGATATTGGGGGTCAAAGTTGCAAGATTTTGACAAGCTTTTTTTTAAATACCATTTTTTATCTCATGATTTTTACTTTAAATATCTCTACGACCCCCGTACTATTCAATCCATCCATCCGCACAATGTTTTGAGTGTGTTACATTGAGTTATACCACAAAACATTATTTATAACCTCAAAAAAAAAAGTTGTTACCCAACAACATTTTTGCGTAAAGTTACTTAGTTTGATATACAGAATGCTTGGTTAACGGCTTTGTGATGAGGTGAAATACACCCTGTATAACCCGAAAGTTTAGCAAAGCTATTTTTTTACGTCAACCAGGCCCAAATCCTGTCTCGCTACTGAGAACTTCTAATGGAAGAATAAGTTTGAAAACTGAATGAGTTCTCCAATCCAGTTTAATAACCATGGAGTTTCTTGGCGGTTCTCCTCTATGAGAAAGGGCCAACCCACACCGTGCACCTTTTCTCGACGTTTTTTTTATAAGTGCCCATGTAGGCCTATATGAAATAGAAAAATATTTTGAATCAGAATACAGCCAGTCCTATATTTTCCGATTATATGTGATATGTGTATAGTTATAATTTAATTAAGGTTTTTAAAAAGTATTAGATTGAATATTATTTATTTTGTGTATTTTATTTTATGGGCGTTAGTTGCCTGATAACAAAATGATTGATTGATTGATACTTATATCAATCATCATTTTTTTAAGAGAATCTAAAATTACCCTCACCTACTCCAATGGAGGATTTCGGTCCTCCGTAGCACCGTTCAAAAATACACCCTGTTTAAAATGTTTCACCACCTTACATGCGTGATCAACAGTTGTACGTCATAAGCTCATGGCGTTAAAATTATAATGATAGCTTTTAATAGTAATTTTCCCTAACAGTTCCATACAATACTAGAAAGAAAGAAAGAAGAAATAGATACTTGTCATGACTTTATGAATGAACAAGTCGCCTGTCAGATGGGATAAAAATAACAGACTTCACAAACTTTCATCCATTATTCAACCCCTTTAGGAAAAAAATCAGTTAAACGAGCTAGACAAAATTAATGTTTCTAGAATTAGAAAAGAAGAATTATACTTCCAGTTTATAGAAGCTTCAGGCTGGTCTTTATTTGTAAGCGAACTGAAGAATTTTATTTTAAATAAAATACAAAAGTTTACCCGAAATATTGGTCACGAAATTACATAAAATAGGCATTCGTAAGTCCTGTAGAAAAATAAGCATTTGGTAACAGACCAAATTGTAAATTAATAAATTTGGATTATCGCGGTTTCCTGGAGGATACACCATCGCATTAGGTATTTTATATTCAAATGACGTACGTACACCACTCACTATCGTTAAAGGAAAATATCGTGAGCATACCCAGAATAACTATACGCAGGTACATGCCAGATATTATATGTAGGTATACATAATTATGTATACGGTATCATTAAAACTGGAAACGAAATATTTATCATGTTTATAGATGTTTTGAGTTCCCGATACTTCCGTAATCATCATGCTGCTTGCTACAGCTAAAATTGAAAACTCAAAACACATCATCATCATCATCATCATCTCAGCCGAAAGACGTCCACTCCTGGACATAGGCCTCCCCCAAGTGTCGCCACATTGACCGGTCCCTTGCTACTCGCATCCACCGGATTCCCGCAACCTTCACCAGGTCATCGGTCCACCTTGTGGGAGGTCTTCCAACGCATCGTCTTCCGGTTCGCGGTCGCCAGTCCAGAACTTTTCGGCCCCATCGGCCATCCGTTATGCGAGCAATGTGCCCTGCCCACTGCCACTTAAGTTTAACAATTCTTCGGGCAGTCATCATGGTAAATATCCAGTTTCCGTTTGTTAGTATGTTTACTAACAAAGGGAAACTGGATATTTAGTTGACAGTTTAAAAATACATAAAATACGATACCTAAGTATCTGTTATCCCAATTTTAGTGCAAGGGTCGATCTTAAAAGGGTTAATATCTAGAAGGTCGAAAGTTTGATAACCAGTCTCATCATGTACGTATCGTATAAATACGATACCCCATACTGAGTAAACCCAGTTACTGGATTTTGGAGGTCAGATAGGAAGTCCCTTCATATAAAATAGTGGTATTTTGCTTAGATTGGACCCCAACATGGTTGAAAAAAGGCTAGGCAGATGTCATTTTCATATTCTTTTGTTCACCAAACATAAATATTCATCTCCTAGTTTTACCAACAAATCTGCCGGATGAATAGCTAACAGACGCTACAAATTCCCGGCATATTAGTGTAATTAATTTGTCTCCAGTCAGGCTGGTTGCCAACTTGGAGCTGTTCCCAATTGGACAGGTGTCAGAACCGCACGGCTACCTTACAATGTACGTGCATACGCCTGTTGTTATGCTGTGTTGACCATTAATAAGCCTTAGCGTCAGAAATACAGCTATAGAACTCCAGATGTAACGTGCTCTGGAAAGCCTGGTTGTTAAAGTGATGTCGTTGCTTCGTACGGGATTTAGCATTACTTAAATAAGCATAAGCTTCATTGTAATATTGTATAGTAGCTTATAATGTTGCGACTGCAAGGACACTGACTAGCCCTGAGGGGCAACTAGACAGGTTCGCAACTGGACAGATTCTCAGCTGGACAGTTTCTGAACTGGACAGATTAGCAACTGGCCAGAACTTATAGTGTCCATGACATAATTAAAGTGGATGAGTGGCCTGATGTTACATATGTTCTCTTTTTGTATTGGGATACTCATGCCTCACAATGTTTTCCTAAAAAAAAAAACAAAATACACAGAATTATGTAAGCGAACAAAAATAAAAGAACACCGGTCAAAGCTCGAACAAAGGAGATAGTTTTTTTTGGGCCCACCTAGTCGTTGCATTTATTATTCATAATAACACCAAAAAAAAGTAACCATTTTACTATGGTATTAAAGAAAATATTACGTAGAAATGAAAACGGAATCTTAAAGTCATAATAAATAAGCTATGTTATGATATTTTTTTGCGAGTCAAATCATTCCTGTTTTGGTCAATGTCATTTGACAGCAAATACTTACGTGCATAGGGGCGTTTTTTTCTGTTTACTAAAAAAAGTACGGTACCTACCCGTTGGTAATCATATGTGCTATATAATTATTATAGAATCAGAAAGAATACAAAAATAAATTGATGCATTTTTAATGCCATTTTTATAGGTTTACACTAAAATCGCATAGGTGGTTTACACAATCAACGTGGCACGGAACGTTATAAACCCACTTTTTTAGTGATTGACAGACAACTTCATTATTTTGACATTTACTTTTTCTGTTCATTTTGGTTTTCGGATGTGTTTTTGCAGATTTTTCGAATTTATTCCGGTTAGACAATGCTAAGCTAATTAAACCACTGGAATCTTGAGGTAATAAGGAAGAAATCAATGTAAGTTTCATAATTAAATGCTAGAGTTGATGTGGGTGGCCTAATCCTTGAACAAAAAACATTGTCTCCTTTTTGTTGATATTTTATTTTAGCGTCTGCCCATGAAAATTATATAAAAGTATAGAGTTTGAATTCCTGAAGAGTTTTGTCTTCAGTCATATTTTTCTAGGAAGTCAGGATTTAAAGATATTCCAGTTTGAAGTTTTAGAGGTTATATCTTGTTAACAACAGACTATTCGAATAATAAATCTAAAAATACCTTAACTCACTTTAAATACATTAATATAAATGCATTTATTTAAAACTAGCTGCGCCACGCGAAGTTTAGAAGAATATAAGGATAGTGGGAGGATAGTTTAAGGACTCCGTATTTAGAATATTAAGTCCAACAGACGTCCGTAGGTCTGCCACATGGCTCACATGGTCACACGAGATATAATTAGGTACTTACCTACTTAAATAAATGATCAGAAGAATATTTGTTTAATTACCTTAGTCAACTATCTATAGGGCAGTTAGTTAGAGATATATTTTGATAAATAAGTCGCCAACCCGTTTTGAGCAAGCGTGGAGATCAATGTTCGTGCCTTCTCTGTTGAGAAAAGGCCTTTGCCCTGCAGTGGGACAGTAATAGGCTGGTATTATTATTATTATTATTTTTCATGGTGAATACCAAACTTACTTTTAAAATCAATTCTGTGAAAGTAGAGAGAAAATGGGATATGTGTTGTACTTAGTCATTTAAAAAATAAAACAATTCTGTTAAAACCATAAAGTAATTTATTCTGTCAATTCTTATTATTGCCTACCCTAGCTCTAAATCACAGCCTGCATTCGATTCTTCATTAATCTGATCAGGTTTTTGACGGTGCCTTGAGGAATTTTGTCCCACCCGTCTGTTAACGCGGCCTTCAATGCTTTTATCAATCAATCATTTCATTTTCAGGCATCTTAAGGCCCATACACAACAACAGATACACAACATTACATTACAACTTAGAAATATTCTAATACATACAAAATATAACTTATAAACTATGAACACATGAAGTGACGGCGTCGTGTCACGTAGACTGCCGCGAAAACGTCGCGGTCGGTAGACAACAACCTTCGGCCAAAACTCTTCCTTGAGAAACTTGTCGAGAAATTGTGTCGGAACTCGCAAACGACTTGAAGTTGGTGTTGTGACGCGACTCCAACTTCTCGACCCTCAAGGTCCAGCTGGTCTTCATCTTCATGTACTCTACGACCTACTCAACTTTCGTGGAGTGATGCAGTCGGGACACATAAAGCAACGTCGTAGTTGGTATTGCTGGACGCAGCAGCATATTTTATACTGACAGTCCAGTACCGCATTGATTGCGACAAGTAGGCTTTTTCTTCATCTTCTGAACTAAGGTGAAGCCGTCCTCATCACACTTCTGCTTGGCTGGACAGCGCTGTACCGGATTCCACGGAAGGGTATCACAGCGACGGTTCTACTTTCCCCCTTTCTGCTGCTTAGGTTGTTTTGCAGCTGAATCGTCCCATAAGCGTTCGATATCAGTCCATATCTGGACTCGACCAGTCCATCGCCCGTATGTATATTCACTTCATTCAGGAACTTTCGAATGATACGCGCCGTGTGACATCTTCGGCCCCTTCAGGCGCGAAAACAAGCGTGGTTTTTTCCTCTAAAGAGATACCAGCCCATTATACTACGTACAATACAATACACACTTTATTATTATTCTATGTACCTATTATGAAAAGACAATTCGTGACACAATACAATGATGTATGTGATGGAAGGCCATAACTCTAAGGCTTTTCACGGCCGATAAGGCCTCAAATGAAGATGCGGATTTCAACAAGTATGCAAACTATTCGTAGAAAACATCGTTTTTGAGGCCAAACGCCCTTCTATCTAAGTGTATCTGGTGGCTACGGGCGACTTATACAGAATTTCTTGCTGAATTCGAATCAATGTTTAACTGAGTTTTGGAAAAAATGTTAGTTACGGCCTTTCACCGTATGACGGTACAGCGCATGTCATTAAGCAGGTTGACAAATAAAATGTCATGTTTTTTTTTTGTTGGAGATGACATTAAAGGTGGACACACACTTATCAATACTGAAATAAAAAAAGCATGAAATATTTTATTCTCATACGTATGACGTCATTTATTCGTACGATTCGACGCGGATAAGTGTGCTAGGTTTTATAATATTTCATACAAGTTATTCTAAAATTCAATTCTTTCGGCGCGGTCGATTGTGTCGACGCGGATAAGTGTGCGTTCACCTTAAAAGTATATCTTAGCCAAAAGCCATGAAGTCAGTCCAGGAAGAAAAAAAGTAAGTCATGATTATATTTCTCATTCATCATTATTCTAGTCAATTGAGCTCATAATAATGAGGAATTTTTTTCGAGACTTCGTTAGACCTTAAGTTTGATTTGATAAATCTTAGTAAATTATTTCGTAGGCATCTATCACGGTGACATACGTAGACGCTCAATAATTTCATCAACAATTGATTCGCCCGGGTTCTTTGTGAAATATTGTCCCAATCAGTCAGGTGAGATTTTTTGTCAATTATTGAAGTCAATGATTTATTAAATCACTGGTTAGATGTTGAAGCGTCTCCGAATTCAGTATTAAAGCCGGAATCATTACATAAAAGCGAAATCAATGATTATAGTCTGACCTCAATATAATTCCAGGTCTTTGTCCCCATAATATAAGCAGTAAAAATATCTACTTTATTTCAGCTGAAGTATTTTATTTCTTGAAATAACGAACAGAGTCGAATCAACATGGAAATAGGGCACACTGCCACAGTTGACTGGTTTCTTCTCTTTTTCTTTGTTCTTAGGAACTGAGTTAAATAGAAAACAATTAAGGATACATTTTTCCTTGAGTCCGTCTGTCTGTTTGACTAGCACGTACTCGTAGCTAAACTAGTTTCGTACCCAGCGAATTCCAGACAGAATTCTCCATTGTAATGTTGCAAATGTGGAGTGAAAAGCCATTACAACTTTCCTTACGAGAGGGCCTGTTTTATACAGCGGTTATGTTAGGATTGTGAGGTATGTTTACATTATTGGTGGGATACTTGCATCTATATTAGTATAATAAAGAGTAAGTTTGTATACAGGGTAAAAATCTTGTCAAAAAGGTGGAACATTAACCGCACTAGAAGGTTCTCAGGTATGGTGTAGAACAAAATAATTATCGCAATGACGGGGAGACTAAGTGCCTTTCGGCTTCGTTAAGAGGTTTTTACACCCTTTATAGGGGCAATCTGCGGAACTCATGATTCAATTTAAACAAAATAATTATATTAATATCATGCATATTAGCCGAGTTATATTTTTTATGCGGAAGAAGTCGCAAGCGAAGCGCTACTACACTGACATAATTAAATTATTACCTTTTAGACTTGTTTGGGTATTACTAGCTTTTACTGATGAAGATTCGCGGTGAAAATTGTTTTTCAACCGACTTCCAAAAAGAGGAGGTTATCAATTCGTCTGTATTTTTTTTTTGTGTTTGTTACCTCAGAACTTTCGACTGGGTGAACCGATTTAGATGATTCTTTTTTTGTTTGAAAGCTGGTGCTTGTCGATTGGTCCCATTTTAATTTGTTGAAGATCTGATGCTGATCTTCCGAGATATACAAAGGAACTCTTCAAAAATAGACGGCAAATCTGCAGTAATTGCTACAATCGCTTGTAGGTTCATTGTTCATACTACATCATGACGTAACATCACGCCTGTATGCTTTGAGGGGGTACCTAGATGTGTACAAAACTCCCAGATTTCGACAATGTTTGTTGCCTCTGAACTTTCGACTGGGTTAACCGATTTTGATGATTCTTTTTTTATTTGAAAGCTGGTGCTTTCCGTGTGGTTCCGTTTTAATTTGGTTAAGATCTGACGCTGATCTTCGGAGATATAAATGGAACTCTTCAAAAATACACGGCAAAGCTGCAGTAATTGCTGCAATCGCTTGGTTGCTTATTGTTTATGTAACATAGTGACGTAACATTACGCCTGTTTGCTCTGAGGGAGTGCGCAGAAGTGTACAATACACCCAGATTTCGACAGTTAGATATGTTAAGTTCTATTTAATGGGATTCTGGAGAAATAGGCACACCAGAAGCGATTTGGATAGTTTTAGGAAGAGTACATTCTTGGAGTGATCCCATTTCAATATGGTAAAGATCTGATGAAGAACTTCGGAAGATAGGCGACGGGAACTCCTCAATAAATGATAGCAAATGTACTGGGATCGCTGAAATCTCATACCTGTCTATTGTTTACACCAGTTCATAAAAAAAAATCACGCCGGTACGCTGTGAAGGGGTAAGTACATGTGAACCACTAAAAATTGAAAAATAAAAACTTTTTTACAAAAAATAAAACCGACTTCAGAGAAAACAAAAAAGTGAAAAATAACTTTAGCTTCAGAAGTCGGTGACAAAAAAACTAAATCAATCAAACAAAGGTCACCGACTTCTGAAGCTAAAGTTATTTTTCACTTTTTTGTTTTCTCTGAAGTCGGTTTTATTTTTTGTAAAAAAGTTTTTCAATAACAACTACGAATTTCACAAATGCTCACAAACAACCCCTGTCAATGTCATAAACAGTATTCATTGTGATATCCTTTGACAGTTTGTTTACGAAGTGTTTTAATACCGCCATCGACCCACTTTGTGTTATATTTTGAATTGTAACGCATCATCGTCCTTCCTTGCAGCGTCCCTGGGCATGCGGGGATTTCACCACAGACATGGTGCTACCGCAGCAGTAGTTTGCGTTCGTTTTATTAAACAGGCCCAGCCCTAACCAAAGGGCTTACCATCATTACGTTTATTTTCTGTTCTACCATTCCCCACGGTTCTATTCCTAAACGCAGTTTTAAACTTATCTTTTAAACGTAAGTAGAACGCACCATATTGTGCTGCAGAAACATCCCGGGGTACGCATCCCAATGTTTCGGTCGGTTTTATTGAGTAGACCCCGGGTATTCCATAACTGGAGCGTTCACTATCTATCATTCTCCAAGGGTCTGGTCTGACCCTAGTCTTCCCTAGTAATTACCGCCTCTTATATGCTGTCTATTTCTGGAGCCACAATATAACGCATGATTTCCACTTCAGCAGCGTCGGTGGGCACGCGGTGATGTCGCCATGGACGTGGTGCTGCCGCTGGCGGTGGTGTGCGTGCTGGTGAGCGGCGCGCCCAACGCGACCCGCGCGCGCCGCCCCGACGACCTGCCCGACGAGCCTGTACTCCCTGATGATGATGAGGACCTGCACAAGCTCGACTACTACGATGAGGAGCGTATCAATATATCAGGTTAGTCACTAGCATAAGCTTGCATAAGTAGCGTCAAGCTAGAGAAATAATCGCAGGATCAGGCGTACAGGTTGTGGGCGAGAAAAGATGCTATCATAGAGACAAGTTATCAAGTACAAGTCGATTTGTTTGGGATCAGAAAACCAGTATCTTTTGTACTGATTTATGCATTTGTTTCTGTATGTCCACACAGAGAATATTTTACCGTACCGAACGCTACCAATGCGTCCCGACTTGCACAGACTGCGATCAGTATCTTGCAAACACCCCATCGCAGGAGAGGTAGTCTTCTTACGTGACTGAACGTTCAGTTTGTTGTCACTCTCCTGTACCCTACCGATAGAAACCGATGATTGATGTTGCTTTCGCAAGCTCGCTGAAGAGCGTGTCAATATGATTAAACAGGGTGTCAGTGAGGTAAAAGTTTGAATCACTGAGGTAGTCTAAAAAGTGTCAACCACACATTTATAAAGGCGGAAATTTATTCCAACAGTTTCGTGGTTTACATAAATCACAACACACACAGTTTTTTCAACAGATTATTTAAAGACCCACAGCCATGTTGACAAGACCCTTATAAACATTTATATTATAATTTCGGAGTCAGCTCTTCCTTATTGAAAGCTCCAAGAGCCCGTGAATAAGGGTGCGGTGTATCGGACTTCCCGGAATATATGCACGGTTGCACGTCATTAGAGCCGCACATCCGGAAATCCGTAAACAGGCATAAATAGCGGATTTCCAGGAAGTGTGAAGGTGTAGAAAGGTCCTGCTGTTATATTAATAGGGTTTGATCGTTGGTACTCTTTCTATGTCTAGTGTACTCATGAGAAAAATGTGGTGAAGAAAAGGTTGAGTATGAATGTAGAGATAAGAGTTGAGGACGACCAAAAGAAACAATGCATCGACTGTGTGAAGGATGATATGCCAGAAAGAAGATGACTGCTAAGAAGACGAAAAGTTCGCAAGAAGAAGATATGCCGCGCCGATAATAAATTGGGATAAGGGCAAGCGAATGATGATAAAGTACTCAAACACGTGGCTCCTACAGGTCGAGAATTTGACTTCGCTCTATTTTGGAATCGATCAATGTTAAATTGTAAAGTTTCTACAAGTGGCAATGATTTTCACAACTAAGTACAGTCTGTGCCAATGATTTCAGATTTTTTCACTATCGTTGTAGTTCTAACAAACGTACAAAGATCCTGTATAAAGATCTTGTGGATACAATGGCCAAAATCAACACTACCACCATTTTGTTTTTTCAATGGAATTTCGTTGACAATATCGCAAATATCATAATTTCCCATAGATGTATTATTATATCTATGTAATTTCCCAACAACGCTCCGTG
This sequence comes from Xestia c-nigrum, assembly GCA_916618015.1. Lineage (NCBI taxonomy): Eukaryota > Metazoa > Arthropoda > Insecta > Lepidoptera > Noctuidae > Xestia > Xestia c-nigrum. The sequence continues at coordinate 25,113,069 of OU745250.1, forward strand.
TCAATATCATTCAAGCGTCATGATATCCTTGTGGCAATGTATGTATCCCTAATAGAATGTTAGGATCTTTTTCTAAGTCTTCTGCTTGCCAACCGTCGTATTGATTCCTGTTCTGGAACGTAAGGTGTGCTTAATATATTTTTAGGGAAAGGTACAGACTTATGCATAAACATTTATCCAACATTACTTACGCATCAACGTAGCTATTCACAATGAACTCCCTAGACAGGCAGCCGGCAAACTTCTTGCGTCAATATCAACACGGCACAAATATAAACATATAAAATATTCATATACACTGAGTGCCGTACAACTTCGTAGCTCTCCCCTCCCCGACCCGCTCTTCCTCACAAACTTTGCTAACTGTATGCAGTGGCAGTATTAGTAGGTATTACTAAGTTAATCTGTTTAGAGCGAGTTGAAACAATGGTGCAGCACATTAAGTGGGTAAGTGCAGTTAAACTGAGTAAGTAGGTAGGGAGCTAGTTGTGAGCTCTTTAATACCATTTGTAGGCTTTTGTAGGGCTTTTCTTTAGTGCTTTGTTGGAGGTTGTTTTGTAGAGATCTTACTTATACTCGTATTTTACATAAAAGTATTAACATGCTAATTCAGTTAGGATGTAAACGGCATACAAAATTGTTAATTATTTTGGCTAAAATATAACTTTGGTTGCTAAAGTTCTAAAAAAATTATATTCTACGGTTGCTATCCCAGGACAAATGCTCAAACTTTTCATTCCTACTTATTGCAATAATTAAAATGTTTACTGGCCATTTGCAGTTAAAAAATTGTGAGATGCCGTCATGATTTTTTCTTTATTTTTTCTTCTTCGGAAAAGTAATGAGTATCCTGATTTTTTCTTGAATATCAGCCAGTCAAATAAAAGGATCGAAAAAATTCAAATATAAACTGTATGTTACATCAAATTATGGTCCACTAGCTATCATATGGCTATGGCTATGGATATGGACTATTATCGTCTAGAATTTGTTATTTTTATTATCTTTACATGTTTTTTTCCGACTGTTATATTTTAAGGTTTCATTATATATAATTTCTACACAATGTATTTTGTTCTGAAATAAATGACTTATGACTTATGCTTCTGCCGGCGGCTTCGCCAGCGTCTAGTTTGATAATTTTCCCACCGGAATTGAATTTGATAAAAAGTCCTATGTGTTAATCTAGGTTATAAACTATCTGTGTGCAAAATTTCATCCAAATCCGTTCAGTAGTTTTTGCGAGAAAGAGTAACAAAATTAAATATCCATACACTCATATTCAACGCGATAGCGTTGAAAACGTTGGACATGGGTTTTTCAGCGCGTGGCCAAAATCGAAACTAAATGCTATTTTTATTTTTTTTTTCGTTTTATTTTTTATTTTGAATGATTTGATTTGATTTGACATTGTCGGGAGGGGTGCTGTTGGTAAACATTTGTAAAATTGTCCTTGGAAATAGTATTGAATAAACAACACGCTTTTGATAATTTCGACGATGACCACACGTCAAAAGACGCTGCCTTTATTAATTTGTAAAAAAAAACATATTTTTAACCGACTTCAAAAACAGGAGGTTTCTCAATTCGACCGTATATATTTTCGATGGTTGCTGTGCTAAAGTTAACTTTATGTAATATAAACTTTTTAATCCTAATTATTGTAAAAAAAAAAACTTTACTGTCAAAAAATTAAAAGATGCCATTAATTTTTTTTCTCAAAAGTAATGGCTGTCCTGATTTTTTACCCGACTGCCAAGGAAGTGTAATGTTTTTCGCGCGTATCTTGTATGTTTTATGTAAATTTCTTTGTCACCACGTATCTTTCAAATGGCTGGATCGATTTCGACGATTAAAGTATCATTACTTATATTTGTGTCAAAAACCCAAATGTCCTTAGAGGGGTGTTAAAGGAAAAAAACAAAATGGCGTATTTTTGGCGCTAAATTGTAAGTCGTAATTTTTTAACCTATCGAGTAGGGTATCAAAATGAAGAGAATTGGAAGGATATTACAAATATACAGGCTGAATTTTTGAAGCGGGCATGGATTGGCAAATCCGAAACTATGAGGAATAGCGAAAAATGCTCAAAGGAGTCTCGAGCTTGATTTTTATGCAAACTAAAATCTTACCGCATCTTTAGATTTTTGTATCGCTAATAGGGGTCAAATTCTGGGAAGGTATGACATCCGGCAAAGGAGAATGACCAAAGTGGACCAAAATTTGAAAAAAAAAAGAAAAGTTCTGCCCCCAGATTTACTACATAGCTCATTTGAAAGACTGGTTAAAATGCTTCATTTTCTTCTATGGAACTGAAAAAATCTGTCCCACGGAATCATAGATATTAGCTGAAACGTGAACTTGAAAAAAAGTAGCACATTCACTTGCACATTCAAAATTGTTGAATTAGTCTGTAACGGTGGGTTAGAATTTGATGCACATTGGCACACATAGTAAGTCCAACATTATAAGTTAACCCACAATGGAGTCAACCCTGGGGGCAGCAGTTTTTTTTTTTGGACCAGAGCCCATACATTTTTGGTCATTCTCCTTTAAGGAAAAGGTTAAAGTATAGGTGATTTGATCACATTTTAAATTGTATTTGATCGCTGGCACCCACAACGCAGTAGTAAAAGAAAAAAATAATAATCAGAATCTACAAAACCCAACTCTGGGTTAAGCTCGCCTTTGTACATAAGCTATATTATTGCAAGTAATATGTATATTTGTTGTTTTTTTGTGTGCAATAAATAATAAGAATAAGAATAAGAATACAAGTGAGTTGGCGCCAATAGTGATTTCGTTAGACGTTTCGTTAATTACTAGTAACTATTTGCATACAGATTATGAAATGTCATTCAATACAGAGCAGTAGTCTGAACAAACCCTAGAACTCAGTGAACAACTTATGAGTATGCTTACAGTAAGCTATGGCTACAGAAATAACGAATGTCACTTGTCACAGAAATAGATATGACCCACAAAAGCAACAAGTCAAATTAAATTTAAAATGTCTTCACTCCTTTTTCCTCATCTCATTTCATAAGTTAATATTCCTCATTCCTTTTCAATATAGTATACATTATTGTACTAGTCAAGCCCTTTCATTTGATACCCATATTGAAGGAATTGTGAAAAAAAATGTAATTTGCCGTTTTGCAGTGGCGGCCATTTTGGATTTTACATTTTTCATCGTCTTTAGTATTTTACTAATCAAGCCGTTTCATTTGATACCAACATTGAGGGAATCGTGGACAGATTTTCATCAGTTATAGCTAAGAACAAAATAAATAAATAAAATAAAATAAAATAAAACACTCCCGACTAATTCACCTTTCAAAAAAAAAAAAACCAAAAAAACAAAAATTTAATCTAATTATTTGTTGTAAATGTTATACATTCCTATAAGTGACGTATTTGCACGCACTATAGACTTATAACCACCGTATGGAACCAAGATTGTACCAATACCATAACCAATATGTCGTTGGTGTGCCTTACGAAATAAATAAAAACTTTTTGCATTATTTAAAGATAGACTTTTTTTAAATCGAAAGAGTTTGCTTCGCTAGTAATTTCAATAGTATTGTAGTTTATACTTTTAATTTACACTACAATAATATTTTATTGTGTATGTATTACTCTTCAACATAAAAAGAGCTTTTGAATGCGCCAACTTCAGCCTCAAATTCGAATTCACATAAAACAATAAAAGCGAAATAAACGTCAGAGTAGTACACGACACTTTGCATAAAAGGCTGGAAGCTCGGGCAGAAATGCAGAAGTTCACAGCGATAGCCCGGGCGAGACATTTGGACGATGCAGTCGTATTTAAAAATGATTAAAAAGGGAACACAGAAGGTAAACTATTAAATAAATAAATAAATATACAAATACATATATAAATAAATATTAAAAACATGCGGAGCTGCCGATAGAAGTAATCTATATCTGGGTTGTGCCCCGCGCACGCCTAAGTGGTGCTACGCCGTACCGGATACAAATGCTACGAAGCGTTAGGTGACAGTCACACGAGTTCCATGGTTTTTCTTCACCCAAAAAGTTTCACTTCAAAAATCAACTAAGATATTAAGAAAAAGAAATGACCAGACCAAGTTCGGTGAGCTACTAAGGGTAGGTTGGGATAGGTACGTTACGCCTTACGCCTACGCTATATTATGTCAAGACTTTAACAGACCAATGTTAGTGCTTCACTGTTATCGCACCACATTTTGTGAAGAGAAATAGCTTTACAGCTACTCCAGCTAAATTGTGGACAACTGTGAATATAAATCTCTCCTCTTCTTGCACACAAAGATAAACGCTAACCTGTCCAGAGCTCAACCGCCCAAAGACGGTACGATAATAGTTACCAAACAAAGGCCACCTTTCTACTGCATACCAGGATCCCAGGCACTGTGAAGAGTCGACCTTCGTAACCCCGCTTAGTGGCAGCAGTGTTTGAGACATTATGCAAGCGAGTTGGCGGCACGCCAGCCACGAACAAACAGCCTTCCAATCATGTATAATGAAATTGCTGAATTGATGTGACCCCGCCCCCTTTGCCCCTCGCCCCTGTAAACTCCGTGACTAAGATCGATTGTTTTTTAATTCCAGACTTTTTGATTTTAGAAATAGGTTGGTGTTTAAGTTGCAGGAAGTGTTGGGGCCTCCCGGTCTAATGTACGGGGAATGTTTATTTTTTATGTATGACGTAAAGAGTGGACAGGTGACAACAATAAGCGGACCTAATAGTACCTAAACGTAACGCAAATCTCACAAACGATTATAAAATCAAAAATAAGTACTCGTTATAAATACGTAATATTAATTTAGTTAAAAGACATACCTATTCACACTTATGACATACTATTTATATTGTGTTTTCTGCTCGTTTCATCATTTGAACCCAAGAGCAACACGGAGGTCCGCCGAAGGCCTGTGTTGCAAAATGCTAAAGTGTTATTAGAAAGACTCTATATTCGAAAAATGAAACTTATATTCAATTTAACACCTTTCTTTACGTATAGCGTTTATTTTTGTTTAGCACGAACGTTAAAGAGAAAGAACAGAAAAGTAGTTGCAAATGTAGCTGCCTGCATAAACAGTGAACCTAGTTTGTTTGACTGAACATAACGAAGAATGCTTTGTGAAGGAAGCGAATTACAAACAGGTCAAGGAGTTGGCCTGTAAACACGAGTTCAAAGATATTGTACCGACAAGAGACTTGTATAACAAGAAGAAGTACATTTTAAAGCAGCAAATATCTTTAAATTTGCACCTGGTTGATGGCAGTAGCCGCGCCCTTCTATTGCAAGTGCCAGTTAAGATCGCAATAACGGTAATTGCGTTTATTAACCTGCGTTTATTAAAGTTCTTAAGGGCCATTTTCACCGGTCACACTTGAACTGGTTCAATGGAGCTTGAACTCAGTTCAAGCGTTGAACTGAGTTCAACGCGTCATTTTGGATTTCACGGACATAACCTGAACTAGGTTCAAGCTAAGCTGAGTTCAATTCCTGAAAGCCCATTTTTGGCGGTTCAGCGTGCTTGAACCGAGTTTTGGAACTGTCAATATCAACTACCTATCTATATTGATACCTATAGGTTATGTTTGTTTCAATATTACGGTTTACAAATCGTACCTAGTGATTTTATATTAATATTAATATAATTATAATGTACTGTCATCAGTAATCAGTGTAAACTGTAATCAGTGATGTAATAAATCCAGTCCGTAAGCAAGCGAAGGTCGTCGTCGTTTTGGTAGCAGGTCAGGAGTCAGTTACGAAATAGAAAAAATCACACCACACCGCGCACTCAAGAACGAAAGATTGCGACGAGTATTTGTAATATGACTAAAGTCAGTGGATGACACTTTGACAGTGACACCGACAACGTCAGTATTCTGAGAACTCAATTAAAATTTCCACGTAAAAGTTGTATTGCTTTCAAATAGACTTATTTCAAGGGATGATAAATTCATGAATAAGTAAGAATTATTAAAATTACTAATTATTTATTTATTATTATCGCAATTACGATTAATAATTTTTATTTGATTTTCCACTAAATGTAAAACATTTTTTATGCTTGCAATATTGGAGACGTTTCACGGCGAGTCGTCGACAGTTACGTTCTATGTCAGCCGTTTTCATAAACGCGATCAAAATGTAGCCGGTGGAATCGGTGTGACGTTGATCGAGTTCTACACAGCTCTTGAACTCGGATCACGCTAAGCTCGGTTCAACTAAACTCCGTTCTCGCTGTGGGCGGTGAAATCGGCCCTAAGGCGATTACATGAGCTAAACGCGAGTTTTATAATTACTAAAAGTAAATGATTCACTGCTATAAGCAAGACCAGAATAAAAAAATATATGATATTCTTCAGGATATATGCTAGCATGCTAGTGTAAAATATCTTTCAAACAAAAAAAAAACATACTAACATGCATGCGATCATTCTGATTTTTGGCAAATGATTCTACAAGCAATATATTAGCATGATAGTGTTTAAGTTTTTTAATCCAATCAATAGTTTTTTTTGTAAATCGATCGAAACCACTCATTTCCGTGGCCCGCAGTGACTGATGTCACAACCACTTTGTAGTGCAAGCTGATTAGAACGTTTCTTTTAACAGCATTTCAAACGAAGTTTGAACCACCACAAATAGAGTTGCTAATTTAGCTCATCTAATCGCCTTAACTTTGAAATAAAAAAATAAGCCTGTTCAAGACTTGAATCGTCGTCTATCGTGAATAATCGTGATCTTCAATATTTATTCTAGTGAAGAACGATACAAGGTTCATTTGTTTTGGTTTGTAAGAAGAGATATTAGGAAAAAGGCAATGAACGCTATTGCGATCTAAACTGGCACTTACATGCGACTTAAACATAATTGGCAAAAAGGTGGACTATTCAATATAAATTCACCTCTACCTAACCTTTAGAGGATTACAGGCGCGATGTTATGTAATGTTAAATAACTTTACAATCATACAATATTCTCCCAAAAAAGTCCGTCGCTATCGGGAAATGTATAAGGAAACAGCTCACAATCCAAATGGCATTTTGAAAATTTCGTTTACATAATTCGTTTTTCCCGGAAAATGTGAATTATTGAAATAAAAACATCGGTTTTGTCAAATTATGTAAATATCTACTAAAATCATTACTGCTCTTCCTTCCCACATGGTTTATACCCGTTTTTATGAAGACTAAGCGAGACCTAAATGAATGTCACTTTTAAAGAATCAGGGCAGAATTTGATAAAGATGTTTGCAGATGTTGAAATTCTAATTCTTGTACTCTTGGGTGCCTAAAGAGTATGTTCATTACTTTGGCATTTACAATATTTTTATAACCTTGCAATAAAATCTTATGTTATAATTAATAGTTTAACGAGAACTCAATATTTCAAACGAAACGGCTGCTGTCAGCATATTATAAGGCTTACAATTTATTTATTTAATTCTGTAGGTATGCCCAGTCCATATAAGCTTGTAAGTCTGTGAAAACGAGTCAAATGATTTTTCTGTCAGTTTGATAGATTCGTTAGTGTCACTTTTCACTTCGTTTTTAGGGTTCCGTAGTCAATTAGGAACCCTTATGGTTTCGCCATGTCTGTCTGTCCGTCCGTCCTCGCTTAATCTCTGTGACCGTTAGTACTAGAAAGCTGAAATTTGGTATCAATATGTGTATCAATCACGCCGACAAAGTGGTAATAAAAATTGAAATATAATGTTTTATTAGGGTAGCCCCCCTATATGTTGTAATGTTTGTGTTTTTATAATAATAATAATAATAATAATTCATTTATTCTCAGGTTAATAACACCCATTGCCAAAGAATTATAAACATGAAGTAAAGCCAACTTACAACACAATAAAATAATAACAAAACTCAATCAAACTAGAAATAAATTAAATCAAAAACATATTAAATCCAATAAATCATTTAAAATCCAGAATCTAAGTCAATAAATAAACATTAAATTAAATTAAACTAAATTAAATTAAATTAAATTAAATTAAATTAAATTAGGGTACCTGCGGAGCATGCAAAGTTCATACAAACGCAACACCAAAACAATTCATAAATCAAACACATTCTTAAAGTAGTGTGTATTTATTTCGATCGGGTTACAGAATATCTACGTTCCCAAACATACACACTACACACACACGAATGGACACCGACTTAAACAAGAGTCATGGGCAAACTAAGTTTTCTATAGAAATTTTAAATTCCTCATATCTCGTCCTTATATCATTCTTCCTTCAAAATATCTATCTGGGAACACAGACACTCCGCAATCCAATCGAAACACGTGCTGAATTTGTTTGACCCACATACTATTTCGGTACCACGCCCGCACGAAAAACGCATGCTCCGCCGGTCCCTTAAATCAAAACAAATGAAATCCAAAAACTAGGTCAAAATCAAAATAAACGAAACAAAGCAAATTAAATAAAACCAAAATAAAACAAAGTCAAAATAAATACATAACTAATATCTTCGTTCCGACACTGGTACAGCAACATGTCTGCTGGAACAATGCCGAATGAAGGGACAGTCCAGTCTTCCTGCAACCATCGCCAGTACAATGTTGGGGCTACCCCGTACCCTACGCACCAAAGACGCGGCGCGCTTGCGCATGGTCGCGTGAAAGCAATCGGTACGCGCCTCAGCGAACATACCCGAGGCGCTGCAGTATCGTGGTAGCCCCATCACCGCCCTGAACGCATTATTATACTGGACGCGGATGGCGCTGTAACGGCTATTTGAGTAGTGAGCCCACAGACTGCACGAGTACAGCGAAGTACAGTATGCTCTAAACAGCGTAGCCTTTACTTCCCTGGAGCATCGCGCGAATCTGCGGGCGATCATGTTAGCTCTAACAGACAACGCCCTCCGCTCCCTCTCCATGTCTGCGTGGTCCTTGAGGTCGACAGTCAAAACATGCCCCAAGTATGTAAAATGGTCAACCCTTTCCAGAGGAACCCCATTGAGCCTGATCGGAGGTATGTTTCCCGGACATTTTGCACTGGCGGTCTCAAAAATCATACACTGGCTCTTGTTTACATTATACAACAAACCGTGATCACAAGCATACTCCTCACATATCCTTAACAGCTTTCTCAAGCCGCAGACCGAAGCGCTCATCAGCACCATGTCGTCAGCATAGCTTAGATTATTGACACATGTACCGTCAATGTGACAGCCGACATGCTGGCTGCTGAGCGCCACGATCAGCCCGTTCACATACAGATTAAAGAGGGTAGGGGATGTTAAACCCCCTTGCCTGACTCCGCATTCGAGTTGATACGCTTCCGACATTGCCTCCGCCCACCTAACACTATTAGACTGGTGCGCATACCAGTACTGGAACATGCTGATGAGTTCCGGTGCCAAATCTATGCTCCTCAGCTTGCTCCACAGCAGGTCATATGCTACAAGGTCGAAAGCCTTGGACAAATCAAGGAAGCACACATACACGGGCGTTTTACGGTCTGTGTAGTATTTGACGGTATGCTTCAGGCACAGTATAGCACTTTCAGTAGACAGCCGGGGACGGAACCCGAACTGGTTATCGTGCAGTGTTACCGATCTATTTAACTGTGCGTTAAGCAAACCGTCAAACACCTTAGCAGTCACAGTGGCAAGAGAAATAGGCCTGTAGTTACTCTTTTCAGTAAGGTCACCAGTTTTATTCTTCACTACAGGTACTACCACTGTTTTCATAAAATCGTCTGGCAGGTAGGAGTGGCTCACGCATAGCGAGTAAAACATAGCCAAAACCCTGGCAATATGTGACCCAGCGTGTTGTAGGTGCTCAATGCTGAGCCCATCATGACCCGGGGACTTACCTCTCGAGATAGACCTAATGGCTTTGGTAACATCCTTCGCCCGGAAGGTAGTCCCTACCTCCCGACTGCTTACGTTCGCATTGAGCACCTCCGCGGCTTTACCCAATGGAGACTTCACTGAAAAATGACTCTTAAAAAGATTAGCAATCTCCTCCGAGTCATTCACACCATTGATGCTCACAGGAAGACCAGGGCGTAAGTTTTCTTTTTTGGTGCCCTTCCAGAAACCACGGAAATCCCCCTTGCAATGTTTCACAGCTAGAGCGTCCATTTTTATTTGGTCCTGATGATTTTGGCACCATCTTAATCGAGATTTGAACACTCTCCTGCTGTCGCACATTTCTTTATATAAAAGTCCTGACTTGGGCCTACCGGACAACACCCAATCGAGAAACCCGCGTTTGGCCACCCTGTGAGCCTCGCTGACATGTTTATTCCACCCGACCACACGGGAGCCACCCCCACCCTTCCTTGTGCTTCCCCGACTCGCCACTGCCGCGTCGCGAAGGGCAGTCACAATGTCAGAATAAAGCGTATCCAGAACAAGCCTGTGGCCACGGTCATTACAAAAACAATCAGCACAGCTTACACACTCAGAGGGGAAGTCTATTACTTTAAGTCTCTTATGACACTCTTTGGCATACATTAGAACTTGTTCCTCACTTCTTACACCCCAAACTACATCTTTATCTACATTACTCACCTGAGACGTGATCTTAGGGGACAACGATTTTAAATTACACGTAATCATAAGTGGGAAATGATCAGACCACAGAGTGTCATACTTTACTTCTACATTAACAACAGACTGCTTAGCCGAGTGAGTAGCTAAACAGTGGTCCAGCCAGCTGCCAGTCCCGTGCACATCACTTATAAAAGTAAAAGTACCCGAGTCTAAACCTAGCATCTCTGTGTCTATAACTGACCACCGCTGGTCGCCACAAATATACATAAGCTCACTGTAAAACAACTCACCCGGATCCGCATTAAAGTCACCTAAAATAAAAACAGATTCAATCCCATATTCGTCAATAATGGCACTTATGGCACTCAAACAATCAGTAAAATCTTGTAAGTTATCAACAGAGTTAGTTGGTAAGTAAACACTCATTACGATCACTTGTCTATCGTTCGTTGTAATTTTAATAGCACAAATACGAGCATTATCGCACTGTAACACTGACACCTGTTTAAACGCACTATATCTCCATAGCAACGCGACGCCACCATGGGGACGCCCGCGCAGTATCCCCGCAGACGTATCAACCGCAGACGTCGCAGTGTATCCAAAACCGCTGTCAATTGTGCTGACAAAGGGTATGTCGTGCGGCATCAACCAAGTTTCTTGTAAACACACCACATCGCAGGTGCGGCACAGATCTCTGACGTCACCGATGGAGCGTTTCACATTCTTACAGTTGAAAGTAGCAAGTTGAAAATGACCACTATCCATTATTATGTTTATTTAGGCCGCCGGCGCCGTCAAGATGAGCACCGTTTGTTGTCCTGTGTTTGAAGGACACAAAGCGCCGAAATAAGACACCTGTAGGCCATAAAGTTTCGTCCATGTACTTTGACAGATTGGCCTCCGATATGAAAAACTTGTACGCTTTATGACCCCTTTCAAATTTCATTTTTATTTTCTCTAAAGACACAGTTTCCTGTGTCTTATTGTAAATACGTTTTATTATGTCACTTTCTAAGGTCGACATATGTACATTAGTAATAAACATCGGAATTTGTCTATCAGCTCCACGAAATGTGCACTCCAAATCTCTGGCTACACCTGACTTGCCTACAAAACGATATTTCGCCGAACTTTTACGATGTACTACTCTCTGCCATCCTTCGTTGTTATTGTTTGCTTTGGTCGCAGTCTCACAAACAGACACCGGCTGCTGTAGTCCATTCTGTCCCGTTGCAGAGCTATGAGCGTCCTTATCAGCGACAGTCAGTTGATCCACTTCCTGTAAAGGCGTACTAGGTGCGTGTGACGTCACCGCAGCGTCAAGCACAGAACCAGTCCGCGCGCTCGCCTCTTCACTCACAGACAAGCGTTCCCTCTCCGCGCCGCAGCCAGCGCCCGCACTCGCCTTATGACGCGGCAGCGACGACAGGCGACCTCTTGCGCTCGCTAACCCGCCGTCTACCGACCGTTGCCGCTCACCCGACTCATGATCGGGTTTTTTCTCCTCGACTACCGCCATTTCTCGATATTGCGACAAAGGTGACTGAATATTCAAAGATTCGATACTCTGGTCACTTAGATTATGAAAATCATGTGAAAGTCCTATAGGACCACTGTCCAGCCATGCACCTCGTCTTATGTTTACTTTGAACGCCGACGCCGGTGGCAGGGAGTCGCATTTTACGCGAAGAACGTCCGTTTTTAATTTGTTAACACTTTCCAGCGTAGCATAGGTTGACTTTATATCATAAATTTCGGCTTTCAATACTTGCATGTCCTTTAACAATTTGGAACAATCCAAGTGATCTATCAGGATCGGAGGCAATTTATCCAGTTGTCTCGCCACAAAAGTTGGAATTATGTCGGGCTCTGTAGATTTAAACAAATTTATGATATCTGTTACATCGCGCTCCTCCTTCCCTTTGTTTTTTCGAAGTATTTTCTTTCTGTCCGTCGCGATGGACTGAAACAGGAGTGACTTCGAGTTCTTGATCTCATCACTTGTGAATGCAGCCTTGCAGATACGCACTAATGAGTCTTCGTCCATGATTGATACTTTGTTTTGTATGTACGACAACATCTCATCAATGATGATATTACACACATTGCACTTTGCAACGTTCGTCATTTCTTTTTTATTACAACACACGAAACCGCGCTCCGTATACAAAACAAACCCGACGCTAACGGGTGCGCGAGCGCGACAGTTTTTGTACTTACGTTTTTAACTATTGTAATCCAAAACATTATCACATGTTCTTTCCGAATAACTTCATAGCTTTTATGTGGAGGCTTGGCATGCCTTTTCCGCCTTTTAATTAGTATTATTTAAAGCATTTCTGTACATTTTGGTGTTTCCAAATCTTTGTTTACTTTTGTGATGTCAGATAATGACAATGACAAGCCTAGTTTTCTTTTTAATTTATTCCTGTAACTAGTAATTGTAGGTTGTATACGTTTGATGCTAGACCTCTTTTGTAACCATTTTATTCTTCCATGTTCTAGAACACTATAAAAATTATAACTGCATGATGACAGGAAGCCGAGCCTGAATGGTCAGTCTGCGTGTGGTCCTTGACCCAGCAACAAGCTGGACATTACTCTGAAGATTTGATGTGATCGCTAAGTTCGCAAAGTCTAACCCTAATATCCTTGAAAAGCTGCTGCTACTATACTGCTACACTACTACGGAGAGCTTGGACGCTGTCGGCCTTGAAAAGGCATCCACTACTATTTCTCAGAACCTGGACATCGACAGCGGGTGAGCCTCGACCTTCGAACCCTCGCAAGAATGGCGTCTGCAAGCGAGTCTAACGCTGCGGCGAGCCGCTCCTGCCTACTGCGAGCTTCAGACCTGGACCATTATCACCATGCTAACGGCTTCGTATCGGCTTCCCTAACTTAGTAAATTTCTATTTCCTTGTATTATTAAACCATCATATTTTCTTTTGCCATTTTTCTTTAAACTTTACACAATGCAACCTTACATTTTCCTCCCCAGGAAAACGTAACGTTACAATGTAAAGTGGGGAGTGATTTTTCTTTTAATTTCAACCCTAACGTGTGATATATTGTTGGAAAGGTATTTTAAAATGAATAGGGTTTACTGAAATCATTATCTGATAATGCCAATAATTTCGGAAATAATCGCTCCAAAAGTAAAAAAAACAATATTGTGTCCCCCTCTAACTTTTGAACCGTAAGTTTAAAAAATATGAAAAAAATCTGAAAAGTAGAACTTTATAAGGACTTTCTAGGTAAATCATTTTGAACTTGGATGGAAACAACAGTTTGTGTAAAAAGATAAAAAGTTGTACAAAATAATTTCTGGACTAAGTTTGTAGTATAATCGTATATGCAAGCATTTTTTTATTGTGGGGGACGGGAAACTACGGAACCCTACACTGAGCGTGGCCCGACATGCTCTTGGCCGGTTTTTTATTTATAAATACAAAATGTATTGTATTGTGTTGTGATGTATTTTAATTATGAGAGCTTTTAAAATATGATAAGTGTATCAATCTACTCGGTCATGTAAATTATTCAAATATTTTCCAATGTTAAAATTAACATTGGAAGATATTTTAAACCCCCAAAATGAACAATTTTTTTTGGGAATGTATGGAGCTCGCCATGATTCTTTTGAACGCTTAAAAAATCAAATTAAGAAAAAAACACAAATATTCATGTAGATGTCGCTTGTGTGAAAACTAACACTCATCTGTTTGGTCAGAATTTTTCAGCGACCTCCAGGATTTACTTTTCAGTCTAGTTGGACGCTGTACGCCAATTGATTGGTCCTGTGGGACTCCTATAGTCACAATCGATACTAACGGTACGCAATCGGACTGGCGATCACAGTTTGTTCAAACGATAAAATGTGTGGTATGTTCGAAAGTCGGTTTACACAAATATATTGAAAATCTTTATACTACTATCTTTACAATTACCTACATGTTTGCTAGGGAATTTGTCACGGCTGCCTGCCGCACCATGTTTTGTTTTCATCGAGCTTCACAAGATAGTTAACTCCACTTTAATAACTTGAAAAGATTTACCAATCTTTAAAACTAACACTCATCAGGCTACCGACTCGCTTAACTAACAGATAACGGAAAGATGGAATTGAAGATCTGCCCATGAGCGCGGTAAGACAGCAAGTCTTACCGCGCTCATGCGGGCAGATCTTCAATTGAGTGTCTTGAATTGAGTGTTAGTAACAAATCAGTGATAGTGTAGCGGTGTGTCCGTCGGTCAAAGGTCCCGAGTTCGAACCCCAGTCACGCACCTCTGATTTTTTCGGATACATGTGCGTATTGTATAATTAACAATTGCTTCGGTGTAGGAAAACATTGTGAGGAAACCAGCTTGCCTTTTTTTTTAAGATATTTCTCGACGGCATGCTAAGCCAAGTCAGAGGGCCATGGGCGGCAAAAAACTCTGATACCAGGTTAGGCACAAACCACACACTAAGGTCCATGTTCACCGAAAAGATAACGTTCTGAATATCTAAAAACAGCAGTCACTGTGACATGTTCCCATACAAGAATGTGTTTTAAACAGTTGTTTTTAGATAATCAGAGCGTCATCTTTTTGGTGACCATGGACCTAAAGCCAGAAACAAACTGTGTTCCCAAACGTCTATAGAAACTTTCAACGCCTTTTTGAATTGAGATTTGAATCAAAGTGAACTCACTTTAGTTAAATCAATAACTCTAGTGGAAAATATGTCTCTTGAAAAATTCAACATACTAAATTAGGCTGCCAGTTGCCCCTCAAATTAATTGTTACTACACAAGTAACTATATAATTTCTTGTATTATTCATAAACAGACAGCTTTGTAAAAAATACTCAATCTACCTTTCGCAACTTCCTTTCGAATAAGGTCCATGTTCACCGAGAACATAACAGTCTGATTATCTAAAACAGCTGTTTAAAACACATTTTTGTATGGGAACATGTCACAGTGACACCTGTTTTTCAATAATCAGACTGTTATCTTCTTGGTGAACATGGACCTTAATAGTCTTGCTCGGTTCATCGCACATCAATTGCTTGTTAGCTCTCCATCGAGCGGACGAGTGTCTATTGTGAGCTGTGGGCTGTAGGCACACTTGACGCCCATTATAACGACCGGCGATATCGTAACCTGCTAACATTAGCTACAAGATATCTATACTTAGTCAAAACAAAGTCGCTTTTAGAAACAGCACGAACTTTGATGCCGTCTTCTCCATCATTTAGGGGGCGGTTGTTCTGAAAGGTATATGAGAATGTTTTATCATCATCAACTGCTGGACATAGGCCTCTCCCAAGTGTTGCCACATTGACCCGTACGACTCGGATTCAGCGATTCCCGCAGCGTTCACCAGGTCATCTGTCCACCTAGGGAGGCCTTCCAACGCAACGCAGCGTTCGTGGTCGCCACTCATAACTTTCCGGGCCAGTCGGCCATTCGTTCTGCGAGCAACAACAACAATAACATTATTGACTAGGATAAAGCATAGAAATCTTGATATTTTGTCACTGTTGTCATGAATTCGGCACGTGATCCTCGATCCCCAAAATATCTTTTCGTCGGTTAGATGAAAAAAGAAATGGCTTTTCTATACGTAGCTGTACATTTTATAGTTTTTTATCCATAAAGAATATTTATTTATAACCTACTATGTTTCTATTTCTATGAGAATTAAGAAAACCTTTCACCCCTTACGCCAGTGGGCAATATCCTGAAACACGAAATAACTTTGAAAAAACACGCTTCTAGAAATTCGTTAATAAACGTCAATTAGCCATGTACTTAAAGACGAAACAATCAATTTCATATAATTACAGAAGAGTTATTAAACAATAATACTAGTGTAACTAACTATTGTTCTAAAGGTCAATTAGATATTCTACGAAACACGTTATTTAGAACATCGAGTCGACGAGAATTTCTCAACAATTCAAAGAGCGTTTATTAAATAACTGTTCTTTGAAGTGTTTCTGAAGTGTTTATTACCAATTACCTATCATAAAGTCGTCTCCTCTACCTTTAAGCCGCGTTCCCGGTTTGTCGTTACAACAGATAATCGTGTAGTTTTTAGTGTCGTGCCTTGTGTATGCAAATGGAGGTGTTCCTAAATAGGACGACGCGATTATTGTCGTCCACGACTTTTGTCAACTAAAAACCAACAACAAATTAACTGTCACGACATAGTGGGAATGCGGCCTTATACAGATACCACTAAAGAAGTAAGAACACTTGAAGAGTTTGTAAGGCGCATGATCTAAATCGAAACAATTACACAAAATGATCACCAACAAACCTAATGTCAATGTCTTTCAAGCGTCAAAATATCCTTGTAGCCCTGCAGTTGGCACAAGCACGTACTAAAGGGTTCCGTTAAGTAAAACATAAATAAAGCCTGCTTGTTGAAGCCTTCGCCGAAGTTCGAATACAAGCACAGTCCACTGTAAAAAAGCCCCAGCTGACTCTGAAAACTAATTAAACTTGAAATCCTCCAGATAAGAGACGGAAATGTTAACGAAGCAACATTTCAGTATTATGCAAATGTAACAAAATTGCATTTTCGTTACGTATTTCATAAAATATTTTTCTGTTGCTGCTTGCGAATTGTGTCATGTATTTCAGGAAGACCTTTGCTGAATCAAATTAAGTACAAACAGACTACATACCTAGAAGCTATATTTCTAGAAAATATGTATCTTTGTTTTGGACAAAGGCATTCCTACTAGAATTTTGTGATAAATGCTTTGTTTCATTATTGTCAGCTTTGAACATCGAGCTTCGTATCATCCTTGATAGAAACCCAATCAACTAAGAATGTAAGTTCTTATTAAATCGTTCTCAGTCAAGAGTTTGTTATTAGTTTTGAACTATTACGTCGATAAACGATCAAATTACTAGATACGTCATTCGTAGTCATTCGTAGTAGTGTGGCCATTTATAAATTAGCACAATCCAGACAATACCAAGAACTATGTCTAATAATAACATATTTACCTGTTCCAATTAATTAATGTTTACTGTAGCATGAAGGTTATGTGATTAAACAGTGACGTCTGCACATCCCAGACATATTAAGTGGTCCAAGGACATTATGACAGTCCATTTTGTAACTGCATTCGAACATTTAAAAGGTAAAGTTGAAATTCGAACAGAATTTCTGGTATACGGAAAACACGTGTTGTTTTTTTTAAAAAAGGTGTAAAAATGTTCACAGTCACATTCGCGTCAGTTTCCAATAAAAATAATTGCAATTGAATTGTGTTGAAACTGGAACGTGAGTCGAAACAAAATACAAATAGATAAATCGGATATCGTCTAACATAACACCATCACGACTATAGTCCCTGGAGTGTAAGGCAGGGGTGTACTTAATAGTACACACCACATTTCACCAGTTATGTTTAAGTCCCATGTAAGTGATGGCAATAGGCTCCCCTAGAGCCTATTGCCATCAACCGAGCTCAAGTCCATTCTCTGTGACTGATACTGAGAACTTCCTGATGGAAAAACCCATCAACAATTTGCGCGACCCAGAAATCAAACCCAGGACCTCATCCATGGTCAAAATAGAGGAATATAAAGCTATTGCGTAGCTTCTATAGCGGGCCTTGAGCGTGGAGACCGAATCCAGAAATTCCGTAACGAAAATAACCTAACACCCCCCGTAAAAAACAAATGCAATAGCTTTACCGCGGCAGTCCCCGAGTGCCACACGTCTTTTTTTAATTTATTTAATGGTCATGGAATTATGAAATACAATGTTACCATAAATATTGTCCTATCTTCAGTTACTTTTAGAAAGCAGAAAATCGAAAATCTTCTACATCTCGCAATTACACTTTAGCTTATTAGACTTATATTTGCCGTTCGTAATAAATGGGATTTTTGATACAAATCCTCGCCGGATTTAACAAATAGGTTTCTGTAACGCGACGAGGGCGACATAGCGTTTTGTATCACACGGAAATTTCCCGATAGGCACACGTTTTTGACATGTGTCAAAAAATAGTGGAATATCATGCTGGTAAAAAAAAACATTGTCTGCTATTTCTACCTATTTTTGTTTGGTGTTTTCTTCATGGGTGTTTTATGCAATACACCTTTCAAATTTAAGTCACGCCTTTAAAATAAAAGCTGGCGCAGTGCGGCTTCCCCATAACTGACGTCTGATTAAGTAATTTGCGCGGCCTACCTTTTAAGCCTGATGAGAATTACTGCTGTTGTTTTACTCAAATGAATCAAGGTGGCCTTTAAACAGAGAATTGCGGTTTTTTCAAACATATTTAGGACTAGCTTCTGCCAGCGGCTTCGCCCGTGTGAAGTTTGATTATTGTCCCATGGGATCTTACTACCGGAATAAAATGTATCCTATGTTTTATGTGGGTCATAGCGTGATGATATAAACGTAAGAGTAAACAAATATAATAATAACAAATCTCCGAACTGCTAAGCTATCGGGAGTTACACGTGTTATTGTGAGTCAACTATAAAAGATAGACATATGCTGTCTTGGGATATTTTTTATATAATTTTATGTGGAATATTTCCGTTATACATGATTTCTATGTAGCTTTAACCATTAAGGCTGCACACGCGACGGAAGCTAAAAAAACCAAGTAACTTCTCCCGTTTTCCCAACATTTCCTTTCACTGCTCTGCTCCTATTTATGGTAGCGTGATGAAAAGTATACTATTACCTGCTCAGGAGTATGTAGAATAATTGTACCAAGTTTCGTTAAAATCCGTCGAGTAGTTTTTTTTTCTATAAATAACATACAGACAGACAGACAGACAGACAGACAGACAAAAATTTTACTGATTGCATTTTTGGCATCAGTATCGATCACTAATCACCCCCCGATAGTTATTTTGTAAATATATTTCATGTACAGAATTGACCTCTCTACAGATTTATTATAAGTATAGATAGATAGATATAGCGGTGCTACAAGGTTTGTGTTTATACTTTGTATAACTTTATCGTCAAAATCATCGTCTTCAACTAAGTACTAGAAGGTACGATTATGTTTTGTTTCTATAAGTGTTAGTATCGCATTTTGGCTATTAAAAAAATTTTGAATTTGACCTTTGTTTTAGATTTCATGAAATCCAATATTACTCTTTTGCATCAGATTTTTTTTACAACCTACAATACTGTGCTGATTTCACGCTAGCAGTTTGCGAGTCGATGTCCCTTATATCTTGTGTAGGTATTACCTGCATTAAAACTTTCTTCCATAAAATAAACTACAAGCTCATCCATCACGTCCTCTTCACGGTCACATTTAACATCGTCCGTCAGTCCTTCACTTTAATTGAAGGGAGCTCACTCTACAACTCAATTCCGTCATTTTCTTGCGATTGAATTTAAAAAGATAAGTGGCTATTTGGAGTCTGCAATCAGTGGTAATACCAGTGCTGATTTGTAAGTCACCTTCCCATCTTCAAAAGTGGGTACTTTATATTATTTACGTAATTAAATATATTTTATGATTCCTGTGATGCACAGTTTGATAGTCTAGAAGGCATCTTGGCTGGTAAAGGCAGAACTAAAGTTAAATGTTCAGAACTTGGCGACTGTGTAAGTCCAAGACCGTAAAACCTATTTATACCTAGATGCTGTACACAAAAGCTGTTGGTGAACCTATATTGATAAATAAATAAACTTGAGACATACTCGTAACTAGTTGATAAATAAATAAACTTAAGAAACAACCAGTTGTTTGCCTTTATCTTTCTTTGCAAGCAGCACTGCAATAAACGAAAAATATTAAACTTAGTTGGTATTTTGAAGTCTACAACGCGTTCAGTTTTTTTTTTAAAAACACTCCCATATACAGAAGGATTTTCTCAGAAATATTTCTCGCGAGATTTGTGCAGTTTATCCGGTAAGATATTTACGAAAGTACTTCTAACACTCACTCCCGGGAAATGTGAGCGTGGTTTAGCTTTTCTAGCATTTCGAGTATTTCCAAGATTTACTGTAGCATGGTGTCCTTAATCACTGGGGAAGCGGCGACCCAGTATGTTTTACGGCCAATAGCAAAACAGATACGCTATCGACGCGACCCGAATAGAACACGTTCTATTTACAAAAAAAATGTTCGTGTATTTGTTCGGACTTGTTTCAGACAAAAAGATAATGAGATCCAACGAAGATAGAATTGGTTGGTAAATAAGTGTTTTTGCTAAATGATCTCATCAGAAGCCAAGTGCATGCTTCACTGCCAGCTTAATTCCGTTTCGTAATATACTTAGAATAGTGCCTATTTGGACATAATAAAGCAGAGCAGGTAGGTACTACGAATTAAGTAGTAAACCAAAACATACTAGGTACTCAATAATACTCATACTTATCCGAAGGTGATTAAATATGTTCTAAGCTATAGAACACATACAAATAACTTACATAAACAGGAAAGTCATGGAGGAAAATATAATCAGGCTTTGAAAAATATGTTTTCAAGTGAATACCTTCCTAAAGCTTGTCTGAGACAACGCTTCAGCTCTGTAGCGCCATTCCTTATTTCCGAAGGCACCAAGTTAGGCCTCCGCCCCCTGTGCCCTTGAGCCTGACCTCTTTACCTTGGGCTGCCATCGCGTCGTGAATATTGGCGTCTTGTAAATATTGATCGGAAATCAGAGCCGAAAGCGACTCACAGAATGATGGCGACGGAAAAATTATAAGTCACTTTAAATATCCGTTGACGCAATTCCCAGGGGGAAACATAAATCCTTTTTGGATTTACATTGATTGAAAATTTGGAGAAGATTTGCGTGTTTGCTTTGTGATTCAAGCATTCAAGTAGTGAAAATGTACGTGTTTTCCAATTAATATTTTCGTTAATCACATTCAATAATCATACCGTTGTATCAAATACATCATTTTAGTCTTATTTAGGTCCATGTTCACCGAAAAGATAACAGTCTGATTATCTAAAAACAGCTGTTACTGTGACATGTTCCCATACAAAAATGTGTTTTAAACAGCTGTTTTAAGATAGTCAGACCGTCATCTTTTTGGTGAACACGGACCTAAATTAGGCTGCCAGTTGACCCTCAAATTTATTGTTACTACACAAGTAACTATATAATTTGAACCTGGGGGCTAGTGCAAGGTCTCATCAAAAATCTACAGTAAAAACAAAAAAACAAAACCATTTCAAACGATGTTTTAACGTTTACATATTACCCTTTCGTTGCTAACTGGTCCCCGAACCGTTTCGTTTCGTTAAAAAATATGTGTGTGTACCAAATTGGTTCGGACCGGCTTTTAGAAGCCAACCACGCATGTAAACTGCCTAGCTGGCTAACAAAATTGGGTCAGACATTACATATTCATAATTTAATTTTGTTCGTTGATACGAATACCTTGTTTACCATTAAGAATTATGCATAATCATTTAAGTTTATAATTAATTATGCTTTGGTTGCTTATGAGAATTATTAATTTTACGTAAAAAACAGCGGGCTCTTGAACATAAATGAATTAATTATTAGGAAAAAATTGGACTTTGAAGTTGGCTAATTAACAAAATGTTTAGTCGCACAAACTTACCTATACTTCAAGGTGTATAATTGAAATTACTGAACGATGTTTGACGTTGTTCATCAATATGAACAGCTTTTAGACAACATTACGGGAGAAGTTTTCTGTTATATCAGTTACCCCTTGTACCGAATTCATTCAACGCATCTTATAAATAAAGTGTTTTCAAGCATTTCCGTTTCCTTTTCTCAAGTCGGCCCGAGCTACCCGAGAATAACTCAGTAGTATGGTAAGCTAACCTTCCTAACACGATTACCCGGAGCTAGCGAGGTTAGATCTGGGACTAACTACTAATATTGACTCAAGTCTCTCTAATACTGACTCTAAACGAACATTCCGCTTGAGTAGACTGCGCACTCCTCATGCAGACCACTCAATCCAATTAATGATTTCAGAGAAATCTCATTCGTTATTCGACAGTATCTGTGCCATATCTCACCGCAGTAACTTCATATGTATACTCCAGTGATCGTGTTAACAATGCAATGAATATCATGAAGTCCTCTGTTCTACCTCCGCGTATTATTAAACAACTAAAATGATCAAATAAGGTGTAAAATAAAACTACGTATTTAATTGCAACTAGTACAGTGCTACCGCCATTTCTCATTTATTGTCCACAGATTATACAGCTCACTAGTGCTGTCCTTCAAGTAGTCATGTACTACTTCTTACATCTCCCTTTCTTTATTAACAAATTTATTTTACTTATATTACTTACATACTTCAAAATCCTCCAGGTAATTTGGTTCGTTCACTACCCTACCAGATCTAGTAGTGTACTCCGACCTTCATTACTTATATTACTTACATAGTTCAAAATCCTCAAGGTATTTTGGTTTGTTCACTACCCTACCAGATCTAGTAGTGTACTCAGACCTTTCATTTACATTATCATTAACTCTAAGACTATTGTCTAATACACTCAATCGACTAGTGTTATCTGTCCTGTCATTTACATCATCATTAACTCTAAAACTATTGTCCATAACATTATTTTCATTTGTATTTCTATTTTGTGTTTGCACACTATCTTCATTTCTTAAATTATTACTGACTTCAAACTTTGTATGTGGAGAACCTCTGTAAATATTGTATCTGTTTTTTTTTTTTTTTTTTTTTTATTAAATTTAACTCCCGCTTTTTGTGCTGTTTTTAAAACTGTTTCTAATCTGCTATTATGTTGATCTAAGTTTTCTCCCCATACTATAATTTCATCAACATATAATTGAACCCCTTCAACCTCTTTAAATATGTCTGAAAAGCATTTACCAAAAACTTCCGGTGCTGAACTAAGACCAAAAGGTAATCTCAAATAACAATAACGTCCCAGGTGACCTGCATTAAAAGTAGTGAGTAGTTGACTTTCGGGAGACAAAGATATCTGATAAAATCCTTTATGAGCATCCAGAACTGAAAAGTACTTTGCTTTAGGCATTTTAGAAACTAGCTCCTCAAATGTTGGCATCATATGTCTTTCTCTAATTATGGCCTTATTCAATGATACATGTTGTCTTAAAATTCACTACATGAAATTGACAATTAATAGTTTTATCACTATCTGATAGTTTTCCTGCACAAATACCTTCATATTTAATTTCTGAACCATCAAATTTTTTTAGTTTTGTTTTGCATTTCTGTAAGGTTAATTGTAACCTTTTTACAATATCTAAAGTTAAAATGTTAGCTTGTGAACCTGTATCTATTTTAAATTTAATATTTGATGTGCTATTTAATGTTAGTGTCACATACCATTCTCTGTCTGGTCTCATTGTTAGCGTCCCCACAAAAAGCTCATCTTCGTCTTCTTCATCACACTCTAAAACTGACACTTTCTTGTTTTTGTTTCTGCGGCACATTGATGCATAATGTCCGTAGACGCCGCAGACTGCACATTTTCTACCATATGCTGGGCAAAACTTCGCATGCTGCTCACCACATTTGTAACATTTTCTTATATTCACATCTTTGTTTCCTGTTTGTTCCTTCTTAATATTCCTGTTGTATTCTTCCCTTCCTTTTGTTTTTGTTTGCTTTACCACCTGTATTTGTTTCTCTGTTAAATCTATCACACTAATTTCTTGAACCATTTCCTTTACTTGGTTTGCAGCCGCCTCACTCGCTTTGCATGATGATATACATTTATCCAATGTCAGTTCGCTTTCTTTGAGCAACCTCTCCTTAAGACTTTTATCCCTGATGCCCGTGATTATTTGATCTCTAATTAGTCCATCTCTCAAGTCTTTGAAATTGCATTGCTTGGCAATTTTCTTTAGATCGGTTATAAAATTATCGTAAGTCTCGCCTTCCTTCATTTTTCTGTTAAGGAACTGATGTCGCAAAAAAGTTTCATTGGTCATGGGAACACAGTGAGCTTCAATTTTGTCCATCACTTGTTGAAATGTCAGAGCCTCTTTATTATCAAAATTGTTGTAAATGACCAGAGCTTCCTCTCCCAAGCAGTGTAGGAGCAATGACTTCTTTTGGGCTTCAGTTAGTTTTTCGGGTGTTGATGCTCCGCTCGCTTCATAATAGAACTCAAATTTTTGTTTCCATAACTTAAAATTCTCACTAACGTTGCCCGCCATTACAAGCGGTGATGGTGGCGTCAGATTTTCCATTTTTGCACAAAGATTTATTTTCCTTCACTGAGTTACTATGTTTATAATGATATCACTGAGTTATTATTTCGACCACCTAGTTATTCGAACTCGGCCGCAGCGCCATGTAAAATAAAACTACGTATTTAATTGCAACTAGTACAGTGCTACTGCCATTTCTCATTTATTGTCCACAGATTATACAGCTCACTAGTGCTGTCCTTCAAGTAGTCATGTACTACTTCTTACATAAGGGCAAGTCTTTACTTAAAAAATCTGTGTTTTATTCCTTCATGACAATGTTCTGTTAAAGCTCCTCGTTAATCTATCGTTTATACCAGCGGTACCTATCAGTAACAAAACAAAAACACAAGTTATATCTTGGCTTGGGTGGCTTAAACTTTAAACCATGGAATATGTAGATATAGTTCCTAAAACAAAATAATTAAAACAGTTTACTTACTTCAAAAAAAATTTTTTTTTTTAAAGTAAACTGTATTCTTTGTTTCATACACGTGAGAAATGTTGCAGGGCCCTGGAGTAACCCAAAACATCAAACAACAAAAGCAACATAATGTCACGATATGCCTGTGACAAAGTCGATATAACAGTCTTGTCTGAAGGCTTGTCAATCTCTTATATACTTAAGATCACTCAAAGTCTTCGAAGGTTGTAGAAGCTTTAATGCGGCACGTTTTTAAAGGCTATCCATGGCTCACCACACCTGCATCTCAGGAAAGAATATTTTTTCAAAAATGTAGGCAACATGTTAGTAGCAGAAAGTAAAACCTCCTCGGGTGGCTAGGCTATTGGTTACTATAGACTACAACTTCAACTACTCGTTTTACGAAGTAAATAGAATGAAACAAAAAGGTTTTCAGAAGTTTGGATAAAAAATCTATCGACGATGCGATGTTCCGTTGTGTGAGTTCTATAACAGTGATAATATGGTTATTATCAACCCAGTACGCTCTATATAGTCATATATTTCGCAGATACAGTAAGCGAAAGGACTTCAGGAAGTCGCGATAGTAGATTACGTCATCATTTACCAGTTACTACATAGCCTATCCCTACTATCCCTACTTAATATTATAAATGTGAATGTAAGTTTGTTTGTTACGCTTTCACGCGAAAACTACTGAACGGATTTGAATGAAATTTTGCACACAGATAGTTTATAACCTGGATTAAAACATAGGATACTTTTTATCCCGGTAGTAAGATCCCATGGGACAATAATCAAACTTCACGCGGTCGAAGCCGCTGGCAGAAGCTATAGTATGCTATAGATCTGCATTTCATTAGACAGGAAAGCGTTTATGTACGAGTAACCTATTTCCCACGCCCCACTGTTAACTTGCAGGCATCGCTCTGACGCGACTGTGTACTTACTTCGACCCTCGACTAAATAAACATTCACGCTTGTAGCCCACAAAAGGGTAGCTACTGTAATGAATACATTCATGGCAGAGGCCTTTTTTTAGGACGGGAAATCATCAAATAACTACTCCCACTCTGGCCGGAGCGGGAGGGAGTGTCAGACTTTTACTGACTAAAACCCATCCATGTTCCTTCCTCGCCCTTTATGTTCCGGGGCCGCGGTATCTCATTCGAACAGGCCCGCAACCCCGCCAGGCTTCGGCCCTTGCGGGCCCCTCCCTTTACGCTGACATCTCTTTGAGGCGCGCGTGGAACACGAACGCGCCGTCGACACGGCCTGTCGTCATGTCGTCGGACGGACGGCTAGCTAGCCCATAGCTAACCGTCCAAAGGCCCGCGTCTACGGTGGCCGGTAGCCAGGCCTATGTCCACTTGCCCAGCAGTGAACTGCGCTCGTCTCAGTTGATTGATTGATATTGGCAGGTTTTATATTCATCATCTGCCTATTAGCCTTGTCCTAACAATGTTGGAGTCGGATTCCAGTCTAACGGGATGCAGCTGAATACCAGTATTTTACATGGACCGACTACCTATCTGACCTCCACATCCCAGTTAGTACCAGGTAATACGAAACCTCTTGGCAAGACTTGCTGACTTTTTGGGTCACTGACTAGCTGTAAGGACTGACAAAGACATACAAATTACAGCCGGGACCAACTGCTTAACGTGCTTTCCGAGGCACGGAGGAAACTCGGTTTATAATAGGTCACCCATCCCCAGACCAACCTAGGCCAGTAAGGTTTAACTTTAAGATCGACCCGAGCGGCTGTTATTATTTAGCCACGAGCTCTTCTGCAGGTTTTATTATGAGGTCCATTCAATGTATTGAACAAGTCAATTGGCTTCACCCGAGCACAAATACAGACTGTTGATGTTGAAACGTCCTGTGAATTTCGTAACAGGAAAGTCGGAGAACAATTTTTTGGGCATTACCTGCGGACAAAAAGATATGCACGGACAAAGAGATAGATAAGTATACCTGGCACAGCACCTTATCCTCCGTCCAACTACAGTCAGAGGACTCTCCAAACATTTTTCTTTGTCCCTAAGAGGCGTTTCCCGCTACACAGCTTCAAGACCCGCTTCCCTTGCAAAGTCAATTATTTTCTAAGAGGACACCCTCCATCCATCATACGGTTACGTAACACGATATACAGAACGTGCCGGAATATAAAGTACGAATCCATACCTACATAATATAAAGTACGAATCCATACCTACATAATATTTCGGTGAACAAGACATGTAGTGAAACCAAAGTTTTACCCATCTATTTTACTTATGCCTTATTTTTCTTGTCTGTTGCCTAAGGAAAATAAATGCATCTAGATGTCCTTGATTCAAAGTACCTGAAGTAATGCAGGAACTTTACGGTCGACCATCGAACTAAAAGACCATATTCAGGGCCTAGACCAGTGCCAATCAGATTTCTAATTCAAAATACCTATATCGTCGCGACTTTCAACAAGATGGACATAAGTTTCCGATTTTGTCAATCCTGTCCTCCATTATGAATTTAAGTTTTCTGTAATATGGTTACCATTACTGAAAACCAAACCCATAACGGTAAGAAATTTTAATATAATATGTATATACGCGTCCAATTCCATCACAATATATCAATCCATCCAATTTTCAATCCACCGCAATATACTCGTATTGCAATCAACGCCTTCTTGGTTCGTCGGCCACATCTACAACCATTAGTCTTGTCAAAGTAGGGCTGCTAAAGCCAAATATATTCAAGTCTTGTGCCGCGAAGGTACATGCTAGTGGCACGGATTATTGAGATGATGATTCTTGATCTTTACCAATCCATTAATATGCTATAGGACCTGTTCCAGCGGTCAGCGATTGCAGTTCAAAGATGTTTTACGAAAGTAGACATTTGTGAAGCGTAGACTCCGTCAACGGATGTAACAAGAGCGGTAAATTTAGCATGTCGCACATTTGCAATTCACAAGCGTTTCAATTCGCTTATATTATTATGTTACAGGTTAAACTATACCCACAATACCCACGCACTCAAGGAGAAAAACCTCGAAACCTAAACCGTAGCCGTAAAAATTTGCAAGCAAAAGACCAACCAGCATCAATCAGGCAGCTCTTTCATCTTTCCCAAAATAAAATATCACATCAGTTACAAAGAAAACTGAAGTACCTACCCTTAACTATAAAAAACACAGGAACTCTCAAGATATCTCAAAGAATGTCTCTTTGACAAATATCTGAGGTACTTGTCTAGTACGTCGGTCTTCCCCAAGTAATTAATACAACGTTCAAAAAGCGAACGCGGCGGCCATGTTAATTATTCAAAGACAAGATAGACGAAGGTGTGAAGCTCAAACGTCGAGGAGTTCGTTAGTGGAAAGCCAATTAATTGCAGAAGTATTTGATATTTCGATGGCGCACGAATATTTTGGAAGAATCGTTTCATTAATATTATGTTTCCTTTGGTGTTCCTAGTAGATGATTGGTCTATGGAGGTCTATAGCTACATTGGGCATATAGAATGAGACTGGTGCAGACATTTTTGCAGCTTAAAATGTGACGTTGATTGCTCCTTAATACCATGTGCAGTATTCTCGGATTTCCCTGATTTTTTAATATTATGATATGATTGTCCTCCTATACTCATATAGCGAACTACTTTGTCTAGTTGTATGAACCTACCTACCGCCTACGTCATCAAACCGTCGAAATGAAAGAAACAAAGAAAAGCCGAGATATGTCGTTGTTAGAGACTAATTATTTTATCTTTTGTCTTGTGTTTCGTGATTCCTATGTGGGTGAAAACATTGGCTTTGTTATGTACGCTTTTCATCTGTAATTGGTGGTTCAATTTACTTCAAAAATTCTATGTAACATACCTAATACCATAATCTTGTTTTTACCTTTCGATTCAGATTTATATTACGTTGACAGTTTATAAAAGTCTTGAGGTACATATTTACAAATCCTGTTTGACTTAAATACTTTTCTGAAACCATTTTTATGATCAAAAAGATCCCGGAATGAAAATAATTCTAATTAAATATCAAAGTTAACAAGAACATGTTAACTTAAGATGTTACTTTAATGTTATTTCTTTCTAACTTCTTACATACATAATTATTTTGGAAATCAAAAGAAAATACGTGGAAATTAGCGAAATTGTATGAGAAGGTCACGACCCGCGCTTTTTATAATTAGGTGCTTTTGAATTAATTTCGCAGATTTTGAATATGGCTGGGGAGCAAACAAACTCAGGTAAAACCCCCACGAATGTAAAGAAGCCCAAAGCTCGTTGTTTTTCGCGTTGGTAACAATTTTGAAGTGTACCTTTCTACTCAGACCGTTTCGGCCCACTTTTGTCTGCACAGCACTTTTTAAACCTTTTATACCCACAACAATGTCAAGCGGCCTTTTTTCACTGTTTTTCTGCGACAGCTACTGGGGCTTCCACTCATTACTTTTTTATAGCCAGGGTGTAATTGTGCCAGAGCAAAGCAAAGGCCGCGTCTCAACGGAGTAGGAATGAACGTTTATTATCGTGTTTTGATAGTGCAATTTTGTTATGGCAGGTGGTTACTAAATAATAGATTTGCTCTAGGTGTCTTTCGACCAACATTACATAAAGATTGACACCAATTAAAAAGGTAACAAAATGGCGGGAAAAATACAAGGTGCTGACGTGGCGGTACTTTCATACAAGCCCACTCATCACGATGCATGTTTGGATTTCAGAACATAATCATAAGTATCTCCGCCTGAGTAGAATGGTTAAAATTAGTAATGGTGTAGTGGTAGTGACGCTCTGCCTTACGTTCATAGGGTCCTGGGTTCGAATCCCGGTAGGAACAAATGTTTGTGTGATGAGCATGGACATTTGTTTCCGAATCATGGATGTTTACATGTATAATAAGTATGAATTTACAAACAAAAAAAAAGTATATATGTAGTATATCAACTATCTAGTGTCACGACACAAGCTTTGCTTAGTGTGGCACTAGGTGGCGCTGTGTGGTAATGTCCAGCGATATTTATTTATTTAATTGTTACTCGATTTTTATAACTTATACTTAATATAACATTTAAATAAATCATTTACATGATAACAGTAATGTTTTTAATTAGTTGCTATTTATTTCTCCTTTTAATATTTCATGTAAACGGCACTTCGTAGAAAAATGTTTGTGACCACTGTCGTAGTAGAAAAGAGGTCATTGTACGAATTTCTTCGTCCGCGACCGGACTTTTAAAAATTGTCTAAAAGAGCTAGACCACTTAAATAAGAACTAAAGAACCCAGAGATTATTCTGGCATTAGATCCTCGTTTGGTGATCGTTGGAGCTCATGAAAAACTTAATCAAAGCTGAATAAAATCTATCCATACTAGTATTTTAAACGAAAATAAGTGGCGGAACTTTATGTTTGTCTTTATCTTTTCAAGCCACCATAATAGTAGAACGGATTTGGATGAAATTTAGCAGACCATGACCTGAACTAGAACCTAGTGTTATTTATAAGACTTAATGAAATAGGAAGTGCTTTACTTTAAAACAGTAATGTAAATACCCGCATGTGTAAAAACACATGTGTTCAAGATAAACCCAAACTTGGATATTGTTCATACTCCATAATAACAAGGAAAATGCTAATTATACCATTTACCTCATCGTAACTCGCACCGTTTTCATAAACAGGATTAATTTATGATTCTGGAGGAATTCTAATTATTTGACGTCACGTAGTTCTGCGCAGGAGATCAGCGGCGACTTATTGTATTAATTAGATTCAAAGGAGATTTCGTCAAGTCAATCATAATCCCTAACAGTTATAGATAGCCAGAAGTTCTCGGTCACAGCAGCAGCACAGTTTAGACAATCCCTCACGGTAGGTCTTTATCTACCTCTTCCACTCCCTCCTTAACTTGTTCAGCTTTCTGATAATCTCACTCGTTTTTGCCTTTACCGTCTTCATTTCAAAGTCCTCTTCCCAACGATGTTGGGGTCGGCTTTCAGTCTAACCGGGTATTTTACATGGAGCGACTGCCTATCTGACCTCCACAACCCAGTTGGCACTGGCTAGTACGATACCCCTTGGTAAGACTGTTTGTCAAACTTATTTGGTCGTTGACAACCTGTTACGACTGTCAAGGATTTACAAATGACAGCCGGGACCAACTGCGAGCCACGAAGGGAAGGCTGTATGTAAGGGTGGTCCCGCATCCACAGACCAACCTAGGCAAGCACGGCTTAACCTAAAGATCGACCCGAGCGGCTGTTATTATTTAGCCACGAGCTAAGCTAAGCATTTCTAAGTATGAGGTGGGTTCCTTAATCCACACGGTGTGTTATGTACTGCAAACACGTTACTTTGTACTGCCTCTATAAGTATTTTTCTATCTAGTTCTGAAATATATATCTCCCTCGTGTGTCTCCTGTCTACTGGCTAAGACCACGTTATATATTGTAGTTATTTGTAGTTTTCTTCTACGTCGACACAATTTAGACCAGCTGCTCATCTAAAACTGTTGTAAAAGTTGCCCAGTGCAGTAAGCAAGATTAGTAGTGAAGCTTACGGACAGGGTGCGCCCTAATTACGCGTCTCTTCATTGATGAAAGCTTTAAATGCACCCTTACTGTGACTCCCAGTAATCAGTACCTAATTACTGGGCTGAGCCTCTACTCCACCTGTTTTGTAGAGGGAAATAAGAACTTTCAATTCGTTCCCCTTTGAGATTAAACTAATGATATAGTAATTTATGGCTTGTGAGATTACCACACAATCAGCTTCAACCCCGGGTTATCAAATAAGGTGTTATTACCGACACCAATCTTCGGCGACGTAATCTCGACCTCGTAAAACCTGATGTTAGGCTCGATAATTAATTATTTATTAATACAATTGTCCTCTTTATTATTATGGGGTACATTTGGCAGGTCCGAGCGTGCCAAGGATGTTGGCCTGGCATCATGCCAACCGTGCCAGATGCATATTTTGAACGCTTAAATTTTGTTTGGCTGTATTTTTTGGTAGTTTCTCAGCTATGATTGGGTATATTTTACGTAGCGTACGTTAACCCGCTGCGACAACGCCAAAAGTGGGGTTAATGGGTTTTGTTCCATGTTTTTTTAATGACTGGTAAACTGGTTAATGTAGGTCTTGTAGGCGTAGCAGTGATGTTTGGAAAATACTAAGTATGATGTAGGTATTAGGTATCTCTTTTCAAATATCATCGTCATCTCCTCTGCTGTGCCAGATATCATGATTTAAAGTCTTTGTTTTATTATGTCCTTGTCCTGTAAGGGTCGACTTAGGTACATATATGTATAGGTTCGAACTCCCTCACTCCACAGACTCACTCTATATCTACATGAGACAATTTATCATTAAAAGGCACAGGCAGTACCTACAGTGCCATTAAATTGTGGACTCTCCAAGCGTTAAAGTGCCCATGTATCTTATTCTTTAATTAAAAATTGTAGCTCATGCAGCGATTTTTCTAGACTAGTTCGACTCTCACTATAAAAGTCTCTGAACAAGTAATTACGAACGAAGAATCTAAAGATTTGCTTATTTCATTTAAAGATTTTTATCCGTTTCATAACTTGTTCTTTGAGCTTTAACAAGTAATTAACTTCGAGCTAAATCCACGAAATTGGCCAGGGCCCTATCCAATAAAGCTGACAATCCGACAAGTCCGACATATGTCAAAAAATGACAACTCGACAATTTTTCTGTTTAATAAAACTTACAGGCGACAAAATTGTCATGGTGGAAAATTCACAAATATGTCGGACTCTTTTTTTTCTTGACATTTTTCTGTTTTATAAAACTTTATATGCGACAGCTGACAGGTGACAATTTGTCGTGAAAAACTTGTCAAATCTGCTTTATTAAACAGAAAATTGTCGTGACATGTTGACATATTTGTAGAATTGTCCGACAATTCTGACAGGCGCGTTACCCTCTGTCGCGAAATCATATTTTGAATTTTGAAGGTGTAAAAAAGTGTATTGAAAAAGTTTATTACAAAAAAATGGTACTTACCTACATCGAGCAGTGAGACTAGTGATGATGAATACTTGGAACAAATGCAAACGAGGAGGCAACGATGATCATTTAAAAGCAGAATCAATTTCTCCTTCTCAATTACAGATTTCTGCTTTAAAGAATAATTTCGGGTAGGTACCTATGTAAATCTACCGTAGAATATTAAACAAAATTCTTTGCAAATATATTATGTCAAAAGTCGACATAATTGTCACGACAATCCGACAATATTGTCACCGACAATTGTCAGAAATATTGTGACTGTGGTTTTTTGATATGTCGAGTTTTATTAAACGTGTTTTTACATTAAAAATATGTCAAGATTTCACCTGTCGATTTTTGACATATTTGTCACGTTTATTTAACAGCTTAAGCGCGACAATTCTACAATTTTGTCACTTTTTGACATATATGTCGGATTGTCAGCTTTATTGGATAGGGCCCTGGCCTCTAAATGAGGTAAACTTAATCTGAAATGTTTTGAAGTTGGTATTTTCAAAACTAATGTAGCCACAATATTTGTTGCTTTGAACTGGGGCTTCCATCGAATGGTTTCGATCGTTCGCGAAGGATTTACTAATAACTTTTAACTAAGTTGAGTATTTGGTATTATTTCATTGTAGCAGAAGTTCGGTATTTATGTACCGATCGCTTCTTACAAAATTTTCTCGATTCAGTTTTAATATCGTTTTACTTTCTATCTTTTGCTTTCAGAACTCAATTCGCGCATACCTAAGCAAGTTCTTATATCTAAGGCGTAGCCCCATCCACATTATAATACCAACATTGTTGGACCACCCACTCAGGACCACTTCAAACTTCCCCTCTGAAACTTAGCGAAGAATTTATAATAACAAGCATGTCTTTTTTAAACGGCGCGTTCTTTTCGAATACCTGAAATTCTGTCTCTCCGAAGTGGAAAATGTTACTCTTCTATATTGCGAATTTTGTCGTCGTCAACGTAAATTAACTGACAGTTACAGACACATACATATCTCTCGCAGCCAGAGGAGTATGAACTTTGTGTCCGTCTATTAAAGTATGATTCCGGTAGTGTATGTAAAGACTAAAGTAGACTCATTTCAAAGGGTGTTACGAGAGACGAAAGCCTTTGTTTTATGAAACTGGAAAAGGCTTGATGAAGAAAACATGGCTGTGTTTGGACATCTGTAGGTAGGTATACGTACGTCGAAGTAACATTGGATACACGGGGCCTTAGGTTTTCATCTCGACTGCAAAGTCTTTTGTATTTAGGTAAGCTACGTAGTGATCTTGGTATGAGAAGAAAATATAAGACGCAACCAACCTCTGGGATCACTGAAGCAATTCTGTTCTTTGATTACGTTTGCGATGCAGAATTAGAAATGCATAGTATGTTCAAATAACTTTCAAGCAAGCTCTGATGTTAGATCATAAATTCTTCCTTTCAAATGAAAATGAATTATCTACAAACTGTTGGAGCATAACTACTTATTTATTATTTTTGATGGATCATAAACCTAATGCGCATAGCTAAGTTAAATATGTAGTTGATTCCTAACTAAAGTGAACAGTTAATGTATCACTCATGTTGATGTATGTTTTACATAAAATCTAAGTAGGTTGAGTTAAGTACATTCCTAATAATAGCCTAGGTACAGTAATGTTTTACCTACCTGACCTAAAAACGTCCTGAACGAAACCATTTATAATTTGCGAGAATAAAAATATTGGTACATATTACATGTTCGATTTTTCTCTACAACATTGTTCCATTTTCCTACACTCAGTACAACGTTATGAACTTAATTTGTCCCCGAATATACGGTTAGTAGGTACCTACAACATTATTGCAGTCGAATGAAACGCCTACATAAAATTATATAGCAATCTCGCAGTTAAGCGGATCATTGCGCTTTGTTTTTCGCGTCGCTTTTAAAAAACGTTTGTCCGTGTCGTTCCAGTATTTCTAAACGGGAACATTTTAAAGCGTTGTTTATAGTTTTGTAAATACCAAATAATGGGTGTTGCAGTTTAGTTTTCGCATGTAAGCTAAGCTGTAAGTTTAATGTTTGTTAGTTGGGACAAAAACAGATGCAATCATGTTTTATGTTTTTGTTTCATCAAAAGCTTCTACATATAATCTAAGCGCCGATAGGAATCAGCGAATAACCTTTCTAGTTCCGCAGCAGGCGTTGGGTATGACAGGTGACCTCGCGGTCTGCTGACCTTGCAACGAGCTCCAATATAGCGCTATAGTTAGCCTAGCTATTAGGGCGTCTAAATCGAATTGTAGATTAGTTGTCGGCACTAGATTTGTTTGACTGCAGGGGATTTATAATTCCGATGAATTTGTGGATGAAGTTACGGTTTTAGTTTGCATGAGCAAAGTTTTAACTCAGTTTTAATGCATCGTTGCTTTTACTTTTGTGGAATATAAAACGACGGACATGTACTCGTATTGTGGAAGTGATAATATAGATATAGAGGGGGTGGCTGGCTATAAGAGAAGAATAGAGACAAGCTCCGCTGACTGCAAATGAATTCCGATTTTGGTAAAATAATGATGATACATGGTATATAAGGTCATCAAGTTGTTACAACCCCTACATACATACCTCTTTTTATTTCGTTTGCACTCCTTACATTTGCAAAAAACTGCCGATCTCGGATTGCGCCTACGTCCCTTTAGCAAACAAACGTCGCATATATGGAAAAAGAGCAAACGGAACGTGTTTATTTACTCAGGACAAAGTTGTGCTTAGGTACATCCTGCGTGTATATTTGCTTAAATACTCAAATTGTTTCCAGTTATAAGCTTTTTCTGCACCTCCCAAAATAGACTGGTTAAGTGACCCATATACTTGTGCGTAATTTTTACCCTTGACCGTCTACTTAAAAACTGTCAACGAATATTCGTAGGTCAAGTCCTATTTATAGACCTTGATTTAGGGAAGCCACAGCGAATTTAGGGGGTAAAAATGCCATAAATGATCATTTACTGAAATCTAACGCGTATATCCTTGTAAGAAACTAAAGAGGTAGTCTCCTTGTTGTGTTTATCTTGAGTTCGATTCCAGGGTTGGACAAAATATGTCTGGATTGGGCCATTGCAAATTTCTCAGTAGCAACCGGAGTGGGATTTTTTCTCGGTGAATGGTAATTGGAGGAGTTCGATCCTTATCACATAGCACTAAGGTACAACATAACTCAAATACATGTTTAACAGTTTACCTGCGTGCTACACAGATATGCCTGTCATTATGCAAAGGTAATAAGGACCTTGCAGGCCTCGTTCACAACAAATATTGTAACATAATCTGATTCTTCTGACCATATGAATAGTGCATTCATATGTAACTGCCTGTCTTGGCTGCGGTGTAGGAACCTTGGTACACAGATATGGTCAGGTTCCTATTTATACATACATGGACTGGACTTAATGGCTTAAATTGTTCGCACCATATGGCTGGCGACCGCTGTTTATGTCCGACTACCTTTTGCCCGGGGCTTAGGAAAATTTGAACGTAGCTTGCTCAATGAAAGAATATTCGGAATCTTACATCTGAAGATTACGGAGTTTGTAACTTAAAGTTGCATAATCAGCCTGGAACGTCCCTCTGCTGGGACGAAGGCTTCCTCTCTACGTGAAAGAGGCCGCACCTACTCCACCACGCGGGTCCAATCACTCGTGACTTTAGAATTAAGATCAATAAAGGAAAAAGACCTGAGGGATTGGCTTTCAAATACCTAAAATAGGAAGATAATGATGGGCTGTAATTTAGGAATCCACTCACAGTCAGAAAATCTGTGGGTACATCTATATACTGATATTATAAAGCAAAAGAGTTTGTTTGGTGAACGCGCTAATCTCAGGACCTACCGGTTTGAACTAAAAATATATTTTTGCGTTGTTTAGTCCATTTATCGAGGAAGGCTATAGGCTATATAACATCACGCTATGACCAATAGGAGCGGAGCAGCAGTAAGAAATGTTGCTAGCGGGAAAAAAGCTTCCGTTGAGCAGGCGATGCGTTGCGATATCAAAATTTCACGCGAACGAAGTCGCGGGCAGTAGCTAGTGAATTATATCCAAATCATCTGTACCTACCCCATTACATTTTCCTAGTGTACATTAATGTTCAGTTTTAAAAGCGACGATATTTTAGAAGTTTAATTATGTGCCCGCCCTGGTCATAACGGAAACTTTCGACGAATTTTCGTACAAAGTGTACCTAATAATCATGTTACCATAGAATAGATATCAATTCCGTGAATATGCCATGGAATTAGTAATGCCTATTATTTCTTTTGATTAGCCCCTCACTGTTTGATGTCTGTGATATTTTGGTCGATTGGTCAAAATTGTATAAGTTACAACATAAGAACTGGCTGCAGATTTCAATCATAGGTTGTTTGTAACCCGTGAAATTTCGTTCATATTTAATTTAATCAGTAAAAACCTCTGAATTTCGACAGTTCCGTCCCTCGTAAATAATCAGATTCCTTTCCGTTAATTCAAATATAAAGTACTGCCCGCGTCATGTACCTACTGTAATCTTACACCCACGCCTGATACAGTCGAGGTGAAAAGATTAAACTCACCCTTGCTACTTATAAAAATATCTTTAGATATATTGAGCGATAGGTAAACAGAATCGTTTCCAGATTCAGTCTACCGATATTTTGTCACTTATAAATCGGGAGACAGATATTTATAGACATTTTTCAAGTGCTAATACAATATGTCGAGCTACGGATATTGGTATCTGGAAAACTTGAACCATTTATTGGGATTTTATTTAACGTATTGATACCGGCTCTTGCTATTATGTACAAACAATGTTTCGAGTTAAAGTGATTGGTTCATGGGGCCTAATTCTGCTATTTTAATAAATTAATTGTCATTTTGCTTAAAGTTATCTGCTAAATTCACAATGGTCGAACATTGGTCGGTCAATGGTCACGTAATAAAATTGTGTGTCAATATCGTATTGCCATTATTATAAAACCCTTAGTACAAATGGTTTTCGAACTCTACTACTAAATGCAAAAATTTATTCATGCCAGATTTCATGTACGAGATTACCATTCTATGACATTTCTTTCAATGGAGTGTCAGTGGTTGTCCATTGAGAAGTCATAATGGTGGCATTATATTAGTAGATTAACAAAAATGACAAAACTTGACAGAACTTGACCATTATGAAATCAATGATCGACTATTTTGACACTATTGTAATAGCAAAATTGAGGCCCTGGATGTGCTGAATGATATTTAACACTCAGTAGACAACTGCCAACAGATTATTGGAATTGTATGACATACAAAATAATAGGGAGAGTAGCTCCTTTATTTTTGTTTCCCAGAAAAACATACTTTACGTCTAAATGTAAAACGACCTGTGAATGTTTATAGGTTGTTAGCCAACACCTACAATTTGATTATATTACGCTTTATACCTATAGAACATGGCAGTCGTAATTTTCCTGCAGAAAGTGATATTAGAAATTAAAGCCTTCGTAACAGCAGTGTTTTCAGGATTTCAGTAAAAGAGAAATTGTCGAGTTTCTTGCCGAACCGTGTACCTAAGCTAGCTTTTGACTGACTGATGCTGATTTTTAATTGAGTTTGGTAATTTCAATGGCACTATAACTAAAGTTGCTCAATTGAATACAGTTTTAAATACCTACCTTGACTAATATTATGAGTCTACTTGATATTGAAGATATTTTCTTCACACATTTGCTTCCTCCAATCTGTCCCAGATTAACTTCAGCTCAAACCTACTAAAAGTTCAATCATAGTGACATTAAGCGACCTATTTGTTGCATAACTTCAAACCAGAGAAAAAAAAAGAACAAATGGAGAAGTTCCAAGGCGAGGCGGCGTCCTCAATCGAACGTCGAGTTCGCTTCCGGTGGAGCCTACTTCCGCTCCCACGCCGTTTCCGCTTTACTTGTATAACATAAGCTATGTTGAATTAACTTAACAATTGTATAAGTAATAATAAGTGCTTTATTTGACATTTTCTTTTGTTGAGGAAATGTTTAGTTAGAATTTTATTGTCAAAGTTTGTTGGCTATAATTTGGCTATAATTTTCGGTTAAGGGTTTCGTAACAAGACTTATTAGAAGGTGGAATTATCTATAATTTTACAGGAACCCATGAAAATTCCCTCTGAAGAACTGGTCGACACCTATCGGCCGGTAAGAAACAGCTTAACATTCATGCAATAAATGCGAAAACGTCATGATATACAGGACCTCCTTTCAATTCCACATGGGTTGTGTGATCAGTCTGATTCTACAAATACAATATAACGCCCTGTCTAAGAGCAAAGTAAAGCATTCCTATTCGGCAAAAGGAATCCACCTTTCTAAATCCTGACATGATTCAGCGCCCTCTTTTGGTCCTAAGTTCCGAACGGTTCTGTCCTATCCAAGGGCGTTGGAAGGTCAAGCGTGACTCGGCTGCCAAATGATATCTTCAAAATTAGGGTTCAACATCAACTGTACGACGGTACAGACAGATCTTCAGACTTCTGTTGAGAAGTGGTTAGTTATTCGAATGGTGAGAGTGTGAAAACTTCCATATGTGGAAGTATTAACACGTTAGACTACAATAGCCATATACTTCAACTTCCCAACATATACTTATATCTAACCGTTTTCACTAAGAAGAGGCGCAATCTTAATGAACGACTAATTATAATATGCCTGCAGATCCATAATTTGCAATCTGTTCTATTGAGAGTTAACATGCAAATAATATGTTATACCTAATGTTTAAGTAAAAACAATCATCCAGGAATCGCATGGCGTTAACTATCACCAAGACTTGGCTTGTTCAAGAGGATTAAAAAAATACTTATAAATACAACACAATCTAAATGCAGACAAGATCAAGATGCTAGGTAC
Source organism: Xestia c-nigrum (assembly GCA_916618015.1). Taxonomy (NCBI): domain Eukaryota; kingdom Metazoa; phylum Arthropoda; class Insecta; order Lepidoptera; family Noctuidae; genus Xestia; species Xestia c-nigrum. The sequence continues at coordinate 25,153,173 of OU745250.1, forward strand.
TCGTAGATGCAATAATCCTGCTGAAATAGATCAAAGCAAATAGAAGCAGACTGACATAACTAATCGAAGGTGAATCCAACTCCTACTGCAATGGAATGTCTCTAAGGACACACGAACAATGGACGAACGTCGAATCAGAATTGAAATTGATGCTAACGAAAGATGTGATTAATAGATATGTCGATATTGTCTGAGAACTAAGTGTGGTGACAGTCACGACCGTATGTCACATTGATATAGCATTACAGGTAAGTTAGAAAATAAAACATAGCCCATAGTTGGCACACCCACAATTCTCCATGAGCTATGGAGGGATTGCCTATTACCATCAAAAGGGAACAAATCCAGGCACTATTCCGCTACTGACAAATACTAATGGAAAAAAATACAACATTTTACTCGACCTAAGACTCGCACCCGCGACCTCAATCTTAGCATGGCGCCTGTGACCAGTAGACCAACGCGGCAGTCGAGAATTTAATTTAAGAAATTATGGACGAAACGAATAATAAGATATGCGAGTTGATTGATTGACTTTTATAAGCTCGTGACAAACAAGCTATTTATAAGTACCTAAATAGGCCAGACGTATTTTTATGTCCCTGAAAATAAAATTACTGGTGATCCTACCGGTAAAATTCCAGAATAAACCACCAACTTTTTGAACTAACCCTAACCTTGTTAAATCTTCAAAGTACGAAACATTTTTAAAAAGATAGAAGAAAATCTTTGAAAAAACTTCAAGCGACAATATCTCTTACGACGTGCTATTAAAAACTTTTTTAATTTTGTTAATGTAGATAATGATATAAAATTATAATTACTTTTGTTCGTCAGCCTTCTTCCCTGTGTTGACAACACTATCGCATTGCCGGTGTCAGTAACAAGAAAACTTTAACTCTTTGATGTTCTAATTTATCACCTTTAAATAACATTCTGCCTGGTTAAGTTTCTTCAAGGTTGTTTGCTACCTTGATTGAACCATTCTGGTTTCAACGGGATCCCTCTTTTTCTCAACCAATAAAACTGACTCCTTCGATAAAAAAGTTTCTTTGTTTAAAAACTAAAAGCTTTGGCACCTTAGATTGTCTTATATCTACGGCACTATCAACATAAGTATAGGTTTATAAAAAACTTTATCTTGAAAAAGGACATAGAGAAACCTGCACTTAGTCTGTAATCGTAAACCCAACTAAAGCAATCCTGTAGTCAATTCTGATGCCTTCAATGTATGAGAAGAAGTTATCAGCTTCATCATGTAGCGAAACAATATAGGCAGGTACTACTATGTATCCCAAGACTAAGACATGACCGAAATCGAATTGGACGTAGCTATAAACCTACCTCAAAGCCAAAGCTTAAACGTCGGCCTCAATCTTGTGTCGTACGTGGCCATTGTAGCCAGCAGAGGCACACACACAATCTTAATAGCTTCAATATTCATGACTAGGAAACAGGGCTAAGTGTTTGGAAAGCAATGAGCCAGATATTGATTGAATTTCTGTTTCTTGATGGTAATAAGAAGTAGCCTGGAGAATCTTACTCGACTCAATGTAAAGCGTACCTACATTCAGTCTTATTACTGAAGAGAAAATCAGTCCCAAAAGTTTCATTAGCTCCATCCACACTGAAGTTAGTTTTTGTGGAGCTAGTTTGGAAGTGTTGGTATAGACATCAGTGAATAACAAAAAGTTATAGCAAATGCCGCAAGAGTTATATTAATGATGCGAAATGCTGCCCTACGAAAAAGTGATTTCGGTGTGGATTCATCAATAGTTTCCGTAACACCTACACATCTACGATTTTCTACATAATCTTGTCTAACCACCCATATTTTCTGTTTCCAGAGAAGGGCATGTACCTCGGCTCGCCCTGCGAGTTCTCCTGCAACCCCAAGCTCATGCACGTGTACTGTGACCCCACCACCGCCTCCTGCCAGTGTGACCCCAAGCACCCCGTCTCCGTCGGCGTGGCCCAGGGATGTGCTAAAGGTTAGCTGACAGTTTACATGCCAAAACACGGAACACTTTTGAATGTAGTATGTGGGTATATCCGAAGTACGAACGTCAAAGTTACTGTAGTAATAATGAGCAAGCACTACTTTCCTTATTTGTAACAAACATCGATCACCAGAAATCATCACCAAAGACGCCCGAATAATCATGAAAAATTTAGATCATCAACAAACATGCGGATCGAAGGACGACGTTTGAAAAGTTCGGTAGGACCAGAAACATTTCGGCTTTCTAGCACGTAGGAAGCGAAGTATCAATGAAACACGTTTATTACCTTTCACCACTGCTATTAAAATGGTGAAGGATGGTTTTCTTACCGCTGAAAGTTGACCTACAGCACGCTCGATAACATCGTGAGGAATCAATCTAGATGCCACATATGTGGCATCTAGATTGATGTCACATATCTTAGATCAAGGACATTGTTCTGTAAAGTCACACACACAGTCTCCGTGGAAAGCAGAAGCAGAGGAAGCCTTAGTCCCAGAAGTGGAATTAAGTATCAAAACTGTGGCCAAATGAGACCTTTTCACATTGTCACTGTCTCAAATCGACAGTGACTGTGCACATTGTCACTGTCGATTTCTATATTTAACATATTTTTACACAAATTGTTCGTATACGAGGTTACACACCGAACACTAGGTATAAGCATACAATTAACATCTTTGAACTTATGTTATTAATGCGCGGTACCTCTATAAAATCTCATATAATACAAATAAGAATAACATTGAGCATGACGTTTCATCGACCTTAAAGTACATACATATTTAAACACAATAGCAGCACATTTCAGAAAATTATAACAAAAGCCATTTTGACATCTGACATCACGTTTCCAAATAAACCTTGGTAGTTACAGGGGCACGTGTCTTTGAAACTGAAACCTTAAAATTATAAGCAGGTGAAACAAAATTGCTCAATCGCTTCGCATGCCTTCAACTGGGGAGCACTCAAGGTCCCCTTTTATCCCTTTTGGAGCAAGTTGCGTTGTTCGAAACTTGGGTGAACATGTGACTAAGTTGTACCTACAAGTATATCATGTTTGGTCGTGTGCCATCGGAAAAGTCGATGTTTCGTTGTGTTAAAATATCGGTTATTTGTTTTTGTTTGGCTTTGTGGAATTATGACGGACTTGAAGCCAGGGTTGTAAATTGTAATAGACGCTAATTAATAATGGGTAAGTAGTAAGTATCAATCGCAATGTTTCCAGAGATGAATATAGGTATAGATTTTCAAGTTATAGAAGTCACTTTAGAGCAGAGTGGGCTTCGACCTCCTCCGACACTGATACTAATGGGGCTGCTAAACAATTAATGTATGACACAATAATGTTTGAGATCAACTAGATATTTTTATACTTTCTGTACGTGCATAAAACTTCTGCTGCACTTAATTTCTTCCCATGAACACTAATAAACAGTAGACATAATCCATCATTGATCCAAAATAAAAAGCCTTGCCATCCCTAAAACATCGTGTTTCACCTTCCAGCTAAGAAATTGGGTGAGCAGTGCTTCTACCGCGAGACGTGCAAGGCGTTCGACACGCATGCGTCTTGCGTGCAAGTCAACCACAACGCGTACTGCCAGTGTGACTCCGGGTACCATCAGACCAGCCACACCAGGCCAACGTCGAGGGTCTTCTGTACCGAAGGTGGTGGTTTGTTGTTTGTTTCGTATAAATATTAAAGTTATTGAGAAAAAATCATTACGGCAGACAATGCTACACTGATGAAGACCGCTGGTATCGCAAGGCATCACACGTCCATGCTTGAAAGGATTTTGTTCGGAACTGGTTGATATTAAGACTAAGATATTATGTACAATACCTCGTACTAAGTGTAGAATCAAATTTTACCTCGTGTTACATCTATTACTGTTCAGGTGTCGCAATGTCCTTTGTTGCCCCATGTTGTCAGCAACAAGACACAGCAACCCATGTCATATAATTGCTATGTTTCCAGACCTGGTGCTGCTGACGGCCGACATGCCGACGCTGCTGGGCGTGGCGTCCGGCATCTTCGTGCTCGGCGGCCTGCTGTGCATGGTGCTGCACCTGTACACCAAGGCGCGCTACCACCCCACGCACCTGGCCGACGCCAGGCTCACGCCGCCTTGTCTCTACTCGCTAAATGACACAGGTCAGACTTCAGTCTGTACAGTTCTGTAAGCAATCAGGCTATTGTAAAGCTAGACTATTTTAAAGGGAAGCTAACTTAGTAAGACTTAAAAAACACATAAACTATTGATGTCCTTGTCCACTGAGCTAACAAGCTACCAATCACCGTCCATTAGAAACATATGTTACTCGTGCTGTCCTTATCTTTAAAGATGTGTGCCGTCAAGATTCAAATTCAAATCCGCCTTTAGTTAGGCCTGGTATCTACCAAGCGGAAAAGACCGAAATGGAGAGGAGTCGTGCGAGAATCGATCAATCACATTATTTGAAATCCACGTCCCGTCCCTCGTCTCTCCTGCGATTGGCCGAATCTTGCACTTCACCACTCCACTCTACGCGTGGTAGAAACCAGGTCTAAGGGTACATGAGTAAATTGGTCGGTATTCAGTATGTTGTTGAGCACTGTTCCCGCTCGTGTTGCACGGTTCGGTCTGTTGGCGGCAGGAGGCACGCTGAGCGCGACGCGCGCGTCGTCCCGCGCGTCGTCCCGCTCGGGCTGCACGAGCGGCACGCTGGAGCTGGAGAGCGCGGGGTCGCGGCGCGCGTCGCGGCGCGGCGGCGTGCCGGTGTCGGCGTCGCGCGCAGGTGCGGCGCGCACCGCGGCCATCTTGCTAATCTCGCGCCACCTGAAGGCCGTAAGGCGGGACGGCGGCGCGCACCCGCCTAAGTGCGCCGCCAAAGGTGATCTGGATAATGTATGCGGCGCGGTCCCATCATCTGCACGTCTCGGTGTCCGGCCGCCGGCGCCTCCCGCGCCCAGCCGCAATGCCAGCCTGCTCCGCTCCGAAGGGACCTGAACCGTTCATTTTTTTACTGAGTCAAAATTTAAATAAGCAAAGATACAGACATGCGGGGAATGCAGCGAGCGAAAACTTTAACACTATCTGATGTGATCTCATTATTTAATCTCCCCAAAAAGTTATAAAAGCCTTGGGTGGGTTTCCGCTCAACTGTATCCTAGTCGAGACGTGCTGTTCGCGGTCTAAATCACAGTTTGCGCCATCAAGGATGTTGAATACCAAAACGTTGTGTACGTATGTTCCCACATGTTCCCTCAGTAGCATCAGTAGCGAGCGGAGCAGGCTGAGCATTGGGGAGGGGTGGCGGGCGCATGAGAGGTCGTCGCCGGCCGTGTCCGTTAGATGTTGCGTCTCGGTGTTAGCGACCAGGACTGACTCCAGTCTGCTACTGATCCACCACTAGACCACCGGATATGCTGAATCTTCTCCAAAAACCCTCTTAACCGAACTATTAATATAGTCCTCTTGGCCATTTCCGATCTCGGCAGCATCTCAACGAGGACTAGCCATCGGCATAGAAAATGTTACAAGTAGTGCACAAGTGCACAGAACTATTAACTACAGGCGCTACAACCTACATACTAATCTCCCGTTCATCTCTCTCTCTCTCTCTCTCGTGGATCTCCTTTCAATGTTTTTGTGACGTAGTAGGCACTTCCTGTTTTTTGCATTCTATCATAATCAGTAACTAGTAAACCAATCGTCCAAAGATAATTATTGATTTCACAAGACTAGTCCTCGCTTATTATTCAGTAGTACGATAAAATTGCAATTAAGTATTTATGGATGTTTATTTTATACTTACATAATAATCTTTTCACAATTATCCTTAAATACTTATTACATTACAGAAATGGGATAATTTTAAACAGGATTTTGTTATTAATTTGTCCATTTTAATTAAATGCGTCTACGTCGTTTAATCATTGCAATAACAATTCCATGTATTTTCCTGTTTACATAATGTCAGGAACGACTTCTAATAAAATATATTAAAACAATTATATACTTATAGGTATGTAAATAAAACAATAATCCAATTTATTAATGGCCCTAACCTCATAATTCTCTTGGTTTTTTTACTTCTCAAAAACTATCACCCAAAGTTGATCCTTCCGCCCCTCGAATACAGTTTTTTTTAGATGCCAATTGTCCTATTGTTCTTAAACATAATTAGAACTCATATCTTATCCCAGTAATTAGCTAGCTAGCCCCCGCTTCTCAGCATATTAGGTAGGAGACATTTCTGGCGTAAGTACAGCTTACTGTGTGTGAGGCTTTACTCGTGATTGGCTGGGCTTGATGGAAGCGTGGCGCGACAGTCGCAGGATGAAGTGTTTTGGCGGCGCGAGCAAGATGGCCATGGTCCTTTCTGTCTATCTCTTTCCCACACGCCTTATTTGTATGTGCTAACGAAACTGAAGATGCAAAAACATGGGTTGAAGATGGCACTGTGTGCCAGAATTAAATGTATGTATAATTTGCTTCACACTTTACACAGTGCTGCATGGAAGTTGATCGCTTCGACACATTCCATTTTCTATTAAAACAATTACCTAATAAAGGAACACAGACACTTTTATAGAAACTTTTCATTTATCTAGTAAAATTCGCCAGACACTTTAACACAAACTTTTGTAGCTTCCTGAAACTCAATCAGCGAGACATTAAGAGTCAAGAATCATGCAAACAATTCAGGATACGCCACAGTTCACACGCTTAACTTTGCAGTTTACCTCAAAGATCACAATTTCTGCGATTGACATACATGTAGTACTGTTCGCAAGCACAATCGGAGGTGGGCGAAAGCTTCAGTTTCATGGGCCCAGTTCCCCTTGAGACGTCTCTCTCCAAAATTGTTAATGGTAGCAGAAAGGTCACTTTTGACGTTTCTAAACTGTTGATAATGATGGAAAGTGGCGTGGACTAGGGGGGCAGCACTGCTTCTTCGCTTATCTGTCGACACCTCACTGGCTGTGCATGTAAACGTTCGCTTTCAGTCACCTTTGTGTTTTGGAGCCCAACATAAGTACAGATTTACAAACACACTGACAACATTGATTATATTTATTACCTTTTTACTGTTTTATTATTCTCCTCACACATCACACACATCTTGGACAATTACTAGATACTACTACCACAATGTGTGTCATAATACTGAACATCGACAAAAGGGTTTCCTAACTATGGTATATAAAGTATTTCGACTATTTTTGTATTACCTTCTAACATTTTGGTAAGTAGTTGGATGGAACCATGGAAATCATTTCCAAGTATCTAGACTACTTACACCGTTAATCTGATGATATTATAAAATTCATTGGAGTATGTAGATTTTCTCTCTCTATTATTGTATACAACCACTATTACGTAGTTAGGTACTGATTGTGGCCCTCCCATGTATTTAAATGTAGATAGGTATTTTGTTCACTGCTACACTGCTTTGCTATATCTGTTCGTACATGTTGTTACCTATACAAATAAGTCAAACTAAAATATAACATTAAAACAATCCCAAAGTTTTTTCACATTTAAAACTTATAACAACGAAAATAAGCTTTCACAACTTTCCACTGCTGTACATTTCAAAAACTCTTTTTAAAGAAATCAATCAACAATCGCTTCTCATAATACACCAAAAAAGGAATACTAAAGAACATAGATCGCACGCATCACTTGTCCCCTTCCAATCTACTAGAAATCCTAATTCTGTCCTTTTTGCACAGGTTCGCGACGTCCAAGTCTAACCTCTGTGCAGAGCAGTTCATCGTCTATACGAAGCTACAGCGCGAGGCGATGGGAGAGAGAAAGAGAACAAAAGGAGAGGAGGCAGATGAGCATGCGTCTCGCTCAGTTGCACGACAAGATGGCGGCGGGCCGAGAAGTGCCGAAGCACGCGCCGACACCGTCGCCACGGTCGCCGAACAACTCTACAGATGGACTGCTACCGTCTGTATGTGAAATTAGAGAAGTATGATCATTCCTCTTGTCCTTAGTAGTGGAGACGACGATAGAAGGTCAGATGACGTGTCTAGTTTCACGAAAGAAGTCCAATAATGTCCTGAACTGAATTAATTCAGGCCAGTAGTGAAATAAGTCCCTAAATGCGGTTTTTCAACCTTTTAACCTCACTTGGTCCTTTGATTGTGATTTGATGCGACTACAACTTTACAAGACTTTTCGTTTATTTAGCAAAAATAAACTGTAATGAATACTGCACTCTTCGTGAAGTTAGACATTTATTACACATTGGAATCACCACAACAGTTGACACCACAACTCCGTATAAAGCTAGACCCTTGAATTACACAACGTTCACATTTTTGCTCCCATATACGAAAACTGAGTCATTTTTTTCTTTGTGCTTGACCCAAATTTGATATAAACCTTTCTGTATGAAATATTGGCGTAACTTCTTTTTGTAGGCCTCTTGCATTCGTATTACATAGATACTCATATCCCTGAAGTATTCGATAGACACATGGATAGAATTTAGATCATAATTGTAACACAGCTCTTACTATCCTGTTTAGTTCGCAAGCTACCATATAGAGCATCGTACACTAGTCTACCCACAATGTTACATTCCAGATTAATTGCTTGATAAATACTTAAATTGTGTACATTATAAGAATAACAATTTTGTATTTCCTTAACAAAAGGACCAGTCGATATTGGTCCTTTTTGCGTAAATTAAAGAAACTACTAAACTCAACCGAACAGTCAACATCCAAAAACCATATCTTCCTATAACAACAAATAACTAACAAAACTGTTTCTCGAAATTCTCCATTGCAGTTGATCGCGAACCCGGAACAACAGTTGCAAGGAGTGGACGGGCCATGTTCCAGCTCTTCGCTTTACTGACACCAGGCCCACGGGAAGACGACTAGGAGGTCCCTGGACTCCTTGTCGTCCGACGGCTCTCCAGCCATCGCCTGGATGTAGACCGAGAGGTGTTTCGACCCTCAACACAAGGAGTGACTGAACTGTATTTATTACCCACTAAGACGTTTAGTGTACGACCATCGAATCGTTTGTACATAGGAGACGTTTCAAGTGTTTCTGAAGAACTTATTCATGAAGATAATGACCCCTACGATAAATCCGCGTCAGGTATAATCGTAAGCCTTGATGACATCCCAGTTGTTGATATTGTAAGTAAACGCTTATTGCTTATAGTTAGATCAAGAGGAGTGTCCGGTTCCGTTCATATGTTGCTTGACGTTGTATGTCGCTGGTCGCTAGGAATGCCAAGTTCGATCGGGGATTGCTACCGGCTCTCTATCAGTTACGTATGTATAACGCACATTGGGATTAAATTAATCATAAAATGGAGGAAGTTTGTTATGTATACTCGTATCACATTGGAAGAATTCATTTTGGAGTTCAGAATTGGGTAATGGACGGACTAGTTAATGAATTTATGAAGCCTAATAAGGCTTGATTTAACTTAATCCATATTTTATCAATCAAGTGACGTATTGTGACGGAACCTCGGAATATCCCTTATAAATAAAAGTATAAGACTAGTTACCTATAGAGTTGTAAAGATATAACAAAAAGTTGTTATAAGTGCATTTATATGATTTGTATCAGTTAAATGTGAACTTTAGATTTTTAGATAAATGTACGCAATAAGTTGATGTTAAAACGAAATATATATTCATTTGTTAATTACTGTTGTGCAAATATGTGGAGCGAATGAATTGATTTGTTAATAACAGATTTTTCTGATTATTTTTGAAACATATCGTTTTATAAGTATAATATTGACTGTCAGCAACGGCTATAATAATTTTTATATTAAGTATATCAACTTTTACTAAAGTACCTGATTGTTGGGTTGATTTATAAGTAAATTCAATGCATTTATTTTTATTTATTCAAAATATTAGCGAGAAATTAGGCTTAATAAATGTCATGGTAAAAGTCAATAGTACAATTTCTAGAATCAGCCGATGAAAACGGGGCATAGAGAATGCACGAAATGTGTCGTCGCAAAAAGTTGTTATATTTTATACTACAATTTAAAATTGGCGTTGGTGAGATTAAGGTTACTGTATTATTGAGTTTTACGATAAAACATGTACATTTAAGGTAATATAGGTTTGGAGTGGTTGCGATGTGGCTCCGGCCAGGCCTTATAGTTCAGGAAACTGGAACACGGACGTGTGTGCTGACTGCTGCGTGCTGATTGAACAAAACATTTTGTACTCGTAATGTAAATAAATAGTTCGAAAAATAGTTAATTTAGTGTTCGCTTGCTGAAATTGGTTGTCTGGCACTGTCTGTTTCAAATGTGAATTCATTAAATCTCCCTCTTCGTATAATAAAGTATTACTAATACGTAGGGTAAGCAGGACAAGGTATCTCGGTGGAGTATAATACTTACCTTTTATTCATCTTGATATCATCCTTCCTTATAAGATTTATTTTTCATTATTCTGTCCTATGGTATTTGAACCACATAGCTTTCACCGTACTTTCTGATCTTGTCATTTCGATGAATTTTGTCGTTGCACACATCTTACCCCTTGATATATTTGTGTCTTTTGTCCTCTCAAATAAACGTATATTTCTTTATTCACTTGAAAGCGCCAGCACCTACCTCGTTAGTAGAGATTATGATTCGTAACTCCCTAACTGTAAATCCCAAATGATAGCCGGGTGAACCTTTTCTTTTATTTTTATATTAGACTTAAAAATAGCGTCTCTTAATATAGAAACGGAATATTATGATTAGATAGGATAACGAATCTAATTATCCCCTCATTTTCCTGTGGTAAGCAGTTGATTCTTCATGCACTAAATTTATTGTAATAACGACTAGATTGCCGTAAAACTGCCTATTTTCTGACATTTTCCTTTCGTCTTCAAATGTTTTTCATAAAAAGCAGACAGTGAAAGATAAGTTCAATGAAATTCGATCAAATTATGTAATCGTGATAATAAATTGTAGTAATTTAACGAGTATCCCGTTGTTTTATGATAGCACAAATTGAATGCGAGTCTAATAATAACAAACTACTTACTGCATCCGAAGTCGGGTATGTTGTGTTATCGCTGTTTGCATTGCCAAAATAAAAATGTCAACTGAAATGTTGTGGTTTTATTTATTTTAACTCCAAAATAAAGAAAAACCCGTTACGATAATGTTGACAGTGGAAACAAAATCAGGATAAGAATATTTTATTGAAACTTCGTAAGTATGAAGGTAAAATTAATTTGTTTTCTGATTAACTTGGGTTTTTGGTTTCTTATGTTCCTCTGCTGGAGCATTGGATTTTTCGAAAATATTAGAAATGGGCTGGTTGGGTACGCTGGGGACACTAACAGTAAGTACAATATAGGATGTCTTCAGAAGTTTGCGCTTTTGTATAAACAGAATGGAAAGTTTTGGCCCCAACTCTTCAACTTTCAACTCTTTGCACCTCGTAAACTTTCACTTTAAAGCCTATTTTAAACCTTACAAACCAAGAATGGCTTCCTTCACACACAGAACATAATTGGCTTCATCCATCGTCAGTCTGTGACGTCAGTCCAGTAATGACACTGACGCCCTTGAGGGACTAAGCCCTTAGACATTGGCACGTATTCAATATCCGTAATCAATAGTTATCTAGTAAGGTCGTTTTGATTACAATAACAGTGTTTATTTTAGGTCGGCAGAAGTAATTTGTAGTATTTTAACCTCGACCATAAAGTTATGAACTGATTCATCACCGTATTTTCCGAATTATGTAGGTCTCGGGTCCCATTCAAAGGATGCAGCTAAATAAAACAGTATTTTAAATGAAACGACTACCTCTATGACCTCCACAACCCACTATATCAAGATAGAGATACCTCTTGGTAAGTCAGGTTGAACAGTTTGTCAGACCTTCAGTCGTTCAGGCTTCTGACCAAAAGGCCTACCAATGACAGCCTGATAAGTAACGGTAGAGAGATTTCCGAAGCACGGGGTCTCGATATGTTAGGAATGGTCACCATCCATAGACCGACCTCGGCCAGTTTTTTATTTTTTTATTTAGTATCCTTGCTTTTTGCCGCAACTCGCCTGATTTGAAGCTATAACGCGGTTACGCGGCCTAGGGTTTTGCACACGCTTCAAGAATCGATTCAAGCTTAGCCTTGAAGATCGCCAGGCTATTATTTAGCAGTTTGAAATGATTCACAGTAAGAAAACATGTCTGGACGTCTCTTCTGGCATTACGCGGAAATAACGATAAACAACTTGCTTCCGTGACCATTCTCGATATATAATTACTCATTCGTATTAAAAATATCGTGAGATTCACCTTCGGAGATTATCTGGATGCCCCGTGTATCTGCCGTGGCCGTGGAAACGTTGGCTTATATCAATGTAGTAGTGTTAATGTGGAATCGTGTCCACGGACTGTGTGTCGTGTTGTTTGCTCATTACAGGAACTGATGGACGCTATATACAACTTGCCAACCAACAAGACAATATCACGACCCGAATGGCGCAGCGGTAGTGAGGCTGCCTTACGTTCTTAGGGTCCCGGGTTCGAATCCCGGTAGGAGCAAATGTTTGTGTGATGAGCATGGACATTTGTTTCCGAGTCATGGATGTTTATATGTATTTTAAGTATGTATTTACAAACAAAAAGTATATATGTAGTATATCAACTGTCTGGTGACCACGACACAAGCCTTGCTTAGTGTGGCACTAGATGGCGCTGTGTGTAATGTCCAGTAATATTAATATTAATTTATTAATTAATTAATTTATTAATTAAATTTATCTAAAATAGATCATTGAGTTGAGACTCTTTTTGTGTCTATCAATGATTTGAAGGTCTAGTAGGACGGTAGGAATCATAAAGATGAACCTAAAATAATGCAATTTAAACTTGCACTGACTTCTTCTTCTATAAAAGTACTAAAAAGACGCGATAATTACAAAAGAAATTGTGTAGCATTAGTCATAGAGTGGTATGTTTTATTCCTAGAAGATAAACAGAACGTTCGGAGACTGATAACAATACGTACAAACAAATAATTCGAATGCCACTTGAATGCGTCGATAATAAATGAATGACTTTTAAAAATCTTAGTCATGTGCAGAAAGTAACTAACTAGGGACTGTCCCAGAACATCTATCAAACGAAATATACTTAATGGTATTGTCTATCGCTTCGCCACCGCAGAAATCGATTCACACAAAGGGTCAATACCTAATTAGTTAGCGAAACTGCACAGACATAGCGGGCTGGGTATCGATTTAAAAACTAGCCATGTGCGAGTTGCACTCCGCACGAAGGGTACCGTAGCGTTATCTATATAGGTATGTCACCGTAAAATTGTCAAACACATTACATTGTAATCTCTTTAGCGATATTGTAAACTCTCGAAATATTTTCAACTGAAAATACGAAAGTATCTCTGCCCCCATAATCGGGACTTGCCCCCCCCCCCCTTAGATTAGTTAGGTTCCTTTAAACCCTCCACTGATAAGGGGCCCCGCGAAACGGGGCTCCGTCGACTACGCTTTTTAGGGGAATATAAAGTGTTTTAAGGTTAGGTTATAATAATCGGTATTTCTCGGGAATGGTACAATATCTTTTCATGAGAGTTGTACGTGTACCACTGGGCAAGGGGAACCTCTCCTTCCCTCCACACCGCGTGAGTTGACTACCATCGCATGCATTTCACGAAAAATAATGCGTTTTATTGTAAGCAGGATGTTCGTTTGACTAAATATTTAGAGAGCTTACAATATCGCTACAGAGATTACAATATAACGTGTTTGACAATTTTACGGTGACATATCCTACTTCCTACTAATATTATAAATGCGAAAGTTTGTGAGGATGGATGTATGTTTGTTACTCTTTCACGCAAAAACTTCTGAACGGATTTGGATGAAATTTTGCACACAGATAGTTTATAACCTGGATTAACACATAGGATACTTTTTATCCCGGTAGTAAGATCCCATGGGACAGTTATCAAGCTTCACGCGGGCGAAGCCGCTGGCAGAAGCTAGTACACCATAAGATATCAAGGGGATACATAACGTTTGCTGTACTTATGGGACGCTTGCCCTTAAATATTTATTGTTTAAGTATTTGTTGATATAGCGGCAACAGAAATACATCATCTGTGATAATTTCAACTGTCTAGGTATCACGGTTCAGGTCATACAGCCTAGTGACAGACAGACGGACAGTGGAGTCTTAATAATAGCCCTTTGGGTACGGAACGCTAAAAAGGAACGACATTTATGCTAGTCATGTAAGTATGGAGTTTTTTTGTCATCACTCACTGAACGGTATTATGCAGTACTCATGAGTACTACAGACTACTCCGTTCTCGAAGTAACGTAATACTTCTCAGTGTCTGTTTACCTCCATTTATGAACAATATTATGTACCTATACACATAGTAGTAAGTTCTCTTCACGCGTTAGAAGTCATCTGAGACAAACGGGATATGTGGCTTCCGCTATGTTTAATGTTATAATGGACGATGTTAGGTCAACGACACGGGTAACTCGCAAGCGTGACCGGTCAACCACACGAGACACTACTGTGATAATTTTGATACACTAATAAGGTACCTAAGTGCATGCCAGCTACTCGCCCTAAGTGCTGCCTGGAAAGAGGAGATGGAGAGGCGAAGGGCCAGTACGTCGGGTAGGGAGGCTGAACTCCTGACTCAACAAACTGTGTTGTGTATCTCAAAATCTGTCGGCTTGCACTGAAAGTTTTTGGAGTTTTTTTTAATGACCTTACTACACGCACTACAGATTCCGTTTAGTTGCTTGCTTGATCGTTTACTCGGCAAACAATATTCGTCGAAATGTACTGGTATAGAAATTGTCAATAGGTACCTATGCATAGCATATAGTTTGTAATGGTTTTGGTAATTACTGATAAGTCTCGTCTAGAAGGTTTTTCTTATCATATCAGTTATCAGTAGGAAGTTTTTCGCCGTAGACAGAAAATTAAGTAGACATTGAGATAATAGAAGTACTTGATGCTGATATATATACCTATACATTATCTACCTACTTGCTTGAGACTAAGAACCCAGCATATACATAATCGCTTCTGTGCACTATTTTTAGACGATGCGATGATATATAAATTTCTCAGAAATGCTATTTATAACATGCTTCCAGACGATTCCACTGATATTATAATTTTAAACAACTACAATCTCTGGAATCTTTGATTTCGGAAAGTTGTAGACGTCGTCGTCGTCACAAAATGAAAAAGTTTATTTTAATTTATCGGATGGTATCTCTCGAAACTCGAGTTAAAGAAATTAATTGAAGTTATCCTTGATCCGTCCGATCGTCGTGGTGTTCACGTAGGTAGCCTCCCAAAGTGCCAACTGAGCAAGATCCGAACTATTTTGAATTCCCCTACAGATCACCAGTAGCTGCAGAACATACCTGCTACTACGTAGTGGTTTGGTTAAACCTAGGTAGTCCAGCGGGCATTTTCCTGATCGGGAAGTTATAAATAATAGTGCATTGTCGGGGATTGATTCTAACATCTCAGGTGCATACCGCAGGCTCGCAGTCTGGGCTCTGCCCGGATATTACTCATTATTATAGGACTTGAATACCTTATGGTACCTATCACATAGGCGCTAAGTAGGTTAGGTAGTGTGGTAGGGTACTTACTTGTACCTACTCCTCTGTTTACCCATTAGTAGAATATCTCCTGGCGACACTGGGTGTGACTTGTGCTACTGCTGTGTCAGTGTCAGTGTGACAGGTCAGACAGTCTTTGACCTGTTAGCCCAACGTCCATAAATAATTAATTTTTAATTAATCGTGTACTTACCTACATAATTATGTATGGAAGAAATTAATAGACTGAAATTCATCTGTAGAAAAAGTATTTCGAACTTGCCTAATGATCCTGTGACAATCTCCGAGTATTCTTTCGACCTTGCTGTTCTATTTATGACACTATTTATTACTGTTTGTGTTTACTACAATAACATTTACGCAAATACTCGTGCGGTATATAAACTAAGTATATAGGTAGGTAGGTAAGTATATGAAAATATGTTCAGTTACAGTTCGCATATTTGGATGTTCCTTAGAAGGTAAGAACTAGCTACAGATACGATTTTAATCTCACACTAGTGAGGATTCGGGCTAGGTATAATGTACAGTCAGCAAAACAGTTAGGTTTAGGTACAGGCTAGCAATCTTCTTACTACTATTATAAATGAAAAAGAGTTATAATCAATCTGTTTGCAATTTCATCCAAATCCTTTCAGTAGTTTCTGCGTGAAAGTATAACAAAAATCAATCTTCACAAACTTTTACAATTTGTAATAGTCGTAAGAAGATTGCTAGCCTGCATACCTAACTGTTTTGCTGACTGTACATTATACCAGAGTGTCATCTACTCGTATACTCTATACCTACTTACTTACCTATGTTATTAATGCGAAAGTTTGGATAGACGGATGTTTACCAACGATTACCTACTCAATCACGCCAGAACGGCTGGACGGACCTGCCTGGATGAAATTTGGCACTGAAACAGACTATAGTCTGGAATAGATAATAAGATGGACCCTATTTTTTCTCACACATCAAAAAATTCCACGCGACCGACCGCGAGCAAAAGCCATGCCTAGTACTTAGCTTTATACATTACATAAATAAGACCTTAGTGCTAAACTAGAACACAGCACACAGCTAGACAAAGGAAAGTACCTACCTACCTAGTGCTAGGCCTTACCTACCTAACGTTGCACAAAATCAATACAGGCGGCACAGGCAGCACAGCGGGCCTGCGGATGAACTCTCCATAACCAACATTGAAGCTAGCATGAGTAATTTAAAATCAATAGGTACTAATAACTCTCGTTAGTAAATACCTACCTAACAGGGTAACGCCTCCACGAGCGAGAGAATCGCGACGATGTTGTCGTCCTTGCCAGTTTTTCGAAACACTCTTATGGTCCACCGTCACTAGGTAGAGAACCGCGGAGTTATTTTCGTATAGAAATAGGTATGTCACCAATCGATCACTAATTAGTGGTCGATGATGTCACCGTAAAATTGTCAAACACGTTATAATAGATTGTTTCTCTCTAGAGAGATTGTAAACTCTCGAATTATTGTCATATTATAATCTATCGAATTGAAACCGTAATATTGTGAAATGCATGCGACGGAATAATCTCTGCCGCGTTAGGTTAGTTAGGTTCCTTTAAACCCTGCTGACAGAAATATCCGTCGAATACGCTTTTTTAAGGGAATATAGTGTTTTGAGACTAGGGTACCTATATGAATCGGCATTTCTCAGGAATGGTACATTATGATTTCATGAGAGTGGTTCCAGGGGGCAAGGGGTACCCCTCCTTCCCTCCCCCCCCTCCTGCTCACGACGCGAGTTGACTTCCATCACATACATTTTACAATATTACGGTTTCACTTGGATAGATTACAATCTCCGAAAAATAATGCGTTATACTGATATTGTAAGCAGTATGTTCATTCGACAATCTTTCAAGAGTTTACAATCTCTCTAGTTATATAACAATCTAACGTTTTTGACAACTTTACGGTGACAGACGACAAATCGCCGCGATTCTCTCGCTCGTGGAGGCTGCCCCTAATGAACTACTCAGACGATTTTTTTATGAAACGGGTACGCATCCGTTCAATTTTCAGTTGATCGCGGTCCCTTACAACTTACAACTGCTTTTGTAAGCCGTTCAAATAATTAAAGCTAGGAGATACACTGAACTATGCAATACACTGCAATAATAGAAGTTGATTCGTTCATAAATGATGATCGATGACATACAGTCAAAGCTACGGTGAATCTACCTCTTCACTAGGTAATACACTGGTACCGGTGGTATTCACTTTCAGTAGGTACCTACTACTTTTTTTTTAATCTTTATTTTTTAATTTAGGGGTTTTTGTCCATAAAGGATATGTCAACCCCATTACTACATTAATCAGACCTACAACCTACAAGGCCAAGCCTCATCCAAGTGTAAATCACGCGAGATCATTAACTTGTCGTCTGTAGTAGAAGTAGCGTCTGTTGAGTGAATAGGCAGGTTGTTGTGGTGGTTCTGGTTAGGGTTAATAATACATAATCTATAGTATTGTACTATATTTTTGCTCTGCGTACTATATACTGTTGAAGAAATCATATAGTACGCAAAAATACTATATTTTCAACACCGAAATCTAATAAACAAATCCTACCTTAAAAAAATTCAAACGTGCCATTATCTTTTAACTGATGCAATCATTCATCAACAGACATCTGCCAAAAGTAAAAGATTGTATTGAGCTTACAGACAAAACTACGTGCCAAAAATGGCGAAATATTAAAAAAAAATAACGAAAACAACTTGCCAAAAAAGTAATTTCAGTGCTGCTCTCTTGTCCCGCCACTTCGGCATTCACAGAAAGGACATTTTCGGTCATGAATAAAATTCCTACTCTTTAAACGTCTGTGTAAAATTCAAATGGCGAGAAGACAGAAACTGAAGTAGTAGGTTTTTGTTTAATACAAAAAAGGCAATAAAAAATATCTTTTTGGTTTAATTAAATGTAATAATAAAGCTTATAAGACACTTTTTTTTAAATGCAAGAAGTGCAACAATACTTTTTTTGTTTTAAATAATATTTATCAAGAACAAATGAATATTTGTCTATTTTTAGCTTTTTCATGAAATGCTATATAATTTTTTTGGGGTGTACTATATTTTTTGTAGCTTTAATTTGAAAAATACTATATTTTCTGAAGAAATGTTGGCAACCCTAGTGGTGGTGGCCGACGATTATGCAACCTTTGTGCAAGTTATATGGTATGGTAAAATGTATGTTTAGTCTAGCGTCTGTATTTTATTTTGTTACTAGCTGACCCACGCAACTTCGTCTGCGTCACATCAGAGAGAAAACTGAAAGGAAAAAAACGCATCCCCGTTTTTGCAACATTTTTCATTCCTGCTCCGCTCCTAACGATTGTAGCGTGATGTGTTATATAGCCTACCTAAAGCCTTCCTCGATAAATGGACTATATCCAACACAAAAACAATTTTTCAATTCGAGCCGGTAGTTCCTGAGATTAGCGCGTTCAACCAAACTCTTCTGCTTTATAATAGGTACCTACTAAATTATTATAGATTGTGATGATCGTCATGCGATACGAAAGTGTTTACAGTTTTATCTCTCTCAAGATAATTCTGGAGCGGCGCTATTTCATGTAGCTCAGGTTGGCTGGACAAAACTTCAAAATAGCTCCCATTTTACTAGGTCAATAGGGCACTTTATGTGACGGCTAAACACCCTTATGTCAGAATTTGTGACGCTACAGAATCTAAGATAATCGATCGAAAACGGGTCCAGCCATCTTGAAAAACCACTTTTCGCTGGTCACTCAATCTTGGTAATGGAAGTGATTTTGACGACTTTTTGCATATCAACGGGCGTCACATAAGTTTGTGACAGGCATCGAGCTAAAAGTTTTGTCATACGTACAGTGGTTTAGTAGAAAAATGCTAAAATCGGTGCCAGCCATCTTGAATTTACGTAAAAAACTTTTGGCTGGCACTTCCGAATCTCAATAACGGTAGCGTTTTCGGATATGGTTCCTTTACTAAAACTTGGTGACGCAATGTGTGACAGTAATAACGTTTGATTTATGGCGTCACATGCAAGGGTTTACGAGAAATCAATAAAAACCTACTGTCCAGCCAACCTGAGTTCAGGCTGGCTGGACACCTGTATCTCCGCTGCCTGATGATCTACGACCTTCAAAATATGTTCAAGATGTTGTGACGGGGACGATAATGATAACCTGAATTTGTGACGGAGAAACTTTGCGTAGTTTCAAAGATATTGATCATTTAAATTTTCCCATACAAACACTGCAGTAGGGTTACCAATATTGTAGGTTTTATGTAGGACTAAGTATATTTTATGGTGTTTTCTTTAATGGACGAAAATCCGTGTACTGGTGATACTAATAAGAACAACTGTAGATATTTAAATCAATAAAAGACAAAAGTGTAGAAGTGAGCTGGAATGGGGGTAATTTTTGAATGTTATTGATTATTTACGTGCAGATATCTACTCTTATTAATAGGTAGGTATTGGTGTTTTTCATGGTAAGTACATAGGTAGTTAATATGTCAGGATAACTAACGCTCTAAGGTATTTAAATGAAAAAATAATGTTTGCTGTAAATAAAATCACATTTATTTAATTGTACTTATACAGCGTTTCAACTGACGACGGTCAACTCCATTTGCACTTCAGAATAATAATTAAATAAACAATATCGATTTCAAAATTTGAAATCATTACAAAAAAAAATACAAAATATCTGTGAACGGAATGTAATATTTCCTTGATAGCTGTCGCTTGTCGCCATCTATTGCTTAAAGTTGGTACTGCTAGAACAACTGGTCGAATCTTCTCTTATTAATTTGGTGTCTTATCGCAGATTAATATTAAAAGTTGTCTTACTCTGATTAGTGATAACACTTCGGAAAGTACACTGCAGACTGTCGAGTTTAGTTCTCATTTTCCGTTACCTAAGATAATGAACTAAACGCGAAATACAAGTGGGCTCTCTTTTGCAGCGCTGGTAGTCAATTATTATTTTAAATTAACACGTAAAAAAAAAGTTTGTAAGTTTGTAAGGTTTTCCTGCAATAAAAAGCGTAGACTTATCTACGCTTTTTATTGCAGGAAAACCTTTTATTCCCACGGAGAAATCAAATACAAAGCAGGCGTGGCTGCTACCGGCCGATTAGTATATTAAAAAGAAATCCTTTATTTATGTAAAAAATATGGTCACCTCACAATATTAATGGATGTTTGTATGGGAAAATTTAAATGATCAATATCTTTGAAACTACGCAAAGTTTCTCCGTCACAAATTCAGGTTATCATTATCGTCCCCGTCACAACATCTTGAACATATTTTGAAGGTCGTAGATCATCAGGCAGCGGAGATACAGGTGTCCAGCCAGCCTGAACTCAGGTTGGCTGGACAGTAGGTTTTTATTGATTTCTCGTAAACCCTTGCATGTGACGCCATAAATCAAACGTTATTACTGTCACACATTGCGTCACCAAGTTTTAGTAAAGGAACCATATCCGAAAACGCTACCGTTATTGAGATTCGGAAGTGCCAGCCAAAAGTTTTTTACGTAAATTCAAGATGGCTGGCACCGATTTTAGCATTTTTCTACTAAACCACTGTACGTATGACAAAACTTTTAGCTCGATGCCTGTCACAAACTTATGTGACGCCCGTTGATATGCAAAAAGTCGTCAAAATCACTTCCATTACCAAGATTGAGTGACCAGCGAAAAGTGGTTTTTCAAGATGGCTGGACCCGTTTTCGATCGATTATCTAAGATTCTGTAGCGTCACAAATTCTGACATAAGGGTGTTTAGCCGTCACATAAAGTGCCCTATTGACCTAGTAAAATGGGAGCTATTTTGAAGTTTTGTCCAGCCAACCTGAGCTACATGCTATTTCGGGTTGATTTTATTATAAGGCTGCCTGTCCACTGAAGCGGAGCGAGGTGGCAGAGCGGAGAAATGGGAAAATTTTAACCAATAGGATAGCATACTGGACCGAAGCTGGTATTTTATGCAATTTTATTGGTTAATATTTAATTTTATCCTTTTCTCCGCTCCGCATCGTATCTCCGCTTCAGTGGACAGGCAGCCTTATTCGTCGTTCACAAAAATGCTCGACTGTTGTTTGCATCATCAAAACTGTTATATTTCTAATACCTACCTATTACGACTGGACACGCTATTCTGGGACTGGACACGCTATTCTGGGACTGGACTCGAACACGACTTGCGAAGGTGGACCGGTGGCCAAATGCAGCTTTTGACGTAGGCAACATGATTCTGAATGTTTACTAGCAGTATCTTGCGTTATTGTGTGTGTGGTGTTTGTGTAAATGCGTACCTAATGGAAATTTGGGTGAATAAGATTAAAAATACTGAAGTGAGTTTCAATCATTTATTGGAGAGACTGTACTGTAGTTGAATACTGCAATATCAGTAAAAGCTTGCTGTATAATTTGTTGGAATGTTTAGTCGACCTCCTCGATGGTAGGTCCGGCACCGCCACCGGGAGCCGCGCCACCCGCGCCGGGAGCGCCGCCGGGGAAGCCGGGCATACCTCCGGGCATACCGCCGGGCATACCACCTGCTCCCTGGTACATTTTGGTGATAATAGGGTTGCAGATGCCTTCCAGTTCCTTCTGCTTATGCTCGTATTCTTCTTTGTCAGCCAACTGATTGGAGTCTAGCCATTTAATGGTGTCGTTGCACTTGTCCAGGATGGTCTGTTTGTCGGAGTCGGAGATTTTGTCCTTGAGCTTCTCGTCTTCCATGGTAGACTTCATGTTGAAGCAGTAAGATTCCAGAGCGTTTTTAGCCTGGATGGTCTCCTTCTGCTTCTCATCCTCAGTCCTGTATTTCTCGGCCTCGTTGACCATGCGCTCGATCTCCTCCTTTGAGAGACGGCCCTTGTCGTTGGTGATGGTGATCTTGTTCTCCTTGTTAGTAGACTTCTCGACGGCCGACACGTTAAGAATGCCGTTGGCGTCAATGTCAAAGGTGACTTCGATCTGGGGCACGCCACGCGGCGCGGGAGGGATGCCGGTCAGCTCGAACTTTCCGAGAAGGTTGTTATCCTTGGTCATGGCGCGCTCACCTTCAAACACCTGGATAAGTACTCCAGGCTGGTTGTCAGAGTAGGTGGTGAATGTCTGGGTTTGCTTGGTAGGGATGGTGGTGTTGCGCTTGATGAGTGTGGTCATGACACCGCCGGCGGTTTCGATACCGAGCGACAACGGAGTCACGTCGAGCAGCAGCAGATCCTGCACCTCCTCAGACTTGTCACCGTGCAAGATGGCAGCCTGGACGGCAGCACCGTAAGCTACGGCCTCGTCAGGGTTGATGGATTTGTTAAGCTCCTTGCCATTAAAGAAGTCTTGAAGGAGCTTCTGCACTTTGGGAATACGGGTAGAACCACCGACAAGTACGATGTCGTGGATTTGAGACTTGTCCATCTTCGCGTCACGAAGGGACTTCTCCACAGGCTCCATAGTGGATCTGAACAGGTCAGCATTCAGTTCTTCAAAACGAGCCCTGGTGATGGAGGTATAGAAGTCAATACCCTCGAACAGAGAGTCGATTTCAATGCTAGCCTGGGTTGACGAGGAGAGAGTTCTCTTCGCCCTTTCACAGGCAGTGCGCAACCGACGAAGGGCCCTCTTGTTGGAAGCGAGGTCCTTCTTGTATTTCCTCTTGAACTCTTGCACAAAGTGGTTTACCATTCGGTTGTCGAAGTCCTCTCCTCCCAAATGCGTGTCACCGGCGGTGGACTTTACTTCAAAGATACCATCCTCGATGGTCAGGATGGAAACGTCGAAGGTACCGCCGCCGAGATCGAAAATCAATACGTTACGTTCTCCACTCCCCTTTTTGTCAAGGCCGTATGCAATCGCAGCAGCAGTCGGTTCATTGATAATACGGAGAACATTCAAGCCAGAGATGGTACCCGCATCTTTTGTGGCTTGTCTCTGTGAGTCATTGAAGTACGCTGGAACCGTGATTACTGCATTCTGCACAGTTTTGCCGAGGTAGGCCTCGGCTGTTTCCTTCATTTTTGTGAGCACCATTGAGCTAACTTCCTCAGGGAAGAAGGTTTTGTCTTCACCCTTGTATGAGACCTTGATCTTTGGTTTGCCACCGTCACTGACTACCTCGAAGGGCCAGTGCTTCATGTCGGCTTGTACAGTGGCATCTTCGAATTTACGGCCGATGAGACGTTTGGCATCTGTAACAAGCAAACAAAACTGTTCAAAATACTATTCCATTCAGTAATTACCTTGAACTTGATAAATAATTTCTCAGAATACTTTTATCATTCAATATGTTCAGAGACTCTAGTCTAGTATATTGGATATCATCATGAAAATACAATAAATGCAAAAAGATCAATTCTACGAGGTATTTTACATATTGTACCAGTTTTTATCTAACCTTGCTCTCCACAAGTTGACCTTTCTCGACTTTACCCTGCACTGTTAGGATGACTCATCAAGATTTTCGAATTGTTTCGTTAGATATTTTTATCTATAAACATGATTATCATTTCGTATACCCAGCTGTGAGATTAGTCATCAATAGTGAATTTATATCTTAGCAGGCTGCCGTCTACTCATGAATAACGCCTACATTCCCTATTCTCATTTCTATGTAGGCTGTAATAGAGGTGCAGTAATGTCTACATTCAGCATAAGTAACTCAATTACTAATCTACTAAACCAAGATGTTCTTTGTTCAAATGTAGGTAATTGAACTAGAGACCTAGTTTCATTACTGACGTCATAGGTAGTTGAATGAACTAGGGTCCTGTGTATTGATCGCGCGACCCATTTCCTGCAACTAGGATGCATCAATCGTCCGGTAAATAACCCGGCCGGCGCGGCGACGCGTTGGTATCGCGAGGGCGCTGGTTTAGTCATAGGTATGCGATTCACGTGTTGCCTACTGAATGCTTACGTTATCGCTTCCTGTGGTAAAATAGGTATTCATTTATAAGGTTATGTTATCAGTAAATGGTTTCCTGGTTTTGACCAGATGCGAATACAAAATAATTTCACGGAAAAAACCGATGCCTACACCTATCGTAGTCCCTAACTTTCGAAGCGGTGACTAGAAACTTACCGAAAATTGTGTTGTTAGGGTTCATCGCCACCTGGTTCTTGGCGGCATCTCCGATGAGACGCTCGGTGTCTGTGAACGCGACATATGAGGGCGTGGTCCTGTTGCCCTGGTCGTTGGCGATGATCTCCACCTTACCATGCTGGAAAACTCCCACACATGAGTAAGTGGTACCCAAGTCGATACCTACAGCGGGTGCTTTAGTTGCTGCCATCTGAAACAAAAGATATTAGTGTTAAATCAGCTGAATGACACGACCTTTACACCGAAACACATACATAGGCATCGAGAAAACCGCATAAATTTAGAGGTTAAGTGCCGCCATTTTGGCAGGTGCTTATCTAATAAGTAAGTACGGTACTTACTTAGCCTACCTCGGAATACACGTGGGAACAAAACCAGTAAATGCAAGAAAGAAATAAAGGGTTTATAGAACACCAAAAGTATCACCAGCTAGGCGTTAACGAGGCGGAAAAAGCAAAGGCGGCCATTACACGGAAAATCGATAAGTACGGTAGTAGACGGAACGTTCCAGAACGCGGTGTCGAAATTAAACGAGGATACAACATGCGGCAAATCAATTTTATTATGCCATAAAACGTGAACAAAGATCACCACGAACTCCTGCCTGGAGTACCACGTGCCTATTCAGATTTGAACAAAGAAACTGACCGTATTTAGACGCGCTGAACCTTGAATCGTAGGACGTAGGATAATAAGTTATAATAACACGATTATAGCACTACAAGCTACGTAAAAGTTTTAAGTGAAATACTGGAAAATCACACGTCAGACAGAAATTAGAATAGAAGCGTGCAGAAGTTCCCGCCTAGCTACAACCCGAATTTAACACGGAACACAAGTACTAAAAGGATTTATGATCAATCACAATCTTTAGTTACAATTTATAAAATAAAAATATCGAAACAACTTACTTTTTAATTTTATGTATAACTATCTCAGTCGTTGACTTAACTCGTTGAGTAACTCAGCAAATGTGCGCGATTGACGGCTTCTTTTCACGAAATAATATGGCGTCGGAATTTCACCAAGGAGTTTATAAGCGCGGGGATGCGTCACTCGACGTCACTCGGTTATTCTGGAATATTCCTGCTTTCAACCAATAGGATTCGCTCCCTCCTAGCGTGCTTCTCTGTCATTGGTCGGAACCGAACATCTGCAGCGTTTTTCAGACCATGTGGAATGGGTTTAGTGTTGTGAATAGATGGGTGTGGTTAATGTTCATATCGATGAAACATTGCGACATCAGATTTTTTTGTTTTGGAAAATTTTCCTGTTTTGCATTGTGTAAATACAATGTATATTTGAAATCAAAATAAGCTAGAGCTTCAGTCTAGCTTATTTCATTATTTATTGAGGACAAAAATAAGATTATTACTAATAAATGAGGGTAAAAGAATTGACAATAATTACCCATTCAATCAATCAATCAATATTCTTTATTTGTAAACACAGGTTACAGCAGTATGTATTCTTTCAATATTAGTTATTTGATATCAGGTCACAAAGATAGAATCGAAGTTCTTGTTTGAACATGATGATGCCAATACTCTAATGCTAATGCTAATGTTTTATATGATTACTATACCTAGAATAATAATATATCTTACCCTGATAAATGTGTAATGTGGTGTGTGTGTGTCCTTCTGTTTGTAAATAATATCTTTAATTAACTACTTAAATTTTATGTTAATCTTGTTTATTGCTGTGCCCTAACAGGGTCCATCATTGTTCTTAGCTGTAAGCTCATTGTAACATCTTTTAAAACTTATGGTACGCAAAATAAAATGAATATGAATACTCAAGTAAGTTCAAATTTATTAAAACGTGAGCAACCATCAGTGTCGTTCAGAATTGATGCATTTTACCACGTTAAATCTAATTGATGAATTTAATTTTTGAAATTCAAAATTGAAATCTTTGTAATCTTCGTAGGCGCGATTATCTAAGAGAAATATAACCTCCAAGGGTCCCCTGGTTCTCTGAAGTACAGATGAATAGACGATTGTTAGTAACAAGCATGCGTCTGCGATCCGAGCAAATTCCATTCAATGCGTTCGGGCATCTTATGAAGGTTGTCGACACCCCAAATTGTCTGATTTGCAAAATGAGGGAAGATACCTACCACGCTTTGGTGGAGTGTGTTCGGGTTGGAGAAGAACGAACAGCTTTAGAATCAGAAGCAGGACTTAATTTAAAGGATGTTGGAATATGTAATACGATCTTGTCTAAACCTACGTCCAAATTAGCTAGTAAGTTATACCACTTGATTGGTAAATTAATTAAGTTAAGATCCTAGTTATTATTAAAGTTATGATTCTATGTATTATGTAAAACTACGAGGATGACATAATCGCTTCGCGATTAACGCTACATTTAACCACTTGGTAATTAATACAAAACAATCACTCAATCAATCTAAATTCTTATATGTTTGTAGCCATTTACCACATTCTGATTGAGATATTAGAATTTCCAAAATTTCGAAAAAGAAATCGATTTCTTATTGGTGCACTGAAATAAGATTCCGTTATCGGCTTTTTCAATTGTCAGCTTCGACATCGACAAAAGTTCTTTGCCGGTCTGGCACGCCACTGGCTGTTTATATCAGTGTTACAAGCCAATTATTTTCCAGAATAAATACATTTTTGGTTCGAAATAAATAAACTGTATAATAAGTAACCAGATAGTATAAAAAGATATAAATCAGTTAATTTATTTTTAAACAAAATTAGTAAAACCAATTATTATTTTAACATTGATGACGTTGCAATACCGCCCTCTATTGTGCAAGCCTCTGAGTCATAATGATTTCTACTTGGTAATTTTCTGGAATATGCAGGAAACTGGAAAATTCCCGATTTCGGATAGATTGAACTAAAATATCTGCAATTCGTTACCACGTATCTATTTCGTCTGCAAACATAACAAGTAGAATAGGACAAGGGCAGGGAGATGATGAATAATTAAACTCCAAACATAACTTCTCAATATTTTATTAAAAACAGTCCAATACAATAAAAAGAAATAAATAAAACAATCCTTTAACAACATGCGCCTTCAATTCTATTTTTTCATTTACACTTGGAAGCATTTTGTGCTTGTGTATAAAAAACAGTTCAAATGCTGTTGAATGATGACTATGAATGAGATTTCATAAAAAAAAAACTTAATGGAATTAATAATATGTATGTCGCATTGCATCATACTCAAAAACACATCAACAATCTTATCTGTTATAACAAAATAATAGATTCAGGGCGATTATTGTTACCATTCGGCGATTTAAAACCACAGGATTCACACACTTGAAAACATATCCCACTTTGCTTACTAACTACAAATATAAAATGGTCATCATTGTGCCACATGTCTTATTACTATAAAATTTGAACAGAGAAATAAAACATAATAAACGTTAATGAACGGGTAACAACCATCTTTGCATCATTTGGCTATTTTTCAATACTGGGTCAAGGAGTTTTCTATTGTGGTGTATCTATTTTTACGATTACACAACCCACTTTTTTGTCTGCCAATTTGTTTTTTTTTACACTGAAATATATTTACAATTCGGCGTAACGTAGTTCTTCGTTCACGTTACTTTTCTTGTAAATTACGGAAAAATAAGAGCAACCAGATTAGCGTATAAAAATCTGTATTTACATTGCTTTCAGAACGGACCTTTGATATTTATCTTTACAACCAATCAAGTTTCGGAATACGGCGTTACTTTGCGGAAATCTATGAAATTAAAATGTTATGCAAAATATTTATTGTATTATGATTATTATCACACTTCGTATTTATACGAGCGGTGGGGCGTTTAACCTGGATCTAGTTTTTCAAAATTAAAAAGTACTATTTTGCATAACATTTTACAACAAAATGGTTTATTTTCCCGCTCAAACTTCAACTTGTGACTAGAATTCTAAGCGCTGCGGTGTGCGGGTATCACGAGATTCTGAAGTAAGTCTGGTAGCCGAGGCCGAGCGAGGTGGTCAGGAACCAGGCGAAGCAGCACCACCACGTCGCGAACCCGAACACGCCACGGTACACGTCCACTGTGAATACCTGAGGGAGGAAAGGAAACAACTAATTTATTATATTTGAAAAAACACATGATAAACTGCCATTTGCAGACCTTCTTCATTCTTTACTTGTAACTAAATTGTAGAGGTCAGATAGGTAGTCGCATATGTAACATACTGGTACCGGTTCTTCTGGAAGCCAACCCCAACAGAGTTGGAGAAAACCTCAGCATGATAATGACATGTTCCACGAGGCTAATCCCATTTCTGTATTTTTTTTGGCTTTCACTCGAACACCTGTGTTGATAATTTATCGTTTTGTAATCTCTTTCTTGAGATGGTGTACTTGGCTGCACCTAGGATTTGGCTGAAGGATATCTGTATGCATAGAAGAGAAAGAGAGAGTCGTCCTATGAATTATTCACTGAATAATTACAACTCACAATTTGTTTAAAATGTGGCCTCTTTTTGGATAGTCTAGGTAGGAACACAGATTTGCGAACGAAAAAGAACTCTACCATTTTCAGGTTCTCCAAAGCTAGCTGGAACTGCTCAATACCATCGCCCTCCACAGTTTCGGTGACTCCGGGGGACTTCTCCTCTACCGCACAAACAGCTTCAGTCTCATAGAACAGACTGCTCCATGTGTAGCCGCCGAGGGTCTTGTACATCAGAGCCATGTACAAGCACATTATGATGGGGCAGATGTACTGGAGAGCTACCACGCACAGGTAGTAGAATACTGACGCGACCTGGAACGAAGATTTAGTAAATGCTTGTGAGAGGCCTAAACACCGAATCGTGAACCTTATTATTTATTTTGTGTAGACCTAGGTCCTAGGACACCCTTAGGTTATGTGACAGTAATTTTCCCAAAGCTTCTAGCATCTCGTTCAAAAGATGCCCTGGATCGAGTTAAATGACTGGTATTCTGAGAAGCTTATTTACAGCAGTGGATTTTGATTCAAAATCATATATGTGGAGTAGTGTACTTTCAAAACATTGTTCTAGAACCAAAAATTCAAAGACATGTGACATCTAGCAATCGGCACTGTGCCCGTGTGGTGGATTATAGCCCAGTCCATATCCAAGGAATGTCTTGCAAATTATTAGAAATTGAATTGTTTTTAGAAAATAGTAAGTTTGACATTATTTGTTTTACTGAACATTGGTTAAAGGATTACCAAATGCTTATTAATTATGAGAACTATAGGGTGGGTAGCTGCTTTAACCGTAAAACGATGCTTCGTGGAGGTTCCCTAATATTAATAAAAAATAGTTTTAAATATAAGCAACGTGATGACATAGTAGGTCTCTCGGTTGAACATTGCGTCGAACTGTCCTGTGTTGAGCTAGATAAGCATGTAATTGTGTGTGTGTACAGACCCCCAAACTATCAAAACTTTTCCATATTTGAATCAATAATGGAAGATGTCCTGGCAAAACTTGCAGCCAGTAATAAATCTACAATAATTTGTGGTGATTTCAATATCAATATTTTAGAAGAAAATTCACATAGCGGTCGGTTACTAAATCTTTTTAAATCATTTGACTTGACTAA
Organism: Xestia c-nigrum; assembly: GCA_916618015.1. Classification (NCBI taxonomy): domain Eukaryota; kingdom Metazoa; phylum Arthropoda; class Insecta; order Lepidoptera; family Noctuidae; genus Xestia; species Xestia c-nigrum. The sequence goes on from OU745250.1 coordinate 25,183,524, forward strand.
CGTTTTTATTGAACCTACTAGAATCACAGCATCTTCTGCTACTTGTATAGATAATGTTTTCTGCGATTGTGATTACTTAGATAAAGCCATAGTAAATTGTTTGCCGTCCGACCATAGCGGACAAACTGTAACTTATAGGTGTAATACACCATTGCAAAAAGTACAGATTAAATTTAGACCCATAACTTCTAGCAAATTAAATGGATTTAATATTTCCCTACAGAACAAGTTAAGTGTTATGAGCCATGACGATATTAATATAAATCAATTGTATAATCGTTTCTTTTCAATAGTTCACACGGAATTCAACAAAACTTTTGAAAAGAAGACAAAGAGTATTTGCCCTAAATTCATATTTAGTGATTGGGCAACTAGAGGTATCAGAAAAAGTAGGGAAAGACTATTTGAGCTTTATGGCCTTAAGCCTTTTATTAACACTGAAACTTTTAACAAGTATGTTGCTAAGTATTCAAAAATTTTTAGAAATACATGCAGGGTTGCTAAAGCCCTGCACATTAGCAACAAGATCAAAACAGCAGAAAATAAAATAAAGACAGTTTGGAAAGTCATAAATAACGAGACTAACAGGAAGAAAATACGCAACACTAGCTACACATTAGATACAGCATGTGGTCCTAAAAGCTCTAATCAGGAAGTAGCTCAAGAATTTGTAAATTTCTTTACAGAGATACCATTAAAAACTACGGAGGCTCTTAATTCCTCTCCTGAAGTCTCAATGGGTTTATTAAAGGCGAATGTGTCTGGCTGCCTGGCTGAATTTAAATTTAAACACATTAACCCTATGGTAGTTATTAAAGCTTTCCGGCAAATAAAAATCAAACTGACCGAAGATCTATGGGGAATGTCTATCAAAGTTTGTACATCCATACTTGAGACTATAGCCCCATACTTAGCTTTAATTTTTAATCTATGTGTGGACCAAGGAGTCTTCCCTGATTTAATGAAATACAGTAAAGTCATACCTCTTTTCAAATCCGGGGACAGTAAAGATACTAACAATTATAGACCTGTCTCCGTGTTGCCAGTTTTTAGCAAGGTTTTTGAAAAAGTAATGCTTGATCAAATGCTCTATCACTTTAACACCAACAGAATCTTACATGATCAACAGTATGGTTTCACCAAGGGACGTTGTACAACTGACGCCGGTGTAACCTTATTAAAGCACATATTTACTGCGTGGGAAGAGTCCCAAGACGCTATAGGAATTTTTTGTGACCTCTCCAAAGCGTTTGATTGCGTAAACCACGACACATTACTTATGAAACTTGAGCATTACGGACTGGGTAAACTTGCACTTAGCCTGGTAAAATCATATTTGAGTGATAGAAAACAACACGTTCAAATAAATGGTGTCAATTCACAGGGTTTGAAAGTAAAAATGGGGGTTCCGCAAGGCTCAATATTGGGTCCTTTCCTTTTTCTAGTATATATAAATGATCTACCCTATTTATTTAAAAACCAATCTCAAAATATGGTGTTATTTGCTGATGACACTTCCCTGATTTTTAAGATAAATAGACGGGCACAAAATTTAGATGACGTGAATAATGCCCTACTGCAGGTCCAAAATTGGTTCACAGCAAACAATTTGGTATTAAATGAAAAAAAAACCAAATGCATAAGATTTGCTTTACCGAATGTTAAGGGTAGTGATTGTGATATATTATTGAATAATGAGAAACTTGAATTCGTAGATAAAACGGTTTTCCTGGGGATTACGCTTGATTCAAGGCTACAATGGGGTTCTCATTTAACATCTCTTGCGGGGCGGCTAAGCTCAGCAGCATATGCCATTAGAAAAATCCGTCAATTGACTGATGTAGATACCGCTAGACTGGTCTATTTTAGTTACTTCCATAGTATAATGTCTTACGGTATTTTGCTATGGGGACGAGCTGCAGATATTGAGTCTATATTTATTCTGCAGAAAAGAGCCATTAGAGCCATATATAATCTTCGTAGGCGCGATTCTCTAAGAGAGCTGTTTAAGGATATTGGCATTATGACGGTACATTGTCAATACATCTACGAAAACATAATGTACGTCAGAAAAAATTTGCATCTTTTTGGTAAAAGAGGTGACAGACATAACTACAGTACTAGAAATAGGGAACAATTAGTTCAGCCAGGCTTTAGACTCGCTAAAGTAGACTCATCTTTCATGGGGTACTGTTTGAGATGCTATAATAAAATTCCACAAAGTATTCTTGAACTGAATGAGACAAAATTTAAAACATGCATTAAACGCACACTATGCAAGCAAGCATATTACAAGTTGAGCGATTATATCGCTGATAAAAATGCTTGGCTCAATGCTGGTCCTGCTCCACAAGGACAGGGGCGCAAAAATTGATAGCATTAAATGGTATTGTTGGAGCTGCTGAAGATTGTACAACTATCTTTGCATTGTATAGATTCAATGTTAGTATTATATAATCGCATAGCCCTTATTGTGTGAGTACTTTGTACTAGAAAGCTATCATTCACTGAAAGCCTACGGCAGTTCTTGACTAGAATGTGCCCTGGCGGTTGAGAGTATGTCATGCTCTCTCAAATGTCTCGCTGATGATGGCGCGTGTGTCGGACCATTTAGCTCCCTTCAAAATGGTTGAGCTGAATGGTGCTGATCCATGCGTCATGTTCGTGAACGGGCGCTGTCAGTTGTGACTGGTCATCTCTTAGTCGCCATGGGTTATTTGAATTAATTATTTAGTTTTTGAGTTGTATTTTATTTTGTTTTGCTATGGACACTTTTAACGTGCACATCTTGCTACATTGTTCTCACATAATATACCATCTCAACATGAATGATGTAACCAAGATTTTGTAACAATATTTTGATTTAAAAGAGTGTCCATGGAGTTTCTTGCCCGTTCTTCTCCATAGAGATCTACGTTAGGGAATGGGCAACTACAGTACTTTCACAGTTTTTATGTCTTGTGACTGGGACTGTAGCTACTTTAAATGTTCATTTTGTTTCGACAATTCAAAAGTGCCTGTAACTGGCCTACTTGAAATAAATGCTTTGATTTTGATTTTGATTGAGTCCTTCTCATAGAGAGGAGGCCTTTGTCCCAGTAGTGGGAACATTATAGGCTGATGAAGATGATGGTACTTTCTCTTTATACCTTCTTCTGCAGATCTATGTTGGTTATCCTGCCAGCTTCTTTCTTCTGTACGTCCATGCGTCGCTGTGCCATGTCGAGGTACGCTTGCAGCTGACGCGGCATCAGCGCCAGGCGGATGATGACTGTGCTGGCCACGAGGATCAGACGAAGAGTGTCGTAGGCGTCTGACGTCATGCTGTAAAGGAAATAAGATCAGTTTAAGAGCCGGATCTGGGGATGATGTCCTGGAGAGAACAGAAAGATGTATTGCTAAAGAGTTTGCGACATTAGGAAGTGGCGTAGGGTAGGTGTTGTGGCATGTCGCCCGTCTTTTATGATATTTTGACTCTTCCAGTTTTATTTACTTTTTTCTTTGTTTATCGTGTGTGACTAACTAATTGCCCTATCTGGTGTCAGTTTTTATGCCACTCATGGGTCTCCGAGTTTTACATTTCTTTATGTAACTAGCTTCTGCTAGCGCCTTGCCCGCGTCAAGTTTGATAATAATTGTCCCATGGGATCTTACTACCTGTGTGACATCTGTGTACAAAATTACATACAAATCCATTCAGTAGTTTTTACGTGAGAGAGTAACAAACATCGATCCATACATCGATACTCAGAAACTTTCGCATTTATAATATTAGTAGGATAGATATTATTTATAAATACATTAAATGGTTCGAAATAGTTTCTTAGAATAAGATTCATGCTGCTTAAACAACTTACAGTGGTTTCTCCATACCGCTGAACACTCTAACAGTGAGGTAGTGCCTGGTGATGGGACGCACCCACAACAGCACTAATACGAACGGCATCGCGAAGTTAAAGTTGAGCAGTAAAGACTTCACTTTGTTGTCTCCATAGTACCTGGAATAAAATAACTTTACAAATATTGACGAAAGAAAATGAATATGGTTTGCAGTCGCTCCATTTAAAATACTGATAGTCAGCTGCATCTGGTTAGACTGGAAGCCGACCCCAATGTCGTTTGGAAAATAACATAGGCAGATGATGATGATGATAGTATTTTATGCATGGTCAGGTTTATTGTAAATGATATTTGTTCTGTAAATTAGTTCTACTAATAAAAACACACTATAATAATATTTATATCTGTAGTGTAGATTGTTGGTTTGAGTCTTTGCTAACAACCATTAGAAGATAGCAAGAGTACGGTTTATAAGGCCGCCCTAATGCGCTTTAACAATTATTTAGCTTGTTTTTTTTTTAGTACCAGTACAACAGATTAAAGCAATATCTTCCTGTCTGGATGTATGGTACACAACTCTGGGGCAGCGCTTGTGACTCCAATATCATAATAATACAGCGGATGCAGAACATGATCCTCAGAAACCTATGCAATGTCCCATGGTACACCACTAATGTAGAAATACACCATCATCTGGGCATGAGCACGGTGAAAGAAGAGAGTCATAACACTACAGAAAAAGGGAAGCTGGAAAGACACCGCAACAAATTGGCAACTAAGCTAACAACTAGAAGCTACAAAAAACGGCTAAAATGGAAAGACATATTGACCATATAATCCACTTCTATGGTCTACTGACGAGGAGATGACCTCACTGGAGGACACACTCAAACTGCCACATCCTACAACACATCTGCTTATAGCTAATGCTGATGCAGATAAATAAATGGAAAAAAAAAATAATTAAAGCAAGTCATCATTTTGTGAGCTTACCTAAGTGAGTCCCAGTGCATCCTGGCGACTCTCATGCCAGGGAACGTGAAAAGAGTCCCAATGATAGCTGCCCACACAGCTAAGAAGAATTTCAATATCAGTTTTGAAGCTGGTCCTCTGAAAATTTTAAACAAAATGTATAAGAGCACTTCACGTGTAGTCAAATTGCTACTCTTGGGCTAGAAGAAAAACAGGAAGGTATTACTCAAGAAGTAACTTACTTTTTGAAGTAAATTTATTATATGGAAATATTTTTAGCGTTTTCATATAGAGACTCATGTTAATTGGAACCTGGCTGAGGGCCAAAACTGTTACCTGTACATAGAACTTTTAAACAAGACAGCAATCATTTAACCTCAACGGAAACTATTTGCTAGTCCAAATCAGTGCCACAGTCAAAATCTTTAAACTTACACAGAAGACAGTCCCTGATTCTCAAGGAACTTGGAAGCGTTTTCGTAGAAGCTGTCGTAGGCAGGGTCCACCCCCACTTCCAGGTTATCCTCACTCACAATGAGGACCATCATGGCTATCAGCAGGAACACGCAGAAGGCCACAATGCAGGTGGAACGCTCCCCAATCGACTCCTCACTTGTGAAGTACTGTTTTGTCAGGCTTAGGAGTATTTTGCTGTGTTTTGGTTAAGGTTATATCATAATAATTGTTTGAGTCGGCCATTGCCTATATTGATATTGGTATTGTTGCTTGAACATACATAACCTCACGCTTTTTTCCCATAGGGGTAGGCAGAAACCAGAACACCTGTCGGTCTTTACATACTCATTTTGCCTCGTCCACATTCGTCTGGTCATTAACGAATGCCAGTTGCAAGTACTACACATCAGATCTCATTTCTATTATACACAATATGTGTTTGATAGAAATTAGCGTATAATAGAGTATCATCTGTTTTTCTTTTAACCGAAGAAATCGGTACCAAATCTTATTGCCGTTGAAGAAAATCGTACCGTAACGAAATCTTTTATGGCTCTAAATCAGTACTAACCGGTGGTCCGCAGGAACTTAAAGACAACAATGCAAAAAGTTTTGATAGTAGGCCAGCATGTATTTTTATCCTGTGGATACAATCATGATGTTTCAAACATTTGCTGTTCTAGAAGCTCATCAGATGCAAATTGTTTTCTGCCAATATACCTACTATTTTATCTTCAGGTTATCATTTTGTAAAGGATACAATGAGAACAGCACAACCAGGATGCACCACACCATGCTCAAGTTGAACTCATCCTTCAGTGGGAACACTGATGTGTACACCTGAAAACCAATAACACGAGGATTTCAAATAGGGTTAAAAGACATCCATCGTCTTATAACAGGTTACCCATAAAGCTACATATTAACGCCGTTTGATGTTCTCTGTAGCCGCAGCGCCAGCGCGGTCAATAAGCTAGGAAAATGGAATGTCACTTGCTAAATGATGTCTATTTTCCAAACAGTTTTACATGTTTGCGGGACCAGTTAACATTATTAAACTAGACCAGTGGTTAGTAGAGTAGTAGATTACTAGGGCAAGTAAATTAACACCTACCTCAGACATAATGTACACTACAGCAGTGTACAAAGAGAAATCCACTATCCATAGATACTCTGAGTAGAACCTCAAGTGTACCACGTCTAGCGCCGTCACGGGTGCCGTCTCCAGCTGGATTTCCAGGCTTCGAGGCACATGGAACGTCTCCGGCTTTCCATTCGACTCATGTTTACCCCCTTTCTTACTCTTCGAAGTTTCCTTAGGCACTCCCGCCAAACTCTTCAACTCACTGTTAGTAGGGTACAAATACCTAATCAGCCTTTGCGAACATAATAACCATCTCGCGAACGAATAACTCCCCAATTTCTGTATCACTGATACCATAGTCAGGGTGATAACTAATTGAGCGCCAAGTAGTGCCTGGAATAAAATAAAATGCAATGATACACTGAACTGTGCACGGAATCTATCTTTAGATCTATAAATCAAGTTTACACACCATTTCGCCTGGATTTTCATTCACATTTATGTCTATTCATAGTCTGTATTTGCAAAATTATTTTCGTTTCAAGCTAAATCTATAACCTCAATTTTTTACTCCCACTCATTACTACACAGACAAACTTACAATCGTGTGGATTCTCAATGGGTGAAAGGAGATTAATGCGCATCCTTACAGAGTAAAAGAGAGATCCGACTAGAGTGGCTGTCAAAATCACACCTTCGATTTTGGTTGCATTTTAAATCGCAGTGCATTTACACAGACAGTTCCAGTCTATGGCATTGTGTCAGCCAATTTTGAGAAAGTTTTGTATCTTCATTATTCTTCAATGAGAAACAAAAATTTGGGCGCAAAAATGTTCAATTAACGAAATATAAAAACAGCAGAATAAAATAAATCGAATTCTCTCCGTTTTCAAAACTTCATTTATATTAAGACGCTCTTCATAAATGTATGTCATAGAATCAATGGTTTGAAAGAGATATATATATTCATAAAGGGAGAAAGAAATAAAAAGTATTGCCATCTGTATCCATAATCCCTTAATCCCAGATTAATCGTTTTGTAAGAAAACCCAGACCATCTTCAAAATATTTCAAAACTTTTTTTTACATATTTATATTTTTAAATGGTGAAACATTAAGAGGCCCGCAGAGCATGTGTAGTTTATACAAACCTAATACCAAAATAATTTGTTAATCAAACATAATTTTAAGGTAGTGTATATTTACTTCGATTGGATTACAGAATATCTACGTTCCCAAATATGAATTTTGAATGGACACTGATAAACAAGACTTATGAGAAAAATAAGTTTGCAATGGAAATTTTAAATTCTTCATATCCCGTCTTTACATTAATGTCCTTTCAAAATATATGTTTAGGAACAAAAACATTCTGTAATCCAATTGAAATAAATTTACACTACCCTCAGAATAAGTTTGATTTATAAATTATTTTGGTATTACGTTTGTATGAACAACGCACGCTCCGCCGGCCCCTTAAATGATTGCGTCCCCTCCACCTTAGAGTGAAGAAATTTCTTTCTTTCTGAATTATTCTGTAAAATTTGAGGATTCTGTCCATCCCGATTTATAAGTTTTATGTTGTCCAAAATTAATTGACGTTGACACTGACAGATATTGAAGGGAAAGTAAAATTTTCGGCTGGTAGCCCCAAACCAGTCCGCGTTGCGCACGATGACTAATGTTCACTGAAAGTTATTCTTATCGATTGATTTGTCTCCACACGTAATTTGGTTTCGTCGCTGCCAAAGTCTGCTCGCAGACCGCGACGGACCCTTTTTCAGTGGTTGATTTGATTAAATTTTTATATTGTGTTGTGTTGCAAAAACCGTGAAAGATGGGGTCGTTGTTTAGGAGTGAAGAAATGACATTATGTCAACTTTTCCTGCAGAGCGAAGCCGCGTATGCATGCGTGTCTGAGCTCGGGGAGCTGGGACTCGTGCAGTTCCGAGACGTGAGTAGTGCCACCATGTGGATCATGTTAAACGCCCCTTTTACATCATTAACATTTGAAACCCTGCATCATTGCGATAAGGGTATATCATAATAGGATATCTCTGACCTCGTTTCGCTTTGGTCGAGTTTTGTGCCCTGATTTCATGACAATACTGATTTATCTGACAGACTTTTTACACTACTTACAAAATAGAATAAGTAGTGTCTAGGCTTTTCCAACCCGGTTTATGTAAATGCTCATTTTTCAACCCCAGTTAAAACACTGGAATATTTTGGTCTGATAATGATTTATCACTAGCACACATATCCTGCTACAGTATCTTGCTATGTATTGTTGTTTCCTCGATTATTGACTGTTCAATAGGAATCTATAAACACTAGTTTAGTTGACTAGAGTATAGTTGACAAAGATTCAACTGTTAGTGGAATTATCTAGGCAATCATTCCATAGTCTGCGAAAACAGCAGATCTTATTAACCCAACTTATTGAGTCCTAGAACCCGCCTCCAAGATGGCTCTGTTTTGTAAATGTGAAAAATACTTGATAATCTAGGATTGTTCAAAAGTTATTGGTTTACCACGTTGAAGTAAGTGGTTTGAGCTTGCTCACTTGGGCCAAGTTTTCAGCCAGAGAAAATATAAGGATGCACCCCCAGCAGACGGAAATATTATATTTGAAAGATCAATATACCAAAACCATTGGAGATAATTAATGGTTTTTCTTATACTTACCTGAGTAAACAAACATCTAATTTTGCTATACAATGCATTTAAATGTGAAAAGGTCATTTAATATCATTGCTTAGCAGCAAAAAAACGCATCGAGAGTTTATAAAAACTTCTCAAAAACCATATTTTAAATTGTTTTACTAACATTTACATTACAATCATTGATTCCATTGGTCATGAGTGCCAACATAAGAACTTCCAATTTAAAAATGTCATGTGATTGATTAAAAAAATGTGATTGTTATTAGGGTATTATGATTGATGAAGTAATTACATTACAATCTCAGATAAAGTGTATTATTAAGTTGATAAGGTCACACCTAGAAATACACCTAACTAAATATGGTTTCCATCTTATCATTTATTTATCAATTAAAATCTTACCTAAATACCAGCTTACATAATCAGTCTGCATTATGTTCCCACTGCTGGGACACAGGGGTCCTCTCTATGAGTGGGAGAGAGTTTATCAATACTAGTTTAGTTCCATTTAATGTACTACCAACAATTTCAGGTCAAAACTATTTGAGGAACCAAGTCTTAAGTCCTCAATCGAGGGCAGTAGACTCCTCGATAAAGCTGCTTGACATTCACACTGAGTAGTATAATATCTAAGACACATTCTTTAGCAGCTTTGAAAAGGGGTGTGTGTATAAGACAGTGGACCAAAATTAGGGAAATCTTGTAATAGATTTTTATTATCCTTTTTTTTTTTTTTTTTTTTTTAAGGATGGGAAATCATCAAATGACCCCCCCCACTCTGGGCGGAGCGGGAGGGAGTGTCAGACTCTTACTGACTAAAAACCATCCATGTTCCTTCCTCGCCTTTTACGTTCCGGGGCCGCGGTATCTCTTTCGAACAGGCCCGCAACCACGGATTTTTATTATCCTGGACATTGCATTGTGCTAGAGGCCTTTGTTTAGATTTCAATGAGCTCATATGAAATGAATCACACTTATAATGCATAATATGACCACTATTAAATGTATTGTTTTAAAGTGTAGATAAAATAAAAACTTAGTACAAATAAAAAAAGGAATTTAATAACATTTTTATATTCATTTTACCTTCAAACAAAAACATCAAAGTAAATAATATTTATTTTGATGTTTTTGTTTTTGTTAAGTAGGTATTTTAATAACAATTAAATGAAGTCATACAAAAACACTTTATTTTATTTTAATATCACGTCACTAGTTTTGCTACAGAATACCAAATCTGCTATAGGTACCTGGTGAACAGACTCTTAATGTTTATTTTATTACTTCCTAAGATCAATATTATTAACAATGTATAATACTGAACGGTAAACAATATTTGAAAACTATATATTTAGCATCCCACTCACTCTGTGCAAAGGCTTTTCGCAAGTTCTTCGAGGTCTTCTTTTCACGTAACATCTCGTACCAGCCCCAATGGACCGCGTCCAAGTCATTTCGCCATCTTTTTGTAGGGCCTCCTCAATGATGCCTTCAAAATCAGGGACGCAAACTATGGATATGTATGAAAATTAGATAAAGTTTAATCTGAATTCGACTATGTAACTTTCTTATCCCATTAATCTTCCTAGTATTTTATTGAAATGATTTCATTGTTAAGAAATCGAAGTACCTACTGCACTTAGTTTCTCTTTAAATCGAAAAGTACGTGATGCTCAGCAATTTGCATGCATTACGGCGCGTGCGCCAATTGTACCACCGCGTCAATACCACGTTGCGGAACATCGTAACATCACGAATTGGCCTGCCAACCAACAAATTACATGACCCAGTAGTTTAATGAACCTCAGGACCTCTTCTTGGCACATTTTGGCTGACAAGTTTGTGACATTCATCTGGCGAGACATTTCCAATCGGTATTTTGCGGTTAGATTTTTCCTGCTGCGGCTAAACATCCGCATTCTCCAAGAAGCATTTGACTTTACTTATCTTTTATATTTAGCTGAATAAAACAATATTTTAAGCAGCAACATTTTCTTTCATCACTCCATTGTTAAAAATACATTGTGAGATCAGAAATTCTTACGTGAAATAACTTCGTACATTTTTCATTCAAGTAAAATTGTATTGTTTCTCCACAACGGGCTGACCTCCAACACAGGAAGATGAATGCTTTCAGCAACAAAACCATTCGTTTATTCCTTTGTCTCTGGCATTACAGAGAAATGCAGTCATCTGACTGCTAATAGTTATTAGAATTTACACTCTGTATCTAAGCTACAAGGAACTACCTTTTTAGGGTTCCGTAGCCAAATGACAAAAAACGGAACCCTTATGGATTCGTCATGCCTATCTGTCTGTCTGTCCGTCCGTATGTCACAGCCACTTTGTTCCGAAACTATAAGAACTATGCTGTTGAAACTTGGTAAGTAGATGTACCTATTCTGTGAACCGCATTAATATTTTTACACAAAAATAGAAAAAAAACCCAATAAATTTTGGGGGTTCGCCATACTAGTTTAGAATTGATACTAAATTTTTTTTTTCATCAAACCCGTACGTGTACGTGTATGCCACACGTACGGGTTTGATGAAAAAAAAAATATTATTTATGTGGCATATATCTATGGATAGGTCTTCAAAAATGATATTGAGGTTTCTAATATCATTTTTTTTCTAAACTGAATAGTTTGTGCGAGAGACACTTCCAACTTCCAAAGAAGTAAAATGTGTCCCTCACCCCTGTAATTTCCAAAATAAGAGACTGATAAAAGTAAAAAAGTATGATATCCATTAACTATGTAAACTTCTACCGAAAATTAGTTTGAACGACATCTAGATAATAATTTTTTTAATACCTCATAAATCGTAAACCGCAATTCAGTCAAGCCTGAGTTACAACCAACTACAAGAATTTTTGTATTAATGTTATTACTTGTTGCTATGGAACCCTTCATGGACGAGTCCGACTCACACTCGGCCGCTTTTTTTATATATAAAACGCCCGCCAGGGGCGTTGCTTCGTGCTTTCGTAGGCGTAAATTAATTGGCGTCACAGAACTCGCAGATCTTTTCAAGATTAAGTATGAACCTTTCCGACAACTTCTTTGATCAATCTTGAACGCTTTATCTTATTATGACACAGAAAACTTACGTTGATTACTCGTTAATTTACATCGTTGCATTCATCATGGCCATTTTATCTATCTTTATTGCATTAGTTAGAAGACGAATTCTTACTGAAGTCCCAGAAACAGGTGTTTTGGAGATAAACTAAAAAGTCAAATACACTTGGTAGAAAGGATAACAGATGCTAATGACCTCTAAGGTCATCAGTCATCACTATCATGGTCGGTACTCACTACTCAGTAAATCGCGAGCGAATGACCATGAGGACTCGAAGTATGCCATCTTAATCACAATACTTGGAGAATAATTAAAATGATTGCTTTTTTTCCTCACACGTGGACTTCGCTATTCATTCTACGACAATCTTAAAATGGTCTTGTGCTTTTCTATTTTCTCTTTACAAAGCCGAATTTTTGGAGAAGAGACACATTATGACTACTTTCTGGCTGGAATTGTGAGAGACATGCCTTATTATTAATTCTTAAGAAACAAGAGTCTGATAGAAAATTAGATAAAAAAAGGCCATTACAACCTTTCTCGTAATACCTAGATACCAGTTACTAAGCACATCGTCTATCTATAACACACAACATTGACTGAAATGGCGCTCTGCCCACATGGGTCGATATTCTATTAAGAGTACCTAGTTGTTGAGGGGAATTAGATAAGTATTACTATTCGATTGGCCTGGCTAAAGATAGCAGTAACCTCTTGAGTCTGCCTTCAAATAGACAAAATAACAGACATGAAAAATTGCACGGGACGACGAATTGCAAGCCACAGCTGCGAACCGAAGCCATACCAAATACTCATTGAACAAGGCCCTGGAAGCGAATACAGGGGATGCAGGGTGCGACCACGTGTGTTAATAGTTTTATCTGTTAGGAAATCACGCTACTATTCACACTGGTATAAATTAATTCACACCTCCGCACAAATTAGTCGACTCAATCCGCGCTAGCTAATTTCATGAGTAGTTCGCGGGCAAAAAAAAGCTGTCAATACTTCCAAGTAACCTTAAAATACATCGAAGATGTTACTTCTACCTGAACTTTCTACCCGCAGTTAAACCCAGACGTGAACGCGTTCCAACGCAAGTTCGTCAATGAGGTCCGTCGGTGCGACGAGATGGAGCGAAAGCTTCGGTACTTGGAGAAGGAGATTCGTCGCGATGGGATCCCGATGCTGGAGATCCCGGGAGAGTGTCCCGAGGCCCCACAACCCAGGGAGATGATTGATCTTGAGGTGAGAAGAACTTTTTGTAGAGCATATCTGATTTGGCCATTTTTTCCGGGATTTTGTGCCCATACAAATGCGTCTTGGTACTGATACTGATGCAAGAATAGCTTTTCTTGCCCATCGATTTATCGTGTCTATATGTTTCATAGTCAAATATCATAATGTAAACCATTGGTGTCTCCCAGGCCACCTTCGAAAAGCTGGAGAATGAACTCCGCGAGGTAAACCAGAACGCCGAAGCTCTCAAGAGAAATTATCTTGAGCTTACAGAACTCAAGCACATACTTAGAAAAACACAAGTTTTCTTTGATGAGGTAAGTTGAAACAACTGCTGTACTTTAATTAAGATCTCACGAATACAACCACTAAGAACAAGCCTTCAAACAAACTCACTAAATTACTAATCTGTTTACGTACCAACGTAATTAGTAGATGCTTCGTCCAATGTATTAGATTCCAACGATAAGATAGCTCACTGCTAATGTCCTCGTGATGTTTCACGCAAAATGTGTAATGTCGATTAATTACTATCAACGTAATCTATTAGTGTTTGTTCAATGACGTCAGAAGCCATTATATTGCAGCCATCCTTTATACTATGTCAATATGGACTGTCATTGTAACTGAAGCTAGTTTACGAAGCGAATGTCGTCAATAGATACGTTTTAATCAATTAGATAGAGTTCAGCTTGAAAACACAATGGCAATGAAGCCGATACAAAATCATGCTGTTGTAGAAAAAAAATAGCTCCACGATCAATTTTCCAGTCGTCCTATTTATTTTAATCATCGTTTATTATTCATTGATTTTCCCTTGTTTAAATCAGTGTCTCATTAAATATTATTATTTAATTTATTTTAATAACTTAAAGCACAATAACAGCAGATCAAATACTAATTTATGTTCAACACTTTCCAATATTCTTTAAGTTAACATTTTCCTAAACGAAGGTCGTGGGTCTTGAATTATTTATATTTTTATTAAATTATTTTATATGTATACGACGAAGTGGGCTTCAAAAACAACGAGCATATGAATTGAAACGTTTAGATTCGGTATATTGTTTGAAATAATGACGTCGTACTGTCAATGTCACATTTTTGTACGTCTATGGTCGGCAGTTGATTGATAGCACGCATACATTACTGTCTGCTTTGATTGTACTCGTGCTTAAGATACATGATCGTTTTCTAATCTCGGTCAAAATCCAATAATTATCCGTGGCAGTATCATGGAGATGATTTCATGGCTACAAATTGAATCCGCTCGTACGTAATGTGACATTGACATTGACGTTTGTCTGACCTTGACGCCATGTTGGCGTGTGTGTGCACAAGATGGCGGACCCGTCGCGCGAGGAGGAACAAGTGACCCTACTTGGGGAGGAGGGGCTCATGGCGGGCGGGCAAGCTCTCAAGCTGGGGTATGCTCAGATTGATTACGACGCGCTCGTTGAACCGTTTTGATTTCCATTTCTGTCAATGGAAATCAAAGCACACACATGAGCGTTATTATTTTTACAGCGCTTGTACTGTGACGCTGATTCTGGAGTCTACCGATCACCACTCAGGCAAGCATTGGAGTCGGCCGGTTTATAGTATATCATCAACATAACACCTCTCTTTGACTTCTTTGTGTGATGGAATGAAGCTTAGTTGTAGCACCGCACCAGCCCGGCCCAGACCATGACAGTCTACTAAAGCTTAGTGAACTCTCCTGACTCCCTTACCGAGCGTGCTAACCAATTGCTGCCTGAGTGAGATTTTAATTTTATTTTGAACTAACAATGTTTCCGTCATGATTTATTTTTGAAGTCCATCTGCGAACGATTGCAGCTATCGGAGCCGACAACCGACAAGGTTAACGAAATAGTTAATTTTCGTTCTCATAAAGTCATCCACGCTTTCTGTACTTGTCATTTTATGCATGCCATTATGTTTTTATATGTTCATGTCATATGTAGATCACGATGAGACAGAGATAGAGTATATAATATTTTCTTTAGTTTATTAAAAACGACACTGTAATTTGAACACAATACGAAGTAGTCACAAACTAACAATGCATATGAAGCTTTTATATAATTTGTTGGTAGCTAGGTTATACCAGCACACCACCGCGTAGAATGAGGTGTTTGCAGTGACTCGATGGCGCTACTTTTTTTACTACAACAGGCAAGGAAACAGTGTTCATCGTGTGGTGTAAATGTCGTATCTGTCGCGTTCATTGTGACGTCATTTGGGCAATGTTTGTCTACATGTTTATGTTTGTCCTCCGTGTAGCACGAGGGTGGTGCCAATACCACTGAGTCGATGACGCGCGCCCTCATATCCGACGACCCGAACAGACATATCGGCCACGTCCAACTAGGGTATGTATGCGTGTGTACATACGCACTGGAGTGACACTGACCACCACCCGATACTCGCGCGGCTGGACTGTCTCCCGACAGTTCCGCCGCTCTGCTCTCTGCTGGTTCTATTGGTTGCTCGTCTTGTATGTCTATCGTGTCGAAATGTATGTCCACTCATAAAATTATCGTACGTTATCATCACGAAAGATACACTCTGACTGCCTACTAACTTTGCTGATTAATAATATCTACGTTAGTAAACTGCTACCTACGAATAATGACCTAGTGACGTACTACACGAAAGACGATGCAATCAATCACGTTGTTCACATAAACTTGACACTTTTATTATTTGACGAAGAATCTTGTAAATATTCACATTGTCAACAAATCAATTGCGCTGAGCTTGTTGCGAGTCTATAATTTTGCGGTTTATGTGAACACTTTCAAGGAACTAATATTGCACGTGATGATACACGAAGAGTATTTCTTGCTAAATATAATTGAACTTCGAAGATAAGAACTTCAATATTAAAAATCGTGCCCTTAACGCACGAGTAGTACAAGTAATTGTAATAAACAATTAAAGAAATAAATTCCCTGTGAATCCCTTTGTCAAACTTAATGCATGTAATATCCTCTCCAAAATTGTACCTCTAAAATATTGTGAAGAAGATTACAAAGCTGTTGAACTAAACAACCAACATGTTCATGTAATTCGACTATTACATTAACTTGTAGTCCTAACTGTACAGTATTGCTAAACATTTGTGCTTGATTTATTCCCTAGTTTGCGGGATAAACAAGAATCCCTGGAATTCCTGCCTTGGTTAGTAGTGTATATTTGTATTTTATACTGTAGATGGGTATAGAGGTAGATATGGTTCGGGTATATGTTGTAATTGTATGGTCACAGACTCAACAGTAACTTCGTGAGAGGCAAGATTGAAATCAAATTGACTAGTTTCAATGTTGTCTCCACTACTTGGGAACAAATGAACACTTAGTTCAACTCTAACACCCTTCACTTGCTTACTAACATTCACTTCAATATCACAGTATTGTTTTATTACAAGAACGTTAGATTTCATGTGCGTTGTCAAGGTAACTTGGACTTCAAGAATAGATAATGGAATTAGGTGCGAAAAATGTAAATGCTGAAATTACACGGCACTTCGTGATCAAACTTTTCCTATTTAGTGAACAGTTCTTATTCAACATTAAATAAACTTATCGGAAATTAAATACACTTTTGTAATTTATTACGCAATTGTATTTAGAAATTATGTTTTTACCTACTCATTACTTAATAATGGACCAAGTTGTGTTCCTTGCGGGACGCTGTTCTAAAGGTTTATGACAATTCACGCGAATAGGAAAAGTTTCGAGATCGATGATATTTTTCAACATAGACAATCCTAACAGCGTCTTGGTACGAGTGTCTTAGATAATAATTTATGTTTTGTGTCATATTTTAGTTTGATTACAAACTCGTGTTATTCACTTAAACCCATGTTAAGGCTTACTAAAGTCCATATTTAGGACAGAAGCTTTATTAACTTTAGAATTGTAATGAATTCCAGAATCTCGTATTCAAAACATGTTTTATAATGCCAGACTAATATTCAAGAAAACTTGTGCTTGGTTTAGAGCCAACAGCCGCTTATCACGTGCCAATACTTAATTGAAAAGTGTTTATATTCAATCTTACGGTATTTGGAGCGATTTAAATTTGTGTGTTAACAATTTTAACAAAGACGAAGTTTCCGTAGCAACCTTGAGCCGATCGAGTATGGTTGTGATAAATTTGCTTAGCCTTTTCCAAGTAGATACATTGTGTAACACAATGCTGGCTGTCTAACACAATATGGGCTTGTTAGGTATCAATTACGTCATTGAGGTTGTTTCTAATAGACTTTGTTGCTACAAAGTGTATCAACAGTTTACGAGCGAATACGGTATATTGAACGGCGACCTTACTCGAGTAATTTCGTATATTGCATAATAGAAATGTAAAGATTTTATACGTATACCTTGAAATGTCAATATCGCGTTAAATGTAGATCAACGAAGCTACATTTTCTGAAAGATTCAAATAGTGTTCCACCATTGTTTTCATTGTTATTCCGGTGTATCATTGTTTTGCCGGTGTCTTCAATTGTTCGTGTCACAAACCATTTCCATGGACGCAGTCCGTTTGGAGCACACAATGTTTATTAAACGCATGTTTAACATCACAATACCTTCTCGGAGATGTCACAGTTCCTTGTCAATGAAATCACACGACGATCACGTCACGACCTCATTCCCACACTCTTAAAACAATATTATTAATGCTCATTATAACTCTTACAAACAGTTACGTATTTTCCAATTCCTTCCTGAATTCAATACGTGAAGATATTTCGTTGTTTATATCTCATGATAATGTTTTTTGTTATGCCAACAAAATTGTCAAGCTTTCTCTATGATAAATATTTCAAACAATAACAATACTTTTACTTATCGAATGTTATTAAGATGTCTGATAACATCGTTTTCGTCTAGAGATTGTTACTATCTGAGAGGTCGTTCTTAGACGAGATAAAGTCTGGATTGCAGTAAATCACGGCGACGGATTTATTGCCATCAAAACACAAGGTTGTACCGGCTTGGTTTACGATAAAAGTGATTATTTCAAGATTAAAGTGGAAGTAGTTAGTCCTGCTTTATCCAATGTCAAGATCTTCAGTAGCAGCGATGAAATGCAGAATTACTATCGTTACATTGTCTTTGCCTGTCGGTCTGCTTGTGCGCACGAAATTCATTGCTCCGTTACTAATTACTGTCGCGGATGTCTGCGTACGAGTCAAGTACCTAATGGAAATAACGTTATACATTTTGGCTCGCTTTCTATGTATAAGCAGCGTAATAAACTTCTGGGCAGTAATGTAGTAGACATGAAGATCTATTGTTATTAATCACTATGTCAAACCAAACAACACTGTATACCATGATCTTGCGTTCGAAATATTGTCGCCTCCTAATTCCCAGAATGCACGCATCACATTCCAATAAATTCAAACTCAACAAATACATCATCATCTGCCTAGCCTTTTCCCAACTATGTCGGGGTCGGCTTCCAGTCTAACCGGATGCAGCTGAATACCAGTATTTTACATGGAGCGACTGCCTAAAGTCTACAAATAGAACTCCAGTAAAAACCCCATATTTAATAAGGCAAATCATTATTCAGCTCAGGTTTCTTTATCAGTTAGTCAACTTTAGGCACTGCAGCCATATTTTTAGTTTCCCCTTTATTCACAAAGGCAAATTAATTATCCTTGTATGACGCATTCTGCATAACCGCTGTGAAATCACATGATTCGACTAGGCGATGTGTATTTCACAGTTCACTCCAAGTTTATATACTGACTTTTGTCTTACTCTCCCTGACTGAGTCATGGGCTGTTGCTTGTTGTTATCCAATCTCCATATTGTTTCTCTGATTGGCTAATTGTTTATTGTGCCAGTTAGGTCGGTTTATGCTTGTACTGTTTTGACGCTTGTTAATGCAGGAGATAATGTTTATTTGTAAACAATCCTGCTGTACCGGAAAATAATAAATGTCCTGTCATTAATTTAAGTTATTGGGCGATTTCGAAGTAATAGTGGCAGTCTTCAACTTTGTTTTTGTTTGCACAGGGGAAATCCAGACAACATTTTGTTGAAAAGGAAAGATATTCGCAAAAAGATTGTATACCTTTTATCCATTCATTAATTGCTTTGTTGCGGGAATCCGGTGGATGCGAGTAGCAAGGGACCGGTCAATGTGGCGACACTTGGGGGAGGCCTATGTCCAGCAGTCGTCTCCCCCAAGAGGACGTCTTTCGGCTGAGATGATGATGATGATGAATTGCTTTGGAGCAAATTCAGAATCCCAGATCAAAGTAGATCCAACGTTACATGTTTCTATCAGCATAAGAGAAACCCTCACTTGGACATAAGCAATTACTTTAATTGCCGTCTGTAGCTCTTGTGCATCTGCTTTCTCGTAAACATATACATGGACAACATTTACGTGTAGATGTACCGTTACTAGTACGTCGACCCACAAGCTCGTGACTGGCTTATTACCGCTGATGCGAAAAGTATCATGTGCCTGACAGGACTGTACCAAGTTCACGGCGACTGAGGCCTTTAGGCGACAACTTTGTTTAGAAAGCTATCCGACTCGTTTTGATGATGACAGATGTGCTACTATCAACCGGTCAGTTGATCTTGAATTTTTTGTCGCACTGAATCTATTTTTGGAATGTATTTGTTCGGAGACTTGATTGCTGTGAATATGCTGATTGATGACACATTGTTGTAATGAATGGTTGCGCCGAGATGTATATGTTTTTGGTTGGGTAACGTTGGAGTAAATTCCCAATTCCCACTGAGAATTGCTATCTCTTTGAAAACGAGATTTAAACACTCAATGCTTATCTAATAAACAGTAAACCAATCGTCACTTCTCGTCAGATCTGGGTCAACATGGCGTTTTCCGAAGGAAATGGCATCACAGAAATTGTGAAATCTTCTCAGATTATTCAACAAATCTTTTCCTTCCTTTCCAATACTTTTATCGTTGAGCAAAGAGCGCGTTTCTGATAACCTCGATTCGTTGACGAAGTATTGTTATATAACAATAGCGTAATAAATTGTATTTTAGAAGTTTGTAGTACGAGTATATTATCAAAGTACAAATTAGTTGTAATGATTACGTAGATGGCACTTGAATGTGTTTGCGACATCCTTCTTCCGTGCTGTAGTGCTCCTAAGTGGTTTATTATTAAAAATAGAATAAACACTATCAACTCTAGCTCTTCGATGTATTTATTTATCTTTGTTTTATAGTTGAGGGACTTATAAGAAGTTCAGTACTTAAGTTCTACGAAAGCTAAGTAAAATATTGTCTATCGTCGTTGAACTCATTGCCAGTGACACATTCATTGAGCTCGTCATATTTGTTTCAATTCGCAAGAGTATTACTTTTTTGATCGAGATGTTTTCGAAGATATTATAAAATGCAGTGTGTCAATTCGTCAGTTAGTTGACCACAAAGACTTTGTTGACCATAATGCTTCAATCGGTGATGAATGCAAAAAAAGATTTTCCAGTAATTTAAAACATCTTTCACTACGAATATTGTTAGATATTCAAGAATTCTAAGAAACCTACGTTTGGTTATTCCTTGCCATACCATTTAATGAGTAAGAGACAAATCGAGTAAGGTTTGAGTGACGTATCCTAATATTCGACGAATGATCGGTCTTATTTTAAAGTATTTTTAAAGGCTCTATAAAACAGACAGAAATCTCACAAAATCTTCATCCGATTCCATTAATCAAAGTGCTAAATATAGAATTATCGCAAGACCGTTCAATTTAGCGGTCTCTCGATATCCCTCATTGAGTATACGATCAATTATGTATTTAATGAGTATGTATCGACCACGTTCAATAACCATGTACTAGCGGCCCGACCATACTGTGTAAGGACGCCATCAGCTTGGTCTATTCATTAAAAAACCTTGACTGTCTATTACACACCTGGCTAAGATTGAATATAAACCTCAATTACGCTATAGTTCATGTAAATAGCATTAAATCACAATGGTACACTCAGGCACATATTGTCTTGTAGTAATTTGCGCGCTATAGACTTATTTTATGGGTTATTTGAATAACACGAGTTTTAGTGTACCCTCTATTTCAGTGTCAGTGCGGAGACATTGATTTATTTAATTTTATTGCGGATTATACGTTTTAGAAAATAATCTATGATTTTATAGTTTTAAGAATATCTTTGATGAAATGAGATGCATTTGAAATCGGTTGCAATTTTTCCCCGTGTGTTACCAATTTTAGTGTTGCGACTCCCTGTACTCTTCGATTTTATACATCATGTCATGTTACGAGATGGTTATTAAAACGAATATTAACTAACACCTGAAATTGTATTTTTTTTTGACAAAAAACCGCGTAGTCTAGTTTTAAAACATGTTTGTAACTTTGTACTAGGCATCACGAGACATCGTCAGCAAAAAAATACTCCATCCGCCTTAACTACCAGGTATATTTGTACATCCCACATAACAGACTCCAGAATACTAAATTACTTCGTTTACGTATACAGACGGACAGACATCTTGGTATTCCGCCAAGGTGACGGCGCCACTATCTCTTACATCATCTCTACGTGCAAATACAACACAAATCAAATCACTCCTTGACACTTGACGATAAAATTCAAAATACGACGACTTCTTATTCTGGGTGGCTGACACGGAACACCAAATTCGTTCAAAGCCAAAACGAATGCTGGTTCAACGCTTTCAGTAATATCGTCTTACTCAAAGTTTACTTTAACGTCATCGTCATTAGGTGGAAGTTCGATCGTTGTGAAATATTTACCACTTGAATTACGCGACTAAAGTTTCCAAGTACATATGTATTTGCAGACGTTACTCATTCATTTCACGTGATAGTAAATAAATGTACTAATTACTTATTCAAATGTATCCAACATTGTTGGAGACAATGCTTTCCCTTGAAATACTCCTTCCACTTAAAGACATTCTTGCATGTGCAAAGAGTTTCATCTTAAATTCGTTTAATTTGGTCATTAAAATTTTATGAACTAGTAAAATACAGTCACGGTCAGTATCTGTATCTGTTTAAGAAAAAGTAGGTACCTACCTACACCGTAATTATCTACCATTATAAAATATTCAAATCCAGTTTTTACCAATTTGCAATCTTACGTAATAAATGTATAAATACTCAGTTTATGAATTTCTGTGGAAAAAAAATATGTCTCTTACATTTCCTGAGTAGATAGTGTAGATACAGAATTACAGATGCTAAAACTCTGGAAGTTTCAAAAGACTCGAAATTAGTAATGCATGATAAATATAAAACAAAGAACTATGAAGCATTTAACTTACAATTGGACAACAAAAAAATAATTGAGGTAGTTACTACATGCAAACATTGAAGGGGCACGAATACGATGGTTGACGTCAGAGTTCTAATAAAGGGGAATTCCTGACAGTAAGTATATGTCACCGTAAAATTGTCAAACACGTTATATTACAATATAACGTGTTTTTTCTCGCGATATTGTAATGTCTCGAAATATTGTCAACTGAACAAACGGAAGTATCTCTGCCCCCATAATCGGGACTCGTCGACTACGCTGTTTAGGGGGAATATAAAGTGTTTTAAGGTTATGTTATATTAATCGGTATTTCTCAGGAATGGTGCATTATCTCTTCATGAGAGTTGTGCCACTGGACAAGGGGGACCCCTCCTTCCCTCCACACCGCGTAAGTTGACTACCATCGCATGCATTTCACGAAAAAATAATGCGTTTTGTTGTAAGCAGTATGTTCATTTGACAATAATTCGAGACTTTACAATATCGCTAGAGATATTACAATGTAACGTATTTGACAATTTTACGGTGACATATACTCATTGTCTGAAGACATAACCCCACGCGTACAGACAAGCATGACACGAACAGTTTCCTCAAGGGGTAAACGAACCAAGGCATACGAATAACCTTCTCACACTACTGGTACTGGCTGATACCAAACACATAAAATAAAACTACTGGTATTCAGTAACTTGTTTAGACTTCATGTCGAGTTCTCGGAAATATGAGACGCAGTACCGCTTAAACTTCCTTCAATTTAAAGTATCAAATGAAAACTAACATAGTGCTAATGGCAAGTACAAATTGTACCAATTGTATGGGAATTCACACGCCCGTTATGGAGAGCCGTACGCCTTCTAACGATTGTGCGAAACAGTGATAATTTGATGCGTGACAATGGACAATTGAATTAGATGTCCGTGGATTGATAGTTTACTTATTTGAGTATGTCTTTATGAAATGTTGGTAAATTGGGATTATGTTCCGCTAAATATTCCATAATTATTACTTCATATCTGTGCCATTAAAGCATTGCATGATCAGGCGTGTTCTAATCTTTACTATTTATGCTCCGATGGTCATGTCCATGATAGATGACAATACGGGTTGTGTATGGAACAACAAACGATTCAACCCTGACCTGAACAATACCGACATGAGTGAAGCCAATATTGCATCGACATAGCATAACATAATGCATTTTAAACGTCTTCAAGTTAATGCACGGCTAAATTTAGTTTCTCACTCACAGTTACTAAGTGATGTTCTGTTTTTAGTCATAAGCATAAATGTAAATCTTCGCGAACTGTTCCTCTGTGTTTTCCTTATATTTCATTGTTAGAGCAATAAAACTCGTACATCATGGCTCTCTGGCCAACCATAACGTTATACGGAACGGCCATGCTCTAATCACGAACAACAAATATGATACTAATCTTTTTGTATATTTACTCTCCGTATAACAATAAATTTAGAATAGTCTGCATGTGAATAGAGACTCGTGCAAAATGGTAATTCCATAATTGTACCTCCTAGGTTGGTTTAATTTGGAAACGAATCCGTAAAAACCACAGTAAAAACTTCCAAGGTGGATGAGTCCTTCTGAATGACAAAGAGTTGCATCTGTGTTTGATATTTAACATATCAATCAATTGTTATTTCATTAAGATGAAAGACTAGAGAGAGAAAATAAATAGGAATTAGAGTGCATAGTTGCATACCTGTCGGGAGTGAGTCCAACAATAATGAACTATTTCGTAGCAATTCTCTAGTTATTTATTTTCGTCATCATCGTCAACCGTCAAAATTATCTCAGGTAAAGAATGATTTCACCGCGTATCAGATGAATTGTTTGAAGATACGATACCCATTACGAATGTTCTATTATCGTTTATATTCGCAATGGAAAAATGATGACAGTTGAGATTTGTATCTTATCTTCGAATAGTAGCTATTAGCACAATAGCACAACCCAGCTGCATGATAGTCTCGTGGGCTGTCATATCGAGAACAGTGATTTGATTCCTTTTCTGAACGAAGTTGTTCAGAAAAGGAATCAAATCACTGTTCTTCATTTGCCCCAACTGTTTAATTGGTTCCTTATTTAAATCTACTTGAATCTTGTGGTAAATTTATTTTACCATCGTTACCGATGAATTCATCAATCATAGAATCATGTACAGTACTATTTACAGCAATTTTAATTTTCGTTTGATGACTTCTTCAACAATACTGCCTGATCCTTGTCTTGTCCTTAAACAAATGCAGAAGCATGTTAATATTGTTAAGTTTAATGACGCATTTCTATGCAAAGTACAATAAGGTTTTATAGCACTGATTAAAATTTATTACAGCTGTTATGAGGGCTATAAAAATAGAACAGAAATGATAGCATTATTAAAAGGTCATAATGTAAAACCGTGTACTAGAGTAATAAATAATAAGTTCTTTGTACGAGCTATATTTAAAATGGTCAGCTATGCGCAGACACGGTGAAGCGTCTGTGTTTAAAAATAGTTGTAAAAGAAGACGTTAGATTGGTCATAACAGATAGTACAAGATTATGTAAGGAAGTAGTGGAGTATTCCTTCGGGAAACCCCTTTATTATAAGCAATCTCTACAACAGACTTTTATTCAGTTGTGGGTAGTGTTATAAACTTATAACGTTCTTAAATTAGTTCAATCTATTTTAGACTTGTATGTTTTATCTACCGCTTTCGTAACCGAGCAGGTGATGCGAGCAAAGTTCATTGAAACTTTTCAATAGGCAGAGTAATATCTTGTATTTCCTTCATTTCTAGAACAGCTGATGATTATACACGAAACAGT
The DNA here is from genome assembly GCA_916618015.1 of Xestia c-nigrum. Classification (NCBI taxonomy): domain Eukaryota; kingdom Metazoa; phylum Arthropoda; class Insecta; order Lepidoptera; family Noctuidae; genus Xestia; species Xestia c-nigrum. The sequence goes on from OU745250.1 coordinate 25,209,019, forward strand.
ACCGTTATTGAATCAGCACAATTCAATATTTACGTGAATTTGGATCGTTTTCGGTCAGTAACATGACACACGTGCGACCTATTTCAATATGCATCTCGTGAAACGTTTGTTGAACACTTTGTGTTATATCAACGTCTCCTGCTCGTGCAGTTTGTAAATAATTCACGTTACGTGGAGAGAATGTTTCACGTTTCAATTGCGTCATATGAAGGCGAAGTCTGGGAGTATTCTTAGTTGTGTGAGGAGCTTCCTCCTCTTGATTTGTCTCGTCTAGCCAGACTACATCTTCACTCTGACGACAGTTTTATTTTTGTTCGGTTTTCTTGTTACAATATTGTCACTGAAGTATCCAACATTATTTACAGACTGCGTTTTATTTTGTTTTTTTTTTTACCTTTAGACTAGTAGAATAGTATGGTCCTACAAAATTCATCAAAATTTCACCACATTGTGGTCTATTGTACATTTGGGCGTAATTTTCCTTTACTCATTGCCATTTTACTCACGGTCTGATGACGAGAGAATTTCTTTTATATATTTCGCGTGTTATACCTAATTATTTTTGTAATGTATTTGCCAACCGTAAAAGTTATAGTATTTACGTGTTTTGTATAATTAATGCTAATGAGTTCAAGCTGTTTTGTTTTATTTATCCCCACATCATATTTGTCTTCACTTTCAAGAAAATTTGTTTGTTGAAAAATAAATAACACTTTGTTTATTATTGTTTCTTTAAACTCCTTCCTTTTAGTGCATGACGTAATTTGGAAGATTTGATATAATCAGTCAATTGACCTATCGTACCGGAGGCGTCTGTTGTATTTTGACGTTATCTGCATGCACCAATATTTTTCACGGAATTCTCTCGTCACTGATCTGAGATACCCTTATTTAACTGAGGTCGATAGTTGCTTGCGAAATATGAACCGTTTTCCTTAGACCGCTGGTTTCATATTTCAAATCCGCAAATAGTTGTGGCCCCGCAGCAGAATTAGTGCTTTGGGTTCTCGCAAAATTACGTGTAAAGCGCTTTTTTGCTGCTTCAACACTGGACTATTGCTAACATCGTTTTTTGTATAGTTTCGTGGCTGGCGTGATCCTTCGTGAGCGTATTCCTGCTTTCGAACGCATGTTATGGCGCGCCTGCAGAGGAAATGTTTTCCTTCGACAGGCCGAAATCGACACACCATTGGAAGACCCCTCTTCCGTAAGTATTTCAAGCTGTTTATAGTTTCTTATCACGTTTTAGATGTTAAGTTTACAGGTGGTATTTCCTAGCATATAAATTAGGAAGTAATTCTTATCTATGATAGGTATGTTATCTATGATGAGCTAAAACAATTTTGACAGCTCCTAGATATGTAAATTCCTCACAACTTCCTCCTTAGCTTAGCTGTGTCCTCGAACTTGTCCGGCGTGTCAATTAACAAATGAAATTGATTTACAACGGAACAGTCCGCCGCTTATCGATCTCTGTAAGAACCTATGTTTCCTCAATTACAGAGGCATTTAAGCAATTTATTTGTTACGGGTACAATAGTCATTCTTAATGAGAACAATGACAGGTAACAATTTAACACACCCCGCTGTTTAGGGCTGTTTTGGGTCCTGCGTGTAAAACTATTCGCAATCTACTGTTTGAACACCAAAATACCAATTTTAGTTTAGTTTATAATTAGTTTATTTTAAATAATGTCAAAGGTCTCAGAAACCCAAAGGAATATTTGAAATTTAGCAATAATTTCCTCCGATATTTGAATGCGTATTATTTTTCCAATAATACGGCTGTAATGTATATAATCGTCCTCTCAAAAGCCATGTCCTAATATCGACATTCCTCTTTCCAGTCGGACCAGGTGTACAAGTCGGTGTTCATCATCTTCTTCCAAGGAGACCAGCTGAAGACGCGCGTGAAGAAGATCTGCGAGGGTTTCCGCGCGACCCTGTACCCCTGCCCTGAAGCCCCTGCCGACAGGCGGGAGATGGCCATGGGCGTTATGACCAGGATCGAGGATTTGAACACGGTAAGAATTGCTTTACAAATAACTGGCGAAATGTGGATGTGTTTTAGGTCCAGTTTGCCTAATCTGTTGGGAATTATCCTCGTGAGGTTTTCTTTTGTTATGTTTCGTTTAGAACAGCTTTAAAGCCACCTTGGGAGGACTTGCACTGCCTTTATTGGTGATGTTCTTGAGAACGATGTGTGTGACCAAATATTTGAACGTGAACTTGAAGAAGCAAAATGATTGTTTAGGTCGTAAAATGTGGCGTTTTGTAGTTTCTGGCTACTGTCATGGAAATGTAAAAAGACGTAAGTTTATGAGTATGTAAGAGTAGTTTTTGTTCACACGTGTTTTTAACTTTGCTTATTTACCTACTTGAGTTCGTTACTCTAGTAAGATCATGACCTGGATGTTTCAAGGGTTCTTTTTTTCATTACTTAATAGCACTCTTTTATTGTGTGTCTGTGCGACAATAAAGGCAAAGTCATATTGTTAAACAATTGTGTTACAATTCTGGTGTATAAAGTATATGCAATTAATTCTATTCAAAAGTTATGTTTTAGCATTTATCTTGTAACTTTATTCCCCTTTTACTGACTCATTACGAAGATAAAATAACAATTGAAACCACATGGGAAAACCCACAGCTGTGGGTCAAAGGACTTCCCGTACAATTCCTGTACAGTTATCTCGGAACGTGGGCTGCACAAATGGAGTTATTTATACCGCGGTAATAGGATGGAAGCACTATAATTGTAGTAGTAATGACCAGTAACGAGCACGTGAAGGGTAAAGCACAGCACAATTACAAGCGATGCACTCTCAGCTCTGGATGCTTTCTATAAAACTGTACCTAACGTAAAGACATCGTCTCGGATCAGGCTCAGCTAGTTATAAATGAGGGGAGGTGATGATGAACCGGTGCAGTGTTTCATCATCATCTGCCTAGCCTTTTCCCAACTATTTTGGGGTTGACTTCCAGTCTAACCGGATGCAGCTGAATATCAGTATTTTACATGGAGCAACTGCCTATTTCACCTCCACAACTCAGTTCATACTAGGTTATACGATACCACTTGGTAAGACTGGTTGTCAGACTTTTTAGGACACTGACTACCTGTAACGACTGTCAAAGCTTGACAAATGACAGCCGGGACCAACAGTTTAACGTGCTTTCCGAGGCACGGAGAAAACTCGGTTTTCGGGAATCACCGATCCCCAGACCAATCTAGGCAAGCTTGACCTAAAGTTCGACCCGAATGATGATGATGAATAAAATATAGTTCCTTTAGATATGACCCGTAAGTGGGACGTGAATTATGTCACACTGACATTTGATGCCACATTTGTATGAGAGCGTGGTCATTATCTTCCATATTGGTACAGTCGGCATGACCATATTGTATTTGATCAAACGAAATCTGATTTCATCTCCGAAATCTCATAGATATCTGATTCGCTTCGTTTTATGTGCTACTTACCTAAAATGTATTATCAAGAAATAGTTCTATTGATCAGCAATATCAAATGTCTGATATAATCTACCAACTGATTTCTAAGTAATAAGTTGTTTAGGGAAACAGATACTGATAATTTTTCGCAGTAGCATGATGGTGATACAATAGGCCGAGTCTATCGTCTTTCCCGGATTGTGGAAGTTATATAGGCAGGCACCCCATGTAAAAATGCTTGTATAAAACTGTATCCGTTCAGAGCCGACCACATCATATGATGAGGCAGATGATGACGATAAAAAAGGGTAACTAGAGTATACCTGACGTCAAAATATTATCGGAACTTTAAATAAGTAATAGTTACACTTTGTTCACCAAAAACATGACGGTCTGATTATCTAAAAACAGCTGCTTAAACACTTTTTTTGTAGGGAAACATGTCCCTTGAACAGCTGTGTTTAGAAAATCAGACCGTTATCTTTCCGGTGAACATGGACCTTAGGATAATTACAGATTGGAGCTCTATTATAAGGCACCAACAATTTGCATCAAATTAGTAGTACAACAGCGGCATTAAGTCCAGCCTTACCCATTGTGTCGGCAACACAGACATTATCGCAAATGATTTACTCTCCATATGTACATACGGCGACATATTCAGCTATAGATATCCAGTATAACATAGCCTTGCATTGTATAGATTTCCCGCACAACGAGAGATCTGCTTATACTGGTTATGTATAGCTTGATGGTCGTCGTGCGTACCAGCTCACTTTACAATCGCTAACTTTAACCTTTAAAGTAAAAATTGAAGTCGACGTAGCGTGTCTTCTCTATTACTCTTCTCATCAGACACTTCCTTTCTTGTGATATCTTCTTGAATGTCATCCTTATTGGTTTATTATTTGACGACCCGATTGGCGTAGTGGTAGTGACGCTGCCTTACGTTCTTAGGGTTCTGGGTTCGAATCCCGGTAGGAGCAAATGTTTGTGTGATGAGCACGGACATTTGTTTCCGAGTCATGGATGTTTATATGTATAATAAGTATGTATTTACAAACAAAAAAGTATTTATGTAGTATATCAACTATCTAGTGACTACGACACAAGCTTTGCTTAGTGTGGCACTAGGTAGCGCTGTGTGTTAATGTCCAGCGATATTTATTTATTTATTATCATTATTTTACACAGTCCATCCATCGTTTCCTCATGTATTAGTTTTTCCATTCGTAGACGACACTACTTCAATTTACTATGTTAGGTACCGTGTCAAAACTGTTGCATAAAACTACTAAACAATAATAACAATTCTGATTTAGATATGTGGATAAATTAAAGTGGTAGTCAATTTACTAAACATTTAATGTCTCTTCGTTTACACCGAGCTTCCTTTGCGCAGTCAGCCTCCCTAACACGTTGCTTACCAGCTTATATTTTCACCAGGCCATGTTTCTAAATTGGTTTAAGAGGACGAATGATCTACTACCTACCTGAGATGTCCATGTGTGTATTGCCAAACAAATATAGGAACCTTTATCGTACGTTGTCATGTATGAAGTTCGATGTAACCTTCGCCATTGTTGTAAAGCTGTAACGTTGACGTTTATTATCGACGCCATTTATGGACCGCGGTAAATTGCTGTCCCATATAGATAAAGTTTCGGCCAAACGGATAGGAGGTGTTCGATAAACAATGACACATGTCGGAGTTTTATTGTGGCGTTAGGTGAATGGTTTTCTTAGAAATGAAATCTTAAACTTATACTCGTATTGTCACTTACGGGATAATAAATAAAAATAAAATAAATAATAAAAATAAATATCGCTGGACATTAACACACAGCGCCATCTAGTGCCACACTAAGCAAGGCTCCTGTCGTGGACACCGGATAGTTGATATACTACTTAAATACTTTTTTGTTTGTAAATACATACTTATCCTACTAATATCCTACTAATATTATAAATGCGAAAGTTTGTAAGTATGGATGTATGGATGTTTGTTACTCTTTCACGCAAAAACTACTGAACGGATTTGGATGAAATTTTGCACACAGATGGTTTATAACCTGGATTAACACATAGGATACTTTTTATCCTGGTAGTAAGATCCCATGGGACAATTTTGAAACTTCACGCGGGCGAAGCCGCTGGCAGAAGCTAGTTATACATATAAACATCCATGACACGGAAACAAATGTCCATGCTCATCACACAACCATTTGATATCTTCCGTGATTATTTATTGTTTTGAGCTCCCGATATTTCGACGCTGTTGCAAGCGCCATGAACGCGGGTTGACTGGAGACTGCGGGTGGATGGAAAATAAAATTGTTACGAGCAGACAAATCTGTCTACCCTCTTTCTTTGTCTTGTGCTACGCGCACTATTGGAACTCGACACTAAGTCACGACAAAACGCACTCACAGTATCACCAGGTTTTGTGGAGATTTTTGTATGATGAGTGACAATATAAGTTTAGTTTTAAACCATGAAAGCCTAAAACAGTAAATGAAATCTTTTTCGAAAACTATAGCCTATTTGATACATTAAAATATATTATCTGGATCAACTGGAATTAAGGAAAGTTCTGAGTATGAAAGTGGATGGGTATTGGAGCAGAGGAAGACCAAAGAAACTATGAATGGACTGTGTAAATTATGAGATGGCAAGAAAAAAGGTGTCTGTTGAGATAGTAATAGACTGCCGCTGCGCCGATCCTAAATGAATTGGGATATGGGCAAGAAATTAAGATCAACTGGGACTGATCATGATAAGTAAAAAAAGAGCTATCTAATATTTTATCAGTGTGATTATCCTAAAACCACCTATGAACAGGAAAAACTAAATTCAACAGAATCTATTTATCTATGTTTTCGACATCAGTTTATGTAGTTACTTTGTGGCTTCCATTTTGGGCACGTATTTAATATCATGTGAGCTGTCAACGTCCGGCTATCATTCTATCAATATCATGGAATATTTTAAAGGTCGTGCCACCAAACCGGTATGTGCGAAGGTGACGACTAAATGTAGGAGTTGCTTCAAAAATATTGATCGAAGAGAGTCAGACCGTATGATATTTATTTTTGTACGAAAATACTAGAAATCGGTATAACACATTATAAACAAACATATCAGCATCTATGTTTAAGCTTGTTTAAAAACTTTCTGTTAAAGCTTTTGCTTTACCAATAAAATTGGAAAATAAATAATCTTGGCTTAAAAGTTAAAGATGTTGTTACTAACGATATAAAACAGCTGTTGTTTTTATGACGTATCATTAACAGAGATGATCACCCGCTGAGTAACAGATGATTAAATAAGTAATTATCTTAATCTACGTGTGTATCATCAAGTCATCATTATTATACAACATCATGCAATATGTGTCTTGTTGAGTTTGAGTCAAGGACACCCACCAGTTAGTTTACCGATACTTAAGATTCTTTGGTTGGAGTACATGATACCGCAACCAACAAATTCTTACAATACTTAATACGGATGTATAAGGGGTATTAAACACGTTTAGGATGGGTGGATTCGGCGTATTGTCGGTCGGAAAAACCGAAAGTACATTTTGCTACACATGCAAACATAGAAGACGAATCGGTTTCTTCCATCTGTAAGAGCTGCACGCATTGTTTATAATTGCATCGCTGCACTGGGTTTTCTGATTTAAAAAAAATGTTCTCACATATATACCATCTCAACATGAACGATGTAACCAAGATTTTGTAGCAATATTTTAATTTAAAAGAGTGTCCATGGAGTTTCTTGCCCGTTCTTCTCCATAGAGATCGACGCTAGGGAATGGGCAACTATAGTACTTTCACAGTTTTTATGTCTTGTGACTGGGACTGTAGCTACTTCATTTTTGTTTCGACAATTCAAAAGTGCCTGTAACTGGCCTAATTGAAATAAACGCTTTGATTTTGATTTTGAAATGCAAGTGCCGTTAACACAAGCAAGCTTGCAAGCTTCTCTAGAAGTAAAACATTGACTAGACAAGAAACTTATAAATACATACTCATGAGGTTAGGCAGACACTACAGAACACCTGCTACGATCCGTATTTACACTCCTTTGACTTCGTCTACGTCCATGAATACATGTAACGTTCAGATAACTTAGTCTGTCGCGAATAATAAGAGGCGAATAGGAGTTCCGAATCTTAGCTGCTCGCGTAATGTTGTTCCGAAACATATTATAGGGCGCAATCTCAAAATGTATCCAAACTAATTCCATCCCATTTCCCCCCCAGGTGCTAGGCCAGACCCAGGACCATCGTCACCGCGTTCTGGTAGCCGCAGCCAAGAACATCAAGAACTGGTTCGTGAAGGTGCGCAAGATCAAGGCGATCTACCACACGCTGAACCTGTTCAACCTGGACGTCACTCAGAAGTGTTTGATCGCGGAGTGCTGGGTGCCTGCGCTGGATCTAGAGACCATTCAGCTGGCTTTGAGGAGGGGGACGGTGAGTTTTTGGTTTATGGCTTTTGTACTTTTGGTTTATCTAATTCATACCGAACCTGTGAAAATCTGTCAACCAATTGTGTTAGGAATATCTGATAGACAATCCCTCCATGTCACATACTGGGACTCAGCTGTAATCTGTAAGACTAAAAGCTGCCCTTTCACCGAAGTACCACCATCTTTTTTCATCGTATGCTTGCAGCATACTTGGCAGGAAAAACAAGATGACGATGTGGTGCTACTCGTATGTCAGTTTCTATAGAAGAAAGTGTGCTCCCTCGACCAAGAATTTCGAATTTGTAATGTGACTATTTGTGACGTCGCTTTCTTGAGAACATTCCTTGAATCATGAAACAATCACAACCATGTGATTGTTTACATCTTACCCTACTCACGTGACTGTTTTTTGAATTAAATATTGTAAAAAACCAGTCAACAATCATAAAAAGTGACATGTACCCTTTGTTAGATAGCGTTTCTAATTAGTCGACTATTGTGAAGATCTCTAAAATCTGTGATTACTTAAACATTTTTGGTTATGCAGGAGCGTAGCGGCAGTTCAGTGCCGCCCATCCTGAACCGCATGGAGACGATGGAGGACCCTCCCACGTACAACCGCACCAACAAGTTCACGTCCGCCTTCCAGCATCTCATCTACGCGTACGGTGTCGCCACCTACCGGGAGGTCAACCCTGGTATGTGTCTTTGTGGTTATTGCATCATATGAAAAGTGGAGAAGGAGATGGCATCACGAACTCGACTCTTCTGACAAGGATTGGCGAATAACAGCACTGGGTGGATACTTGCAGACTCTGAAAGCGTAACAATTATTGTTCTTTTATTACGAACGCGACCACTATGCAAGGAGTTTGGAAATGCATCGTCTAAGGGGAAAATAAGCGATTGTTTTAGTATGTTTCTGACTAAACAAATTGCTTTATGAGAATTGTTCTTATTTATAATAATGTATGTTTTGTCGACAGCTCCATACACGATCATCACGTTCCCGTTCTTGTTCGCGGTGATGTTCGGAGACTTGGGACACGGCGCGCTGATGGCGGTGTTCGGCTTCTGGATGTGCTACAAGGAGAAACCTCTGCAGGCCAAGAAAATTGACAGCGAGGTGAGATAAACGGACTGTTCTGTAGAATATATCTACTAAACTGAAGTTTTGAGACAAAATAAACTTAGTGCAGTGTTTTTTCTATCACAATCGTGCGTTCTATGACTATACGAAACATTTAAATATGATTTTACTTAATACTTGTTTCACATTTGTCTTTGTCTTCTTTATTGTGTGGTTAGTGCGTAACTTGCTGTCAAGAGTTTTGTGCTTGGGCTTTACGGCGACGATAAGTATTTCTAAGGCTCAACACACACCGAAAGAGCGGCGAAGGGCGGCGAAGCGCAGAGCCACGAAGTCCCGCGCCTTCTCGAGCATTCCAGCGACTTCTCGAGCATTCCAGCGACTGCTAGAGCAGTCGCAGGAATGCGCGCGCCTTCCTGAGCCCACCCGCGAATTCATGGGTCGCTCTCCTATGCGCAGTTCAGTTTCAACAAAACTTGAGGAAGCTTGTGTTTAAGCAGTGAATATCATGGGTATTTTGGATTTAATTATTATTGCACATATAATTGAAGAAGAAGAGGAAGAGGCTGAAGAGAAAAGGAGGGAAAGATTTAAATTATAAATTTTAACTTTTGGGTACACGACCTGTGGAAGAAAAGACGTTTGTTTGGCCAATTTCAAACATTTTGCACAAATTTACATCTGTATCCTAGCATTCATTATGACTATAAAATGAACTATGACAAATTTGAAAGTTTGTTGGAAATTCTCAGGCCACATATTCAAAAACAAAATACCAATTATAGATTGGCTATTTCTGCTGAAGAAAGACTATCAGTCTGCCTCAGGTGAGTAAATAAATAAAAAATCTATGGTTCAATTGTATTGTCAGCGGCCGCTCGCGAATGCTCGAACTTTCTCGGGAATTCCCGCGACTTCCCACGCAGTCGCATGGCTTCGTTTATGGAATTCCCCGGAATTCCTGCGGCGCCGCGGGCATCCGCACGACTCGTCGAGTTTCTCATGCGATAATAAGTATTATGGTAATGGAAATAAAGTTAAAAATCATATGACACTGAAACTGCGTTCCGCTTCGTTGCCCTTCGCCGCTCTTTCGGTGTGTGTTGAGCCTTAGGACGATGTTTTTTTTCACCGAAGTAAGCGATAATTATTCAATATGCATATCCTGGTTTCGAACTCGAGCCCTATGACTTGGTTTTTTGGCCTACCGGCTCACCACTAAGCCTTCACTGTTTCCACACTTATGCAATGCAATGACTGAACCCCACATATCGATTTCTGCGACTGATTTGTATTGTCACTATATTATGAGCGTTCCCTTCAGCACGAGTAGCCTAAGAGAACACAGTTATTTCCAATTCTGAATCATTAGTAAAGTCACCTTTCTTTGTCCCACTAGATCTGGAACATATTCTTCGGCGGTCGCTACATTATCCTACTGATGGGGCTGTTCTCGATGTACACGGGTCTCATCTACAACGACATATTCTCCAAGAGTCTGAACGTCTTCGGTTCATCCTGGAGGAACAACTACAACGAGTCCACCCTCCTGTCCAACCATCTGCTGCAACTCAACCCGGATTCCTATGATTACTTACAGACGCCTTATCCGTTCGGTATTGATCCGGTTTGGCAGGTGAGATTGAACTTATGGTTTTTTGTTTGTTGGGGTAATGGCGAGACTGGTTTATTCACAAATGTTGAGAGACGTTTAAATGTCAAAAAACCGACAAAGTGCGAGTCAACCTCGCGCACACTGGAGTCTCATAGGTTCCCGTTTTTTTACCTTTTGGGTACAGAACCCCAGAAGTCGCTAATCATTACAAGCTTAACTTCAAGCCCTTTTAGTGTAAATAATGTTATTTAAACTGTTTAAAATAATATTGGAACTTTTCGTGACCGGTTCTATTTATCGTATGTTTGTTGTATTTGAATATGAGGTTAGCTCTCATTTTCATGTCTATGATATGCTATGATACCAATAAAAATTTGTGCTTATCTGAAAATTTAACTCATTACAATTTGTTATTATAAAACTTATCTTTTTCCTTAAAAAACAAAAATAAACTTAAAAACATGTAGTTGTAAAGTGTAATATTGTGTAACAGCTCGCCGAATCCAACAAGATCATCTTCATGAACGCGTACAAGATGAAGATCTCGATCATCATTGGTGTCTTCCACATGTTGTTCGGTGTCTGTATGTCGCTCTGGAACCACATGTGAGTACCCTCCTTTGTTATTGTAGCTACAGCTAGACCAAAGCTTAGCCTAGTCTACTAGAATTAAACCTACTCTGAGCCAACGTGGGGTTAGGCTCTCCATTTTCCGGATCTACTATCAACTCGAGACGACAGCATTCAACCAGTATTTTTTGCTTTCCTTCACATTATCTACAGTGGGGCAGTTACAAGAATCTAACTACTAGTCCATTAAACAAGATACTAATATGCTGAACGTTGCCAACAATGTGAAATAAATGAGGTGGATACGCCCTCAAGATTATGAGACGTTTCGCGTTTGGTTGTGTAGCATACCAATAAATTTGACCACCATACAACTCTATCAGTTCTTCAGCGATAATAGAGCCTTATTAAGTTAGCTAATGAAATTGTACCCGGATGCAGATGGATGCCAGTATTTTACATGGAACAACTGCCTATCTGACCTCCACAACACAGTTAGTACTGGGGAAAACGATGCCCTTTGGTAAGACTGGTCATCAGACTTTTTGGGCTCAAACATGACAGCTGGGGCCAACAGCTTATCGTGCTTTCCGAGGCACGGAGGAAACTCTGTATGTAAGGGTGGTGTCATTCATCCACACACCAACCTAGGCAAGCACGGCTTAACCTACAGATCGACCCGAGCGGCTGTTATTATTTAGCTACTATTCTACGGAGTTATAATACAACAAGGATATGAATGGTTGTTCGTCTCCCCGCAGCTACTTCAAGCGGCGCATCAGCATCTACGTGGAGTTCATCCCGCAGATCCTGTTCCTGCTGCTGCTGTTCTTCTACATGGTGCTGCTCATGTTCATCAAGTGGACCACCTACGGATCCACGCCGCCTTACTTTGGAAGTCAAGACGAGGGTGAGTCCATAGCTAATTAACTTAGATACGGTAGTCGCACCAACAATCAATTGACAAGTTTTTTTAACTATCAAAATTCAGTTGGTATAGATTTTGTAAAGCAATAGTAATTTGTGACGTCAGAGAGGTGGTGTCTTGGAATTGTCTCGTTAATGGTGTAACTAGCAACTACTCAATTAGGGGACAGAGAGGCGATAGGAACCTGTCCAAGGTCCATTTTCACCGAAAAGATAACGGTCTGATTATCTAAAAACAGCTGTCACTGTGACATGTTCCCATACAAAAATGTGTTTTAAACAGCTGTTTTTAGACAATCATACCGTCATCTTTTTGGTGTATAATAAGCATGACGACAAAATCAAAAAATTGCAAATTTATTTATGCCGTCAGCTAGACAGAGTATTGGAAAATAATGGAAGCGTATTTTTTGCTTTTATACATCAATGAATGTTGACAAAGATAAAAACGCATCAAAAGTTGGGAGTGGGGGCTCGTGACGTCAGAACTCGCTAAAAATAATAGCAAGGCGTGACGTATTGAGAATTTTAAAAGCGTCGCGTTGTGTCTTCGTCATTTTTGGTTTATGTAACAAAAGAAAAAATACGGGTCAAATATTTGTTGATAATCTAACTGCTGCTGTTATTATTATTTTTTGTCGTCTACCCTATTCACAATCCATACTAATATTACAAATAAGAAACTAACTGTTTGTTATCTTGATATAAAATAGACACACGGATAAATCATCAACTGGGATAGGACATAGGATACTTTTTGTCCTTGTATTACGTTCCTGTGTGATAATTTCCTACCTCCGCGGGCAAAGCTACTAGCATAACCTTTTAAAACTATCATCGTATGATTGAGGGAAACAATGTTTACATCGAAAGAACACATATCTCTTAGCGTTTATCAGCATCCCATTATAATTGTTACGAGCTGGGTATGAGATAAATTAATAACTACCGATTAAACAACACAATAACATTATTAATCACAAAACAATTTAAACTTAATCACAAGTACACTACTGATCACTATTCGCTTAGATATCGCACTTCAAGTTCACTTCGATTCGCTTCGGTGTGTAGCCAAAACAAGACTGACTGTCGCGAGCCTGAGCGATGTATTTATACTCGCCAACAGACATACCAGAATAACCACGAATATTCTAGAGCAGTGGTTCCCAACCTTTCTTAGGCCAGGGACCACTTTGGTATGTTCATTGTTAACAGGGACCATAATGGTCCTAGATAAACGTGGACACCGACAGGATTATAACTAGGGGAATAAATCTTTAACTCACACTGTACAAAAATTGGACAAAAGCGATCGACTGGAGCTCGAAAAATTTAGCAATAATTTAGTATGAGATTCTCAAAAAAAAATAGAATTTTGCCTCTGACAGGTTCAATTAGGTTGGGTTGAGCTTGCATCTTCTGGTTAAAAAACTTCTGTGTTAAAACGTACGAATAACATTTTAATCTTTCGCGGACCGTAGTCGAGGGTCCTGCGGACCACCAGTGGTCAGCGGACCACAGGTTATGAACCAGTGTTCTAGAGGGTCATAAAAAACACTAACAAAAGAATAGCGGGTAGGTAGGTAGGTAATAAAAGTCGTAGGTATAAGCTACTTGTACACAACAAACAAATATGAACCGTATGCCCTAGGTGTACGGTCGAAATTCTAATGTCTTTTTATAAATAGGTCGCGAGTTTCTACCTACCTAACTTTAAAACTAATAATAATGGAAATCACTCGAAATTCCAACGTACACAAACTGTAACAACGTGCTTTCTCGAATGTTCTAGTAGGCCCGATGTAACACAATGTTTATTCCCAACCTAATAAGACAGTATTTCGTTTGCAGCGATCGTGAAGACCAGCGCGTACTGCGCGCCCTCCATCCTCATCACGTTCATCAACATGGTGCTGTTCAAGCACGACCCCAAGACCAGGACTGTCTGCGACGACACCATGTTCGCGGGACAGATGGGCCTGCAGAAGGTAACCAAGCTTTATCATAAGTACAAGTCTTAGCAACTATCTGGTGTCCACGACACAAGCCTTATTTCTTATTGTGGCACTAGATGGCACTGTGTGTAATGCCCACACAGCGCCATCTAGTGCCGATATTATCGTATTGCAAGCGTGTTGTAATGTGTTATGTTCATATTTCCCGTACAGTTCTTCGTGATCATGGCCGTGATGTGCGTGCCAGTGATGCTGTTCGGCAAGCCTTACTTCATCATGAAGGAGCAGAAGGCGAGGGCTGTAAGTATATCACTGCTATCTCTAATACCACTATAATATGGCATCCTACCTTTATTGCCTTAACTAGCACATCCATATGATTGTGTTACTTTTATTTATTTTTTGTATAATTAACATATATTATTATGTAATGCTGCGGTTATGGATAGCTTGCGGTAAGCATTTAACACTGTACTTGAGAAACACAAATATTTAGCAGTCCTTCAAAACTTGCCACTAAATTCGTTTAGCACTACATATTGGAAACATCGTTTTTTTAGTCTTCTTCAATCGTTTGAGATAATATAAAAGACAAGATACTAATAATACAGGCAGAATGATGGTTTTAATATATAATATTATAATAATCCTTCTACGCCTTTGTAAAATGAACCATAGCTAATAAACAATGTGATGCCCCAGCGCCAAGGTCACCAGCCGGTGGAAGGCGCGGCAGAGAACGGTAACGCAGGCGGAGCGGCCGCGCCCGCGCCCTCACACGACGAGGACATCACCGAGGTCTTCATCCACCAGGTATGTACCACCACACAGGGCAACCACTACGTAAGCCTTTGGGATTCTGACAACAGATTGCAACAGGATTGACAGACTAAAGAACTTTGGTAGTTTATGTCAAATCCAGTACAGAGTGGAAATGGAATCGCACCCCCCTAGAAAATGTTTGTACCTGTAAATAAAACATAAAATTATTGTTCCCTACATAAATACCTTGTATATTTTAGATGTTTTCGTTTTCCCTGATAGAATATCCTTTCGTCCTGATCCTCAACTCGAGCCATAATTCAGCGATCATGACAGTTTCTACTTGTAGAAAAATATATCATGCAGTTAAATATAGTAGTATATCTGTGTTAATTTTTATTTACAGTAATATATAGTTTATTATTTATTCATGTGCTTGAAGTGTTAAATAAATAAATAAAATAAATCTACATATTTGTGTAAATTGTAATACAAGTTAGATCGCCCTTATTGATACTGAAGATTCGGATATAATAATATGAAGTATGTAAGTAACAGCCGTGTAATAATATGTACCCTCGTGTCCCGTCAGGCCATCCACACGATCGAGTACGTGTTGGGCTCGGTGTCGCACACGGCGTCGTACTTGCGGCTGTGGGCGCTGTCTCTCGCTCACGCGCAGCTCGCCGAGGTCGCCTGGAACATGCTGCTAAGGAAAGGTACGAGAACTTCTTTGTGATATCGCATTCTGTTTCATCCAACTTTGTTACGAAGAGGTTACTGGTCATGTTCAGTTATTATATATTCATATTGCGGACTATACATAAAGTCTTCCTCCCAGGTCTAATGTCAACGGACTTCCAAGGCGGCATCTTCCTGTACGTGGTGTTCGCGGGCTGGGCGGCCATCTCCGTCTCCATCCTCGTGCTCATGGAGGGCCTCTCCGCCTTCCTGCACACGCTGCGCTTGCACTGGTTTGTGTTCATCTTCTAACTATTCTAATATTACAACAGACAACTACTTATAATTACTATTACAAGCAAAATGTAGGTGCTAACCTTCGGGCGTTACGGGCGCAGTGTGGAGGCGTCTTTTAAAAAAAAAATGCAACTGAGTATAATAGCTGAAGTCTAATGCTT
Organism: Xestia c-nigrum; assembly: GCA_916618015.1. NCBI lineage: Eukaryota > Metazoa > Arthropoda > Insecta > Lepidoptera > Noctuidae > Xestia > Xestia c-nigrum. The sequence continues at coordinate 25,225,010 of OU745250.1, forward strand.
GATTATAGAGGATGGCTAAGCAATACAACTCATTCGGCCTATAAATGTTAGAAGAAGCAAGATGATAAAACTTAGGCAACTTGAATTTGTATCTGTCCCTCGCAATGAAGTCTTGAGTAGACTGATTATAATGGAGATGCACACTGTGGAACTAATGACGCTAGCATAGATGGTTCCAAGCATCGTCATTGGTTGAAAATCAAGGAATGTCATTTCGTATTTTAAAATACCTTTACCTCATTGGTCAGATTGAGACCAGCTATGGTGGCGCCATCTACAATTAGCTTGTAACGGTCTTCCCATTGAGACAGTACTACTGAAATGACAACTAATGGAGAGGTAGAAGAAGAAAAACGCTGCACCGATCCCAAATAAATTAAGATTAGGGCAGAAGTAAGATAATGTATGTTCTAATTTAACCCTTATTCCTTAGGGTCGAGTTCCAGAGCAAGTTCTACGGCGGCGAGGGCTATCTCTTCCAGCCGTTCTCGTTCGAGGTCATCCTGGACTCGGCCGGCTCCACCGACGAGTAAACACGACTCAACAGCACCACACATATGTTTAGATATACTGTTTGTCACGTCAAGGCCAGGCAACTATGATACAGATATTCGAACGTAGACCAAAGCCTATTGAAAAGTTAAGCTGAAGTAAGCTTCTTTTTAGTGCTTTTGATATTTAGATTCTCCGCTTTCCATCAAGCGAGATCGTGTTCAAGAGGAGGCCAATTAGTCAATAAAAAATAGCCAAATAATTAGGCATAATTTGTAGACAAACATATTGGAAATTAAAAATGAAATCAAATTGAGTCAACGATGAAATCCTCTGTATGCCAGCAATGAAACAGTATATTTCAATAAATATGTCAACATGTAATTATGTACCCATTTAACTGTTGGTAGTAGATGTTATTGTCACAATATTTATTAATGATAGGCAGCTTAAATATCTGTGTATTTAATGGTCTTATATGATGATAATCATTCTTCTGCATTACGTGAATAAAGAGTTATTCTAATCTAAGTGTTAAGTGTTCAGTAGTGTCAGCATATATCCAGTGCTTTCATGTATCGAAACTGACTTAAATCTAGAAATGTAAGCAAGAAAAAATCCAATGTCCTCCAAAACTTTATTTACTACAACATCAAGGGTACAGATTACAAATAAATCATTTTCTTTTGTATCTTCCTAGCTAATAAATATTTTTTATTTAATCCAGTTTTTTTGTAAGTTCTAAAGTGTGAACGACAACTCTTCGTGTTACCCAGTATATGATTCAATTGTTGTACTTAAAATATTTTTACGTCGACTTCCGTATTCCGTAGACATTCGATCGATCGATTTTATTATATAATTATCTGCAGTGTTGATAGTTACAATTTTAAGTTAAAATTTTTAAATAAATTACTTATGAATTTATGATAAAATAGTTTTTTTATTCAAACTATAAGTATAAATATTTATTTATTGATTTGTTTACATAAATAAGGATATCTAGCTGCAGTGTTAAATCTCCGTTTTGTATAACTGTAGTCCCCTCGTGTGTATTTGTTAATGTCAGACGCTCTCTGTATTGTTACTGATTGTCATTCCAGTCTATTCAATGTTATCAACTTAGTACTTCGCTGAGTGTCCCCTAGCATATATCTTTACGGTGATGATTAAAGGTTTTAGTAGCATTATATTATTGGTTTCATTTTGAGTTCCCACAATTTCAAAGTTGATCGAATGATAGGCAGGAAAATTAATTAAACGTTGTCTCATATTACATTTTCTACACTAATATTATAAAGAGGAAAACTTTGTTTGTTTGTTTGTTTGGTTGTAATGAATAGGCTTAAAAACTACTGGACCGTTTTTAAAAATTCTTTCACCATTCGAAAGCTACATTATCCACGAGTAACATAGGATATATTTTATCCCCGTACTCCCACGGGAACGGGAATTACGCGGGTGAAACCGCGTGACGTCCGCTAGTATTGCATAAAGTAGGAGATGGAATATAATTATGTATTTATCTGTGTAATGAGACTGTCCTACAAGTTAATCGTACTCTGCGCCGATAGTGATGCTGATATCCCCAGGCAGCACATTCGTCTTGTGATACCAGCGATTTGTATCCACCACCACTGCAACCAGATAAGGAATATTATTGAACCAAACCAAAGCATTCAAAACTGAAGTCTCTTGGGCATATACACAGTGATATCAGGAAATAAATAAAGAGCAAGATTATATTCATCTCTGTCAGACTAGACTGACAATATTGTCAAAGTCCACCAAGCGGAAAAGTCGCGCACCCTTTTATGTCATTGAATAAAGGGCTGAATCAGCTGAAGTAAGTATGAAATTCGATCGCGCGTACTCAAGGATGCCCGAGCGACCACTTTGATGGTCATGGAGTGACCATACCTACTTGGTGACGCGCAATCGGCTTGAGCCGGTCAGAAAGAGTTACATAGTATGCAAAATCGTTCGACCCGCATGGAATGACGTCGTTTTACACCCATTCCGTGCTGCGGCCGGCATAATACTTACAAATCTCTCCAGGAGCCACGGTGAACGTGATCCATCGACACTGGTACAGGCACTCCGGCGGCGGCGCCAGCTGCCACTGCTTGTGTCCGCGCACTTGCGCCTGCCACGACATGTGCTTCACTGAGTCCACCTGAATACAAACATACTTCATTCAATTACCATTAAAAAAGCTTGCGTAAGTAGGTAATAATTACATTTTATTTACATACATAAAATAGGTAGGGGCAACTGACTCCTGGTAGCTGGTAGTGGGTGAGGATTAAGGGGTGACCACATTTTTCATCGCGTAATCTGATATCGGTTTGAGCCGATCTCGGTCAGTGGGTCGTCTTAGGGGCGGAATTTTTTTCCGGGGTTGCGGGCCTGTTCGAAAGAGATACCGCGGCCCCGGAACATAAAGGGCGAGGAAGGAACATGGATGGGTTTTAGTCAGTAAGAGTCTGACACTCCCTCCCGCTCCGCCCAGAGTGGGAGAAGTCATTTGATGATTTCCCATCACAAAAAAAAAAAAAAAAAAGTGGCGGGATTTTTAGGAGTTGGAGTAAACACTTAGGGGCACTATGAGCAGCAAAGAAAACCAAAAAAAAAACATTAAAAAACTTTTTGGGACAGTCAATTTTCTTAAAAATTCACAGGGACTTTTTTCTTTTTGAATATTTTGAAAAATTATCAAATTCTTCAAAATGATTCAAATTGCTATCGAAGTTTTTACAATTTTATTACAGTAGGTATCAGGTTGACCTTGACCATAGAAACCGTTTAGGTTCAGTCCACACTGACCACACTTGTCAAAGACTACAATATATATATTGTCGTCTAACTAAACAGTCATAATTATACCCAAATTAGACGTTTCGTGTCGCACCGCTCGCAGCGGCGGCGCCGAAGCAGCACAGAGTATAATAATCACTGAAGGAGTGCGTTTGTCGTACTGCGTATGGACGTTCGTTTGTTTTCGTACGAAGTGGGAGGTGCGATGTCGCTGCGGTACTGACGGCGTACGTCTAGGTACATTATATTAAGTACATCACTATTCGGAACTATTTTGGAAAATCGAAGTTAAATCAACCATCTCTGAATTTTCAGTGATTTGGAGGGGTCTAGGACCCTGAGACCCCCTCCCTCCCCTTAACATCGTGCCTGGCTCTTACTCAAGCGGATTCCGCGTCGATGCGATAAGTGTCAGATACGTCACAGTCATAGTCACAACACGGTACTCCGTGGTTTCCCATATAAATGGCTTCCTATTCTATTATTAGATATCTTACTCACATGCATATGAGCACCCTGCCCCGGTCCGCCCATGAAGATCCAATCAACCATATCGCTTTCAGCAGTCCTAGGCAAGAAGTACGGTCTGTCGTAGTAACTCCTCAACTTCCTGGTCTCCTGGTCGTAGCAAGTGCTCCAGCCGACGTACCAAGGCTGCCCAGACAGGTTAGCTCTAGCTTCTTCCATACTGAACACTTCTTGGAGTGAGTTTAGACCGGATTTATATGCAAAGTAGAAACAGTCGTTGATTTGTTGCCCCATTTTACCGTCGTTGTAGAAGTCTGCGAAGAACTTGAAGTCGAATTCCTGTGGGTTTGAAAATGTGTATTTGTAATCCTAATGATGTCCAAATCCCATGGGATGAAATAGTATCCATGAGTGGCGGCGCGATGACTTAAATATCCTTCAAGGCGCGTGTCGCCTTACCCTCTTGCCCAGTGGCTCATTCATATATTTTTCATCCCCCCATCTCGGAAAGAGTATTTTTGCTCTTCGATATCTGAGTGCAAAAGCCGGTTTTATCGTCTTGAGGGTAAAGTAAATTTGAATTTAGAACATCGTGTGCACTAAGCATGTGAATTCAAAACATCATTAAACCTATTTACTTTAACATCTATGGTGCCGAATTTATCACACAATTTTTATTTTTTAAGAACTCAGACTCGGAACATTCTTGGTGTATTTTTAATGTTTTGCGCGCGCCATTTTCTTTTCACGTCATACTCGTATGTTTGTTAACACCTTAGGTTAAAAACAAGGAATCCAACTTGAAAACAAGTGAAAAACCTAAAATGACCACTCATTATCTAGCGACGAGGAAGTTTATTTGACGCCATCAGAATTAACTGAATTTGTTAATTTGTTTTTTTGCGTTTATTCATTTCCTCGCTGAGGTGGGATGAAATGTTACCTGTTGCACTTGAGTGCAAAGATTTTTCACCTCGTGCTCTTTTGATTCCCTCGCTAACGCTCAATATTCTAAGATTTGAATCACTCGCTGCGCTCGTGACTTAATTTTAGAATCTTTCGCTTGCTCGGTCATCAAAATTCAGCACGCGGTTAAAAAGCAACTTTGCACTCTTGTATAAAAATAACTATTAATCAAGGTATTTAGAGGTAATTATAAAAAGTTCTCGTGCAGAAGATGAGGAAAATGTTAAACAATGGCGTTAGACCGATGTGGTCGGACTTCACAGATGTTTTCCTAGGTCGTTAATTGTAAACCGGAATAGTTAGAAAGTAAAAAGTCCTGTGAAGGTGACAGTGAGGTGTACGTAGATAAACACCCATACTGCAGTAATATGGATTTTTCAACTGATACTAAGTAATGACGTTGTTTTGTATTTACCTACTCGTAAAAACAAAAATATCTACGTACTTTCAGCGCCTTCCATCCCTGCGTAGCATCAGTAACAATGACCGGTGTGGTGCTGTACGCATACTGGTCCTCAAACTCTTCGGCAGTGATGTTCGTGAGGCGCACCACGTCATTCACCCCCACGCACATGGAGCAGTCCTCTGGTGGACGGAACACCGACTTCGAGAACGATGGTAGTTCCAATATGCAACTCTGAAAGGTATGGAAGGTAGGAAATATATAGGTATATAGTATAATGTTCTTGAGCCTATACGATCTCCGGCCACCATATTGCGGAAAGTCCTTTAACCTCCTCCTCATTTATACGTGGCTATGTCGTCGTTCTACCAGGCAGGCCCAAAGAGGTAGCATGTAGTATTGTATAGTGTTTACAAGTTCCAATCGGGTTTCTATCGAAGGATGCGCGCCGGTCGTGGGATCGACCAGACAAAACCGTCACACAGTGCGCCGTCCGATAGGTCCTACATATAATAAGGTGGGCTTATCGGGTCAGTCGAGGTGCATGAGTATCTCCCGAACCCTCGACTTATGGCTGCGGTAGGAAGGAACTGTGTGGTTTAAGTCGGAATAGGGGTTCGAAGAACACACCATATCCCTCTGTATGTCTGTACTCTCTCTTGCTAGACGGATGGTATCAATGAGGATTACACTACGGCAAAAAATAAAGGAGGGTACTTACTCTACTGCCAAGCAGCTCAGTATAAACCCACCGTGTACTGATTAGACAAACGAAGATGATAGCCGCAGACCACCAAACATAACCCGCTGGTTTCACACCGAAAACTTTGTTTTCACTGTTTCTAGGAATATCAAGACGCGAAATATACGAATTACTAAGTTTCAAACTGTCGATTTTATTGATAATCTTCAAAACTTTCATTTCAGCCGTCTTGTAAGTTTTCGCGCAAGTTTTAGAGCGGATAGCTTGACTCATTGTGACGTGTTGAGCGTCCCGGTAGAGAATGAAAGGGGTTAGTCGCATCCCAAACGTTTTTATAGGGTTGGAAATTACTTTGAGCTTGAGCGATTACAATCGGATTTATAGAGAGTTCCTAAAATAGAATATTTTAAACCTATCTGGATATTGTAGTGAGTTGTTCGCTAAGAAGCCTATACAGGGTTCTTGGCGCGTGTAAGCAGGGCTGGTGACTTAGCACCTGCTGACTTTTTCAGCTAAATTTATTTTTTGAACAGGCGTCAATAACACAACAGTGGCGTTGTGTGATTCAGAGATTAGCGATGGTTGGGAATGGATTATAAAACAAAAATCAATAAAAATTAAAATAGCTAGGTACCTAATTAAACAGGTGGTGGGTGGTGCTTATTTTCATCTATACTTAATATTATAAAGCAGAAGAGTTTCTATTCTTATATTTTATTTTAGTTTTAAATATTTTCGTACCTATTTGTTTTCTGTTATTGCACCTACTGTGTATTGTCTCTGCATCACCCTAAGGTAGACTGGTAGAAAATGCCCAAGGCATTAAGTCCGCCTTTGAACAGTTTTACTTGTGCATAAAGTTTTAATAAATAAATAAATAAATAAGAGTTTGTTTGTTTGGTTGAACGCGCTAATCTCAGTTCAAATTGAAAAATTATTTTTGTGTTGGATAGTCCATTTATTGAGGAAGGCTTTAGGCTATATAACATCGTGCTACGGCCATGAGGAGCGGAGCAGGAATGAAAAATGTTGCAAAAACGGGGATTCTTTTTTCCTTTCGTTTTTCTCTCTTATGTGACGCAGACGAAGTTGCGTGGGTCAGCTAGTATTAACATATTCTAGTACATAAATCTACTACCTCCCCAAATTTTTTACAGTTTTTGTAAGAGCCACTCTATGTGTGTCCCGTTGTATGGGATAAGTAATGCGTTGTGGGTGCAATAGGTATGAAATTGGAATTCATTATCGGGCGCGGAACAGCAACTGTGTCCTCGTTACACGCCTCATGCTTGCGGTGACACGATGGCGACGAAGCTTTTATCGGATAGGTACCTACTCTTTAGTGAATGAACGAATGAATTTTGTAATCGCCAACCCAAACACTAAATATGCTGAAGAATATAAGATAAAATACCAACCTTGTGTTTCGTTTGAATATCACAAACTGCAAAATAATGTGTGTTTTTAACCGACTTCTAAAAATGGAGGAGGTTCTCAATTCGGATGTTTCGTTTTTTTTTTATGTTTGTTCGCGCATAATTCCGTCGTTTGCCATCCGATTTGAAAATTTATTTTATTTGTTGAAAAGGGTAGTACTTTGCAAATGGTCCCACAGCCACCAAGTCGAGGGAACTGTTCAAATTTTACCGATAGGATAATGTAGGTGCAGCGATTTTGGTATTTTCTACAACAAGTGAAGCATTTGCGTTTGCTAAGAAACATTTTAACTATCAGATCTGATGATGAAGCCAAGAGTCACGGAACTTCATAATGAGACAATGCATCCTAGTCGTGTTTGGGCTTGTTGTAATTGTACGGTTTACACTTTCCGTGTACACCAAGCACATGTGAACCACTAAAAATGAAAAATAAAAACTTTTTTGCAAAAAAAAACCTAAAATAAATAAACTATTACAAACATATTATTTGCAGTTGGTACAATAGCCGTTACATGGGATCGAACAGCAAACTTTGTCCTTTAAAAGTTTGGAAGGAAACCTTATTGGTTGCGCGAGTCCGACTCGTTCTTGGCCGGTATTTTTTTGTGAATTTCACATATTTGTGAAAAGGGGTTCGGGCGTTTTGGTACTTAGGACCAACTTAGGTCGACATTATGACACGCGGGGTTGCGATAGTCGTTGAGAGGATCCGGCAACTGGGTCTCGAGGTGGCATTGCACAAGTCCGAGGCCATGTGATTTCATGGGCCTCGGAATGCCACCGTCGGGATCCACACTGATGGTAGGAGGGGTATCCATCGGCGTCTTGTCGACGTTGAACATGGAGTGGTTTTATAGTTTATCCCGTAAGTACCTACTCTAAGTGTAGTGAAAACCGTGAAAGTCTAAAACAGTGCCTACTGACTTTTTGTTTTTGAATACATACTTATTATACATATAAACATCCATGACTCGGAAACAAATGTCCTGCTCATCACACAAACATTTGCTCCTACCGGGATTCGAACCCAGAACCCTATGAACGTAAGGCAGCTTCACTACCGCCACGCCATTCGAGTCGTCGCCGTCGAGTTGAATCGTACATCGATGGATCATCATCTTCCTGCCCTTGTCCCATTTTATTTGGGGTCGGCGCAACACGTTTTCTTCTTCCATTCTCCCCTGTTAGACGTCACGGCATCATTTACTCCTTTCTCTTTCATATCAGTCTTTACACAATCCATCCATCTTTTCTTTGGCCTTCCTCTCCCCCTCCATCCATCAATACTTATGTCCATCACTCTTTTAGTCACATGCGTTTCATCCCTCCTCATTACATGTCCATACCAAGCCAAACGACTTCCTTTCAATTTTTCAGTAACAGGTGCCACTTTCAAACTTCCTCTAATATATTCATTTCTTACTTTATCCATTCTTGTCACTCCACACATCCACCTCAACATTCTCATCTCCGCTACATGCAATCGTTTTTCATCCATCTTCTTCACAGCCCAGCATTCTGATCCATACAATACGACAGGTCTAATCACGGACTTGTAGATTTTCCCCTTTAACTTGAGGGGCATCCGTGGGTCGCAAGTTGTTCCAGTGACCTGTCGCCATTTCATCCATCCTGAGTTGATCCGGTGCGTTACGTCCCGGTCTACTTCGCCATTTCCCTGAATAAGCGACCCAAGGTACCGAAAATCGGAGCAGACCGGTATGGGCGTTCCGGCAAGGGTTATGGGCACAGGACTGGAGAGACCGCCGAAATCACAAAACAAGTATTCCGTTTTGGTTCTACTTAATTTCAGGCCAACATTCTCCAGTCTTTGCCACCACACCTCCAATCTGCTCTGGACCTCTAGGCCACTCTCGGCAACTAGCACAATGTCGTCGGCAAAGAGCATGCACCAGGGAGCCTCTTCCTGGATGTCGAACGTAAGAGCGTCCATTATCATAAGGAAGAGGTAAGGGCTTAGAGCCGACCCTTGGTGCAAGCCGACTGAAACATTGAAGCTGCCGGTAGTGCCTGCTGTAGACCGTATTTGAGTTCTACATCGACTATACATAGTACGGATCAACTGCACATACTTCCCAGGCACACTTTTCTCCTTAAGGGCCCACCACAAAACCTCACGTGGTACCCGGTCGTATGCCTTTTCGAGGTCGATAAACACCATGTGCAAGTTTTTATGTGCACCTCTATATTTTTCGCACAGCTGGCGGATAGCAAATATGGCATCCGTCGTTCCCCGACCAGGCATAAAACCGAATTGGTTCTGTGAAATTTCACTCTCTTCTCTCAGTCGCCTTTCAATAACTTTTTCCCAAACTTTCATACTATGTGACATTAGCTTTATTCCTCTATAATTGTTACACTCCAGCACATCACCTTTGTTTTTGAAAATGGGCACCAGCAAACTGTTACACCATTCTTCAGGTATGGCTTCTTCCAGCAACAATTTATTGAAGAATAAAGCTAACCACGTCCATCCGTCCATCCGCAATAACTTCCATACTTCAACCGGTATTCCGTCCGGTCCTAACGCTTTACCATTCTTCATTCCATTTACTGCAATCCTTACTTCATCCACGCTAACCTTTCTCACTAATCCCTCATTCACTGGTTTATTTTCGAGTACCCCACTCCAGTAATTCTCCTCATTCATTAGTCTTTCAAAGTAACCCTTCCATCTATCCTTAATTTTCTCATCATCCGAAATAACCATTCCAGCTTCGTCTTTTACGCATTTGACCTGACAAACATCCTTCGCCTTTCTCTCTCTAGCTCTAGCAAGCCGGTATAGGTGTTTTTGGCCTGCTGGACTATCCAGTGTGTCATAGAGTTTATTCTGGGCGTTTGCTCTCGCTATAGCCACAGACCTCTTAGCCATTTTCTTGAGAGCATCATACTCACGCTTCTTTTCAGCTTTCAAACTAGCACTCTCATTTCCAACACTCTGCCATTCTTTGAACTTCTTCTTTTTATCCTTCAGCACATTCTGTATCTCTGGCGACCACCACCATGTATCCCGGTCTATCGTGCCCTTTCCTTTCGTCTCTCCCAAAATACCTTTTGCTGCGCTCCTTATACACCGAGCCATCTCATTCCAACATTCATTTACACTTTGATCATTCATGTCACCCATCTCTATCATTTTATCCACCACTCGTTCTATTAATTTCTTCGCACAATCATACTTCTCTAGCATATGCCATTTTATTTTAGAGGGAGGTCGCTCTTTTTGTTTAATAAGCCTTATTTGAACGACTACTTCCATAACCAGGAGTCTATGTTGTGAGACCAAGTCTTCTCCCGGTAGCACTTTGCAGTCTTTGATGTGCTTAAGGTTGTTGCGTCTGACGAGGAAGTAGTCGATTTGTGTGTTATGCAAACCACTTTTATAAGTTACAAGATGTCAATCGTACATCGATGGATATGTCACCGTAAAATTGTCAAATACGTTATATTGTAATATCTCTAGCGATATTGTAAACTCTCGAATTATTGTCAAACGAACATACTGCTTACAATAAAACGCATTATGTTTCGTGAAATGCATGCGATGGTAGTCAACTCACGCGGTGTGGAGGGAAGGAGGGGTCTCCCTTGCCCAGTGGTACCACTCTCATGAAAAGATACTGTACCATTTCTGAGAAATACCTATTAATTTAACCTAACCTTAAAACACTTTATATTCTCCTAAAAAGCGTTGTCAAACGTCTACGAGAATACACCTTTCTAACGATATAACGCTTTATTTTTCGGTAGAATGCGTTGGAATTCAACTCGCATCGTGTGCTGGAGGGAGAGGCAAGGAGGGGTCCCCCTTGCCCCATGGTACCACTCTCATGATAAGATAATGTACCATTCCTAAGAAATACCGATTAATATAACCTAACCTTAAAACACTATAAATTCCCCTAAAAAGCGTAGTCGGCGGAGCCCCGCCTCGCGGGGCCCCTATTTCCGAGTGCAGGGTTTAAAGGAACCTAACGGGGTGTGCCCCAAGTCCCGATTATGGGGGCAGAGATACTTCCGTATGTTCAGTTGACAATAATTCGAGAGTTTACAATATCGCTAGAGAGAAACACGTTATATTGTAATATAACGTGTTTGACAATTTTATGGTGACCGATATAGGTCTCTTCAAGCGGAAAAAAAAGTTATAATTATAGAAAAACGTTATTCTATTGGGTTACATTTGGATTTTTTGTCCGATTAGAGATATCGGCTTATAAAATAATGTGTTTTCAGTACGCCAAAGATCAATAAAATACGTATTGTATAGTGATTACTAAGCGGAAATGTTTAAGTTTTTCTTTTAGAAACTTGTGGCTAAATAATAACAGCCGCTGGAGTCGATCTTTAGGTTAAGCTGTGCTTGCCTAGGTTGGTCTGTGGATAGGTGACCACCCATACCAAGTTCCCACCGTGCCTCGGAATGCACGTTAAGTTGTTGGTCCCGGCTGTCATTTGTTTATCTTTTACGGTTAGTTAGTTAGTCAGTGGCCCAAAAAGTCTGACAAACAGTGTTACCAAGGGGTATCATCGGTATTATCCAGTACTAACACGTTCGTGTTCCACGCACGCTTCAAAGAGATGTCAGCGGAAAGGAAGGAGTCAGGGGCAAAGGCTGATGCCTGGCGAGGGCTGCGGGACTGTTCGAAAGAGATACCGCGGCAGGCCCCTTATTCACAACCATTCGATACGTTTCCGTGTCGGTAGGGATCCGTATTCGACTATCTCATTTCCGAACCGAAGAACTGTCAAAACGCTATTCACAGATCCGAACGGATGCGCTTTTTTCTATCCGAATGAGATAGTGTTTATGGGGAACGCTAGAAAATGGTAGTAAATAGATAATCGTGGTAGAAAACTTAAGATAGTAATTAAAATTGGTTTATTTGAATATTTCGTTCCGTTTAATTAGGGAATATACAGCTAGTAACTTAATAGACAGCAACGATACAAAATTATTTTATTATTTTACTAAAATTAACTAAAAAATATCAGTTTTCGAATAAACCTGCTTTGTAAACAGCCGTCTATGAAATTGCCAAAGCAGAAAAATTGTTTTTTTTTTAATTAACACTATAGTTTTCTGTTTTCTTAAAAGGAAAAATTACTAAGTATTTGATATCAGTTTGTTAACTAAAATCTATAACGAATGTTACATTTCTGTAAACACATAGATTTTATGTAAATGCGGATACATAATTAAAATTCGGTCAATAAAACAACTAATAAAACACAAACAACACCAGACAATAATAAAAATTCATTAACTTACTTCAGGCAGTGTTTAAAAAGTTAAGTATTTTAATTTTACTGAAATAAGCTAGAAATTTGGTTTATTTCTTCGTTAAAATTTTGTTCGATATGACTCCCGATAGCAAACAGCTGTCGGAAAGATTCGAGTCTTCTTATCGAATTGAACTGTCAAAATTATTCGTTTTCGGATTTGTGAATAGCGTTTGAAGGACATCTTCGATATCTGAGACGTTCGATTCGGTTCGGAAGCGAGTCGAATGGTTGTGAATAAGGGGCCTGGAACACAAAGGGTTAATCCCAAAATGATTTAAAATTTGAGGTAACACGCGTATTCCGATCGGACAACATATTATCAGGTCAAACGCCATACTTATTCCGCGTGGTCTATGAAAATATACCTTTCTAACGATAAAACGCTTTATTTTTCGGTAGATTGTAATCTATCGAAGTGAAACCGTTATTGTGAAATGTATGCGACGGAAGTATCTCTACCGCCATAATCGGGACTTGGGGCACCCCCACGTTAGGTTCCTTTAAACCTTGGTCGGTCGGTTACGTTTTTTAGGGAATATAAATTGTTTTGAGGTTAGAGTACCTATATTTATCGGTATTTTTCAGGAATGGTACATTATCTTTTCATGAGAGTGGTACCATGGGGCAAGGGGGACCCCTCCTTGCCTCCCCCTCCTGCACACGATGCGAGTTGAATTCCAACGCATTCTACCGAAAAATAAAGCGTTATATCGTTAGAAAGGTGTATTCTCGTAGACGTTTGACAATCTTTGGAAAGTTTACTTTCTCTCTAGTTATTTTACAATCTAACGTGTTTGACAATTTTACGGTTACATTTACAAGATAATGAACCATTTTCCGTTTCCGTGTTCTCAGCTGTTTTAGCTTGTCATGTTACGTCATTGTCAAAACTAAATGTCATCTCCAGCGTTGCCAGACCGTACCAAAAAGTACGGTTTTCCGTACTATTCATCACACAATCGTACCACAACCGTACCTCAGTGTAGTCCGTACCTTTTTCGTACCTTTTCTATAATAGTGATTTATTTTCACTACAAAGGGTAAAAAAATATAAACTCGATAAAAATAAGCTCGTGGTAAGTTAAATTATTATTTTACGATTACAGTCCGTCGAGAAAGTAATAGAAAATAATGAGACTCATACGTTCTTCAACTTTCTGTCACATTTGATACTAAAATATGGACACAAAGTACTATCTTAGTTCCTAAAACATTATTTTTATAATTTTTTTGACAAACAACTTGCTTACGCTGTAGAATATGAGTAGACTATAGCATTTATATTTTATAAAATTCTAGCAAAACCGTACGGGTCGGAATACTTCTGCTAGAACTAGATCAGTTTTTTTTCTTCGAGTTGCGATTGATTCGAACTTCGATTTACAAAGTCTTTTTAGACCTAAAAATATCAAATTACATCAAAATTTTACCGCTATCAACTAAACAAAATTATTGTAATTTCGTCACAAGCTTCTGACAGGTGCGTAAACAACAGAATTATGCACACTTGTTTAAAACAACAAAATAAAACAATACTTTTTGCTCCTTTAAATATAGAGAATAATTATATACCGCTTCATATCTGAACTTCCTCATCACATTATTCCTATGATAAATTATTATCAAAAATAGTATATTTTATAACGAGGGACTAAACGAAGCCATTATACCTATACCCGAGGTGGTTTGACTCCCGAGCTTGCGAGGGAGGTAATGAAAGCGAGGGTATATTATATTGGCGTTTAGTCTCGAGGTGCAAACTGTACGTTTCACTTCGAGTGCGAGAAAAATAGTCATTTAAAACTGAACAAATTTACACTCGACAAAAATTCTGAACTGAGCGATCAGTTTTTTCTTCTATCAGGTCAGTCACAGACTAACCATTGAAAACACAACACAAACTCCCAACATTTTTGCAATGAAAATGATCCACACTCCACAGATAATTAGTACCTACATTACTGCAGCGGCTAGCAACAGTGGCATTGCTTTTCAAAATCAACGATGCACACAAACAACCATAAATTTTTCTCGCGTTGAAGAGTTCATTTGTTTTTTTTTTCAATAAACCGCTTTCTATTTGCATGCCAATTCGACATTTTAATAAAACCTTTGATAAGTTACTCTTTTGTGACCATGTTTCAGAGTAAAAGATCGTTCCATTTTTAAATTACTTTTTACTCCCTAGAGAATAAACGGTCACTTTAATCCCGCTTCGTAGGGCTATAACGGCGTACTTTTAGAGCATGAGAAGTGAAAAAATAATTAATCATTGCATGATTAACGAATTTAATGACTTTACTTCATTCTATAATTGATTTACAAATGAATTTGTTCGATGTTGGCAATCGGTAATAATGTTCTACTTTACCATATATTTGAATATTCGATTCCCTATCGCTTTTATTTCAACCTATGGTCGCAGACAGCCAAAAGGAAGAAGAAAAAAAACAAAAAAATACTGATCTAGTTCTTGCAGAAGTATCCCGACTCAACCGTACCTTGAAGTTAAAAACCGTACCTTTTCAGAAAGCCGGCCGTACTTTTTTGGGAAATCATACTGGCAACACTGGTCATCTCTTAGTTAAATGTCAAAACAAGCAAAACAAATTAACAAACGCTGTGGTGGAAAGAAAAGAGATTGATTAAGTTTTATAGTTTTCTTAAAGATTTTGTGTATTTAATCATGGCTGCTATACTGGGTGGAGGGCTAGGGGGCCTCTCTACAGGTTACTATTTACTTAAAAATAATATCAACAGCAAAAATCAATTAAAATTGTTTCTCTTTGAAGCGACCAGTTACTGCGGCGGGTGGATCAAATCTATTCGCACCAAGGACTATATATTCGAACAAGGGCCGAGAACTATCAGACCGAAGGGCGTGCCCGGACTGAACACCCTAAATATGATGCAAGATCTAGGTCTGAGCGAGCATATCGCGCCCATCACACCAGACCACCCGGCGGCCAAGAACAGAATGATTTACGTGCGCAACAACCTACACGTTCTACCTTCTAATTTAATTAGTGTCTTCAAGAAGAACCAGCCGTTCTCAAAGCCCCTGATTTATGCACTGTTTAATGATATAAAGTCACCTTACAAAGAACTACAGGACGATTCAATTTACAATTTTGTTGAGAGACGTTTTGGTAAAGAAATAGCAGACTACGCCATCTCGCCGATGATATGTGGGATCTGTGCTGGAGACGCAAAGGAAATATCTGTTAAGTTTCTCATGAAAACGTTATTTGAGTATGAACAAACACATGGTGGAGTTATAAAAGGGATGATGAAGTCTATATTCCAATCGAAATCTGATTCAGATATGGATCTAAGTGAGTTAGCTAAGCGATCTCAAGACGAGAAATGGAATGTGTACACAATCAAAGGTGGGCTAGAAACTTTTCCTGATAAGTTACAAAGCCATTTGATAGAGAATAATGTGAAAGTTAATGTGAATTCAAAAATTGAAGAAATAGTATTTATAGATCCAAGTTCTGCAGCATTGACAACTTCAAATGGAGATACATTATTAACAACTCATGTCTATTCGTCACTGCCAGCCTATTCTCTTGCCAAGTTAGTGGAGCTGCAACATCCAGAGCTAGCACAGAATTTATACAAAATTCCATTTGTAACTGTTGGTATAGTTAACTTATATTTTGATGAAGCAGAACCACTTATTCAACCTGCATTTGGGTTCCTCGTGCCACCTATTGAGAACTCTCCTATCTTAGGAGTAGTTTTTGACTCTTGTTGTATACCAGATCAAAACGGAACTGTTTTAACTGTGATGCTCGGAGGTAAATGGTTTACGGAAAAGTTTGGAGATGATGTCACTGAGGGAACATTATTAGGAATAGCTATGCGTGAGATAGGGAAGATATTGAATATAAAAATTAGGCCTACTGCCTCAAATGTGAGTATTTTAAAAAAGTGCATCCCTCAGTACGTGGTAGGTCACTATGAGAGGATTGATAGTATTCGTGACTACATACTGACACACAATCTTCCATTATCTCTAGTTGGTTGTAGTTATGATGGTGTAGGCATGAATGATGTCATTTACTCGGCTAAGAGACAAGTTGAAGAAAGTCCTTGCATAGGGTAAGCAACTATTGTGACAATGTTTTAACATAAGAAAGTATGTAGTAGCAGGATTTGAGCAGTTTCCACAATATTGAGCATTTATTTTTTATGTTGTTTGGTAATAAATGGATTTATTCAGTTTATTGTTGTTTTTTTTTTATGTACCTACATACATTTTTTGTCTCCAAATTCTATGCAGTTGCATTGCAAAGTGCCCCAAATGTGTTCGACTCTTAATGGAGTTGGTAGTAAGTATTTATACAACATTATTTTTTGTTTATACTAAACCCGAAAAGCTGGTCCCTATATTTTGACGAGTTATGCGAACATAAATGTAGGGAACAGCTGATTTTTTTTTCGCGATTTTAAGGTTCGTCCCATAGAAAAAGTTGTTCAAAATGATGAGTACAATGACCCCTTTTCGGGTTTAGTGTAAACAAAAAATAACCCTGTATATGTGTAAGTACAGTGATAAACAGTAGTTTGGAAAACACCAAAACAAAATCCATGTTCAAAATATTTTATTTCAGCTTAACATATCCAACCAAGATAATACTTGCTATAGAATGTTATAAAAAATGTGCAAACTTACATAAGCTAATGGTTATACACACAATTACATAATGAGAACTTCTTAACCTAATATAATATCTTACTTTATTTAGAGCCTACGAAATAAATAACTAATTAAAATCTCAAAACACTTGAAATTTCATGAATAATTTCATTTAGTTTCTAAAAGCAAAGTATAGGCACATTTGACTGTGTATCTAGTATTATAATATTATCTGTACTAGCCGCTCTATGCATTCATATGTAAAATATTCGATATTATACATACTATATACAATTTATGTCTTAGTATTCGTTATTTCAGTAATATTAAGTTCTATAGTTGCCGCCAGTTTAGTTAGCAATAGCGGTCATTTGATTGACCTACATTTATTTAAGTTCTTAAGGGGGAAGCGTCAGGGTAACCTGCGAAATTCATATTTTTTCACGTTTTTTGCAATTTGCAGGCCTGTGGCAGGTTGTATGAAGTTGTAAATATCGTTCGCGACTGTAAGACGTATGTAGTTACAGAATTATGATCATCGAAATCGTCAATACAACCCTCCAAGCTCACATAAGTATAGGAACTACTTTGACCTTGCAATAATCGTTCATCGACTTTTATGAACTTAGAGGGTTGTACGGATGATTTTGATGGTTATAATTCTGTAACTACATACAGTTTACAGTCGCGAACGATCTTTCCAACTTCATACAACCTGCTGCTGGCCGGCAAATTGCAAAAAAGTAGGAAAATTTGAATTTCGCGGCCTACCCAGACGCTTTCACCTTAACTTTGAATCCAAAAATAAGCCTGTTCAAGTCTTGAATCGTCATCTATCGTAGCTTTAATATTATTTCTAATGGAGAAGAGATATTAGGGAAAAGGCAACAACTGCATGACTGCTATTTTGATCCTGCCAGTAACTATAGCCATTGTAATGCTAGTAATATTAATGACCAGTAACTATTAATATGTCATGTTCACTGTTGTTTTGAATCGATGTGACGAATTAAAAATTTAACACTGCTTGGAAGCCATACTTAAAGCTACATTTTATACGGCAAGCACATAACTATATTCTGCTGTTAATTATTCAAACAGCCTAGGTGGAATTTTGAAATTTCCAATTTACTAATCAATCTTGTATGTTAATAAACTCTTTGCAAACAAACTTAGATATGAGTTAGTTGCCACATTGGGGTCAACATTGATATTAAGTTTTTTTATTAGTTATTTCACAATGATCATGAATATTTAAACAAAAGTCAATGATCTGGTTTTTTCTAGATCATTGGTTCACAAAGTTCGTATGTCTTTTCAGATTGTCTGTATATACAGATAGCAATGTACAGTAAAGCTTATTAAACTTACTAACTAACAATATAACTCATAAATTGCACACACAATTAACAAAACTAATTCGGTAGCCACAACTCAAGCCAGTCTGAATGCAAATATAAATAAACTATATTAATGTTCCGTATATATATATATATATTTTCTTCCAACTATGCTTTAATTTCATCATAATCACACTAAAAACTCAGTACAAAGCGAGTTTTTAATGCTCTAGAGCAATAATCATGTATGAAATTTCATTATTGCACAGTTTATTTTCTAATCGCACCAAAAGGTGCCAATCTCAATGGATTAGCTCTGTTCAGCCAGCCGATATAAATACTTTTTCATCCCATCTATTCGAAAAAGACGACTTGGTTCGCCTTTAAGTGCACCCAAAGGTGGTGTTTTCTATAAGAAACTTTTAGCGGGCAGTAATGAGTTTTTAATCCTCTTTATAAGTGCGCCGCAATTATCTTTGCCGCGCACTTTTTGAATTTGGAACATCTTGTGTTCAGCGCCCAAGAAATCGAACGCAAATATTGTTTGAATAAAGACTGGCTGGTGCGACGGCCCATAGTAGCGCCGCGCGCCGGCTGAATACAAAAAAAAAAAGAAATAAAATTAAAAACGCGCGAACTATAGCCCGCGTTTTCGTCAATTTTCACGGATTGATAGAAATTCATGATTTTGTTTTGAAAAATGAGTTCTTCAAGTGACAGTGAAAGTATAGAATTAACTCCTGATAGTATTAGAACTGACGCAAGAAATGTGATGGATAATCTACTACCTGCAAAATCCCGGGAGAAATATATGAAAGCTTATGGTAATTTTATTGAATGGAGAAATTCAAGAGGCGCCAAGAATTTTTCAGAATCTTAGTTTTTGGCCTACTTCCAGTACTTAGCCAAAACTAAACAACCTTCCACACTTTGGAGTACCTACTCAATGCTAAAATCAACAGTCAGTTCTAATAACGACGTAAAACTGGACACATATTCGAAATTAATAGCGTATCTGAAGAGGATGTCTGATGGATTTAAACCTAAAAAATCCAAAGTGTTCTCAGTCAAAAACGTGGAGACTTTCCTTAATGAGGCACCCGACAACATCTTTCTTGCCGTAAAAGTAAGTAACTATGTATGTATATACCTATGGTGGATTAGTAAAGTATAACCAGTGTTTTAAAATGCGCATTTTATTGTAACCTGTACTTCGATAGATAGGTACTTGTCTTATTCACATTCGGTTTTGTTACAGGTGGCTTTAATTTTCGGAGTACATGGAGCTTGTCGTGGCAATGAACTTTTAAAAATAACTGTTGATGATGTCGAAAATCACTCGGATAATTTACTGTTAGTAAAGCTGACAGACACAAAAACAAAAATTGACCGATCCTTCGTAATCCGAGGAGAATACAAAACTATTGTACAGAAATACCTGGACCTGCGTCCTGCTGATATAAAGACCAATCGGTTTTTCATCCGTTATCAAAATGGCAAGTGCTTCAAACAAGTTATGGGAAAAAATAAAATTTCTTACATGCCACAAGAAATCGCTACTTATTTGAAGTTACCAGATATCAAGCTATATACAGGACATTGTTTTCGTCGCACTTCTGCTACCCTGTTGGCAGATTCTGGAGCGGACTTAACTGTTCTCAAGCGACATGGAGGATGGAAGTCGAGTGCTGTAGCAGAGGGATATATAGAAGATTCCATTGAGAACAAGGCGAAAACATGTGAACGCATCGTGGAAAACATTAAATTGCAACCTTCAGTTAATCCATCCATGCCACTGTCGCCGCGCCCATCTACATCCAAACAAAGAGATTCACCGTCACATTTTCCTCAAAATGAGCCACATTCTGACATTATTAATTCAAACACGCAGAATAAAATTAAATCTACAACAATCTCTATTCCTAATAAAACTGTAACAATTAATTTTCAAAATTGTGAAAATGTCTCAAATGTAAATATAAGTTTTTAGTTGTTTTATTATTAGATACTACTTAATTTCAATTTAGTTGTTACTCTGTTTCATTAAATATCAATATTACAATAAAATATGAGGCGCCTTTTATTTTCTCATAGTGGGTGATGAAAAGTAGAGTGTATCACTCGGGCGCAAAATATATTTTTGGCTCGGGCGACGTACTTTGAATCCCTCGCTACGTTCAGGATTCTACTAAAGAATCCCTCGCTACGCTCGGGATTCCACTCTAGAATCCCTCACTTCGCTCTGGATTCAAAAAAGCGCCCTCGCCGTAAAAATATTATTTTGCTCCCTTATGATACAATCTACTATTTTTTTACGAACGTATTATTTGTTTCTATCCTACTTGTTCCAAATTTAAAAAATGATTGCTGCTAACTCTGATTTAAAAATTAAAGAAGAACGGTCACGTCCCATATAAAAAAAACCCAGATCCGACAGAAAAGTGACATGTCTCAGGTTTTTATATTCGAAATCAATGGCTAACACCAAAATATTGCCTTATGTTTTTGTTCAGGGTTTACACTAAAAAAATACGAAATGCCTACTTATCTACACAATTCGTAAATATATGTAACTAAATGACGATAAATAGTTATGGGATGTATCCAGGAGACCTGGAGATACAGCTGTATTATATCATTTTTAAGTCCTAGTACAACATTCAACTTAGGTTTTTTTTTTTAAGGTGCTTTAGAATCATCTAATGAGGCGTCAACGAATTAGAGGAATAATCCGATCTGAATCATCGAATATGACGATTTTAATTAATCCTAAGTTGAGGGCGAATCCAGAAGGGCATGCTCTGACCCCAGTACCAGAGGCAAAAAGGAACGGGGTGGAATTTTTTAGTCAGTAAGAGTGTGACACGCCCTCTCGCTCCACCCAAGGGCGAGAGATGTCATTAGATGATTTTAAATCACCTTAAAAAAAAACCTAAGTTGAATGTTGTACTAGGAGTTCAAAAATTATATAATATAGCTGTATCTCTAGGTCTCCTGGATACATCCCATAACTATTTATCGTCATTTAGTTACATATATTTACGAATTGTGTAGATACGTAGGCATTTTGTATTTTTTTAGTGTAAAGCCTGAACAAAAACATAAGGCAATATTTTGGTGTTAGCCATTGATTTCGAATATAAAAACTATATAATATGATTATATAAATAATAACAAAAAAACTGAGGTATGTTACTTTTCTGTCGGGTCTGGGTTTTTTTTGCCTGTTCTTCTTAAAAAAAGTGATTTGGCGAGAACTTTGTTAATTTTGCTTGACAATATTTTGGAAACGTTAAAGTGTGATACTATCTGATTTTGAGTGCTTCGGCTTCGAATTAAAATGGAATCATCTAGCGACACATTAACTCCGGAAAACATTCCAAATGAAGCCGACAGTGTTATAGAAACTTCTATTTTAACTGTTTGATATGAGTTTCTTTTACCTACTATTCCTTTATGTAATAGTTGAACGAAAAGCAGATTATGCACCTCGCCTTAAGTAATTAATAAATTACTTTGTGCTCGATGCAATAATCTACTATTATAACATTAAATAATTACAATTATGATGCTTTTTTCTTGTTACTAAGTTGATAGAAAAATACATTTCAAACTTGCAATGTATCCTAGTCATTTTCTAGGTAATGCAGTGACAGAACAATATATTTAGTATTATAATAACAAGATTTCTAATAAGAGAACTTCACTCAGTTTATCATACGTTCGGCCTACAAAGTAAGTGTTGTGTCAACTGCACGTCCATGGCAAAGACATACATCAAGTAGTGCGCAGTTTCCTTGATCAATTTGAGTTGTTCAAGGTCCATATTGCAATGCACAGGCTTCACTCGGTTGCAACAATTATGCTTTCGAGAAACGCGTCTAGGATGTAGAGACTGTCATTATTCGCAAGCATCATTCCCTGGGTTTCGTTGAATTAGTGAAGTAGTAATGCTTCGACCTCTATTACGTAGAAGTAAGGGCAGTTTTCGTATGCTAAGTGTTGACCAATAAAATAAAGTGTAGATAAGTATAATCCTTGACTAGTTAGAGCTAACAGTGCCGAGGTCCAGTAGTACTGTAGTATACAGCGTGTGGTCCCTCGGCTGTGCAGCGGCGGCAGCAGGAGGCACAGTGTTGCGGTAGGAGTACTGCAGCGCCACGCGCGCCACACCCGGGGCTCCGCCCTCCGCCGTGTCGCGCGTCTGCACCTCCAGGCGGAGCGCTAGCTTGTTTGATTTGCGCCACATTATTATGCTGGAACAAATCGTTGCTTTTTATGGTTTCTATCTAGGTACAATATCATGGTGGTACTGTTACAGAGGGAGATGGCAAATGAGACTCATCATGTCTGCGTGTCCTCCTGCATAGTAGTGGTAATTTATGTCAGATCGCCGTCCCCTCGGACCAGGCAAGAGAGAATGCACCTGTATTATTTTGCGCATATTATAATATCTCCCGGAGGGCTATTCTTCGCTGAGTTTGGTCATCATGAAGTAAAAATATCAGAAGGCTTTTATGACTAGTTGATAGTTACCGGTCATCTTGACTAATGACCACCTCCTGCGTGTCCTCCTGCATAGTAGTGGTAATTTAAACGACTCTTGAACAAAGCGATATGAAAAAAAGATTTTCGTTTTGCACTTCACTATATTTGCACTGTGAAATAATGAACTCACAACAGATCAACAGATTCACAAATTAAATAAGTATGTGATAAGGTTGTAACAAAACAATGTTTTTAATTTTCTCCCCTAATATTAAGTACAACTAGCACTGGCTTTACGTGGTGAGCAGGAGAGTCGAATGGGGTCCCAGCAGTGGATACGAATATCGGCTGATTATACTGAAACTATTATGACTATCCTTTGTTTTGTGATCACGTTGACGTTTTGGGAATGTCTGAGTCTTTTCAAACGCAGTCGCATCTCTTATTCAAAAACCCTACACGCAATGCTCGTAAATACGTTATGTTTTCTAAACAAAATGATGCTAGGGTTCGTTTTAATGTTGCATCGTTATTCGTAATGATTATTGGGTATTTTATGATAGTTTTGAAGTTGCGTGTACATTGTTTTCCCCCAAATAGACGATTTGAAGTAAGAAAAGCTTTTCAGCTTCATCTCTTCGTGAAATAGTGGTTCACTTTTGTATGTAAATGAAGACGAGGGGTATCAGAGTTTGCCGGGCTGCGGGACTGTTCGAAACAGATACCGCGGCTCCGGAACGTAAAGGACTAGGAAGGAGCCTGGATGGTTTTTAGTAAGTAAAAGTTTGACACTCACTCCCGCTCCGCCCAGCGTGAGGAAAAACTAAAAAAGGGGTATATCAGAGTTGAAAACAGACTTTAGTACTTTAATAAATATTTAGCACATAAATAATTTGTTCAAAACAGGGCAGTTTTGTTCAGTAGCAGAGTCCAGATTTCGGGTTAGTGTCCGGTGGTTGGCAATAGGACTGCGCCCTTTTTTTTTCGGATGGGACACCATAAAATGACCCCACTCGCTCTGGGCGGAGCGGTGTCAGACTTTAGCCGACTGAAACCGCCTTAAAAATAACTGGAATAAAGGGTGTAAAACACCTCTTCGTGAAGCCGAAAGGCACTTGTTTTCCCCATCATTGTGATAATTTTTTTGTTCTACACCATTACTGGGAACTTTCCAGTTACAGAAATATGGGGGGTCAAAGTTACAACTTTTTGACAAGTTTTTATTTAAATACAAGTTTTTGTAAGATTTTGACTTTTAACACCTCCATGAGGACAATGTTTTAAGTGCGTTATATTGAGTTCTACCACAAAACATGATTTATAACCTCAAAAAAAAAGTTGATTCCCAGCAATATTTTTTCGTAAAGTTACTTAGTTTGATGTACAGAATGCTTGGTTAACGGATTTGTGATGAGGTGGTTTACACCCTGTGTAGGCCTGTCCTACCCTCGAGGATTAGGTACTTACTCATTAGTATCGTGTTGTGCGTCGTCGTCGTACTCGGCGGCGTCGTCCCGCTGCGCCAACGTCAGCGTGACGTCAGGACACGTCACCTCACTCGTCGCCGAGTACACCGGCACACGCTCGATGGCTTTGAAAGAAGATGTATCCTGTAAAAAGAAGGTTGTATGACGATACGAAAACTTTATGCAGGAGATCAGTAACGTGATTGGCACTTCACCGATTATGCACGCCAGTAGGCTGTAAATATTTGGCAAAATGGTGTTTTCTGGTAAAAAACGTCATTTCATTCACCCGTTTGGAGTTCCGGACGGGTGCAACTAGACACGTCCACGTCTACATAGGTCGAAAAACTAAGCCCCTTCGTACACAAGGCTACAAAAATCTTCGATACTCGACGATTTAAGTCTTCAAGCGACTGCCGCCATACAAATCCATACACGACGAAGTTCGTACACGAGTCGCGTCGCCGACGTTATGCCTTGTTTACGAAGGGGCTAATAGTCAAGAAGAGAAGCCTTTAGCCAAGGTGGGGCCATGCAGGGTAACAGTACCAGCCAGTTAACAGGCATACGAACTGACTGGCTGTTAACTGACTGATACAGGGATCAAAGGACTAGGTGTATAAAAATGCTCACCTTCTCCAAGGTCAACGACCTTTCCAGTGACTTCTCAATACTCTTAGGTTCCTCCTTCTCTTCCTGTGGAGGGATGTCCTCTGGTCGGAGCAGACGCAGCTGCATCTCGTGGCCCGTGGGGTTGGTCAGCTTTAGGAGCAGGGCTGTCTTGGCGCCCGGCTTCACTGGCTCGTGGGAGATTATCTTTACTTCCGGGACATGGTAGCTGTGGGAGCACAGGATGTAAGAAATTTTGGATATTTTTACTGGGAATGAAAGTTGCCTGATTGTAAGCTTTAGAAGCTGGCTGGCTATAGTAACTGATGTGCCCACAATGGATCATTTCTTGATCATCTGTCTGTTCAAAAAAAATTGGTAATAATTCTTATTCAACACTGACTCAAACTGGAAGGTTGTACCTTGATATTTTGTAAGAACCAATTTTATAATTTAAATTAAAAAAAGGAACAGTTTGTGCTGGCTGGCATTAACCTATTTTATATTTAACTATTTTTAAATTAGCCTTAATTAATTGTAAGTTATAGTTGTATGGTTATAGTTATAAACTCAATATACTAAAGTTATTTGGAACAGTTTGTTGTTTCATTGCTTTCCAATACCAACCCACCTTGCATCTGGGCTTTTGTTCCTTTGTTACTGAAGGGACAAAATCTCAAATGTAACAGCAACAGCACAATGCAGTGGTGTTAGCAATATCTTACAATATCCACAGCAGAAAAGAAGTTGGCAAACGAGAGCTTCTACTTCATCATCTTCCTATTTATGTTCCCACTGCTGGGGCAGAGGCCTCCTCTCTATGAGAGGGAATGGGCTATAATACACTATGCTGGCCCAGTGCGGATTGGTAGATGTCCTGTCTTCGAATTTTTGATTCTAGGACATGCCGGTTTCCTCACGATGTTTTCCTTCACCGTTTTGAGAGCAGCGATGATAAAATAAATTACACAAAGTAATGCGCCTGTCTGGGATCGAACCCACGACTTACTGTTCGCAAGTCGGGGCCGGCACTACTGGGATTCTACTTAATGCCCAGTAAAAGACTCCCAATTGCGTTTCCTTCTTGACTATACACAATGACCATGATTATAACTTACTAGGCCAGCAGCTCGATCTTGAACTTGATGGAGCCGGGGTTGTACTCGGGCTTGGTGAGGTTGTGGTCGCAGGCGCGGCAGCGCTGACTGCGCTTCACGCTCAGCAGCTTGGCGAGCGGGTGCAGGCGCGACACCCACACCGGCTGCCACTCGGGGGATGCCAGTCGCTGGGACATGCTTGTTACTGGGAGAGAGGAATACTCTACAATAACTTCTCCACTCAGCCTACCCCCTCTAGAGAAAAGCCCTTGTCAGAAATCATAGGGCGTGATCAATACAGATTGTTGCTTTCAGCTCTAGGTACGATACCGACATGCTACCATTTTTGCTGTCTGCCTTATATTTTTATACGTGCGTAACGTGAACACGTTCAAGCCCTCTTGGCATAAACGTGATCGTCTTCTCTTTTGATAACGAGATTTTGTTAATTGAAGAATGATACTTTTCTGTAGATAGGTAGTTATTCCTTCATTTGTTTAATTGTAGTAAGTACGGCTTTCATCATCATCATTCTCTTGCTCTTATCCCAATTCATTTTGGGTCGGCGTGTCTTCTTCCGTACCTATTTAATAATGAGATAACGAATTATCTCATCAAACACTTCTTCCCTTGCCGTATCATTCTTACCTCAGTTCATCCACCGTCTCTCGTCTTCCTCTACTTATAATACCCACACATACTCAAAACTTTCCACACGACATTTTCCGCATTCCTCCGCATCACATGCCCACCACGACAACCGATTGCCACACAATTTTATCAAAGTTTTATGGAAAAATTGTTTTTCATCTCCCCATCTCGGAAAGAGTATTTTTGCTTCGATATCTGAGTGCAAAAGCCGTTTTTATCGTCTTGAGAGTAAAGTAAATTTGAATTTAGAACATCGTGTGCACTAAGCATGTGAATTCAAAACATCATTACACCTATTTACTTCTACCTCTATGGTGCCGAATTTATCATACATTTTTTTTTTATTTGTTAAGAACTCAGACTCGGAACCTTCTTGGTGTACTTTTTTTTAATACTTAGGTATGATTCGAAAGAGATACCGCAGCCCCGGAACGTAAAAGGCGAGGAAGGAACATGTATGGTTTTTAGTCAGTAAGAGTCTGACACTCCCTCCCGCTCCGCCCAGAGTGGGGGGGGGGTCATTTGACGATTTCCCATCCTTAAAAAAAAAAAGGTATGATTTGCGCGTGACATTTTCTTTTCACGTCATATTGTTAACACCTTAGGTTAAAAACAAGGCATCCAACCAACTTGAAAACAAGTGAAAAACCTCAAATGACCACTCATTATATAGCGACGATGAAGTGTATTTGACGCTAACAGAATTAACTGAATTTGGTAATGATGCGCATTTTTTTTGCGTTTATTCATTTCCTCGCTGAGGTGGGATGAAAAGTTACGTGTTGCACTCGAGTGCAAAGATTTTTCACCTCGTGCTCTTTTGATTCCCTCGCTAACGCTCAAGACTCTAAGTTTTGAATCACTCGCTGCGCTCGTGACTCAATTTTAGAATCTTTCGCTTACTCGGTCATCAAAATTGAGCGCGCGGTTAAAAATTAACTTCGCACTCTTGTATAACAAATCACTATTGTCAGGCTGCGGAGGAAAAAAAATAATACTTACTTTGATTCAAGTTGACCTCCTTAGTGAAAATATCGTCGGGCAGTTCATCGACCTCTTCAGTAGCCTGGCTGGGGACGAAACTGGCGATGGCGGAGGACGAACTCTCGCTCGACGGTAGCCCCGCGATGTTGCGCGCCATCGCGCCCGTGAGCCCCGTCTTGTCCTAGACGTCGTTATATTTGCATTGTTATTGCTTTCAGGGGCGATTTGTTACAGATGGGTAAGTTCATTGACTTTCATTATGTTTGAAAATTTCAGACTATCAATACAGTTCTTTTACAAAATGAGGTACAAGTAATAAGTATTAATGGTATAGTAGAGGGGATCCGAAAAATATCATTAGGTATCAGTACTAAAAATAGGGATCAACTAGTTTAGCCAGGCTGTACACTCGCTAAAGTAAACTCATCTTTCATGGGGTGCTGTTTGAGATGAGATGCTATAATTAAATTCCACAAAGTATTCTTGCACTGAATGAGACGAAATTTAAAAACATGCATTAAACGCACACTATGTAAGCAAGCATATTACAAGTTGAGCGATTATATCGCTGATAAAAATGCTGGTCCTGCTCCACAAGGGCAGGGGCGCAAACATTGATAGCATTAAATGGTATTGTTGGAGCTGCTGAAGATTGTACAGCTATCTTTACATTGTATAGATTCAATCTATTTAGGGCCAGTTTCACCGGTTGCGGATGAAGTGTTGGTTAGCCTATTAGGAACTTATCTGCCAGATAAACTAACACTTTTGGTTTCACAGGTGTCGGATAGCGATATCTGGTAGATATAGTATTAGTTATAACCAGCCTTTAAGTGGTAGATAGTATTAACTATCAGAGAACTAACCGACACTTTATCCGGAACCGGTGAAACTGGCGCTTAGTATTATATAACCGCATAGCCCATATTGTGTGAGTACTATGTACTAGAAAGCTATCATTCACTGGAAACCTACTTTAGTTTTTGACTTGAATGTGCCCTGGCGGTTGAGAGTATGTCATGCTCACTCAAATGTCTCGCTGATGATGGCGCGTGTGTCGGACCATTTAGCTCCCTTCAAAGTAGTTGAGCTGAATGGTGCTGATCCATGCGTCATGTTCGTGAAAGGGCGCTGTCAGTTGTGACTGGTCATCTCTTAGTTGTCATTGCTTATTTGAATGAATTATTTTATTTTTACTATGGACACTTTTAACGTACACATCTTGCTACATTGTTCTCACATAATTTACCATCTCAACATGAATGATGTAACCAAGATTTTGTAACAATAATTTGATTTAAAAGAGTGTCCATAGAGTTTCTTGCCCGTTCTTCTCCATAGAGATCTACGCTAGGGAATGGGCAACTACAGTACTTTCACAGTTTTTATGTCTTGTGACTGGGACTGTAGCTACATTTAATTTTCATCTTTGTTTCGACAATTCAAAAGTGCCTGTTATTGTCCTACTTGAAATAAATGCTTTGATTTTATTTTTAATAAATAGGTTTTGTTGTGTTTCAAAAATTATCTCTTCTCTATTGACTTGTAGTTATATTATTACTTTATAAGAATATTCATGTATTAGTAATTAGTCAGTGACTTTTGCACTGCCATCGATTCCGCCGTGAAAGTGCCGAAGCTTTGGAGCCGAAAACAATCATAACTTTAAAATACTCTTGTGTTAGAACAACAATGTAAATGGTAACAATACAAAAAACAGCCTAAAAAACAGTTCACTTGGTTTGCTTGTTACTTACAGTGAGAGTGATATATTTCCCCCTGATGTTAAACTTCTTCCTCTCGCGTTCGATCTTCTCTTGTTTCTCCTGCATGGCGATCGCCTTGTAGTAGTCCAGTAACTGGTTCACGCGCGCCGCGTACGGGTTCGTGCGCTCCGGCCAGCCTCCTGACGCTGAACAAGATAAAAAAGGATACTTATAAATTTTGCAATATATCATTTGAAAACTGAAATCTAATTCTACAGTAAGTTCTCCCTATACTTGTCGACTCGGAATCCGTTTGAGTCGCTTACTTATTTAGTCATTTACCACTTCTTTCTTTATTTATCGTGTGGTTAGTGTCTAATCTGATGTCAGAGTTTTTATGCCATCCATGGGGCTCTGCCTTGCCTTTACATGCAGTCGAGAAATATCTCTCAGGCATGCTGCATCACCGAAGCAAGTAATAATTATACAATACGCACATACGAATCCGAAATATCAGAGGTGCGTGCCTTGGGTTCGAACTTGAGACCTATGACTTGGTAGTCTGATGGCCACACCACTAGGGTATCACTGTTTTCTACTGTATTTGTCGCAATTAAGTCGCCGCGGTATCAAGTCGCCTAATCCGATCCGAAACGAGGCGAATCATCATCATGATCATCATTTCAGCCGAAAGACGTCCACCGCTGAACATAGGCCTCCCCCAAGTGTCGCCACATTGACCGGTCCCGTGCGACTCGCATCCAACGTTCCACCTAGTGGGAGGTCTTAAAACGCATCGTCTGCCGGTTCGCGGTCGCCACTCTAGAACTTTTCGGCCACATCGGCCATCCGTCTTGCGAGCAATGTGCCCTGCCTACTGCCACTTAAGTTTGGCAATTCTTCGGGCTACGTCGGTGACCTTGGTTCTCTTGCGGATGTCTTCATTTCTGATTCGATCACGACCTGACGACGATCTGATTCTGAACGAGGCGAATGACGTCCTTTATTTGGTTCGTATGTTGCGTCATCATAACCGATGCTACAATTGCATGAGCGGATCATTCCGTGTCTGGTCACAGTTAACTTTTTACTATCTCAAGCTGTAATTAATTTGCAAGTCTAGCACAGAGCTGCACATGTAGTAAAAATATTCATCAAAATACAAACAGTAAAACAAAAACTGTAACAAAGACTACTCACCAACAGGCTGATCCGGAATCCCAACATCTCGAGACGTCCACCGGCAGTTAAAACACGACAAATAGTACATCTTCTTAGGCTGTTTGCTCTCCACCTTGGTATCTCCTGCAGCTGCCGAGTCCTGCAGCACTTGCCGAGGCTGGGCCATGGTGGCCCGAGTGGAGAGCGTGTGGAAGCAGCTGGGGCAGTCGAAGCAACTGCTACACCGGTTCTTCTTGAGACGGGCCTCAGATGACGGCATGTTCTCAAGGCAGTTTGCACAGTAGTGAGAGTCCACCTGGCAAAGAACATAGTGTATACTATAAATTAAGCTCATATTTAGGTAAGACTTGTTCTAAGCCAAGCAGGCAGCTAGCTACCACCCACAGTAAATAAGACAATGGGCAAAAATGTATGGGAGTTGGTTCAAGCGTCACCAAGGATGAATCATATACCAAATGAAAGGGTACAATGTACTATTCAAACATGCAGAAGGGGTTCAAAATCTGTCTGCGTGATTTCGAGAAATGATAGCTTATTTTTGCCTCAGAAGGTACTATGGATTTTATTATTTTGCTTCAGTTTCGATTATTACTATAGTTTTTTCTTGTTACAAACATTACTTTATGTTCATCCTTATAATCATTATTCATCATCATCATTGAGTATATTCGCTATGTTATTTGTTATTGGTAGTATTTCAGTGTGAATTATTGAGATGCCATTGCGCCGTGGAGCATGTTGTTGTTGTTATTCATAATCATCATTTCAGCTGGCATACATAGGCCTCCCCAGAATGTCGCCATATTGACCGGTCCCTTGCGACTCGCATCCAACGGATTCCCGCAACCTTCACCAGGTCATCGGTCCACCTAGTGGGAGGTCTTTCAACAGATCATCTTCTGGTTCGCGGTCGCACACTCCAGAACTTTACGGCCCCATCGGCCATCCATTCTGCGCAATATATCACACACCTGTTACTACTACAGTAACGAAATTAACCTTAAATTATTGATTTATTTACTAGCTAATGCCAAAGCATTATGAATTGTGCACCGGCTTTTCAATTCACTACTGGTCAGCCTTTTGTGCTATTGTAAGATATTTGTGTTTTGTTTCAGTTAATGTTTAGTTAAGTTTTATGTTGGGGGGTAAGGGGAGAACGGACATAACACCTCGTCCAGCCCAAACGCCAACCTCACCTGCCCGCGGTGCCCCCTGCCAGACAACAAACGAGGCTCTGGCGACCGAGCAATGGCGGAATAACCATACCCCTGGCTGGAAAACCAGCTGGAAGAGGCTAAAGCGAGCCTTAGGGTCCAAATAACCCTTAAAATGTCTGGAGTTGCAGAAGAAGGTGAAATAAACATGGAAGCGGAGTTACAAACTAATTTACCCCAGGAGGGTACCGGCCTAACAACCGGAGAATCCCTCTCTGAGTCCAACTCAGGCTGCCCCATCGTATCTGGGGGGGGCATAATTTCGCCAACATTTGAAAAACAAACTAAAAAATTCGTTCAGCAGGCCTTCCATCCAAGCCTATTCGTCAGAAGACCAAGGAGTGCTTCAATGACAAGCCTACCAAATGATTCTACACCTAGAACAAACTTAAATGCCATGGAAATTGAATCCTCAGACAAAGTAAATCCTCAGAGCCAAACGTCCGCCAACCCTCCCTCTTGGCAAAGAGTTCCATCAATAAGAAATCCGAAGAGAAAAAAGGTGTCAGAATCAAGATCTCCTTCGCCAGACCGGATAGAAATAACAAACCGATTCAGTGGATTGACAGTTGACTTAACTGAAGAAGCAGAACAACTACTACAAATAAAAAAGCCAAATAAACCTCCACCCATTATCTTATATGGCATAGAGGACTTAAACAAGCTGACAGAACTTATTGAAATATCTGCAGATAAAAGTCAATTTACATACAAAAATATCAACAAGAATCAACTCAAAATCACTACTGCTAATATTGAAATTTATAAAAATGTGATATCGACTATTCGTGAAAAGGGACTGATTGGGCACACTTTTAATCGAAAGGACAAAAGGCCCTATAGAATAGTCATTAGGAACTTGCACCACACAACCCCACTTAGCTCTATAAAAGAAGCCATAGAGGAAACGGGTAATACTATAGATGGTGAAATAATAAATGCCAGGTATGGACCGGACAAAAAACCCACATCTACATTCTTTGTGAACGTCTCACCAGGGCCCAACAACAAAGCAGTGAAGGATATCAAGGTGATTTACCACCAAATAGTCAATATAGAAGATCCACGAAAAAGAAATACAGTTGTGCAATGCCAAAGATGCCAACAATATGGACACACCAAAAACTATTGTATGAAACCATACCGTTGTGTCAAATGCGCCGAAGCTCACAAAACTTCAGAATGCCCGAAAGTGGATCGTAATACGCCTGCGACTTGTGCCCTGTGCTTGGGGTCACATCCGGCTAACTATAAAGGATGTGAAGTGTATAAGGAGATACTTGCTCGGAAAACTGCAAAGCGATTACCGTTAAGATCCCTTAAATCAACAAATCAAGCGCTGCATATTGCTGAAGGAAATACAGCACTAGCCCCCAAACCTGAAAATGCCATGAAAAAATCCTACTCACAAGCAAGCAAACATGGCCTTGACTCTCAATCAGCACAACCAAACGTGGATCTACAACCCAACTCTCTTAAATTAATCGAGCAGATATTCTCTAAACAGTCTGAAAAAATTGATCTTGTCCTACAACAAATGAGTACATTACTCCAACTTATAACGTCATTAATCTCTAAGTTGGGCTAAATGGCAACCCTAAAAATAGCCACTTGGAACATTAATGGACTTGCTCCCAACACACATGAAGTAGAAACCCTACTTCATATGCATCAACTAGACATACTACTAATAGCTGAAACTCATTTTGTTAATAACAGCCTGGTAAGAATAAGAGGATTCAATATCTATTCCACAAATCACCCGGATGGAACGGCTCATGGAGGTACTGCAATTATTATAAAAACAACTATAGAGCATCATGAGCTGCCAAAATTCAGCACAGACCATATTCAGGCCACAACTGTTGCTGTCTCTGATAGAAATGGTGGTTTTAATGTGTCAGCCGTATACTGCCCTCCTAAGCATAGGATAACCAATGAACAATTCACTGATTACTTTAATAGTCTTGGCAGCCGCTTCATAGCTGGAGGAGATTGGAATTCAAAGCATCTTCACTGGGGTTCTAGGTTGGTGACCACTCGAGGAAGAGAATTGATAAACAACTTCTTACTACTTTCTCCACTCCGGAACCGACACACTGGCCCACGGATCCAAATAGGCTACCAGATGTCTTGGATTTCTTTATCGCTAAGGGGATGTCGCGGATGTTCTTCGGGATTGACTCGTGTTTGGATGGCTCCTCTAATCACATCCCAGTAATCTTGACGGTTAGCACAATGATTCTGAACAGAGAGAAAAGACCCAATCTCTATAATAAACGAACCGACTGGGAGTCATTTCGGGACATTGTGACACAAGAATTACAACTGCAAATAGCCCTGAAGACTGAGTCCGACGTTGATGAAGCTGTAAAGATCTTCACGACTACAATTCAGGGTGCTGGAGGTGCACCCCTGAAGGCCAAAACAAATCTCCTAGACAAAACGCGGTATCGACTGAAATTAAAAATCTTATACTAGAAAAGAGAAGACTTCGAAGGGTTTGGCACTGCAGTAGGCATCCCGCTGACAAGTCTGCCTTTAATAAATCTATAAAAACCTTAAAAGACGCGACAGCTAAAGAGCAGGAAATTGCAATGGAAACGTACATGGAATCGCTATCTGCGACCAGTTCCACCAATTACTCACTCTGGAGAGCTTGTCATAAAATCAGTCGTCCGGTCGAACCAAAACCTCCGATAAAACTCGAAAACAACAGATGGGCTAGATCTAAACAAGAGAAAGCAGATGCGTTTGGAGAATATCTCGCCAGGGTATTTACACCCAACGACCCTGACCCAGAAATCGATCAATCAGTAATAGAGAATGTATTGATCCAAGACTATCAGTTGGATCTCCCAATCAATCCCACTAGCTTGAGGGAAGTTATGAGGGTGATCAAGCACATGGAAGACAAAAAAGCGCCTGGCTTCGATATGATCGACAAAAAGGTGCTCATGGAATTACCAAGGAAGGCTATCATCTATCTTGTTATGATTTTCAATGGTATCTTAAGAACTGGTCACTACCCAAATTTGTGGAAGGTATCCCAGGTGATAATGGTACAAAAACCGGGAAAGCCAAGCCATGAAATAACCTCCTATAGACCCATTAGCCTGCTACCGATAACTTCAAAGCTATTTGAAAAAATTCTGCTAAAAAGACTTCACCCAGAGCTACTGAATAGATCCATAATACCAGATCACCAATTTGGGTTCAGAAGGGAGCATGGTACAGTGGAACAGGTCCACAGAGTGTGCAAAATCATTTGGGATGCACTTGAAAAGAAGGAGTACTGCTCATCAGTATTTCTGGATGTCCAGCAGGCATTTGATCGAGTATGGCATAAGGGCTTGCTATTTAAAATCAAATCACTTCTACCATACCCATACTTCGTTCTCATCAAATCATACTTAGCTGATAGAATCTTTCAAATAAAAGAAGATCAATGTACCTCTTCTTTCCACCCAATACTTGCTGGGGTGCCACAGGGCTCAGTTTTGGGCCCAGTCCTCTACACAATATTTACCCACGACCTACCCCAGAGCGATGAAGTAACGGTAGCCACGTTCGCAGATGATACAGCAATTCTGGCTCGTAGTCAATGCCCTAATGAAGCCTCAATGGTTCTCCAAAGAAGCCTAAACCAAATTGATAAGTGGCTGACGAAATGGAGAATAAAGGTCAGTGCTCAAAAGTCAGTGCAAGTAACATTCACTCTGCGAAGAGAAGACTGCCCGCCGGTAACACTCCGAAATAACCAACTGACCCAAAACAACCACGCAAAATACCTGGGTATGCACTTGGACCGCCGCCTAACGTGGAGAAAACACATACAGACCAAAAGGGATGAAATAAACATCAAATTCAAACGACTGTATTGGATGCTTGGACGGAACTCCAAATTGTCTCTCGATAATAAACTCCTTATTTACAAGACAATCTTGAAACCCATATGGACCTATGGAGTTCAATTATGGGGCTCAGCCTGTGACTCCAGTATTAGCATCATGCAAAGATGTCAAAACTACATCCTCAAGCAAATATCCAACGCTCCGTGGTTTCTAAAAATTCCTGAAATCCACAACAATCTACAAATGAACACAGTGAAAGAGGAAATTAACAACACCAACCTCAAATACAAAACAAGGTTGAAGGATCACCCAAACCATTTAGCCCTACAACTAACGATTCCAGAGGCAATGCGAAGGCTGAAACGACGGCATATACTGGATAGCCATATCTAATTATAGAGAAATTCCTAATGGGGAATTAACTCTGATCGCCACTGATCCTACAACATATCTGCTCATAGTCTTTCGACTGATCGCATGATAAAGCAAAAAAAAAAAAAAAAAAAAAAGTTTTATGTTATCAATGGTAAAGTACCTGCGAATTGTTACATAAAAGTAGAATATTTTATATGGGAGCTATATCTGCCAACAAACTGCTTTACAGTTTGGCAGAAGTAACATTTTTTGTAATTCAATTTCTCAACAAATAAACGCTTTTTCATATTTTGTATTTTTTTTCTTTACGTATTTATAGTTTATAATCTTCGCATCACATTTATATAATCATTGTTGATCATCAGATCATTCATCATACATTTGGCCACTATCCTTTAAGAGCATTGCTGAGTTTCGGTAGTTAGAGGTAAAATGGTCAGTTCCCCTGTGGTAGAGGATTTCGGCTGAACCTTCGGCCTGAACATCACTGACCATCTGGTCAGCTGAAGGCCAAAAAGCATAAAAAATGTGAAAAAATAATAAGGCAAAAGTAACTCTGCATGTCACCTGCTGAGACCTTAATGCCTGAATGGATTTAGATAAAAATCAAATCTAGGTGGACTGTGGCCTGAAACTCAGTAGCAGATTCTGTGGGATAATCTTCAACAATAATGCAGGAAAGCAATGGGCAAGAGACAATCTAATCGTAAATTACTGTTATGTTGGTGTATTGTGAAAAATAAAATTACTAAAGAGTGATTTATTAAACAAGTGAGATTATTTGTTGAGGTGTTAAATTAAACTGGTGAATTTACTAAATCATAAGCACAAAATTGGTATGTTTTAAATATTTAGAACTAGATAATTTGATTAGATTTAAATGCATAATATTATTATGAAATGGCAGTAACCCGCTTGGAGCTTGGCATTGAAAATATTATGAACTGTTTTTCTAGTTGTATGATTGTGTCATTTCTAATTTGAGTGGGATGTGACTTCACAGAATGAAAGATTTCTTGTTAGTTAGTAAAGTTGTAGCGTTCCTGAAGAGGCTAGATTACATAAAATGCTCTTCTGGATCAACTAAATGATGAAGAGTTGCTTATTGATGAT
Source organism: Xestia c-nigrum (assembly GCA_916618015.1). Lineage (NCBI taxonomy): Eukaryota > Metazoa > Arthropoda > Insecta > Lepidoptera > Noctuidae > Xestia > Xestia c-nigrum. The sequence goes on from OU745250.1 coordinate 25,262,335, forward strand.
ATCGTCTCAAGATATAACGAAAAGAAAAGATGTGTGTCAGAGTTCTTACAGTTAAAGCTGATGTTACGTTTAATCGCAACCTAGTACCTCGTAACCTAGATATTTCTGACATAATCTTAATACAAAATTTGCAAGTTTATTATGTATTTATTCAGCAAAATACATCAAAAGTGGGTTACCTACCTCATGACAAATGCAGAAACCGCAACGTATTTTCAAGCAATGCCGGCAAAAATAAAGACTCGTGATGGGTTTTAGTTGTCCACAAGAACAAATATACTTCACATAGTCAGGCTGTGTTAAATAAGCCATGTTTTACGATTATTTTAGCTTAGAAAACTCAAAAATCGATGCAAATACAAAGAATACAAATACAGCTCCAGTCAGCAGTGATTCACTGACATTTATATTTTTTGACAATTCATTCACTGACAACTGCCAGTGATTGACAATGACACTCGACGTTATTGGTTCAGTTCAGAAACTGGAGAACAAAAGACATAATTTTCTAACTAATAATAACTATTGACTGACCGTAGTCATTAAAACTTGAAAATATTTATTCAAGTGAATCCATTTTCGTACCATTTAACTTTATAATCACTCAAAAATTTACGGCACACCAAGTAGGATTGGTTTGCACCGGTTGGTTGCAAGTTTTGTACTGAACAAGGTTAGCGAACGATTGTAAATGTTAAAATGGAGCAAAGGAGTGGCCGAGAAGAATAGGAATACATAACACATCATTAAGTTTCCCAACGTACCAACATAATAAGGTTTGGGTCCGTCATTCTTTGGGAAAAGCAGCTTTGTAGGAATTGAATGAAATACGGCAATAGCCATTGGTTAAAAAAAAGTGGCCAAGTGCGAGTCGGACTCGCCCATGAGGGGTTTCGTAACAGCAAGTAACATAATTATTATAAAAGTTCTTGCAGTTCGTTGTAAATGAAAGGTAAATTGCGGTTTACGATTTATGACGTATGAAAAAAAAATCTTACTAAATCCATTTTCGTTGGGTGTTTACATGGTAATATAAATCACATATTTTTTTTAGTTTTATCAGTCTCTTATCTTAAAAGTTACAGGGGGGGGGGCGGGGACACACATTTTATCACTTTGAAAGACTTTTTACCACTTTACCACTTTGGAAGTCTCTCGCGTAAACTATTCAATTTAGAAAAAAATGATGTTCGAAACCTCAATATCATTTTTGAAGAGCTATTCATAGATACCCCACACGTATGGGTTTGATAAAAACGAATTTTTGAGTTTCAGTTATATGTATGGAGAACCCCCTAAATTTATTGTTTTTTTTTTTATATTTTTGTGTGAAAATCTTAATGCGGTTTACAGAATACATCTACTTACAAAGTTTCAACAGCATATATAGTTCTTATAGTTTCCGAAAAAAGTGCCTGTGACATACGGACGGACAGACAGACAGACATGACGAATTTATAAGGGTTCTGTTTTTTGCCATTTGGTAACGGAACCCTAAAAATATAGTAACATATGACTGGGTGTAGTGGGTGTATTTGTGTAAACGAGCTAACATACCGTAGTAATTCGTTGATAAATAAAAGTATTTTAATATAGTAACTATTACACCTGTGTAAGTCTGTAGTTGCATGGTCGGTGAATGGCTAAAGCTCACCAGTTTCAGGATTATAGGTAGGTATTTAGAGGGACCCTTTAGAAAATAATGGTTATTGCATCGGTTTGGCAAGTGGTTTTATTATCATAATATAAGTAGTATCATAGAAAATAAATAAAAGAAGCTAGCCAACATAAATATAATCAGTTCATCACAGAAGCTAAAGCGTCCTAACTCCTATCATCATTACTACTACAATGCACCTACAATATCTAGGGAAGTTCATTTTCGTTGCCATTGAGCTAAAGCAGCTGCTCTTTTTTCAAGCTCGAGTAAAACGACGCTGGAAATCATAAGGATTTGAAGCCATGTATTATTAAACACTAGCTTCTGCCAGCGGCTTCACCCGCGTGAAGTTTCAAAATTGGGGTTGAGTGAGAATATTATAAACGTAAGAGTAAACAAATATAATAATAACAAATCTCCGAACTGCTAAGCTATCGGGAGTTACACGTGTTATTGTGAGTCAACTATAAAAGATAGACATATGCTGTCTTGGGATATTTTTTATATAATTTTATGTGGAATATTTCCGTTATACATGATTTCTATGTAGCTTTAACCATTAAGGCTGCACACGCGACGGAAGCTAAAAAAACCAAGTAACTTCTCCCGTTTTCCCAACATTTCCTTTCACTGCTCTGCTTCTATTAATGGTAGCGTGATGAAAAGTATACTATTACCTGCTCAGGAGTATGTAGAATAATTGTACCAAGTTTCGTTAAAATCCGTCGAGTAGTTTTTTTTTCTATAAATAACATACAGACAGACAGACAGACAGACAGACAGATAAAAATTTTACTGATTGCATTTTTGGCATCAGTATCGATCACTAATCACCCCCCGATAGTTATTTTGTAAATATATTTCATGTACAGAATTGACCTCTCTACAGATTTATTATAAGTATAGATAGAAGATTGTGTCCCCAACTCAATAACGCTTATTTTCCTCAGCCGTAGGTAAAAGGAAGTGTTAGGTATTTTATTGTGTTAAGAAGCAAGAAGGTTTCAGGCTGAAATAACGTGAAGAAAAAAAAAATTCACGTACCACGTTCAACCTAGATATGTCAAGTGGTTTCCGAACAAAATGAATGCGTGGATTCTTCACACGCAAGGCCGTGGCGCGAATGTTAACTTGTAAGCCAGGGACGGCTTGAAGACTGTCGTTAATTAGGCGCCGCAAGAAATGCCAACTATTAAACTATGCTTAGTCGTATGAAGGTGGACGAAGTAAAATAAGTGTGCAAAGGTCGTAGCATGTGGCGTTCTATAAAGTCTGCATACCGCCCGCCATGGGAAATAGGCGTGAGTCTGTCTATAGTTTTATGCTAAAACAGGTAGGTAGGTATACCTACCACTAGTACCACTATTATACCAAAATATTCATCATTACTTATGTTGTAGGTGGCGAGCCTATTGCCATCAACCGCGACATAATTATGTAGGCTCCGAGAAATGTTCCTTAAAATTCGTATAAGTAGGTACTTATAAAAAATAAAAACGACTTCAGAAAAGTTAAAAATACTTTAGCTTCTGAAGTCGGTGACCTGTGTTTGATTGATTTATTTTTTTTGTCACCGACTTTAGAAGCTAAAGTTATTTTTAACTTTTTTTTTTTCGTCGGTTTTATTTTTTCCAAAAAAGTTTTTATTTTTCACTTTTTAGTGGTTCATATGTGTTTGGTACACATGAAAAGAGCATATCGTTACAATGCAACAAGCCCAAACACGACTAGGATACATTGTCTCATTATGGAGTTTCGTGACTCTTGGCTTCATCATTAGGTCTGATGGTAAAATGGCTCTTATCAAACGCAAATGCTTCATTTGTTGCAGAAAACAGTACCAAAATCGCTGTACGTTATGCTATAAAATTTGAAGAATTCCCTCGATTTTGCCAAGATTCCATCATCAGATCTCGACTTGGTGGTTATGGGACCATTTGGTAAGTATACCCTTTCCAACAAAAAAAGAATTTTTCAAATCGGTTGGCAAGCGACGAAATTATGCGCGAAAAAACATTAAAAAAAAAATAGGAACATCCGAATTGAGACCTTCCTCCTTTTTTAGAAGTCGGTGAATGAGTAAATTTTTGCCTGGATTGGGAATCGAACTCAGGACCCCATGCTCAACAGTAGCGCTGTCGAACTACTGGCTGATATCTAAATAAATAAATAATTGTTATTAGTAGGATTAGTATGATTCACACTCAATAAAACTACAAAGATTATAACATATTGCTAATCGTTATAATGCCAGTTATCTCTTCTCGATTGATTCGCTAATTATATAATTGGATGCTTGCTCTTTTGACATTATCGTAATTTGCCATTCATTTCATAATTTGTAGATATCAGAGATGGTTTGTGACTGTGATTTATGAAATGTTAATGCTGTTGTTAGTCTTAAAAGATTTAATAACAGAAGTCTTTAGCAAGTTACATCAACTATATCTACTTAGCCTATTTTTTATCGTGTTTAATAAATACTGCGTAACTGAATCATGATTGATATAAATTTAATTTCGACAGCATGGTTTATCTAAGCTCCAGTGATAGTTGGATTCTGACCTTGAAGATTTCGGATTTAATTTCCAGGTCGACACTCAAAAAAACATCGTAAGAGTAACGCAATCAATCGCAATATTGCAAAGGTATTTAAAAATATAATAAAAAACCTGAAGTTAGTTCAGATTAGTATGTTCTAAAATATTTAAAATGTTTTTTATTTTTTAATTTGTCACGTTGCCTTTGAGTACGCCTCTGTGCAAACTCTTTAGGTCTTTTAAGGTATGCCAGTAGGAACCCCGTCCAGCTTGACAGCTGCTTTCTAATGGCGTAATGTATTGCGAAACTGATCGATGGAACACTTATGTCATGTATTAATTACTGCTAACACCGTTGTTCGTGATTAAATGCCCTTTTTCCGAATCGGAATCCGGTTAGACTGCGGCAAAAGAAATTAATTGTGGGATCGTATTTTTTCTTGCAATATGTCAGTTCATGTTCCTGACAGCTTTATGTGGCTTTATGGCAGTGAATACATTCATATTCAACTGTTGCTTTGAAATTGTTCTCTTTATCTACTTTTTTAAACTTGTAAAGTCCCTGCCTTGTAATACAAAAAACTTTTTTACAAAAACAAAAAAGTGAAAAATAACTTCAGGAAAAACGCTTCAGAAGTCGTTGACCTTTGTTTGATTGATTTAGTTTTTTGTCACCGACTTCTGAAGCGTTTTTCCTGAAGTTATTTTTCACTTTTTTGTTTTCTCTGAAGTCGGTTTTGTTTTTTGTAAAAAAGTTTTTATTTTTCACTTTTTAGTAGTTCACATGTGCTTACCCCTTCACAGCGTACCGGCGTGATTTTATGTTATGAACTGGTATAAGCAATAGACAGATATGAGATTTCAGCAATCCCAGTACATTTGCTTTCATTTATTGAGGAGTTCCGATGCATATCTCCGAAGTTCTTCATCAGATCTTCATCAAATTAAAATGGGATCACTTCGATAAAGTACACTTCCTAAAACTACCCAAATCACTTCTTGTGTTCCTACAAAATGTGAAGAGTTCTCTCTATTTCTCCAGAATCCCATCATCAGATCCTGATTTGATGATTATGAGACCACACGAGAAGCACCAGCTTTCGAATAAAAAAGAACCATCATAATCGGTTCACCCAGTTGAAAGTTCTGAGGTAACAAACACTTTCGAAATCTGGGTTTATTTTACACATCTGCGTGGGGTACGCAGATGTGTAAAATAAACCCAGATTCAGAGCATACAGGCGTGATGTTACGTCATGATATAGTATAAAGTATAAACAATGAACCTACAAGCGATAACAGCAATCACTGCAGATTTGCCGTACATTTTTGAAGAGTTCCATTGTGTATCTCCAAAGATCAGCATCAGATCTTCAGAAAATTAAAATGGGACCACACGGGAAGCACCAGCTTTCAAACAAAAAAAGAATCATCCAAATCGGTTCACCCCGTCGAAAGTTCTGAGGTAACAAACACAAAAAAAAAAAAAAAAAAAACATACAGACGAATTGATAACCTCCTCTTTTTGGAAGTCGGTTGAAAAATAAAACCGACTTCAGAGAAAACAAAAAAGTGAAAAATAACTTCAGAAAAAACGCTTCAGAAGTCGGTGACCTTTTTTTGATTGATTTAGTTTTTTTGTCACCGACTTCTGAAGCGTTTAAGCACAGCGTACCGGCGTGATTTTAGGTTATGAACTGATGTAAACAATAGACAGATATGAGATTTCGGCAATCCCAGTACATTTGCTATCATTTATTGAGGAGTTCCGTTGCATATCTCCGAAGTTCTTCATCAGATCTTCATCAAATTGAATTGGGATCACTTCGAGAAAGTACAATTCCTAAAACTACCCAAACCGCTTCTTGTTTGCCTATAAAATGTGAAGAATTCTCTCAATTTTTCCAGAATCCCATCATCAGCTACTGATTTGATGATTATAAGACCACACAGGAAGCACCAGCTTTCAAATAAAATAAGAACGATCAAAATCGGTTCACCCAGTCGAGAGTACCTACCTACTGAGGTAACAAATATTTTCGAAATCGGGTGTATTTTACACATGTGCGTACCCCCTCAGAGCATACAGGCGTGATGTTACGTCATAATATAGTACAAACAATGAACCTACAAGCGATGGCAGCAATCTCTGCAGATTTGCTGTGTATTTTTGAAGAGTTCCGTTGTATATCTCCGAAGATCAGCATCAGGTCTTCAGCAAACTAAAATGGGACCAAACGGTAAGCACCAGCTTTCAAACAAAAAAAGAACCATCAAAATCGGTTCACCCAGTCGAGAGTACTGAGGTAACAAACACGAATTGATAACCTCCTCTTTTTGGAAGTCGGTTGAAAACTACGTGTAGGCAGCAGAGCCAAATCGTCACCACGCCATCCTGTCCTGACAGTGACGGACATAGATAATACAAGATAGATGCGCAACTCTGGTTTTCGTTTTTAAAACTGTGTAAGTACCCAAACTGTAAGATGGCGCTGTTAGTTTTTGTTCAACCAAATAAATACAAAAAGAAATTCTGAGGATTCGAACTTCTGAACTATTAGTGACAAGGGCCACCGCTGTCACCGCTAGGCTAACTACTTCACTAGCAAGTAGTCTGCATTAGCAGTTCTCGTTATGACAGCTGAAAACTTGGTGTACTTAAACACACAGATGGCAGCAGTATCTATCTATGAAAATTTTGTTTGAAGCCAATATATAGGTATGGAAGTTTCACTCCCTTGGTGACGGACGAGACAACAGACGGAGGTTGATGGATAATCTTTGTTTGGCAAACTTATAAAATATTTCTCAAGAAGCATAATTATTATAATAGGTTTTCGGGTGTCGACGAATGATGGTGGTCTGCTAAGGGCCGATAGGTACTCATAACTTTTACATTCCCTTATTCGATTCTACTACACAGGGCATGGCGCGTTTCGAATGCAGTACCTAAGTATGCACTCATCGGCCCTTTAGAATACATTAGTATCACTTACATTAATACATTAGTACTTACGGGATTACATCCGTGATTTTCTTTTATTTCGAGTACCGGATAATAAAAAAAAGAAAAAATTAAAATCACGGATAGGTATAATCCCGTAAGTACTATAAGTGTAGTGACAAACCGTAAATGTCTAAAACAGTAGGTACCATTAGAATCAGCTTGTAAAAGTCCGCTGTTGAAGATGTTCCTAATGGCCATAACGTTCTCTCCTACGATGAACTGGTTTTACCACAAGTGGAATCAACACTTGACCACCACAAATCATGAACAGATTAATCCTAGAACTGCTACTTATAATATAAATCTATACTATACTAGCTGACCCACGCAACTTCGTCTGCGTCATTAAAGAGAGAAAGAGCTCACAAAGGGAATAAAGCTTCCCCCGTTTTTGCAACATTTCTTATTGCTGCTCCGCTCCTATTGGTCATAGCGTGATGTTATATAGCCTTCCTCGATAAATTGACTATCCCGCACAATTAGAATTTTACAATTCGAACCGGTAGTTCCTGAGATTAGCGCGTTAAACCAAACAAACAAACAAACTATTCTGCTTTATAATATTAGTATCTAAGATCTATACTGAACGCGCTAATCTCAGGAACTATTGGTTCAAATTGAAAAAAATATTTTTGTGTTGGATAGTCCATTTATCGAGGAAGGCTATATAGCATCACGCTACGACCATTAGGAGCGGACCAGGAATGAAAAATGTTGCAAAAACAGGGATCTCTTTCCTTTCGTTTTTCTCTGTTATGTGACGCAGACGAAGTTGCGTGGGTCAGCTAGTAAATAATATTGAGTGTTTAAAGTACTAGCACACTAGCACAACACTAGAGACCGTACGTCCGTCGTCCGGTAATGTTAGTGACTGACATAATGTTGACATAACAATAATCCGTTATGTCCTCGACGTGACCCCATCACACTGGCGCTGTGTATAGGTACAGTGCATAACATAAACCAGTTTATAAATGAATGCCATAATTTTAACCATACGTGAAACCTAAATGATTTTCGTATTTTAACTAGGTACCAGCACTGCTATGCCCATTTGGCCGCTAGGACTCGGAATCCAGTACTAAGTCAACGATACGGTCTTTCGCTTTTCACATCCCAAGGAGCCTTAATATTGGTTCCACCTCTGCAGACTGCTGGATTCTCATAGCAGAACCTTTTATTCTTACTGTTTTTCTTCAAAGCTAATCCCATATAACAGAGACCCTTTCCGTTTGTCTGTTTTTGGATAGTATAAATTGACAAGAGGACTAGTTAGACTCATTAGGTAATAATAGCACAGCATGTTTCAAACTCATGTTATCATCTATCAGGAAAAATTGGTGCGTAGCCTACTTTGGACCGATATTTGTTCACTCTACACACGTGCAAAAACATGCTGCGTATATAAAAAAGCAGCCATGATCACGACACAGAGAACGTAATGAGAAATCCTTGTAGTTGTGATTCAGCGTTGGTACACTCGCCTTTTTTAGTGGTAATTAGTTACAACAGCAAAATTTATTACCTGCCAGCATTTTAGTATCTAGTCCTGTCTGTTACTAAATAAATGACTGGAAGGTTACTTTGTACCCTGCTGGGGTTGCGGGCCTGTTCGAAAGAGATACCGCGGCCCCGGAACATAAAGGGCGAGGAAGGAACATGGATAGGTTTTAGTCAGTAAGAGTCTGACACTCCCTCCCGCTCCGCCCAGAGTGGGAGAAGTCATTTGATGATTTCCCATACTAAAAAAAAAAAAAGTTACTTTGTACGTAGACTACCTCATTGGTCTACTGAAGGTTCGTAGATCTTTCAATTACTTTCAAAGCTGTTAGTAGGTATTTCTACAAACACCAAACAGCTTCAATTAATACAATACATTTTTCACTTTTCCGTTACCATTTTCATCTATTGGTCCTCTTGTCGGTCCTAGCAGAATTGTTTTTTTTTCTACTTATTAGGAAATTGTTAGTCATAGCTGCTGACCAGCAGCATGGACCTAGGTACTTAACTCTTGAAATGAAGGTGCACTATCATACATAATATAACTCTCCTTCACCTTCCCCTTTGGATGTAGGTATATGGCGTAACGTTGTTTCTTTAATTGGTTATAAGTAAACAAGCAACACTTACAAAAACAATCTGGTAAAAGTGTCATTCTCATTAACTGAGAGAATGTTTTATTACAAATCTGTCGTTGTTAAATTGAATATGATTGAGTAACAATATTTTATCTAACGTGGCGGAAATAATTACCATACATACGCGTTAGTTTGCTAAAAACCTCAAAACGCGTGATTTCGTCATGTTGTGCTTGTGTCAATAATCCTAGGCGATGATCGCTATTAGTTAGGTAAAGATAAAAGGAAGCGGTTTTTTTGCAACCACTTTCTAACTTTGGTTTTCTAAAATTTGGTTACCTAAGTACCTACCTGCAGGAAATTTTGTGGTGTTGGTTTCTGTATTTCCTGCAAAATAAATAGTAATTTTGTTATTCCGTACCACGATCGTTGCCGAAATGGTCGGATTTCAAAATATCAGATTCATATGTTCTTGCAACATTTCTATCTTTAAATCTGCATAAAGAACTCACGCAAAAACCCAAATGTCTTTTTTGAGTTACCTCCTTGTGGCCAAGCTGCGCAAGTCGCAACTGAGGATTTACCAAGAGGAAAGTTGATTCAATACTCTAAGGTCACAACTAGGATGGGGCTTGGTTACACTTATGAATCACTAGGTAGTCTTCCATAATGTATGTCGTTACAAATGGAGTAACCGCTAAGCGGATAAGGATTTAAGTTTCATGGTCGTATATTTTGAAATCATCTAGCTTTCAAAACAATATAAATGTTAATACTTACCAATAAATTTAATGACTCAAAGAATAAGTAGGAAAGGTTACACATAAATACTTTAATGTCCGGTTTGGCTACGCCTTAACTATAAAATATTGTATCTACCTACTTAGGTACTTATATCATCATAATTAAGCAGGTGCAAACAACAATGATTAGGTACTTACACATCACGTGAATCGTTTTCTCATTGGATGACTAAATTAACGCTTCACGAAGAAAAACGGAAAAGCGCATATTTTGGTTAAAAATAACATAACATAAATCAGTCCATAAGAAGCTATTAGCAGGGCATTTTTTTTACAAAAATCCATGCCAACTATCCAACACAAATGCGGAAACTATCCTTTTTCCGGCAGACCTATTTATTTACTGAAACCATAGACATGAGTGAAGTTAGTTTAGAATTACAGACTGGCTGCTTTGCTTAGGGCTCAAGTAATACATGATTATGTTTGAATTTCGAACTTGGTAACTGGTTTTTGCAGCCAGTGTTAACTCGCTAGTTTACACCTAATCATACGAAATCGTTAGTAATGCCAGAGTGCGTATAATGGATAATTTTATGCCACGATCATTTCTAAAACTTGGACCCTACTTATCCATCAAAACAAATTCGCACATAATCGTTGAGCCTAGATCTAACTTTGTAATAAAGTATAGACTATACTTTATTAGGGATTGAACAAAGTCAGATTGCATGAAAATTATTTCGTAGTTACGAATACTTAACATAGGCAACATAGTCCTGTCTTTCATCAGATTCAGATATATCTTATCTTCAGAGGCTACGTACGGCCACGCTATATAGCGCGGCGCGACTAGCTTTGCCAGGCGTCCGAACAAAGCCGGACATAGGTAGTTAGGCTTTTTGATTGCGTGTCCGGCTAAAATAAGATGTCCGGCTTCTCCGGCTTTTGTAAGGTTTTTAACATTTTTCAAAAGAGCGAGCGCCGAGCGTGACCAAGCGCGGCAGCCTAGTCGACTGATTAATTTATTTGATCGAATAATTTGGCATTCGCTTTCATTTATTTTTCATTAGAATTTACAAAAAATGGTAACAAAAAGACTTGATTTTACATAAAACATTTTGTCGTTCCATGAAGCACAAAACCTCAATAATGTAGCGTGTCCGGCTTTTTAACCAAATGCCCGGACAAGCTGCCTGATTTGTCCGGCTATGAGTTGACGATCTGGCAACCCTAGGCGCGACCCTAGAAAATTGAATATAATTTTGCTTTTGAAAAGAAGTTCGTTTTTGTGGATCAAAAACAAAAGAAGTTTTTAATTAATTTCCCACTTTTAATTTACGTTGAAACTTTTACATGACATAAGTACATCATATAATTGACAAAAAACAAGTAAGTAGGGATATTATTCACATCGTTTTAGTTACATTTTAATATCCGCTCTCTATTCCCACTGCGCACTGGTAGGCTGGTACTTGCAAATTTCATTGGCAGTCATTTTTAAAGCCGTGTGACCGGAAAGCCTATCCGTTGTTGTTATATAATAATTTACAATTTTATTGCTCTGTACGTTTACTTTTGTCTAATTAAGTAATTGTAGTAAGTACAAAATTCGACGCTTGTTCTAATTCATGAGTGTGGAGCCTATATTCTCACAAAGCTTTTGAGCGGCAAAGCTTTGACCCAGCAGGTTTAATTTAATTCTGTTGAAGATTTAGCAAATTCAGCAAAACAAGAACAAACAACTCGACCTTCTATGCTAGGTACTGCAGCAGGACCCAGAGTGGACTAAAGTTCTGCCTTAAACGTAGCTTAGCGGACGTTCATCAAGGCAGAGCTTTAGGTCAATCTGGGTATAGTACCTACAGGTACTAAATCGATAAAAGCAGCCAATGTTTTATCATCACTACTAAGATTTAGGGTTGAGCTGCCTGATTAGATTCTAATTCAGTTGATGTTTTCCTCAATTCACCACATGTATTGTCACAACGATTGATTATTATCTTATCATGTCGTCGAACTTATTGACTTTCTCTTCTCATTCACCTAATCCCAAGTTCTAAGTTAATTTTATTTGCGCACTATTGAAAGTGAAAATAACATAGTATTCGCGTTATGAAGTTATTTGCTCATTAGTATGAAGCGCGTACGCAGCGTGTGCCAGAAATGTCAACAGTGGACAGTGGTAAAATGTCAACGATCTTGGATTGTGCTAGAAACAGGTTGCCACCCCGCTCGTCGCGTCGCTCCACATTAGTCAATCCTTGCGCTATCCTCCGCGGAGCCTTCTAGGGGACAAGTTCTAAGGTCGGCCTCACGCTAATCTATTGTGCAATATGAGGCGCGCGGTGCGCCGCCGCGCATGCGCCCACATTTTCCCGCCAAACTCCGTACGCGTCCAGACGCGTACGAAAAACAAAATAAAAAAAAATAAAACTAATGTCAAAATTTTTATTTATGGTACAGCAAAATTCAAAAATGGAATTATAACAAAATATAAAATTTTTGTTTTTGTAAATTAAATAATAGTTTGCATTAAAATGGAAGTTTAGTTATTTACAGTCAAGGATTTCTAATCGGGTGTGGTGACAGTGTAGTGTGGTGATGAGTGGTGCGTGATTGGTGATGTGACCACGATGTGGCTGGCCGTCGTCCACCTGCTGCTGCCGCTGCTGGTGAGCGAAGCTCTCGCGTTCAACATCAGCAACCTCATCGCGCCGTTCAGTGATGTGGTAAGTTACATTATGAACACACTTTCATACATTTTACGACGGAATTTAAAAACAAGTGCCGCTTTATTGCAGCTCTTTAGAAATACATAATATTTACGAGCAATAACCCCCGTCAATTAAGAGAAATAAGCGACATTATCACATGTTCCATCTTCACACTTCAGCGCTATTAGACTCTATTAATTTTAATTTTGGATGAATACTTACAATTTTTTTTTCTCTCAGTACAAACTACCAATTTGGGTAAATTAACATTTTTGAGCACACCCATGAGCTTATTGAAACTTTTGACATACATTTTAATAAATTTATAACCTAGTTAATAGACTTTATCACATAAATAGATAGGTTTCAGCACACTTAAATTAATTGCTTAAAATTTTCCGAAAACGGTAGAAACATAACTTCTTTTAAAATTGAAAGGTTCTGTGTTTTGCAAGGTAAATGAACTTTGAACGTAGAGCCATTAGAAAAGCATTTGACTGCTAAAAATAGCTTTTAAGCTGTCATAAGATTCGTAATACGATCTTTGCTCAGCACTATTCGATTATTGTATAATAAAATTGTATTATTAAATGGTTACGCGTAATCAAATGCGGGTCATAGGTACCTTAGGGTACCCTGTGGTCAATACAACCGGTACTTATTTATTACAAAATCATCAAACGTAACTAATTACTAATAGCACTTACGGAACAGCCCTTGTGTTCACTTATTCGACGTTTACGGAAGTGGTAATACCGCAACATATTCTTTCAGTTTTAGTAAAAACAATTTCATTTCCCAAAAATGCGTGACACGATGTCTGGGAAAATACCTGTGTGTTTAGAGCTATGGTTTATGAAATCTTCGCTATTAAGTTCGACAACTCTTTAGTGAAATAAAGGCATTGAGGATGTTCGTAACCCATCATGCAAAAATTCAGAAATAAATTGTTAGGTGCGTACTGCCATGTTTCCACAACATTCACTAGGTATTTATTTACAGATTTACTTGGATGTCTTTCATCAGCCATAAGTCCATAACCTCGGCATTTAAAATTCAAATCTTCCTTTTAATTAGTACCTATTTAGATGTCACAATTAGGCAATTTGCAGAAACAGTTAAGATTAGAGAGGCGAACCCGGTCTCAAAAAAAGCAAAATTTTGCAATCCATGTTTGACGTTACCTGCGTATTAAATTATGTATATTGATCAACGACTATGTGGTAACTTGGCAAAAGTGTAGTTTAGCAAATAATTATACGGGTGGAGATAATAAATTTAATTTTTATGGCCACGCCGACAATGGATCACGTAACTTTTACTGTCCTACGCTGCGACGTCCGTTGGAGCATCTTACGACACTATCTTAGGGCTTGTCTAGGGTTGCTAGAGGCTCTTCCTAACGAAAAAGTTTGTAATCATCGTCTTTTATACCATCATATTATACATAATCAATCATTCATATACTAACCGTAATACGGCATTGGAACCTCCTTGCTATAGCTAATATCTAAAACGAAACAAAAGAGAAAGCTTATTTAAGTCCTTGAATGAAATCCTTCCAGAAATTGTTACCCAACGTTAGAATGTTGATACTCTTACACCCATATTTAATTTAGTTTGTACGAACGCTAAGCAAAGGTTAATGGTTCAGTCATGGTCAAAGTGATGTAGGAGCATCGACTGCAAATTATTATTGCAAATCTGTATATATATTCAATATATATATATATTCAAAACAACCTACACACACGGCGCTATGTGACGAATAAAGATAATCATTATGAGATTGCAATCTCATCAAAACCTTATTAATGCAAAAAATGGTAACAGTACCAGGAAACTTGTAATGACGGTAAACGAAAACGACATTATAAGGCGTGCTAACAATCAGATTTGTTTACCAGTAAGTGAGTATACTATACCGTATTATATTATGGCGTAAACTGTCAACCATGCAGCTATCACTGAAACAGTTAAAGAAAGTAATAAGGCTGGTTGGTAACGCAACACAGTAGTAGGCCCTCTGCAGGTCCACGCTAACAGCCTCATTCGAGTTAGGCCGGCTGCTCGACCTACATTCTGACGTCCGTATTGGATGCTTTATCTAATCCAAACTGGTCGTAAGTTACGTTGTCGAGCTGTAGATTAAACGTGCGTTATATAGGTCAGGTATATTTTATATCAAGATGAAGAAGTGTTGAAGTATGGAAGGGTTCCAAGAAAGAAACATTGTGCGTGCCTCCACGAACAGAGATGCAGTATTACTCCATGACGTAAGAGCATTATCGTAAAGGCGAGGAGGATAAAACTTTTAATTAGGAAAGAAATATATATTGTATAAGCTCAGGTAAAAGATAAATGTGGTGTGAATGAGTGAAAAATATTTAGTAGTAAAAGTAGTAGATGATGAGTAGTGAAGATCCGGGTTCGAAGCCGCAATGGTTCTAACCCATGCTTGATAATCTGTAATAAATGATTCATCTTCTTAGGACACTTAACACCTGTTGATCCTATAATTTACATTCGTAACGTTATTATATGTGGAGCGCATAACTGCCTATTACGTTTTTATTAGTTAATTTAAGAAATAAGTTCCATCTTCAATATTTCAACACAGTGAGAGACCGGTAAAACGGGAAGTCTCAAAATAGATACCTATAATAGATCAAGATTAATAAGACCAACAAACCAGCTTTTTCGTAATTTTAAGCGCGTATCAATAAAAATGCCGAGGGCTTGCGTAAGTACCGCGTAAAAGTTACGGGGAAAGAATGTTAGATCTAGGAATGTGTTGTCTGTCTGTCTTGCTGTTTGTAACTGAGAACGCAATTGATGACAACCCTAGAGTTCGTTTGGCAAGTGATGCATGTGACAGACCATCAATATGATTGTAAGGAAGTCTAAAAAGCAGTTGCTAATCTCACAAGTAACTGCCATTGTCATCGGCACGGAGTGCAAAATTGCCTACATTTTTTTTCTTTTCTATTGCTTTTCAAAGTTTTCGAAATCTGAAAGGTACCCGTTAGTTTTCAAGAACCAATTTAAATTAAACAAAACAACATACAGTAATAGTGGTTATAAATTATCTACTGCCACAAATCAAGAGTAGATGTCATAAATTATTTTGTTGGTTTAATAATAATATAAAACAGTTTTCGTTTCCTGAAAACGAAATGTTCTTGTTTAACATTTAATGTGTCCGTATTTGTAACATCGACGATATTATGACTATTGGTTTTCCTATTAGCACAGAGTTCTGAATAGCAAATAAAAGCTTCAGTCATACATAAGCACCTACTTGACATGCTTACGATGCTTTTACCTGTGTGGTCTTGGTACTTCACAGAAAGAAGCATGTAGTTTGAATGTATATTTATTTTGATGGAGTGTTTCTTTAATTAAGTTTCTGGTAGAGTTCTTTACATTAAAATCCTATTGGCAAGAATGCGCAACTCCCGGTTACTTAGATTTCCAACTGACAAGTTGATGACTCTATCAATCTATTAACCGCCAGACGAACAGTCTTTATAACGCAATCACGCGAATACTAAAAAGAACCTATACCTAAATTAAATTCCAGATCCAATCATGCAGGCACAGCCGCGGCACACAACATCGCTATCACTTATCTAAACTCGTATCTTATGGTAATCCGGCCCGCGTCGAAAGCACATCTGTGCCCAATAAAACATCTTATTCTCACGAGCAATAATTGTTTTCTCTACCCTATGCCCTTTCAAACGCTAATTCTTTGATTGACTGAATGTTCTTTGACATTTGCCATACAGTTTGTGTTAATAAGCAGTAGTATAGGTATAACAAACAAACGGCCATCGTGATTGAACTTTCCGAATGTTCTTTTTAACTCTATTGGTTGGTTATGTAAGTTTGGAATTCGATATTTTAGCTTGTCAATCGTCAGGTGTATCCTATTTGTTACATGGCTACGGTTGTGGTTGTGCGATTGGAAATCCCATGTAATCGGGTCATTAGTTCTTGTGACTGGTTTGCAAGTCTTAAATGATTAAGTAGATAGCTTATTTTCCACATTTTAAGTGATTTCAAGCGTGTGAACAACGTGTCAGGCATGAGGCGTGCCAGCTTATGTTACGTTGTAAGTTATTAGCATTTTGACTTATCTTGTAATCTTTTGTGTTGCGTCTTCAGAAATGAACATTGTCATTAAAATATTACGATGTAATTGTTTGTATTATGTAGTTTTAAATTAATTTAAATACTGAGAAGCACCAAGCTTTGATTAAATTGATCTGCCAAAGTCATTGTTTCTTATATTCTTGAATGGTATAATTTTATCAATCAACACCATGAGTAATCTCGACACTTTCTCTTAAGTCTCTAGTCCTACTTATAGGAACCTAAGGTAGATGCACTTTGTTTGTAATTTTCAGTCGTGAATATTTTTTAGTATTGATTTGAATTCGTTTCTTCTCTTCTGAATTGGTGCTCATTCACGTAATTATTATTTTATCATACTTAAAATTCCGCTTTAATATCAATACCTCGTAATATGACGAATAAATGATCATATATCATTTTCGTCACTGATTCAATCGATTGGTTTAAGTCAGTGCTAGACCGAGGTTCGATTCGAGGTCGACGGAATGTTAAGTTTAAGGACAGTGAGGTCTTTGCTTTGGGTTTGCATTTTCTTCTCTTTATGGGCCTTCCTAGCACGGGCAAAGTGAATTCCTAGCACAAAAACGGTTTACGGTTATTTTATTGTGTAAGTTATTTTTATTAGGCCCCCAGCTAGATCAAATAACTGCTTTAGGAGAATCATAATGTGATAATATATGAATTACCTGCTAACTTACAAAACAAGTCGTAAAATTGCTACAAAGTGACAATTCATTACATTAACTGCGTCTGGGACCATGAATTAAAGCGGCCATTTTAGACCCCCTGATGTGTAAGAAATGTCGTCGTTTTATAAGTGGTCAGTATTTTTTTATCTATACCTATCGATTTTTCTCTGAATTAATTGCTTAATTAATTATAATCACTAATTTTAACTATGATACTCTTCAAGTACGTACCTTAACAATTTTGCTTTTATATTTCCTTCTTCTTAGCAATCTTCTATGTATGTACCTATTAAAATACTTGAGGCAAGATGCAAATGTTGAATCTGTTTAACTGGAGCATTAGAGGTAACGTTTTGCTTTGCTCGATTAAAGAAACGTGTTCTAGTGTGTAAACTGTAATCCAACCAGTTTTGAACTTAACGATACATAAAGTGTGAGCCGCAACGCAATCTCGATCTACATACTGGTATTTATCAGAATATAGTCGGATTTATGAAACTGTAATAATTGGTTTATAGGTATAACCTATGTTTGAGAAGAAATAGGAAACTATTGGTATAATTACAAGCACATTCCACGGGAATAGCCATCGACAAAAATAATGGACTTCCATACTTACTACCATTGCACTGAATTTCCAAAAATTGTACTTTGGTTTTCGCTTTCGGACACTCCGATCTCGAACATCTTGTACTTGAAACTTCATGCTGTGCGTTGTCTGACGGTTAATGATTAAGTAGATCATGTATTTGAATAGCGCTAAGATTATTATCGCCATCATAAAGCCATTATTCCTTTTCTATGGTTTACCTACTACATTTCCTGGTTCAAAACAAACATTACAGATGAGGCAAACTAGGTACAGTAGACTAAGCAACAAAATGGAAACCACTTAAAACTTGTTACTCCTTTATTTATTACTTACATTACAGATTGAGATTACAGCTAGCTGTCTAAAATTATTTTTTACCACTTAGGTATTGGCAACACTGACCTTCACACTTCAAATGCGAATGCAAAAATATAAAGCTTACATGAAGCAATATCCGTAGCACATGTTATTTGAGCATAAACTAAGATTAAGAAACAGTTCAATGCGCTTCCTTTCTCCAACTATCACTTGCCAAGGTCGGGTATAGGCTAAATGTCTATTCCGTCATCTCGTCACTTCTTCATTTGCATATTACGAACACAGTATCTGTCGGCGACTGAGTGTCTAGCAAGTTTGGTCTGACGCGTGCGCGCACCAGTAATTAGGGGCAATTATGAAATCTTTAATGATATTTAGAGTATTGAATATTTATATTTTTGTAGGCCTTTTAAGGATGTTACTACATTCTTAAATATTTAAGTAATGAGGTTAGTTAGGCCACAGATAATATAATACTTGTTAGGCTTAGTTGCGTACTGATATTTGAAGTTTAATTTTGTTGCTTTTATGATTAAATTATGGCGAAACAAACTAGGCATGGGGAGAAAAACCTGTAAGTGGGTATATCACCACAGTGGCAATATTATAAATTTGTCTCAACAAGGATCAGTAATATATTCATATGCAAGAAGGAAGAAATAGTTGCGAAGTACTCCCTATTCGACGAAGCAATTGTGGACGGAATTGACAGCCGCCGCCGGCGAGTTGAGGCCTCTTACAGAGAGGAGGCCTGTTTCTAAGCAGTGAGAACGTTATTTACAAGCTGATAAGTTGCAGCATTGCGCTGAGTCCTAAATCACAGAAACAATCGCATTACAGGTTGAGCTAGATGCAAAGGAATGCCGAATGTGTGAAAAAAGCAAACATCCGTATGTGCCAAACAATGTTAATTAAGTTCATGGAGCTTTACCAACTTCATCTGAGATATTGCAATACATTCCGCGGTTTCTAGGATGTAACCTACATCGTAGAACACAAAATGTACAGTGTCCTAGTTGTGAGATTATATTTTTGACAATAAACAGATGAAACACGTCTTTATTACGGCAATGTACGTGACTGGTGACTATACCACAGACTGGTTCTGCTGATTACATACTTCTCTAGTCGTTATTATGTTAGCATGGTATACGAAACTGTCAAGCAGTTTTGATTCATGTAAATAAAATCTAACGGTGGATTTGTAAATGGAACTTATGGGTTGCGCACATTGCTGCAAAGCCTGTAAAAGCTTCTTCAAAACTTCCAAAGATCTAAGGTAGAGCCAATCATCACTAGTTCTGTTATTCAATATCTGATACTATGAGGTATGTCTGCTTACATCTCGGGGGTTTCACTGGGGGCTTTATTTGGACCTATTGTGTGGAAGGACTAGCTAGTTGGCCTATTTTCGAATGAGATGTATTGGTTTGATAATTTATAATTAATTACTCTATGTCTCTTGAGACATTTTTATAACTTGATACCTACCTACTTACTTTATTTAATTGTTATCAAATGATGCTCATTATATTGACAAGTTCTGCGAATGATTCATTTTCTATTCAAACTAAGATGTCTATATTATGTAGATTGCTGTTAAGTTCTCTTCCTAGTGTGGGGTTAAAGTTACGATCTTTAACCATTAACCTAGCAACCACCGCGACTGTTACGACAAAGGTGGTTAGCTTATTGCCAACTAACCACCGTCACCTCTCGCCCCCGCCGACGGCTTTCACGGGGTGACTGATTGCTTGTAACTGCATTAATGCAACTATAAGTTTGTTGTCTTTTCAACTAGGTGGATCGAAAACCACACCCTATTTATGACCTACTAACTTTGATCTTTCGTTTCTATGAGGTAGTCCCTATTAACACTTACCAAGTACTAAATAGACTGGTTTTCATACGAACCATGTGTTACTATTTCACGGCCCAATGCACACATCTATATCAAACTGATTTGTACCGTTTGTACGTATTATATCTAATGTTACATGAATAATAAATTGGTCATCGACACAGATCCACAGTTCTTCTTACGTTTGTGCAAATATTTGACCAGTTACATAAAACATTTGCTAATCCATGCCAATGTCGTTTCCGTTCTTGTTTTGTTGTAATAACTTTTTAATGGAACTCGATCCCACGGGGTGACTGACCAGCAAGTTGATGGTAAAGTATTGTAAGTTCGTGCTACTTTTTGTGTTTTTACGACTTGTGTCTGTCAATCTTGTAAGGTCGCAAAAGTGAGTTCTGTCCCATCTTCAAATCACAAGCAGGAAGAGTATGAAGTCTCTAAATTAACCTTGACAGGCTGAGTGATCGAGTAAGTTGTTATAAAGATTTACTAAACGCTATACAGTCACCTGCAATCTCTCATTAGCACAAGGAAGTACGAAGACGAACAAATCACGACGATACTCCAGTTCTGTTCTGTCACTGCTTGCACTCACTGCTGATCGAGTAACCGATCCACCGCAGTCGTGACTTACAAGCTCTGCGCGAACATCTCACTGATTGATTGATGCTAAATCTTTCCTACATGACGAAATACAGTTCAAATCAACTAAGCAACTATTGCGATACACGTGAAATTAATAAATGTTCTACCATTTTCCCAATCGCATTTCTCACGGATTACCTATAGATATAGGTATCGAGTATTGCAATCGTGTGAAACTGGCGTATTGGTTAACGACAAGACAACAATTGTTCACAAAACTAACAGTCGTTTTTAATACACGTGAGATACTCCTGTGCGAACTATAGTAGGTATATCTATTGGTGAACTACCTATATTGTTGCGTGATTGTGATTGTTCGGGGGTTCGCGAAAACTATTCAGTCTCACCGAATG
This sequence comes from Xestia c-nigrum, assembly GCA_916618015.1. Taxonomy (NCBI): domain Eukaryota; kingdom Metazoa; phylum Arthropoda; class Insecta; order Lepidoptera; family Noctuidae; genus Xestia; species Xestia c-nigrum. Next base: position 25,283,678 of record OU745250.1, read on the forward strand.
AATGTTTTTTCTGGTAACCGTTTAGTAGGCAATAGCATTTAGCCTATGGCAATAGACGAGTGAATGACGACCAGTGTGGGAACTAAACGTTTTGTGATGTGGGACAGTTTGCAATCTGGGACAAACAAGCAGCATTAGGTACCTACGTATACTCGTATTTCAACAACCAAAGAACTCACTGAGTTGGCTTATGTCTGTGGTAATTATTTAAGTGGGTACTGGGTACCACATGAATGACTCACCTATTGTATTATTATGTCATTGATCGATGCATCGAATAGTGCCAATGTGCTTCATTAACGTTGATAGGTTGCAGCTCAATTAAGAATAAAAATATCAATAAAATCCGTGGGATTCTCTTACAATACCACTTCGTGACTATGTTGCATGTACCTGCCACGTAAAAACTTAATTGAAAATCTGAACTTGAGACGAAAATAGTTTCATTCAGCGAGCAGTTTGTATGAGTAGATAGTCTATTCGCTGTTTTGTAACCGACTAATTTATCAGTTTAGTGAGCCTTTGAGTAAATGCATGCTAATTCAGTCTTCTAAGCGTGTCGAATGTCGATGACAAACATTTATTAATTATGTTTGGCCCAAAATTCAGGTATGTGAACTCTGCTCGTTGATAAGATCGTCAAGTGTGCAGGTGTGTGCGGTCTATCTGAGGAGATTTTCTTTGCCACGGTCGACCTGGGTTCGGAGTCTATTCAGAGATTTCCAAATCGGCCTCGGCAAATCATTTCCAGGTGGAAGGCTTTCAGACGGCTCGATAAAACCGTCGGGGGGCTTAAGCAGTTCCCACCAGAGATCACATCTCGCTGTGGAGGCATTACTATTAGCTGGACTAGCTGGGCCAACGCACCCAAAATAGTACATTGTTACCCTAGAAAGAAAGGGTGAAAGTAACTTATTCAGTCTCGAGACTCAGTTCGAAGGACTTAAATAAGTTTTTAAACCGAGGTAAACACTGTGCTATCCAGTACAAGGACAATAAAAACACGAAGAAACTCGAAAAAAAATGAAGATCGTATTGCCGCTTTCCCACCTTTTTTTTTCTGTGGCCGGCTATTCAGACTTTATTTTTTACTTTCGTCACTGAAAAAATAGTAAATATTTTGCCCAAATGTATGTTATTTTAATGAAATATTTGTAACTAAATCATAACTAAGTTTTAAAAAAAATAAAATTCTTTAATTAATACTGAATTTTATTCTATTTCAATTGTACATATCGCACTGTAATTTAGAGGTTGTATAGAAGTCGGAACATGGTTTAATAGAAATGTGAAAATAGAACTAGTATTTTTTTATAATTTGACAGCTGTCAGTTGAAAGCGATTCTCCCTAGCGCTGAAAAGTGTTACTTTCTACCCGCTCAGCGTTCGTACCGGGGTCGGTATAAGGCAACCACTAATAATCCGGCAGTGTCATTTAAAGATGTATCCACTAGATTGGCATGGGCAGAATGGTCCCATACTGGGCAAGCATATTCGCCAACGGAGAAGCAGAGCGCCATTCCAGTGGTTCGCAGGACTTGAGGAGTTGCGCTCCATTTGCTAGATGTAAGGCGGCGTAGTAAGCTATTTCTGACGTCACCTTAATTTTTATTGATAAACATTTTTTTTTAAATGTAAGTGGCTGGTCTAAAGTTTTACCGAGGTATTTCGGGTGATCACTATGGCCGATTGGTAGTTCCTGCCAAGAGATGTTTGGGTTACGACCCAATGTCTGTTTCGGAGGTGGAAAACGCGCGATTGCGATTTGAGGGGTTTGGTTTCAAAGCGTTTTCATTATAGTAGAGGCTTAGGTCACTAAGAGCTGTGGAGAGACCGGCTTCAATATCCTCAAAGTTGGTATCTTGACAAGTGAGTGTAAAGGTCGTCAGAGTACAGTAAACGGCTTGTGGTTGGACTAACTGGTTGGTCGTTAGTGAGACGTTGAAGAGTAGAGGGGCTAATACGATACCCTGGGGTAGTCCATTTTTTTGGGCTCGCCATCAGCTTCTATCTTCAAGACAATTAACCAGAAATTTGCGCTTGCTTAGTAGCACGGAGGATTCGTGTGAACTTTAGATCCTCGGTCAGGTCAGTCACCTTCCACAACAGCCTTTTTACATTCACGGTATCGTATGCTGCCGATAAGTCCACAAATACTGCACCTGTCACTTTCCTTGTTTCAAATCCGTCCTCAATGTGTTAGGATTTATCAGATCTGAATTCAGCTTGTTCTGGAATTAATTTTGGATCAATGTGGTTTGTGAAACGAGATAACAGTAGTCTTTCGAACAGCTTGTAGGTGTGGCAGAGTAGGTATAATGGACGAAAGTTTTAGGGTCGTCATGTTGTTTCCGGGTTCAGAAATAGCAATGATTTTTTCGAGTGATATGTCGTCCACTCCGAAGGCCTTACCGGAACTCAGTCGTTGAATGGCCAAGACGATGTCCGTTAGTTGTAATGGGGCACATAGTATAGATTCACTGGAAGAAAAGGTGTTGTTCACTTTGGGAATTCTGCCAAGTCGTTTTGGACGTTTGCCATTCAGTATGGTGAACAACTTGACTAGCTGTCACTGTACTAGGCGTATGTGGTGGTGGTGGATTGCTGGTGAGTTTGCGGGTAGTGGTCCGCGCCTTTTTGCTATTGTGAGTCTGGTACACACCCAGTCGTCAGTCTGACTCCGGAAACCTACACTTGAGTACCCAGTAATCAAGTGTCAAGATTAACGACTTTTTTTTTTTGTCAGCCTGTATTACCCCTGAGCAGCGGTGGCCCAGTGGTGGCGGCCACGACTTACGAACAGTAAGTCGTGGGTTCAAACCCAGACAGGCGCATTACTTTGTGTAATTTATTTCATCACCACTGCTCTCAAATCGGTGAAGGAAAACATCGTGAGGAAACCGGCATGTCGTAGAATCAAAAATTCGAAGACATGTGACATCTACCAATCCGCACTGGGCCCGCATGGTAGATTATAGCCCATTCCCTCTCATTGAGAGGAGGCCGTGTCCCAGCAGTGGGAACATTATAGGCTGATGATGATGATGATGATGTATTACCCCACTCCTGAGCAAAAGCCGGGGAGGCTTTTGCTCATTCCGTTCTTGTTGGCAAACCTTGAGTTTGGACTTCTTGACGTTAGTCAAAGACCAAGTCTGTGCACCTTGTGTCAAAATGGGGAAAATCCACATGTTGCTTACGTTTTAAGGGGATGGGTAAATCACCCTTGAATAGCTCTTTTATGGACCAGTAGCTCTTCCAGGCGATTTCCGTGCGTCTTGCCTCTTCTTTGCCTTGTCTCGCCTATAAAGAGACTCATGTATTATTGGAGATAGTGTGTTTTCTCCCCGTTAAAGTGCACGTTGATATGTGAGCTGTTGGTCATGAGCTTGGTCTTTGACATGTTCATCTTCAGTCCAACCGTCATGGCTTGGTTTGCTGAGTTCTTGAAGCACTTTTTCCAGTTCCGCTGCTTATGAAGAGAAAAGTACAATGTCATCAGCGAAGCGTAGATTTGTCAATCTCGTCTCACCGAGACAGATACCTCTCTCTTCCCAGGCGGTCGCCAACGTTCTGAACACTTCTTCTAGGGTACTGGTAAATAGCTTTCGAGACAGCGAGTCGCCCCTTTTGACTCCCTTTAGGATTCTAAATTGTGACCCTATCCGTTCTAATTTTATAGCGTCTATAATACTGCTGGTATAAAGGGTGTGAAACCTCTTAACGAAGCCGAAAGGCACTTGTTCTTCCCATCATTGCGATCATTTTCATTTTTGTTCTACACCACACCTTTTTGACAAGTTTCTTTTTAAAATACAAGTTATTACTATAACATTTTTTATTGATTCTTCAACCACCTCTACGACCGCCGTACTATTTAATCCATCCATCAGCACAATGTTCTTCTACCACAAAACATGATTTATCACCCTAAAAAAAAAAGGTAGGTATTTAGTTTGATGTACATTATAAATGCATAGCTTGATGACGACGCGATTGGCGTGGTGGTAGTGAGGCTGCCTTACGTTCTTAGGGTCCTGGATTCGAATCCCGGTAGGAGCAAATATTTGTGTGATGAGCATGGATATTTGTTTCCGAGTCATGGATGTTTATATGTATAATAAGTATGTATTTACAAACAAAATAAGTATATATGTAGTATATCAACTATCTGGTGTCCACAACACAAGCCTTGCTTAGTATGGCACTGGATGGCGCTGTGTGTTAATGTCTATAACTCAAATGTCTCGCTGATGGTGGCGCGTGTCGGACCATTTAGCTCCCTTCAAAGTGGTTGAGCTGAATGGTGCTGATCCATGCGTCATGTTCGTGAACGGGTGCTGTCAGTTGTGACTGGTCTCTTAGTTGCCATGGCTTATTTGAAAGAATTATTTTGTTTTTACTATGGACACTTTTAACGTGCACATCTTGCTACATTGTTCTCACATAATCTACCATCTCAACATGAATGATGTAACCAAGATTTTGTAACAATAATTTTATTTAAAAGAGTGTCCATGGAGTTTCTTGCCCGTTCTTCTCCATAGAGATCTACGTTAGGGAATGGGCAACTACAGTACTTTCACAGTTTTTATGTCGTGTGACTGGGACTGTAGCTACATTAAATTTTCATCTTTGTTTCGACAATTCAAAAGTGCCAGTCATTGGCCTACTTGAAATAAATGCTTTGATTTTGATTTTGATGATTTTGATTCTATGGATACTAATAAAAAATAAAAACTGGTTTCGGTCTCCACGCTCAAGGCCCGCGATAGAAGTTAAACAATCAAAACTATTTTTATTTTTAGTTCCAAATTATATTCTTTGACACATGCAATAAGAGTTTTCCTGTTCAATCTTCTGATTCAAGAACGGTTCGGGTTCGAAGAAATCCACGATCTTTGATGATTTTTGTGGAACAAACCATTCCTACCCATAGCTGTTGTCCAAATGCAAACTGGATAAGACGGGAGCCGCGTTCATTTCGGTTTCCAAGTCCGTGTGGTCCTAAGATGTTTCATTACTCAGTTCAAGTTTTGAAGTCCCCTAGACTAATATTCCAGGATCTTGGGTCACAAGCTTTATTAAGTAGGTCGTAGAAACCCTCCACTTCATCATCGTGGTGAAGGGATGTTGGTGCATAAACTTGAATTAAAGTTAGTGTTTTTGTGTCTAATTCTTTGAATTTTAAAACCGACCGAGTGTATACTTCGTAATAAATAAAATTCGTCAGCAATGAGAGCGAGGAAATTCTCTACATTTCAGGTCAGAAGAAATATTTGATTTCTTTTTTTTTGTTAATTGCGGTCGAATATATTTAAATCAAGGATACATTTCAACTAATGTGTGATCTGTTTATTCCTCTCTCCATTTTTTTTATGTCAGCCTGACCTGTCCCACTGCTGGGCAAAGGCCTCCCCCATGGCTTTCCAATCCTGTTTGCAATATGCCCTTTCTGACCAATCCGTCAAGAACGAGTCCAGATCGTCACGCCAGTGGTCGAGGCACCTGTGGCCGACGCCCCCGATTCGATTTAGTTTCTGCCCTGCATTTGGTTTGGTTTCTATACTGTCATTTACAAACTTAACTACGGTGGAATCCTCATTATCATTCTCATACAGAATTATTGGCAACCTTAACCTTGAATAGACTAGCATCCTCAAACAGAATAGACCAGAATATGATAGAGTTAAACTTTTTTAGACTTCTTGACTCTTATCTTCTGGAATTTTATTAGTTTGTCACCCTACGAATTTGAATGCCGCGTGCCGTGGCATATAATATACGTCTCATCAATGGAGAGGGCTTTGCTCGGAGTTTCCTTGCGTGATCGAATCTCGGGGGAGGCTTATATCCAGCAGTGAACGTCTTGCGCCTGAAATGGTGATGATGATAATGAATTTGTTTTTGGGATGATTTTCGAACTTCTTGGCTCTTGCTGGCGAAGCTGGGTGCAAAAGCTAATTCTACATCCGTGTTAAACCCTAGTAAGAAATACCTGTAAATATTCTTCCATATAGATTCTAAGCTTTCTCTGTTACGCGAGCATTTCATCGATATCCTCTACATTCAGTGTAAAGTAGCCTCTTAACTAGTCAAGGGGCTAGAAGGTCAATAGTATACGAACATCATTCTATTTCTTTGTAGTAAGCTTATGTAACTGCCACGTAACTGAAATATTCGTTGACTTATTGAGTGTGTAGTGAGTGATGTGGGTCAATATGTAAAACTATTCAGTGCGATTGAACGTCGCGTCGATCGGACTTTGTGAAAAGGGACTCTTGAGGTCCCTTTGGAGAACCCCCTTGAGGAGAACGATGAATTTGACATTATTGTTGCATGGTGAAGTGTTTCTTGATGATTTAAAATAAAATCTGAATGTTTTGTCTGGCGGTTCTGTGCTAAGGTTACAATTATATTGCTTCAGTTGAAGGTCCTAATTATGTCCTTCTGTAGCTGGGTATAGCAAGAGCATACGTGAGGCACTCTCAAAGGACGGCACCCTTTTTTTAATTCGCATATGGGGCCTTATTCCTTAACTCTATGCTAAAGTGAGCGCCAGTCTCTTAGTATCCCGATTTAAAGTTGATTATCCTTGCAGCCGTATTATTTTCAGACATTAGATATGCATTTGAGCATGTAACGAGCAGCCCTCTGACACACGGCTGAGTTATCTCTCATCGAGAAAACGATTTACCCACATGTCAGCTCTATTGACCCACTAAATTCGACTAACGGATGTCTGCACACGGGCGGTTCAAACGCTGCGTGTTTTTTTAACCGCTGACTTGACTAGTACCACATTAACATCAGATGATGACAAATTCTTATAGGTACTTTCACGTCTAAGCGATATTTATCTTAAAACCTGTAAGATATCTTATTACTATCGACACATCGACATTTTCGTGTCCTTATCCCATTTATTTGGGGTCGGCGCAGCATGCACAGCAGTCACCTCCTTTCTAACCATATCATCGTTCACAGTCCATCCATCGTTTCGACTACCATATTTGAATAAGTGAGTAAGTACCTAATAGTAATTAGTTGTCTACTAACCAACAGGTGCCTTAACCCTTACCAATCATTCATTGTTATATAATAACTATAATGTATACACCTAATTAATCACACGAGCCACCATCCCAGCGTCTTCCAACAAAATTGTCGGTCTGCTCGCGTCCGCACATTGCGTACGCGCATCTAAAACCGTCGCTTGATAGCCGCACGCTTTCTCATTACGCGCCAAATGAATCTCAATCAGCTTGCGCACGAGTTTCAACATCGCCACCAGTAAGTGACAATTAGTTTAGTGTTATGTGGCCGGGGTTTAGATGGCACCTAAAAAGGTGATCAGTAATTGTTTTTTGAATGAAATTGTTTCTTTGAAGTCCAGTCAGGTGTGTTATAGATTAGATTGAATTAGTTTGAGGATTGGTTTAAGTGAATTTAATGAAACAGCCCAGGTGTTACATGTTTGTTAATTCTGTTCAAGTTTTGAAGTAAATGGATAGTTTTATGTTGATGTTCCTACTTATACCTAGAGTTGTTAATTCATGGCTCATTAATTCGTAATAAAACATTGACCAAGACGATTAATTCAAGAGTTTTTACTATTCAATGATGAAGTAAATAACGTCTAAAACCAACAGATAGTGAATTAGTTATTAATTAGTGACAAAGATTGGAGACAATTAACTTTATTTCGCGGTTAAACCAAAGTCTGACACAACCTGATTATATAATGAGGCTGTTGGTACAAGATATGAACACTATAAAATTATTGCTAACTATTGAACACTGATGGCGATGAGAGATGCTATACAAATAAGTTTATTTTCCATCACAACACCAACACAATGACATGTTCATCTTCAGTCCAACCGTCATGGCTTGGTTTGCTGAGTTCTTGAAGCACTTTTTCCAGTTCCGCTGCTTATGAAGAGAAAAGTACAATGTCATCAGCGAAGCGTAGATTTGTCAATCTCGTCTCACCGAGACAGATACCTCTCTCTTCCCAGGCGGTCGCCAACGTTCTGAACACTTCTTCTAGGGTACTGGTAAATAGCTTTCGAGACAGCGAGTCGCCCCTTTTGACTCCCTTTAGGATTCTAAATTGTGACCCTATCCGTTCTAATTTTATAGCGTCTATAATACTGCTGGTATAAAGGGTGTGAAACCTCTTAACGAAGCCGAAAGGCACTTGTTCTTCCCATCATTGCGATCATTTTCATTTTTGTTCTACACCACACCTTTTTGACAAGTTTCTTTTTAAAATACAAGTTATTACTATAACATTTTTTATTGATTCTTCAACCATTCTTGTTTCGACAATTCAAAAGTGCCAGTCATTGGCCTACTTGAAATAAATGCTTTGATTTTGATTTTGATGATTTTGATTCTATGGATACTAATAAAAAATAAAAACTGGTTTCGGTCTCCACGCTCAAGGCCCGCGATAGAAGTTAAACAATCAAAACTATTTTTATTTTTAGTTCCAAATTATATTCTTTGACACATGCAATAAGAGTTTTCCTGTTCAATCTTCTGATTCAAGAACGGTTCGGGTTCGAAGAAATCCACGATCTTTGATGATTTTTGTGGAACAAACCATTCCTACCCATAGCTGTTGTCCAAATGCAAACTGGATAAGACGGGAGCCGCGTTCATTTCGGTTTCCAAGTCCGTGTGGTCCTAAGATGTTTCATTACTCAGTTCAAGTTTTGAAGTCCCCTAGACTAATATTCCAGGATCTTGGGTCACAAGCTTTATTAAGTAGGTCGTAGAAACCCTCCACTTCATCATCGTGGTGAAGGGATGTTGGTGCATAAACTTGAATTAAAGTTAGTGTTTTTGTGTCTAATTCTTTGAATTTTAAAACCGACCGAGTGTATACTTCGTAATAAATAAAATTCGTCAGCAATGAGAGCGAGGAAATTCTCTACATTTCAGGTCAGAAGAAATATTTGATTTCTTTTTTTTTGTTAATTGCGGTCGAATATATTTAAATCAAGGATACATTTCAACTAATGTGTGATCTGTTTATTCCTCTCTCCATTTTTTTTATGTCAGCCTGACCTGTCCCACTGCTGGGCAAAGGCCTCCCCCATGGCTTTCCAATCCTGTTTGCAATATGCCCTTTCTGACCAATCCGTCAAGAACGAGTCCAGATCGTCACGCCAGTGGTCGAGGCACCTGTGGCCGACGCCCCCGATTCGATTTAGTTTCTGCCCTGCATTTGGTTTGGTTTCTATACTGTCATTTACAAACTTAACTACGGTGGAATCCTCATTATCATTCTCATACAGAATTATTGGCAACCTTAACCTTGAATAGACTAGCATCCTCAAACAGAATAGACCAGAATATGATAGAGTTAAACTTTTTTAGACTTCTTGACTCTTATCTTCTGGAATTTTATTAGTTTGTCACCCTACGAATTTGAATGACGCGTGCCGTGGCATATAATATACGTCTCATCAATGGAGAGGGCTTTGCTCGGAGTTTCCTTGCGTGATCGAATCTCGGGGGAGGCTTATATCCAGCAGTGAACGTCTTGCGCCTGAAATGGTGATGATGATAATGAATTTGTTTTTGGGATGATTTTCGAACTTCTTGGCTCTTGCTGGCGAAGCTGGGTGCAAAAGCTAATTCTACATCCGTGTTAAACCCTAGTAAGAAATACCTGTAAATATTCTTCCATATAGATTCTAAGCTTTCTCTGTTACGCGAGCATTTCATCGATATCCTCTACATTCAGTGTAAAGTAGCCTCTTAACTAGTCAAGGGGCTAGAAGGTCAATAGTATACGAACATCATTCTATTTCTTTGTAGTAAGCTTATGTAACTGCCACGTAACTGAAATATTCGTTGACTTATTGAGTGTGTAGTGAGTGATGTGGGTCAATATGTAAAACTATTCAGTGCGATTGAACGTCGCGTCGATCGGACTTTGTGAAAAGGGACTCTTGAGGTCCCTTTGGAGAACCCCCTTGAGGAGAACGATGAATTTGACATTATTGTTGCATGGTGAAGTGTTTCTTGATGATTTAAAATAAAATCTGAATGTTTTGTCTGGCGGTTCTGTGCTAAGGTTACAATTATATTGCTTCAGTTGAAGGTCCTAATTATGTCCTTCTGTAGCTGGGTATAGCAAGAGCATACGTGAGGCACTCTCAAAGGACGGCACCCTTTTTTTAATTCGCATATGGGGCCTTATTCCTTAACTCTATGCTAAAGTGAGCGCCAGTCTCTTAGTATCCCGATTTAAAGTTGATTATCCTTGCAGCCGTATTATTTTCAGACATTAGATATGCATTTGAGCATGTAACGAGCAGCCCTCTGACACACGGCTGAGTTATCTCTCATCGAGAAAACGATTTACCCACATGTCAGCTCTATTGACCCACTAAATTCGACTAACGGATGTCTGCACACGGGCGGTTCAAACGCTGCGTGTTTTTTTAACCGCTGACTTGACTAGTACCACATTAACATCAGATGATGACAAATTCTTATAGGTACTTTCACGTCTAAGCGATATTTATCTTAAAACCTGTAAGATATCTTATTACTATCGACACATCGACATTTTCGTGTCCTTATCCCATTTATTTGGGGTCGGCGCAGCATGCACAGCAGTCACCTCCTTTCTAACCATATCATCGTTCACAGTCCATCCATCGTTTCGACTACCATATTTGAATAAGTGAGTAAGTACCTAATAGTAATTAGTTGTCTACTAACCAACAGGTGCCTTAACCCTTACCAATCATTCATTGTTATATAATAACTATAATGTATACACCTAATTAATCACACGAGCCACCATCCCAGCGTCTTCCAACAAAATTGTCGGTCTGCTCGCGTCCGCACATTGCGTACGCGCATCTAAAACCGTCGCTTGATAGCCGCACGCTTTCTCATTACGCGCCAAATGAATCTCAATCAGCTTGCGCACGAGTTTCAACATCGCCACCAGTAAGTGACAATTAGTTTAGTGTTATGTGGCCGGGGTTTAGATGGCACCTAAAAAGGTGATCAGTAATTGTTTTTTGAATGAAATTGTTTCTTTGAAGTCCAGTCAGGTGTGTTATAGATTAGATTGAATTAGTTTGAGGATTGGTTTATGTTGACGCAGACGTTGTGATATGGCAATGGAATGGCGTGTCAGGCGTGATCAACCAAATAAACACTTCGACAGTATATCCAGACTTTTATTTATCAAAATACAAGCTGATATTACACGTCCATTGTATATTCGATATGATGAATTAAGATTAAATTGGAGAATAATTGAGACGACACAAAACATAAAAAGGGCAGAGACTGCAGAGAGCCGTGAGCAGATAAGTAGTTGTCAAAATTAGTGAAAAAGACAGATGACAACTTCAAATGACATTTAAATAAATATGGCTGCCTTTAAGCTGCGTTCATGTAGAGCTTACACAACTCCTAATACTCCTCCTTAAGCGCTACATGAGAGAAAAGAAAAAACTACTGTAACTCTACACAATATTTAAAAGACTCTACATTCAAGAGTTACATGCTCTACCTACTTTAGAGCGACTCTACATAATTATACATATGATTCAATTCGATAATAATTACATGATTCATCACAATATAACAATATTTATCATTAATAAAATAAGTACAACAAAACATTAACCATTTGCTCCACAAACTCTCACATTTAAACATTTTACAAAATTACAATGTTTCTGCGCACATAGTGGCTTTGTCAATACATCTGCTAGCATGTCATTAGTAGGTAAGTATCTTACAGTTATGTTTCCTTTTTGTACTAAATCCTTTACGAAATGGTAACGCAAATCAATGTGCTTCGTTTTCTTATGCGAATATTCTTTTACAAGTAATAATCTTTGAGCACTTTGATTGTCGTTGTATACAATTACATCAAAAGTTTTGGTAATAATTTCAGACAAGAAATTCTTCACAAAACAAATGTCCTTGCAAACGTCACTAATTGCTAAGTACTCTGCCTCTGTACTTGATAAAGCTATACTACGCTGTTTTCTAGCTTCCCAATTGATTAAACAGTTACCTAATTTTATAACAAATCCAGTGTAGGACTTTCTGTCTGATGAGTCATTAGCCCAGTCGGCATCTGCATAAGCACTGATATTAAAATTAGTACCTTTTGTAAAATGAAGACCATAGTTGATCGTCCCTGCTAAATAACGAAGTACTCGCTTTGCTGCGCGCCAATGACTCGTGTCGAAACATACACTGTATTGACTAAGTTGACTACAAGCATAAGAAATGTCCGGGCGTGAGCACACACTCAAATACATTAAACATCCCAACAGTTGTCTGTATTTGTATAACTCATCATCAAGACCCTTCCCATTAGACTTTTCTAACTTACAATTTACAGGTAACGGTGTAAGTACTGGCTTGCAGTCACTCATATTAAATTTAGCTAGCAAACATTTTATATAATTAGACTGATCTAGCACTATTGTATTATTATATCTAGTGACATTCATGCCTAAACAATTTTTTAATTGGCCTAGATGACGTATTTCAAAGTTTTCTTTCAATAATGATAAAACATTCCTAATACATCCATTATGAAATATATAACAGTCATCGACATACAGAGCAATTATTATATAATCTTTATCATTTTTCTTTATATATACGCACGGTTCGCACTTACTTTGAGTATATCCATTATTAATTAAAACATTATTTATTTTTAAATTCCACATACGGCTAGCCTGTTTGAGACCATATATACTTTTATTCAGCTTACAAACTTTACTTTTATCTGAACAAAAACCTTCTGGCTGCTCCATATATATAATCTCATCCAGATCACTATTTAGGAAAGCCGTGGTAACATCAACATGGTCCATCTGCAAATTCATTTCTGTTGCAATGGAAAATAAAATTCTCAATGTGGAATGTCTGACAACAGGTGAAAAAGTGTCATTGTAGTCTATACCTTCTTGTTGACTAAATCCACGGGCAACCAATCTAGCTTTATACTTATCTAGTTTACCTGTGGCATCGTGTTTCCTTTTGTAGACCCACTTGCACTTTACAATGTTTTCACTTTCTGGTCGATCGACTAATGTCCAAACATTGTTCTTAATTAATGAATCATACTCACATTTCATGGCGTGAAGCCACTGCTCACAGTCAGTAGACTTTGTAGCTTGCTCGTATGTATTAGGCTCATTTGCCAAACTCTGCTCAATTAGCATCGCCGATAAGTCATAATCATTATATTTAAGCGGAATTTTACCTCTATTAGTACGTACGGGACGCGAGCCAGAAGCAACACTTTGCACATGGTCAAGCTCTCCTCCTCGAAGTGTGGCATCAGGCAGAGAAGACACAGCATCCCTGCAGACATTATCCTCATCACCATTATTACCATTTCCTTCAAGTGTGGCAGCAGGCATAGAAGACATAGTGTCCTTACAGACATCATCCTCATCACCTTCGTCACCAGTACCGTAGACCAGGTCCGACAAGGGAGACCACACTGAAGGTGTTAGGTCACTCTCAGATCCTGAAATAGGTGATTCCGTAGTAGACTTATGACAAATATTTTCACAGACATTATTAATAATTTTATCATTCATTTCATTTGCATTATTATTATCACAGTCAATATTTAAAATTTCATTATCAATATTTGTATAATTATTATTATTTACAATGCATTCATGAGAGATAAAATCATTATTCTTGCTTTGTGTTTTAAAGTGAAGTCCTCCAATAAATTCATCTTCTAAAAATGTTACATTTCGTGAATACACAACCTTTTTAGGATTATATGGATCAAGGAGACGGTAGCCCTTAAAAGTCTCACCATAGCCAACAAAGATATATGGTTTAGCTTTAGCGTCAAGTTTACGACGTTTTACATCAGGAATATGAGAAAATGCTACACAGCCAAATACGCGCAAATGACTGAGATCGACTGGCTGTCCAGTCCACTTACTCTCAGGGATATCATCTGACAACGCGCTGGTAGGAGACTTGTTCTTCAGGTATATAGCAGTCATTACTGCTTCTCCCCAGAAACGTTCAGACAGACCCGCGTCATGTAACATGGCCCTAGCTTTCTCAAAAATCGTCCTATTGACGCGCTCCGCAACTCCATTCTGTTGTGGACAGTAAGGCACCGATGTTTGATGTATTATCCCTTCCCTTTTAAGAAAATCAGTCAACGTTCTATTACAGTATTCAGTACCGTTATCGGTTCTTAAAATTTTAAGTTGCAAACCTGTTTGTTTTTCAACCATATTTTTAAAGTTAACAATATGTGAACTCACCTCGGATTTTGTTTTCATTAAATAACCGAAGGTTTTTCTAGTGCAATCATCCGTCAGAGTCAAAAGATAACGGGCACCGCCCCAACTGCTGACTTGAATGGGCCCACAGACGTCGGAATGCACAAGCTGGAGTGGCACGGTAGATTGGCTTCCCACAAGCTTCGGATAAGGCTTTGTATGCATCTTTCCAGTTAAGCAGGGAACACACTTGTTTGGCGAGTCGTCATCCTGAAAAACGACACCACAACATTTACCACCACCCCGTAGGCTATTCATACCTTTCTGGCCAATATGGCCTAAACGCTTATGCCAGACTGTCGCAGACACCAATGCAGTATTGACACTCTCTGGCTGCTGCCTAGGATGCACCAGCATGGAATGTCCCAACACATGCGGCTTGCACTGCTGTATCTTATACAAACCATTCACATTTGTAGCAGCTAAAATTTGGTTGCCAGTTAAAGAACTTATCTCATTATAAACATGACACCCATTTTTATCAAAAACTACTGTAAAACCATTGTCACACATTTTACTTACAGACAATAAATTCGTTGACAGATTGGGAACAACTAAAACATTTTCTAAAGTGATATTATTTTTGTCAGTAGACAAAACTAAATTGCCAATGCCAGACATTTCTAATTGACCACCATTTGCTATAGAAATTGAGTTATTATTACAACTTTTAAAATTTCTTACTAACCTAGCATCATTGATCATGTGAGCCGAGGCCCCGCTGTCGATGATGACATCATTATGGTGAGCGATGTAAGCCGATGCATAAAAGGTATGCTGTTCTTCTTTCTTCTTCTCATCCCTCTTTTTCTTAAAGCATCGCTTCGCTGTATGTCCTGGTTTTCGGCAGTAATCACACTTGAAAAGTTTGTTCTTCTTTACATGAAAAGCTGAAGCATCATTATCACATTTTCCATTTCTTCTGTGTTCCTCTTGAAGCAATCTCGTTCTCACTAGTTCAGAAGTCAGCGAGCTAGTTAAATTGGCAGTTTCAAGACCGGAGACTAGTGTGTCAAATTCCTGCGGTAAGCCGCTAAGTAGAATTTCAGCCACCTCACCGTCATCTATAATTTTTCCAATGTCAGAGAGTTGCTGGACTAATCCGGTGACATTTTCAATATATTCAGTCATGCTGCTAAACTTACTGTAGTCAACTCGATGTAACTGTCTAAGTAGCAGAACACGGCGATATAGACCTTTGTCCTCGAATGTATGAGCTAGCTTCTCCCATGCTTCTTTAGCTTTTGACGCTGATCGAACTATTTGGTACAAGTTGGGTTGTAGTGCCAGGCAAATACGCGCCAAGGCGCGGCTATCACGCACGGCGTCAGTATCAGTGCCGATCACGCAATCCCACAAACCTTCTAAAGTGAGTAACATCTTCAATGAAAACTTCCAGTTCGAATAAGACGAGATACCACTCAGCTTCTCCACTTGATTATTGATGTGTATCGCTGGTTGCGTTGCCATATTTCTTCTTTGACAATAAATCTGGTCGACAGTGAGTTTTGGTGATACATACAACGATGATTATGCGTAGATCCCTCGTTGCACGCCTTTCTTTTTCACTGGGGCCATAACCTGTTGACGCAGACGTTGTGATATGGCAATGGAATGGCGTGTCAGGCGTGATCAACCAAATAAACACTTCGACAGTATATCCAGACTTTTATTTATCAAAATACAAGCTGATATTACACGTCCATTGTATATTCGATATGATGAATTAAGATTAAATTGGAGAATAATTGAGACGACACAAAACATAAAAAGGGCAGAGACTGCAGAGAGCCGTGAGCAGATAAGTAGTTGTCAAAATTAGTGAAAAAGACAGATGACAACTTCAAATGACATTTAAATAAATATGGCTGCCTTTAAGCTGCGTTCATGTAGAGCTTACACAACTCCTAATAGTTTAAGTGAATTTAATGAAACAGCCCAGGTGTTACATGTTTGTTAATTCTGTTCAAGTTTTGAAGTAAATGGATAGTTTTATGTTGATGTTCCTACTTATACCTAGAGTTGTTAATTCATGGCTCATTAATTCGTAATAAAACATTGACCAAGACGATTAATTCAAGAGTTTTTACTATTCAATGATGAAGTAAATAACGTCTAAAACCAACAGATAGTGAATTAGTTATTAATTAGTGACAAAGATTGGAGACAATTAACTTTATTTCGCGGTTAAACCAAAGTCTGACACAACCTGATTATATAATGAGGCTGTTGGTACAAGATATGAACACTATAAAATTATTGCTAACTATTGAACACTGATGGCGATGAGAGATGCTATACAAATAAGTTTATTTTCCATCACAACACCAACACAATGATCACAATCACAAATCAGTGTCAACGACTTCTAGTTACCGTATTTCAAGCATTACAAAATCTGCCAAGTGATGGCAGTATTGACAAAATGGAGTACGCTATTCTTCACCTTCAAAATGTGGCACACTTCCTCGTGGCACAGCATAATAAAGAGAATTGGCAAACATCGAACAGTTAAAAGCTCAGCGTTTATGTAAACACGCGGTGTTGGATTCATCTCACGTAGCTTAATAATAGTTCGCAATACTATCATGTGTGTCCCACATTGTTTGTTATTTATTGCTAGATTGATAGCGCTTTGTTGTGAAAATTGAGGCTTCATTTGCATTTTCATTATCTTTAAACACGGGCCGCAGAGAATCGACTCTCGCGCCTTTCAGGAGTTACTGAAGTATTTCGTCATGTTAATAGATTTCTGAACTTTTTAAAGATTTGAGTAAGTTAGTCAGTAAATGAAGTACTGCCGGTCAATTCTGTAAAATTCAATCAACAACTCGCCTCTCACATTGCTATTCACTCTCACTTAGCATAATTAGGCTCTTTTTATTTTACACTTTGAATCGGGTTCGAGTGCGAAGGAAGCGTCGAAGTGATGGGGGAATTAAGTACCTACCTTACAGACTGGCACTTCTTACGTCATCTCATACTTTATCTGTCAAAAAAGCAATATTTTCTTGGCTTTTAGACAACTGCTTCTACTCGGTTCATGATTTTAAAATTATTATTATCACCTATTGACTCGAATTGCTTATTTTTAAGTGTATATTTTTTACTTTTAATAATTTTATTTGTTTAATTTTAATCATTTGACTATTTGACATTGTGTAACTAGTAATTATTGTCTTTTCATTCATATTTGGCCAATTTGTAAGTTAATTTAAATATTCCTAAACCGGCAACGATAGTATAATTATGTGAAACCTCTAATATTAAGATCTTAATGTACCTACCATAAACTCAGAAATAAATAAATCTCATCTTATCTTATCTCATCTCATAATCTGGGATCTCTCTAGTCAATTTAGTTCAACTCGCTGACACGCTGTCAAGGGTGGCTCTAGTGTAAACGAATTATCAACTGCGTTTTAAGAAACAAGAAAGTCACAGCGGATTCAGATTCGAAGTTTAGAATGAGGTCTTACAGAATCACACCCCTGATAAAGCAACTGCTATTCGCGTAGGTTAGACGTGTTGTTTTCAAGCGTTAGGTAGTTTTCCTTACTGAGGTAACCAAGATTTTGTAACAACATTATGATTTTAAAGAGTGTCCATGGAGTTTCTTGCCCGTTCTTCTCCATAGAGATCTACGCTAGGGAATGGGCAACTACAGTACCTTCACAGTTTTTATGTCTTGTGACTGGGACTGTAGCTACATTTAATGTTCATATTTGTTTCGACAATTCAAAAGCGCCTGTAACTGGCCTACTTGAAATAAATGCTTTGATTTTGATTTTTGATTTTTACAGAAATACCATGCTTATTCAATATTTTGTTGCTGCCATTTTTGTCCGTCTTTGTGTCACAAAGCCTCTGAATACGAATCGTATTTCATTTAATTCCTCTTCTCAGCCAAGGCGTGTTCAATTTATTACGACTGTGAATCTTTATTACTCGTAACGTATGGTGGATTTTATAGTCTAGCGATTAAATTTCTATATCCTCATGGCTGTTGAAATGGTCACACTTGTAACGAGAAAACTGATAGGTATGATAATATGACGTTTATCTACCTAGTAATAAAAAAATCGATGTAATAAGTGGGTCTTATATAAACAAGAGCAATCAAAATACCCATTAAGACGATTATGAATGCTAAAGAGGACGATTAAAATGGCAGTACCCAACAATAAAGCACCAAAAACATGCAAAGATTGTATAAGATAGATATTACTAAAAAGCAGTTCGTAAATCCTCTAACATCAAAAAACCCCAAGGATTCACATTTTTATGCGTCCAATGACGCAACTCCACTTTAAATTCAAGCTAGGCACCGAATGTGCGCACGAGTGTGCAACGCAACGCTCTGTTACCGTAACTTTACACTTGAGGCCTGGAAAACTGCGCTATGAGGACGCGGCAATGAATTGACCGACCTTGCACATTGCTCGCCACTGTAATATAAATCGTCGTTAATGAATTGTTGGTCTACTTCTGTCTTGTCTTGTTTTAGTCTATTTGTCATGTAGTGTAGAATTATCGTATTAGGTCCGTTAATCTAGCGGCTGGCAGCATTACGTTACGTGAATTTATGATTCGTAATTACAAGTACTTAAATGTTAATTGGTTATGTAATGAAAAAAAAAACATGAATCTTGTGCATAAACCACGTAATTACAGTCAAGATGAACGTGTCTCCATGTGATGTGCGAACTTATGTCTCACTTATAGTTCACTCAAATGAGAACGCACTACACAATACAATGCATGCTCGGAGTGAACTTGAGAAGCCCAAAGGGTTAGCATTTAGCAACAGTTCACTGTCAAAGTAAAACAATTCAAAGTCTTGGCTAATTGGCATCTCTCGCACCATTTTCCATCTTCTGCTAAGTTGAGAAATGCTGAAGCGCTTAAATAATTAGTATTTTTTCCTTCATTAGCATAATCAACCTCTAACGTTCCCACGGTTGGGTCGCAGCCATACTTTCTGTGCAAGTTAATCTTGCTATAATCCACCCCGCAATTAAGCCTTACGTGGATTGGTGGATATCACATGTCTTCTAATTATGAACGAAGAAAAGTTATGTTTTCCTAGTGCCTCTCCAATGACTATAGCCATAATTTAAATTGGTGTTCTTTTATTTCCAGTCCCACGTCCGCTACCCGTCTCGCAAGTCACACGTTCGTCGGCAGCGCGCCATACCGCCATCCGTGCCGTTCCCCTGCGAAGACGCCCTCTCCTGGGGCCGCAGTCCTCAGCGCCCCACCTCGGTGCACCGCCTGAGGCCCGGAGACATCGATGTGGTGGCAGCGATAGGAGACTCTCTGGTTGCCGGCAGCGGGGCGCTTGAGGAATTCGCGTTGGGAGCCTTCGTGGAGTACAGAGGAGTTTCGTGGTGTGCTGGCAAGTCTTGTTTCTTTATATTAGTTTTGCCAGATAGTAAGAAGGTCCTATAGACTGTAGTCATAGTTATCAAACTCCTCAATGTAATGTCATAGCGCAATGTAAGGTTCGGTGAAATCTGTAACGACTATTTTGGCTCCGAACACAGCTGGCATTGCATTGCTAGTATCTACTAGCTTGATACTAGTGTTTGTAGTGTAAGGGAGCGAGAAGCAGAGTGGGCAGCGCACGCGACGCATCCCGGATGCGTCTGGTGGCACACTTTGTTTCTCGCTCTAGTATGTGACGGAAAAGGATAGGAGAATGGAAAAAGAGGATTCCGTGCTGATAGATGCGGTGCAACCCTAAGGAGGAAAGAGCAGTGTTCTTGTGCTCTATTGGAAAATTAGATCAATGGTAGGTACACTGATTACAAAATAGTGCCCAGATGTTTCTGAAGTTGTAGCTTGTCACAAATGAAGGACTAACAAAAAATTATTGAAGTAGTGACTTTAATAATATATTGTTAGAAAAACCCGCCAACAATTCTCGGGCAGTAGCCCACCAGACACAATACTCGTCTAGTCAGAGAATCTTCCCTTTTCTATGGGTGATTAAGAACATTACGCCTCTGTTCTTCATATCCCCATAAAGTTATTTGTGGAGAACAAGACCGGCGCATGTAATAAAGGCACCGGTAATACGCTTTCACCTTTATAAGTTAGGACTGCACCATTTATGAAACACTTTTCGACCTAGCTACTCGATCTTAGCTTAGTATGTAACGTCGGCCTCACAATTTACCATAACATTCAATTAGTTTACTACCTGTGGTTACCTTAAGCCGCTGCTGACCGCAGCGATTTCCTCAATGCGCTAACCGGCTAACACACAACACATAAACCGATCATAACCGTAATGGGTGAACAAGGTGACCTATTTTAGAAACTGTACAGATGAAATCATCTTCCTGCCCTTGTTACATGTTATTTGGGGTCGGCGCGACACGTTTTCCTCTTCCATACTCCTCTGTCAACCGTCACGCAATCATTTACTCCTTTTTCTTTCATATCATTCCTCACACAATCCATACATCGTTTCTTTGGTCTTCCTCTCCCCGTCCATCCATCAACATTTATATATTCATCATCATCTCTTTTAGTCACATGCGATTCATTCCTCCTCATCACATGTCCACACCACTATAGTCGATTCACTTTCATTGGTCCTAATTTCGTCCCTCATTTCGGGTGATGATAAACCTCTGAGTTCTTTATATACCAGGGAGCATTTGCTATTTGAATGATCGAATCTGAATGCCATATCAAGCTTTAGGACAGTGCCGGAGATTTGGAGATTGTTGTTCAGAGACAGTTTGCTGTTTCTATACAGCCACCGATATCGTATCCGCTCTAATGTGGTATTCACAAATCAGACTTTGGTCGAGGTGCATTCTTAAGTTCTTAACGCATTTGTGATGCGGCAGCTGCTGATTCCAGAGGTGGATTGGTGGAGTTACCTCGCTTAGGAGTAAATGTGGGAATATTATATGGGATACAGAACCGGGCCAAGAACTGAGTCCTGAGATATATCGGCAACTATATCGTGGAAGCTTGATGTGTTTTCATCATCTAATATTAGAACAGTCGTCCTAGCAAATATAAGACTTAAGAATCCAAAAGAATTTGTAAGAAAGGAATGTTTAAAGATAGAGCAAACCCTTTGTGCCACACCCTATCAAAGGCTTGCTGCACATCCAAAAAAGCTGCCATGCAGTACTCTTTTTTTCTAAGAAAGACCTGATGACCGGGCAAACTCTATGGATCTGTTCTATTTTTACGTATTCCCGTCGAAAACCAAATTAATGGTCCGGGATTATTTAATTACATTCAGAAGCCTCTTCACTAGGACCTTCTCAAACACTTTCAAGATAATTGGCAGCAAGCTAATCTGCCTGTATGAAGTGAATGCACTCGTTCGGCTTGACGGGTTTGAGTAACATTATTATTTGGAATAATTCCCGCTGAGTAGGATAATGTATCGAAGTGAAAGTGATAATGTGTCAAAGAAAATATTCAGTTGCGTCTCGTGAGCATAAGATAAAAAAATAGCAATATGTAGGTAGATACATTTACTTAGATTGTGTATAAGACAAACAAACAGTTCACCAGGTCGTGATTTGTATTATGAATGTAAACATAGAAGTTGTAACCAAAGTGACTATGTAAATTGTTACATAAAAGCACTTTGACGTCAGATTATGTAGAATTATGCACTTTTCCTTTGCAGTTTGCAGTGTCATTGAATTGTTTGAGCTGAATAGTAAACAAGTGATGATAGTTATCATTCATTATAGATAACAGAAGAAGAGATAGGTGATGGTCTCCTTAGCGTGTGGAGGAGATGTTGATGATAGACGTAGGTCGTGGGAGGAGCAGTACAGTACAACATTATAGGAATGCAGTATTTGCTCACCTCTTTAATCTGTTCTGTGAGCTGAAATACTGGGACACTGACTGGAAGCGACAGACAAAACCTCTGATTTAACAAATATAACTAGAGCTAGGCAGGTTCACCAGCTTGACGATCAATTCCGATTCAGCCCATCGCAGTCCTCTGCTGGATCCTGGGCCTCTCCAAAGTTGCACCACAACACCCAATTCACCGCTTTCTGTATCCTGCTTTCCAGTAAAGTTCAACTCAACTCTTCTGCTAATAAAGTAACTGTAACTAACTCTAACTGTATTTTAACTATTACCATTTCTTTGACGTATTTTTCCAGGCGGAGACGCATCATGGCGCGAGTACCTGACGTTACCAAATATTCTGAAGGAGTTCAACCCCAACTTGCGAGGCTACTCTACAGGGACGGGCGAGTGGCTCACTAGAAACGCCAAGTTCAACGTAGCCTTCCCTGTGGCGTCGGATGAAGATGCTCTGAAGCAGGCTAAGGTAAGCATGCTGATTTCATAAGGAATTATGCTTGCCATGGTACCGAAAGGAAAATGGAGATGTCTAAGCTGTCCCATTATAACTCGTTTCTCTTGCCCTTAATACCGTTTAATAAGATCGCAATTCTCTCAGTTGAGTTGACACCCCGTTTTTTTTTTCGGATGGGAAATCATCAAATGACTTCTTCCACTCTGGGCGGAGCGGAAGGGAGTGTCAGACTTTTACTGACTAAAACCCATCCATGTTCCTTCCTCGCCCTTTATGTTCCGGGGCCGCGGTATCTCTTTCGAAAAGGCCCGCAACCCCGGCAGGCTTCGGCCCTTGCGCGCGTGGAACACTCTGGTCTGCTCGACACGGCCTGTCGTCATGTCGTCGGACGGACGGCTAGCTAGCCCATAGCTAACCGTCCACAGGCCCGCGTCTACCACGTGGCCCCCGACGCCCGGTGCGTCTCCCGCGGCGGCTGGGCCCCCTTCAAGCCACATCATATTTCTTTCGGTCCCGACGAAATTTTTCCTTATTCTTCTGCATCACATGCCAACCGTTCTCCACACATTGTCCGGTTCTCATCAAATAAACTTTATTTGTTGTTTTTTTTTTGTTTGGTAATGAACAATCCATATTGGAAAGTGACTCCAAGGAAATAGAGTTGACGGTTGTTACCCTTTTCGATGAGGAAAATTAACCTCTAGGAGGAGACTGGTGAAACATTAAACTCCTACATAAGATTGACCAAGACTGCAATACAAGGCATCACATTATTTGGAAAACAACATTCTCAACACGGCACATTGCACAAACCTTTATGGTCAAGCGTGTTATTGGTGCGTAAATAAGTAAACTTCGTCTAGGCGTGAAACATCAAACTATCACTAAATCTACACATTCGAGTGTGTACTTATTTGCCAATTTGTTCGATTACAAATGCGTGTAAGCAATCATTTTTGTTTGGCTTGTGGAGCATAACCCAAACGTCAACATTACCACATTTCTGTGTGCCCACAAATTAATGATCTGAGTTTGTTAGATCACTGTCGTATGTCAAGCGATGCTATAGAAGTAGAAGTTAGTCTTCTCACCGGGTTTTCGTTGAAAGAGAAATGATCAAGGTGTTTGCAGTTAGAAATAATTTTAATTATAAATCTTCATTTATCTTGACATCTTAATGACTTTACAAGTAGCACTTCAATATTTAATGGTATTTAATAGGTAATATAAATGTACATTATTTACAATTTGCAAAAATTAACCAAACTAACGTAAACTAAAAACTTAAAAAATGGCGTCACGAACTCCTCCTCTACGCTGTCAACTGGTAATGTCCCCAAGAGGCTCAAAAATCAAAAATCAAAATCAAAGCATTTATTTCAAGTAGGCCAGTTACAGGCACTTTTGAATTGTCGAAACAAAAATGACCATTTAAAGTAGCTACAGTCCCAGTCACAAGACATAAAAACTGTGAAAGTACTGTAGTTGCCCATTCCCTAACGTAGATCTCTATGGAGAAGAACGGGCAAGAAACTCCATGGACACTCTTTTAAATCAAAATATTGTTACAAAATCTTGGTTACATCATTCATCTTTTACTCGAATTTGATTCACAGTTCCTGATTCAAATTATGAAATGCACCAAAAAGGATCCATATAAATTTATAAAATCATAAATTTATTACAAAGCCACATCTCAATCTCAAGAAATCCGCATAAAAATGCTTGATCCCTAGACACTTTTGATGTGTGTACTAACATTGAATCTATACAATGCAAAGATAGTTGTACAATCTTCAGCAGCTCCAACAATACATTTAATGCTATCAATTTTTGCGCCCCTGTCCATGTGGAGCAGGACCAGCATTAAGCCAAACATTTTTATCAGCGATATAATCGCTCAACTTGTAATATGCTTGTTTACATAGTGTGCGTTTAATGCATGTTTTAAATTTTTTCTCATTCAGTTCAAGAATACTTTGTGGAATTTTATTATAGCATCTCAAACAGTACCCCATGAAAGATGAGTCTACTTTAGCGAGTCTAAAGCCTGGCTGAACTAGTTGGTTCCTATTTCTAGTACTGTAATTGTGTCTGTCACCTCTTTTACCAAAAAGATGCAGATTTTTTCTGACGTACATTATGTTTTCGTAGATGTATTGGCAATAAACCGTCATGATGCCAATATCCTTAAATAGTTCCCTTAGAGAATCGCGCCTACGAAGATTATATATGGCTCTGATGGCTCTTTTCTGCAGAATAAATATAGACTCAATATCAGCAGCCCGTCCCCATAGCAAAATACCGTAAGACATTATACTATGGAAGTAACTAAAATAGAAGAGGTGTTTTACACCCTTTATTTACGCCGCTTTGATTATAAAAATGTATTGTACAGAATAAACCAGAGAACAGAGTCTGAGGTAGAGTCTGATTTAGGTACAGATCATCCTGAATTACAGTTAACGAAATCAATGTATGTAAGTTTTACTACCTTATATTTTCCCGAGTTCGTAAATCACGATGTGTTCCAAATTAGAGGTAATCAAGTTATACATCATTAGATAACAAAACCTGGTAAAAAACTAACACGCTATCATTTATTTTCGAAACAACCAAGTCACTCACTTTCAGGTTTCCTCATTATCGTAACCGTCCAACCAAAGGCACTAAAGGAAACCATTATTTACCATCATGAACATGTTAACATCCAAACCTTCCTATTGGAAAACATCATATTTTTAATCAATAAATCAATTTAATTCATTCATTTACTCTTAGTAATCACCCTTACCACCCAGTAGGGAATCCCCTTCTTATCACCATACCACGATTCTTCTTAAAACTTCGGAACTGCAAAATCTTAGCAATTACTTCTTCCACGTAGAACAAACCCTTCAAACCATCACATCGTAGAACTTGGGAACTGCATATATCGTAACACTACACTCATTGGAACAGGCCCTTTACCGCCTAATCGCATCTTAACAAAAGAAATACCTACTTTAAACGACCACCATGACCCTGATGACTCGAGCTTTGTTCGGAACCAGGTCAGCGCCACCTTTGCACCTGTTTGTGAAGTCATTACCATTAACAAATAGGCGACAAAGGTTATACTCGTCACTAATAAAGATGCTCATTATCTCAGTTTTCGGGTTCCGTAGCCAAATAAAATAGTACATTTTGATACAAGTGGAGAAAGTTTGTTATTGAAGTTCAAGCGTATTAGCGTTCGTACACACGAGCCATAAGGTTAGAACTGCAATAACAAATGTCCACGTGTATCAAACGACGTTTTTCAATACACTTTTGAAGAAATAAAATAAAATAATGTAAAATACGTGTCACGAGACTATGATTTAAATTTTATTTTTTCCGCGCTTCGCTATCGCCAAGTTGAAGGAGAGGCAAAGGTATGAAGCCGTTATACAGTCTAATATATTTATATATTTTTGAACTTAGAACAGAAATAAATGTTGATTTGTTCATAAAAGTAAATATTAGTTATAAATAATCATGTTTATCTACGATATTGAATTTATAAACACTATTTGAATATTCGAAAAATGGTAAAAAAAAGACATAGATCGCTTTTCCGAATTAAAAAAATACATTCACCTCTGACTATAGAGTCAGAGGTGAATGTTTTTTAAATTAACGTTTTTTTTTTAAATTATGCAATGAACCAATTTGGACTAAGTATAGTGCATTTTTCATGTTTTTTCTGCACATGTGTACAAAAACATGAAAAATGTACGCGTTTGAAATACACTGATTTTTAAACCTAATAATAGTGCGAAAAGAACCAGTTTTCGAGGAAGTGTATTGAAAAAACGTGACCCTTTTAAAGTTTGTCGTTCCTGAAGTCACACGAGGTTCGCTCGGAGACTATTGAGACTGTATCGAAGAAAGTAAGGAAGTTGTATATCTGTTTTATTAACCGCTATACAATGTAGAAAAAAAAAATCGAAAAAAAGGGGGAGGTGTAACCAAAGAATAAATAAAATGTCAGTTCACAATATTGCACATAAGCGTGAAGCACATGAGATGAATATTTACGCATGCAGAATATTAACACCTATTTGATAATTACATAGCATATAAGTACCTAATTTTTATTCTTAAAGTATTTTTTTATTACTTTCTACAATTTTTTTTTTAATTTAGTTTTTTAAGTATTAGCCGTAAGTCTGTTGGTTTTCTATTTATCGGGTATGTGTTTGCAAACCACTATTGTATTGGGGTCACCCTGTAAAGATATTGTGTGTAAGTTTAATCCTAATTCCTACTAATATTACAAATTCGAAAGTTTGTGAGTATGGATGTTTGAATGTTTGTTACTCTTTCACGCAATAACTACTAAACGGATTTGAATGAAATTTTGCATACAGTTTATAACCTGGGTCAACACACGTTTTATCCCGGTAGTAAGATCCCATAATGGGACAATTATCAAACTTCAAGGGGGCGAAGCCGCTGGCTGAAGCTAATAAATAAATAAATAACTACGAAATGTTTCACTATATGTGAATTGTATGATCTGACCCTCACTTAGCTGTTTTTTGTACTAAATGTTCAAGATTTAGTAATTTACCGTGAAGTGTTGGATTGCTCATTTTTTCACAACTACAGGTGAAGATTAAACTAGTGGTTGATCACTTATCTATGATGTGTCACAAGCATAGCCACATGTTGTAAGTTTTGATACAGCGTTTATGTTGATTTTGTTAGTGCAATCGTTTGCTAAGAGTTGTGAATTAAGCAAGCAATATTATATTTTTTATCTTTGAGTGCTACGACTTACCTCAAACTTTATTTTTATTTATTCTTTTTTTTTTTAATTTATTTATTCCGAAGGTGCCACTAAGTAAAACTAACGCGGATGTGTTTTTGTAATCGTACTTCTATAATGGTACTTTGTCCTTGCCCCTTGGGTATAACACGCGTGATATTATGTAAAAGCATCCAATCTTCCTTCCAGATAATAGTAGCCCGAATGCGGTCCTCCCCGGAGATCGACATCGCCAACGACTGGAAGATGGTGACTGTGTTCATCGGCGCCAACGACCTGTGCTCGGCCTCCTGCCTCAACCCCGTCTCCTGGTCTCCGGCAGCTCACGCCAAGAAGTTGTCGATAGCGCTTGACTACCTGCAGAAACAACTGCCCAGGACTATTGTCAATTTGGTACCAGTTTTAGGTAAGTTATTCTTGCTTATAAATCTCCTGATCGATCATGAAGTCCTGGTTTTTAATTTACTTAGTCCAAATGTCCATTGTGGTGCGAAATAGCCTCATCTACTATCCTGCAAAGTTACCTACGTCAACGTCAACGAATTAGGGACTACGATATACGATCTACTATAGAAAACAACGATTTTGTATGAGACGCGTCTCACAAACATAACTTGACATACCTTGAACCTGACGCGTAAAATCCCCTGGATGTGAGAAGCGCAGAGACCGGATCACGTGGCGACCCTTGGGGCCTGTGTCCAGCAGTGAACATCTTTTGACTTACATTTGTTTTTACATCCTGTTCCAGATGTATCAGTATCAGTCCGCGTGCTCCGACCAATGATGTGTCGCCTCATGCACTCGCTGTTCTGCACCTGCTTCCACCATCAGGGTGGTAATGAGCTGTACGACCTCGTGCGGATGGCACGACTCTACCAGAAGGCTGAAGTAGCACTGGTAAGTCCCCTTATTTGGAGATAAAGGCCTACAAACCTCTGACCAAAATATGTTCTTGGGGATAGTTAGTGTCCTAACGTATTGTTGCCGTAGTTGATTATCAGAAAAGAGACTAGTTGAATGTCATAACGATCGGTTTTGTGGTTTGACAGATGAAATACTTTTGTGTTTATTTTAAGTACAGATCATATGAACTTAGCTTTCTTATCATTAACAAATATCTGGTTGAGTTCATCCAATATCATCAGGTCTTAGTATTTTAAGATCAGTTTTTCTTAATTTCATGTTTCATTCAAGGTGGAAAGCGGCCGCTATGACACCCGCGAAGACTTCACAGTGATCGTGCAGCCATTCATGCGCCTGTTCAACGCGCCCATGCCGCCGACGAGTCCGCTACCTCTGGTTATCCACCAGTCCTATATCACACACGACTGCTTCCACTTCTCGCAGAAGGGCCACGCGTTAGGTACTGTAACTAGTTTTTAAGAATTGGTACAAAATTGGTTGCTAGCAAATAGATTCTAAAAAAAACTTCAATTAATGCAACTGATAGAAAACGAATATAGCTCTTGAGATTTTTATTGAATGAAAAATGCATATGCTTATCAGCTCAATCTTATAACTGTTTTAAAATTCAGTTACAAGATTTAGCGTATACAAACATTGCAAGTTAAATAAAAGCTATTAAAACCGCATTTGACACCGTAACACATTTTTTTTTTCTGAGAACCTGAGCAGTCGTTGGGTTATTGATGGAAGTAATTGGCTTGGCATTAACTATATTGAATTCTCATCTAACAAATAGGTACCAAGTAGTCGGTATTGGTGAACACCGAAACAAACCTCAACCAATTTGAATAGGAGTATCACAAGGGTCTAGATTAGGCCCTTTACTGTTCATAAAGGTCTTTCTAACCGGATCAAGCCAATGCCGTGTGGTTAAGTAAACTATACTTATGGACGCGGAAGTAAAGTAAGTAATGTGTTAAGCGAGTGACTAACTCCCTTTACACATTAGTTACAAATAGTACTAGTAAAACTGAATAACATAGATGTTGTCTGTCCCAGCGGCGAACCTGCTGTGGAACAACCTGCTGGAGCCGGTCGGCAACAAGTCGGACAACGTGCCGCCAGTACTACTGCGACAGTTCCGCTGTCCCTCGCGACAGGCGCCCTATCTCTTCACCTACAAGAACTCGCGCCAGTACATGATCTCCGGCAAGCAGGGCGGGGCTGATGATGTGTTCCTATGATGAAGGGGATCTGGTGACAACTGTACGACATATGGGCCAGTGTTTCAAGGCTGCAGGGGAAGGTTTAGGAGGGTCCGATACAAAAACCTTTTAAGAAATTAGTTTTCAGGACCCGTGATCTAGCCTAGTAAAGATCTATTATGATGCCTTGCAGTGTTTTCTGATAATACAGAAGTAAATAAAAGTGTTCTTTCGTCTAGGAGACTGTAAATAATTGTGTTCAAACATGCTTTATGGACTTTATATTATATTTATTTCTAAGTGGATCCTGCTTGTAGAGTTTTGGTCTCGCATGCCGGATATCATTGTCGCTTTTGTGCAAATAGCATAGGTGCTCTATCTGTTAGGCATAGTGTGTCAAACTGCCAATAAGTCAAGTCTTTTGGCAAAAATTGCTCAATAAATACAAAATACGAGAAACTCATCGCTTCTTTAGTCGGATAACCAATATTAGCATATGGCTTTTCAGTGGCTATATTCCTGTCAATCCATTTTTTTTTTCGTTATCACGTTATCGCTGCTAGTATGTCAGTGTGTTTCGGCCAATCTTTTGTGATTTTCTTTGCTGACACTTCAAGAAAAGAGTCATTAATGATTTACAGTTACCTTTTCTAAGACAAGGAATAATTAGGTAAAATTTAAACCTATTTTAAAGATTTCGAAAAGAACTTGTCAAATATTTATAAGTATTTAGATTATTAATTAATAATTTGTACATAATTGTATAGATACCTAGTTTATATTGTAAATAACAGTGTCATGTTTTGATGGCACTTAGATGTACTTAATTATTATTAACTAGGTAATTAGTTCATTAATATTATGAAGACCTCATAGTTACCTAAGAAGGTTTTGAGAACCTTGATTTCATTTCACCTTCCAAAAATGTAAAAATATAGTAGGTATTAGGGTGATTTTGAGATTAATTTGTTGTGTGTAAAATTTGTAAAAAGGTACCTTATATTACATAAGAAATTAATTGCTGTTTAAGGTATTTTAAAAAATCGCTCTTTATCAACAAACATTTACATTTCACTACTTTGTCTAAGTTCTAGGTAGTTTACTCTTTCCGGATTCCAAATAAAATTGGAATGCATAATTTAATTCTTAATTAAACTAAGTTTTAAAGTTAACAATAGCTCAATGTTGTGATCTAGATTATTAGGACAAAATAAAGTTAAGCATAATTAGTAACTTTAATATCACTTGTTAGTGCCATTGACGTTACGCTCTGAACCAAATGTTATTATAAGCGAAAGTTACCTAAACAAATTACTTTAAGTTTTCGGTACATGGCTCGAATTATTTAAGAATAAATAAATTTATTTGTTCTATTTTCGTGTTTTCCGTTTTTCCCACTTCTAAACCTTTTTATACCCCCTAACAAAAATTGTTATTAATATGTATTTTTTTATTAAGATATTTATCTATGGGTCGTTGTTACCTGTAATAAATGGTTTATTATTATTATCAAGTATAAGGGGGAAAAGTGAAATGGTCTGCAGGATAGGTGGGACATGATCACTGACTGATGGAGCTAAGCTTAGACTGAATGGTTTGCAAAGGTAAGACCAAACAAAACAGCCTTACTAAAACTCGTTGGGTTGACTACAAAAACTGGGTTGAAACACCTGGGTGTAGATAGAACCGAAATGTGTGATCAAATAACGAGGAGGCACCTTGCAGTGAGTGATTCCGGGGTGAAAAGGTAATGTTCATGATACTGACTGAAGCTGTAGGTTGTATCGCCCGCGCAGTCGGTATACAGTGGTTTTATCTCTTACTTGCAATTTTTCTTATAGCAATGCGTCTTACGTTGATTTGGAATGAAACTATTACATATTTTACCAGGCGCCGAAGCATAGTTATTTCCTTATTTCTAGTTAAATATTTTTCATAGTATATTGAAAATCGACTCATTCGTTGAAGTGTTAGGTACTTATCTTGATTTTTGTTTTAATAGTGTGAAGACTTACCAACCACCAGCACAGACTTGGCCCGCGTTGTGACTTACGACCCAGTCCCTCGCAACGAGGCCTATATCTCAGCAATGAACATTATGGGTTGAGTTTAACTGCTCCAAATTACTGTGATTCAGGTAAAATTGTCAAATCGAATTTTCCTAAATTATACCATAAAACGACAAACTAGACCATACATTATCATTATAGGCCCTAATAACAACCTTTAAAATAAATACCTAACGTACCTCTTTCATACATAAACCATGACATATAGACGTGTATATAACGTCTTTGCAATCACAACAAACAATAGAAGCTTGTCTGTGTTGGTAATGCGACGTCTACAAAGATGTAAGAGTATGGTTAGATATAGGTAGGTAGATAGATAACGTCGGCGATTTCACGGCTGGGTACCGCCAAGCCCAGCGCTGGGCATCGCGCATGAAACAATATGATTGCTGATTACCTGGGATCGCAACCTTTGGTAAAACACATCACTGTCTATTTCAATCGTGATTGACTCAGATGGCTTTAAGGGTACGTCAAAGCACACTAAACTCTCTTCCTCTTTGGTTAGTGGCCAAAAAAGCTCGTTGATATACTATTGAAAATGAGAACTTGGCTTCGTTTCCCAGGTTGTGGTGTTTGGAGCCCAGCTTATATGTATGTATTTATAACTGACAAATGCGAAATGTGGATGTACCGGCCATAGACACACACCTGCCTATGATGAATGAACGAATAATATAAAAGAAAGAAAAATAATAAAGAAAGAAATAAAATGCATTTATTAGGCCGCCAGGACAAAACACACAAAAACAAAATGGTCAAATAAAATTATATAAAAGTAAAATTAGAAAAAAATAGAAAATAACTCAATAAAAGAGACGAAATTGGTACATGAACACACACACATTGGTAAATTGGTACATTGGAATTGAATACATTTCTAGTGTTTGTAATTTAAGTAAAACCAACCCACGAACAAACACTGAAATGAGCACTGCCGTTGGTTTAACATACCTGCCCTTACAACTGGTGGGTGCAGGAATTTATAACACAGATAGTATGCATACTGTGTAGTTAGTCTGACAAACTGGTATGTGTTTTCAGTTATGGAAAAATATTTTCCCCTTTTTCAATTTCGGGATTAGGGATAACATTGAAACGATCCATTGATACCCTAGTTATTAAAATACGTTACTGATAGAAAATATTACCCTAATGACAGTGTGTTGATGATTTGTTTTTATAGTTTGCTACCATTTCAAAGTTACTAAGGGCATCAATTTCGAGCATTATTAATGTAATCTGTGATCTAGTGCAGTAGGTAGGTAAGGATAAATGCGTGACACAATTTCATCTATTCATATTATTGACGACTCGAATGGCGTAGTGGTAGTGACGCTGCCTTACGTTCTTAGGGTCCTGGGATTCGATTCCCTGTAGGAGCAAATGTGTGTGTGATGAGCATTGACATTTGTTTCCGAGTCATGGATGTTTATATGTATAATAAGTATGTATTTACAAACAAAAAAAGTATATATGTAGTATATCAACTATCTAGTGTCCACGACACAAGCTTTGCTTAATGTGGCAATAGGTGGCGCTGTGTGTCATTGTCCAGCGATATTTATATGTATATTTATTCAACTAGACCCTATTTATTAGTATATCTTTCATCATTTGAATTTTTTCTTCTGAAAGCATAGGTACATCAACATCAGCTTAGATCAATGACAAAACAATATTTTTTGTTGAAAGCGTAAAAAAGTTAGGTTGTAAGTGGACTAATTGTAATAGGTAATTATAATTTAAAGGCACCGTTAAAGGTATTCTATGTCATAAAATACAATAGCAGAATACTTGAACATTATTGCAAAGCTCAGTATGTTACTGAAGTACAAACCAATCTTGTACCTACTACAGCTATTTTTAGAACCGAACGCTTAAACAATTCAATTTACAAAATACAAACTCCCAAATATGGTGACACCACGTCAGTATGACCACAGTGTGTTGTGGTAGGCGTACAATTAGTACGGAACGACCTACTGACAGTCTTTAAACAGCAAGCTGTGTAGTTACCACTGAAATATTGACGTATGTATTTGTAAAAGTGTGGTGTAAGTTGAAAGGAAACAGCGGTTTAAAATAGAAAAAGTGACAAATAGCCTGAAAGTCGTGCCATTCAATGGTTTTTTTTTCAATTTGACAGCATGTGGACCGACGACCTCATGAAGATTGCGTGAATTCGCGGGAAGGACTGCACCGGTTGTTCTATAATGCTGAAGCTGTGTACATATATTAGACACGTTGAGGTATTTTTAGTTGTAACTTATCGTACTGTGCTTTCTTACAGGCGAAAGCTTCACATATACAATTACCTACCTACTATTACCTTATTACCTATTACAATTCGACGACTCGAATGGCGTAGTGGTAGTGAAGCTGCCTTGCGTTCATAGGGTCCTGGGTTCAAATCCCGGTAGGAGCAAATGTTTGTGTGAGAGCATGGATTGGATGGAGCATTTGTTTCCGAGTCATGGATGTTTGTATGTATAATAAGTATGAATTTACAAAACAAAAAAGTATATATGTGGTATATCAACTACCTGGTGTCCACGACACAAGCCTTGCTTAGTGTGGCACTAGATGGCGCTGGGTGTTAATATTCAGCGATATTTATTTATTTATAAAACATGTTAATTATCTCTGTTGTTTTCTGTCTATTATATCTCATTGGTTTGAAGACGGTATCTCTATCAGAAAAAATATTATTATACGAATGCGATAATAACATTTTGTTACGCTCACCCGCTATCTTCTCATGCCCTGTACTCAACAGCTAGCATCGTGCAAACGAGCTCAATCGATCGGTTCGCATATGGCGCACGGCGCTTGACATCTGTACAGTCAATTGCTGCTCTTTATTGATACTTGCAATGTACACATTGTATCAAAGCTTGATGTCTTGTGATAAGCCCCGAGAGGTGCTAAGAGGTCACCACCGCTTATTGACCTACAAATGTTATCACAGGTGCCGTGTCCCTGTAAAGGATCCGTCAATCCGGTACGGCTAAGTTGTGGACGCGGCTTCCGAGACCGGACACTGACAGACACTGTCTGACCTAGCCGTTTTGTAATTTGCGGTACCAGTTCTAATATCCTTAGGAAAGACTCCAAAGCACGCATTATCTTAAAATCATCATTATCAGCGTATAATATACAGGGTGTATTTCACCTCTTCACAAAGCCGTTAACCAAGCATTCTGTTTATCAAACTAAGTAACTTTACGCAAAAAATATTAATAAATAATAAATAAATAAATAAATATCGCTGGACATTAACACACAGCGCCACCTAGTGCCACACTAAGCAAAGCTTGTGTCGTGGACACTAGATAGTTGATATACTACATATTATATACTTTTTTGTTTGTAAATACATACTTACTATACATATAAACATCCATGACTCGGAAACAAATGTTCATGCTCATCACACAAACATTTGCTCCTACCGGGATTCGAACCCAGGACCCTAAGAACGTAAGGCAGCGTCACTACCACTACGCCATTCGGGTTGTCAAATATTATCATATTGCTGGGAAACAACTTTTTTTTTGAGGTTATAAATCATGTTTTGTGATATAACTCAATGTAACACACTCAAAACTTGTGCGGATGGATGGATTGAATACGACCCCCGTACGTAGAGATATTTAAAGTAAAAATCATGCGTTAAAAGTGGTATTTAAAAAAAAAACTTGTCAAAATCTTGCAACTTTGACCCCCAATATCTCCGTAACTAGAAGGTTCCCAGGTATAGTGTAGAACAAAAAAATATCAGAATCACGAGGAGAACAAGTCAAGTGCCTTTCGTATTCGTTAAGAGGTGTTTTACACCCTTTATTCTCTGTTTCCATAATAATTATTGCAATTAGTGTTATAACGTTTTAATTAAGTTATCATCTGCCTGCCTTTTCCCAACTATGTTGAGGTCAGTTTCCAGTCTAATCGTATCCAGCTGACTACCAGTAGCATAGAGCAACTGCCTATCTTACCTCCTCAGCACGGTTGGCGGTTGGCATCTGACGC
This sequence comes from Xestia c-nigrum, assembly GCA_916618015.1. Taxonomy (NCBI): domain Eukaryota; kingdom Metazoa; phylum Arthropoda; class Insecta; order Lepidoptera; family Noctuidae; genus Xestia; species Xestia c-nigrum. Next base: position 25,319,341 of record OU745250.1, read on the forward strand.
TGACTGCCTGTAACGACTGTCAAAGATCTACAAATGACAGCCGGGATCAATGGTTCACATACCTACCGCCAACCTAGAACCTAGAACGATTCGAGTGGCTGTTATTATTTAGCCACTACTCATTCCCGATTATTTTTTTAATAAACCATAAAATTATACTCGTATAACATTTATTCAATGCAATTGCTTTCGGCTTCAATCTTTCATCGACCCACATTATTACCTAGTACGAGGTTTCCCCGAAAATATATCCCTCTCCCCTTCAGGAAATAAAAATAGATAAGTAAACAATGCATAAAAACGGCTTGAAATTATAGTTTTCATAAACATCGCATGGTTTCAGGAATAGGAAGCTAATTTATTTTCAGTCCCCTTCAGAGGTTGCGTGACGTCTTCCTGCTTTTAAAAACGTAGAAAGGCACTGTTTATTATATCACGTAGTTGTAAATCCTATTAATAGGATCTCGTCTATGAAATTTTTCAGCTGCTTCGATTTAACTTTATTAAGCGATTGGCCTACAAGCACCCTGCAACATGGTCCTTATAGTAATTAAGGTACACAATATGCCCATGTTCCATGTTTTAATTTTTACGTTAATTATTTTCACACAATTTATTTATTTATTTTCTACCTACTCCCTCTGGATTTCTTTTGCTGAAATATTGACTTGGTCCACAGAGTCGAGTTGGGGATCAAGATATAAGAGTATACTTTTCTAAAAAATTGGTTAGTTGGTCTGAGCAACTTTTGTCCGAATGTAGAAGTTTTCATAATGTAGGCAGCGTAGGTGTCCAAATGTTAGATTTGGGTTAGAATTATGCATTTTAAAAGTTGCTATAATTATAACTTCAGCTTAACGTGCTTTCGGAAGTGTGTTTAGCACTACCAGATTTTTTAGAACACAAAGCTGGTTTTAAGGACATCCTAATAAAAAAGACTTAGGTGAATACAAACCCCAATCACTTGCCTCAGGATCAAACGGGAACGATTTACGGGGAAATTAATATTGCAAGTTTCGTTCTTTTGTTACAATCTTTATCGACACTTTCGCTGGTAAAGTACGGGCCCTTCTTGCAAGTGATGGTAGCGCTTCAACTGGGTCAGAGATTGTACAATGGGTACCAATCTCCAGGCGCTCGAGCTAACAGTAGCTTACTGATAGTGTTTTGTGCCGATGATTAATGATATTTATTGCCTGTAAAACGTAGGAAAAAGTCTGCACATTTTCACTACGACTGGGCGAGACCTAAAGGCATTAATTTAGGTACCTGTCTATTGCTGACACCCGGCCAAAGTAATTATTTGAGATACGATATTTATTCTGTACTTTTAATTCGACGACCCGAATGGCGCAGCAGTAGTGAGACTGCTTTACGTTCTTAGGGTCCCGGTAGGAGCAAATGTTTGTGTGATGAGCATGTACTTACATTTGTTTCCGAGTCATGGATGTTTATATGTATAATATATATGTATTTACAAACAAAAAGTGTCTATGTAGTACTTATATCAACTATCTGGTGACCACGACGCAAGCCTTGCTTAGTGTGGCACTCGATGGCGCTGTGTATAATGTCCAGCGGTATTAATTAATTAATTTTAATTGCTTGGAGATAAAACTGACAAAAGTCAGAATTCATAGCCGTAAGACGTCCGCTGATGGACATAGGTATATAGGCCTCCCCCATGTGTAGCCAAATTGACCGTTTCCGTGTGACTCGCATCCAGCGGATCCTCGCAACCTTCTGACGGAAGACGTAGTGTTGGAAGGCCTTCCACCAGGTGTACGTCGATGACCTGGTAACGGTTCTTACCTCGGTTAAATTCTTGTTAATTGCATAAAAATGACTTCATAAGTACCTAATCACATTAATTTGACTATAGACATGTGCTTAGTCTTAGTTTATTGCATAAATCATTGGTGAATCTATGACTTCCAAAAGATGATGGAATTTTGAGGGGATTCTTTATACATCTATACTTATAATAAATCTGTAGAGAGGTCAATTCTGTACATGAAATAAATTTACAAAATAACTATCGGGGGGTGATTAGTGATCGATACTGATGCCAAAAATGCAATCAGTAAAATTTTTGTCTGTCTGTCTGTCTGTCTGTCTGTCTGTCTGTCTGTCTGTCTGTATGTTATTTATAGAAAAAAAAACTACTCGACGGATTTTAACGAAACTTGGTACAATTATTTTACATACTCCTGAGCAGGTAATAGTATACTTTTCATCACGCTACCATTAATAGGAGCAGAGCAGTGAAAGGAAATGTTGGGAAAACGGGAGAAGTTACTTGGTTTTTTTAGCTTCCGTCGCGTGTGCAGCCTTAATGGTTAAAGCTACATAGAAATCATGTATAACGGAAATATTCCACATAAAATTATATAAGAAATATCCCTAGACAGCATATGTCTATCTTTTATAGTTGACTCACAATAACACGTGTAACTCCCGATAGCTTAGCAGTTCGGAGATTTGTTATTATTATATTTGTTTACTCTTACGTTTATAATATTCTCACTCAACCCCAATTTTGAAACTTCACGCGGGCGAAGCCGCTGGCAGAAGCTAGTTCGTCAATAAAACACACATTAATTCAATAAATCAAAAAATCAAAATCAAAATCAAAGCATTTATTTCAAGTAGGCCAATAACAGGCACTTTTGAATTGTCGAAACAAAGATGAACATTTAAAGTAGCTACAGTCCCAGTCACAAGACATAAAAACTGTGAAAGTACTGTAGTTGCCCATTCCCTAGCGTAGATCTCTATGGAGAAGAACGGGAAAGAAACTCCATGGACACTCTTTTAAATCAAAATATTGTTACAAAATCTTGGTTACATCATTCATGTTGAGATGGTAGATTATGTGAGAACAATGTAGCAAGATGTGCACGTTAAAAGTGTCCATAGTAAAAACAAAATAATTCATTCAAATAAGCCATGGCAACTAAGAGATGACCAGTCACAACTGACAGCACCCGTTCACGAACATGACGCATGGATCAGCACCATTCAGCTCAACCACTTTGAAGGGAGCTAAATGATCCGACACACGCGCCACCATCAGCGAGACATTTGAGTGAGCATGACATACTCTCAACCGCCAGGGCACATTCAAGTCAAAAACTAAAGTAGGTTTCCAGTGAATGATAGCTTTCTAGTACATAGTACTCACACAATATGGGCTATGCGATTATATAATACTAACATTGAATCTATACAATGCAAAGATAGTTGTACAATCTTCAGCAGCTCCAACAATACCATTTAATGCTATCAAGTTTTGCGCCCCTGTCCTTGTGGAGCAGGACCAGCATTGAGCCAAGCATTTTTAACAGCGATATAATCGCTCAACTTGTAATATGCTTGTTTACATAATGTGCGTTTAATACATGTTTTAAATTTCGTCTCATTCAGTTCAAGAATACTTTGTGGAATTTTATTATAGCATCTCAAACAGCACCCCATGAAAGATGAGTCTACTTTAGCGAGTCTAAAGCCTGGCTGAACTAGTTGGTCCCTATTTCTAGTACTGTAATTGTGTCTGTCGCCTCTTTTACCGAAAAGATGCAGATTTTTTCTGACGTACATTATGTTTTCGTAGATGTATTGGCAATGAACCGTCATGATGCCAATATCCTTAAATAGTTCCCTTAGAGAATCGCGCCTACGAAGAATACAAACACAGAAGGTGGTGCTTCTGTAGTTGTGCCGGATAATAAAGCAACCCTCGTTTAAATGAGACCAGTGTGTCTGTCTGGGTCTATGGGGTGTGGTCAAACACCCCAAATTCAATTTCGTGCTACTTTCACGTGCCAACTTGTTAAGACTTGACTCTACATGATTTGTAACAACCCTTTTAATTTCGAAGCTTTGAAAGTGAGTGATTTCAAGGTAATATAAGAAAATTCAGAGATGTCGTAGACATCTTAAAAAATAATTTTGGTAATTTCTTATGATCACCTGTGCCATGATTACCCGGGTACGTTACGGTTGGCCTCCAGTCTAACCGAGTGTAGCTAATATGACCCCCACAACCTAGTTATTAGGTACGATACTCCTTGGTAGGACTATTTGTTAGACTTTCGGGCTTCTAACGACTCGATCAGTTTATTATTATGACAAAAACATGCATGGGGTTAGGGATTTTATGTATATGTCATACAAATGTAAGTAACATAATGATTTCATATACTTACCAACAGGAAACATATCTGTTGAAAGAAATGTATGATACAAAATGACAAAAGAAAAGTGCAATAGAACAAGGGTACGTCCCATCTATACTAATATTGTAAAGCAGAAGAGTATGTTTGTTTGTTTGATGATTTGTTTGTTTGTTTGGTTGAACTCACTAATCTCAGGAACTGCCGGCTCGATTAGAAAAAATCTTTTTGTGGTGGATAGTCCATTTATCGAGGAAGGCTTTAGGCTATATAACATCACGCTACGTTTATAAGGAGCCGAGCAGGAACGAAAAATGTTGCAACAACGGGGATTTTTTATTATTTCGTCTACCCTCTTATGTGACGCAGATGAAGTTGCGTGGGTCAGCTAGTTCATCTATAAAATACTTAATAATATCTTCTCTGTATAAAAATGTGTAGTAGGTAGCTACAGCTCCGGACACAAAATTGGTGAAGGGTCAAGGTTCCCCTATGCAGTCCCATCCCCATTCATGCCAACCCTTTGAATAGGAAGTCCATGATTTAAATTGGTAATCGAATCAGCAAGCGCCAAAAAGTTCGATTGAATGTGCACTAAGAACTTTCAGTGAGTTAAAATCCCATATGGCAGAAGTTATTGCAAATTGAACTTGCAAAATAATTAAGAAAACGAATGCTCTGTTACTGAAAAGGTTCAAACAAACTATAAGTACTTACAGATTTGTAACATTTTGAAATTCAGTTTACCTTATTAATATTGACGTCCAGTGTTTGTCCAGCGATTAATAAAATCACCAAGACTTGTCTAGTGTCCTGAAAATTCGCCAAATCTAGTGAGTTAATAAAAACACCAAACGTTAATTTTCAATGCAGCCAATACCACATTTAATAGCCCTTTGTTCTACATCATAGACAGACAAAACCCATCACAGTTCACTAGTTTGACATTCAAATCTTATAATATTTGTGAACATCATTAGTCACGGGGCTTTGGACATTGGCTCGCTGCTTCTGTTTGAAACTAAGTCCGAAAAATTGGGCACCGTCTGGACACACTACTCGGTGTGAATCAGACGACCTATTCTGGATGCGATGACCGATTGACCACTATTGCGGAACTGAAGTCGATTGGTATGAACGTTTCAGTGGCATAAACGAAACAATCATGAATATTTAGGAAAAGTTGAGTAAAATACGACGATTCTTCAGAAAAGTATTGATGTATTAATTTGGGTAATGAGTATTACGAGTCTGCCGACATAAGTGAGTAGGTAAATAAGAGTACCTAACAGCAAAATTCATGGAAATCCCTCAGTTTTTTTTATTAACCTTTTGTTAAATGTTTTTCAAGAAGCGACAAGGTTATTGTATCAGTATTAAAATCTTATAATTATCACGAGATAATACCAAAATCTTTAATTAGAACTAGCTGTTCTTAATAAAACTTTTAGTGATAATAATTAAGAGCACCCGTCCACATGGAAACTTCTATCTCACCAAATCTTCACCTGACGCCATACAGGCAGACGCAGACACAAATACAAAGAGGAGCTCCTCATTGAAAATTTAGTTTCTTACTAAAAATATGTATCTACTTAAATCACAAGGAGTGGTCCCAAGATCTGTGTTCCATATAATAGGTTTATAGGTTCTCCAGAATAGGTGTGCGCGTTGCTCGGCATATAAAAACGGTGTTCCGTCTAACCGAGGCACAGTCCGGCCCGGTGCGTTGCCTCACGAACTCGCCACGCCGCAACCTCCTTTTTCACGTTTCTTGTAAACTTATCCACCCAACTTCAATAATGGTGAGTCTTTTAAACTTTTTGATAGATTTTTTTTTATTTTAGTTGAAAAAAGGGTTTTAGTTGATTAGATGAGGTTAGACAAACATGGCAGCTACTTGGTGGAGTTTCGTTTTTTCATTTATTTTCGAAATATTTTCCTACTTTCGCAAAATAGTGTTACGAAACTATTTTGGTTATTTACCTTAAATTAATTTTCAGACTTTTCTATAGTTTGTTGTTTTTTTTTCAATAGGTGGCTAAATAACAAAACCTTTTTGTACCAAAAGGTTTTAAATATTATTTAATTTGCTGGTTCTTCTAAAAATATTCAAAACAAACTCGAGGACGTCGGTTATCCAAAACTTAGTAAAAAACTTTTTATTATTCACGATCATGACTCAAGATACAAAATTCAGAATTAAGAAACAGAGACTCCGAAAATCACTTTTAGTCACGAAAAAATGTTTGTTTCGCCCGAAAGAAATTCGGGGAACACTTTCAGTTTTTGGAACAGCTTAGTAATGAAGCGATCTTCGTGTTGCGAATTACTGCCAAACATGAAAGTTCATGTTTGGCAGTGTTTGGTGTAACACGGAATTAATGATGATTTATTTCTTTTTTAACGTTTTGCGCCAATGAATATTATTTAGTAAGTACCTAGAGCTCTTTCAAATTGTAAATACATCGTTTTTTTAATTAATTCTCGATTACTTCTGCAAATTCAAAACTGAGAAGACCAATTCCTGAAAAAGCCACAAAATACGAATACGTACGAAACGAGTTACATCATCTTTCTCATTGTTCATGCAACTTTAAAAAAGGATAATAAAAATAAATAACAAGGAATAGAGATAGGTAAATACTGGTGCATGATGATAATAGGAAACCGGAAAAAAACAAAAAATAATGTAACTTTTATTAAAGATAAATAAGGCTATTATTATTCAAGATAAATAAGGATAAATAAAGATAAATAACTATTATTAAAGATAAATAAGGCTATTATTATTCAAGATAAATAAGGATAAATAAAGATAAATAACTATTATTAAAGATAAATAAGGTGAGGAGCTCGTGGCTGAATAATAACAGCCGGTCGGGCCGATCCTTGGGTTAAGCCTTGCTTGCCTGGGTTGGTCTGTGGATGGGTGACCACCTTACATACCGAGTTTCCTCCCTGCCTCGGAAAGCACGTTAAACTGTTGGTCCCGGCTGTCATTTGACCAATCTTTGGCAGTCGTAACAGATAGTTAGTGGCCCAAAAAGTCTGACAACCAGTCTTACCAAGGTATTACCCAGTTTAACTGGGTTGTGGAGGTCAGATAGGCAGTCGCTCCATGTAAAATACTGGTATTCAGCTGTATCCGGTTAGCCTGGAAGCCGACCCCATCATAGTTGGTAAAATTGTGGTTTTGACCTGAAGGAAGTTCTCACAATTGTCACAAACAATTCAAGGAAAAAACTGTGCTTACTTAGATACTATATTAGGTGTATTACGCAATACGGTTATTTTTGCAAGTTCGGCTTTATCAATCGTGTGTGGCTTCAACGAACTGCGTTTATAGGCTTTGAATTTCAATATCAATTCCTGAAATTACGAATTCTATATCAATTCAGAAAATGCTTGTATTAAGGAAAATAAGCAGAGCCAGCATCGAATATTAAGGTTTAAACTTTAATTTTAAAGTAATTAACAGAAAAATAATAAGAAGAAAGCCTTGTCATTTTAAAAAACAAAATAAAAGAACAACATAATATTATCTATTCAAATAGTAACCTATTCGATACATTTTTACGTCTTCATGATTAACTTTGAACATCTTAAGATCTGAAAACCCTGCCTATTTCCAATCAAACCGTCATCAACTCGACGGAAACCAATCCTTCAAACTATATTCCTTCACTTACAAGGTCCTGATTCATTTGATATCATAACCTGAGCTGGTCAGTCACGGCTGACCGGCTGACCGAGCTGACCGCAAACTCCACGGCCCACGACCAGCGGGTACTTGGGCCAGGTCTTAAAGTAGTCTTAATCAATCCACTGTGAAATGGAGATAGTAATATACCTTGGATACGGTTGACTTGCCTGTTGGCTGGCTGTCAAAGAAGGCAAACTTGATTAAAAGTTTTGATGAAAGCTGTAATTGCACACCTTTGATTAGTTTGGTAACGATACGAAACTGTGATAAATTATCCACTTAGGGCCAGTTACCTACCCCGCTAAAACTTGCGATCACCACCATAAACCGAGAATCAAGAGCTTTATATTTTTAAACAAGTCACAGATTTTAAATCGTATTATTTAAAAACGCGTTTTGTATTTACTTACTTTGATGCAGGTTTTAAATTACTCCACACGTAATTCAAATCTATTCATCAACTATGCTGATTATATTTGTAGTAGGTACTGCCAATGTCGCCAGCTGCACACATTTCCACCAGAACAATTAAGTATTTACCCGCCTACCTAGAGTAAGCCCTATGTCATTACTATGCCGTGCAAGCTCGCATTGTTATCGCACGGGAAAGCTCCAGCCTATTAATTATTTATCGAACATATAGTTTAACAATTGTCACGTATTGAACGACACACGATTGTCAAATGTCGTGGACTCGTGCTCGCTCAGTGGCAGCCGTGGCAGGATGACAGCGTAATTAGCTCTTCCACCATGTTATAGCATATGAAAGAGGAATTTTAATTTTCAGCCAGTGCTTTTCTTCGATAGAATACTGGCAACTAGCGTACCTTCCTACTTAATAGCTCGTTAGTTTTACTTATTATAATTCCACTGGAATGCGTACGACTAAACATTAAATAGTATCATACACTAGCTCCTAAAGTCGTAACACAAATCATGATCTGTCTGTGTGCCAACAGCCAAACAAGGAAAGCTTTTCAGTCGTTTAAGCATGAAATGGTAACAGACAGATAAAAAGCTGGAGTTACTATTCCATTTCTTATTGCGTAATCTCATTCATGTGTCATTCACACTCTGTTTCGTTCAAATGCTTTTATTCATACAAAATCAATAATTAATTGAGTACTGCGCTTAAAATGGTTAATTATCACTACGAATAATATTAGTAATTTAGAATGAAACTAGTGATGTGCACATTGCATCGATAGAACCCACACTTCTACAACTACTGACCAATGCGCGCAGTTTATTGATTCAACGATCAATATTAATTGCGAGCCAACTGTTACTCTTACTGACAATTGAAAAGGTTAAGGCTTTAGTGTATTCAGACTATTTACTGATGCATTCGTTATTGGGCCTGGTATCAGTACCTACTCCCTACTACGTAGACATAGGCCTGTAAAACTTGATAATAGTAAATAATAATAGCGCACGCATAATGCCGCAAGAAATCCTGAAGATTTAAAATTCAAATGGGTTTAAAAAGCCTACAACGCAATGAATATTTATATATATACAGGGTTATTTTTTGTTTATACTAAACCCGAAAAGGGGTCATTGTACTCATCATTTTGAACAACTTTTTCTATGGGACGAACCCTGAAATCGCGAAAAAAAAATCAGCTGTTCCCTACATTTATGTTCGCATAACTCGTCAAAATGTAGGGAACAGCTGATTTTTTTTTCGCGATTTCAGGGTTCGTCCCATAGAAAAAGTTGTTCAAAACGATGAGTACAATGACCCCTTTTCGGGTTTAGTATAAACAAAAAATAAGGTTGTATACAGGGTGAATTTTAATGAATGCGACAAAATGAAATTGGAGCTTCAGTTACAGTAACATAGTAATTATAAACTGTTTTTTCTACAATCTAAATCGTTAAAAAAAAATACGCGATTATCGTTTTCAAAAGGTCCATTGATGTTATTATCTTTATTTAAGTACGAATTATCGGTATTCCAGTAATATGCAAAATAAATAAGAAAATTAAGGTAAAATTAGGTAAATGACCGCTATATTGACCACTGCGTTGAGTCGGCAAGATTTTTGATACTTTTATTATTTTAACGGTTTTCGTAACACTGATCAATTATTTTTTAATTTTATATTTTGTACATTTTCTTGACAACACGTATTATTGTATATTTAAATTTGTCGCATCTATTCAATTTCACCCTGTATATATGTCTGCCTGTGTCCACTTCCGTGTAATGAAAAAAAAACATAGATTATCCTAATCTGATCTAATTTTATTCTACCATAGTAATATCATAGTAGCCGATCATATTCATATTATTCTGAAGTGTTATTTCTATGGTAATAAAACCAATCATAGATAAAAGCGACGTCCACGTGTTTTATCAACATATCGATACGGACACCCCTCTGGCTAGTGATGTGACATAACACGTCAAAATTAGTTTTTTATCGTATCTGTCGAAAAAAATACGTTAATTTTTTATTACAGTTATGGTTCAGCGAATATAGGTTATAATAATATTATGGACCTAAGTAATATATTTTGAACCAATGATTCTGCAATGTTGTTTCTAGAGCGTCTTTATAATATTGTCTGCATTTGATTTATTCATCCTATTTCAATGATCTTGGCTGCATCTCTCAAACATAGTTCTTCATACACAATTTATTAGATGCGATCTCTTTTTGACTGGTAATTTTGGCGATGATTCAAATAAAAAAGAATTAAAGTTTTCAATGAGATCCACGCCTAAAACTATGTCCAACCATTTAAATCAACCTATCAAAGCATAAAATCAAACAGTAAAATCGACCATAGACATCTAGTTAATCAACAGCAACTTCAATTAACTTAAAACAAAACATAGCGGGGTACCCAACGGTATTGGGTATAGTGGAATTAACTGAAGACTTTTATTTTCTTAAGTTCATTGGGGCGAAGCGTAACTTAGTGGTTTTAAATATATAACGGGCTTATAATAAAATTGTACACAATTTAAGCGGGTAGCGATAGCCAGTCGGACAGTCCCCGAGTTATTTATTAGTGGTTTTACGTTTTACAATTCTTACTTTGATGATTTAGTTGGGCTGAACTGAATGTTATTATGAGTACCGCCTAAGTAGCACAATTACGGGCCTAACTCGTCTTCCTGAATATTTTTTTGTGTTATATAAAGGCAAGAATTGACGACTTTAATTTTCTTCATCGTGTTGTCGATACTAATTAGTTTCTATCTTTTTAGCGTGTTAATTAATCTCGTAACATTATATAAGTGTTATGGCTTATAAAAATATATCTAGGCTGTAGCATGACCAGTCTTACCAAGGGGTATCGTATTACCCAGTGTTAACTGGGTTGTGGAGGTCAGATAGGCAGTCGGTCCATGTAAAATACTGGTATTCAGCTGCATCCGGTAGGACTGGAAGCTGACCCCAAGAAGCTAGGCAGATGATGAGCATGACTGAAACTCAAATCTTTCATCAACATGAAAGTGATGAGTTAATATGTCAAAAATATAGTTTTATCCCATTGCAATCTTTATTTCAACCATAGTCCTAATGAGCTAACTCTTTAATTACGAACCCGACAACAATGCAACTTTACAAGAAGTGAATACAATGAAGGCAGGTATAATACCTCATCAGCATCATGTTATTATCATCGATTAAAACAATCGATGCGTAGGCGCAGACGGGCACACAATCCTGCTATTATCCTATTACTGACATGATTCACCCCGTCATTATAGTAGGGATATGCAGAGCCAAACTGTTTGTTATTTAAAAAGGTTGACTCATTCGTTTTAGATTGTTATATTAATAGCTCTATTTTTCCGAAAAAAAAAACAATTCAAACATCGCATTTTTTGTTGAATCATTTACTAAAACAATGCCTCTACTGTATACGGTACTGTACCTACAATGTTAAACTACTTTTTCAGTGTACCAACTTTTATTTGTCGTGACAATCTAGATTCTGAATACAAAAAAAAAACTTTTAAAATAAGACGTATTTACGTAGCGGTTGATGAAAGACAAAAAATATTACCACGGTATCGGTGCATTAGGTGGAGGTACAAAAACACCTACTTTAAACATAGATCCAATAGGTAATTCGTATTAAAAAAGCGCAATAGTCCAGCACACCTAAAGCGTGAATATTGCCCTTGTAGCCAACTAGAACTAAACGTAATAGAAAGGTGAGTGAACCGCATGGGCGCGCCTAATTACAGACAATACGCTAGCACTAATTATGGTCAGTTATTAATTAGAAAACACCGTGATGTAGGCCTGGATTAAATATGCTTTCATTTAAGGTCAACTAGGTACTTAGTTTGCCTAACTATAATTGTCTTTTGTCGTTTTGGTTAACTGTTCCTGTCATCATTATCATCAGCCTATTAATGTTCCCACTGCTGGGACACAGGCCTTCTCTCTATGAAAGGGAAGCGGAGCTGATCCTGTTAGTGTAGAATTATAGATAATCCAAACCAAGAACGGCCACTGAAAATTTCCATAAAGAAAAGTGGGCAGGTATTTTTACTAGCTTTTTATTTCGTGACGTAGGGCTATAATATCATCTGCATTTGAAAACTATTAATTATTGTAAGGCAAGTTCATTTAAAACTTGGAACTGTGCCATTACAGATGACATGAAAAGGTAAATGACAAATATTTTCAGTAACTTTGTCAAATTACTTAGTCTGCCTTGAAATACCCTGGCTCAGTAAAGTTTGTTGTGCACGCTAAGCAATAAGTGATGACAAAATAATGTCAATCAAACTAATAAGACGACCAACCGGATTGAAATTAAGTAGGAAAATCTGGGATTTTCTAAACTTAACGATTTAGTTGAAGGAAATTACTGGAAACACATACGGACGAAACAATTTAGCTATTTAAACTTGTAACAAATCAAAGAGTTTGTAAGAAGCTCAAACCCAACTATTATCGTCCGATTAAAGTGAATCATTGTACAAAAACTAGCTCACGGTGGTACACAACTAACAGATGGACTCGTGATACTACGTTAAACCTTATTAAATTACAATTACAAGTTGTGGTATGACCATACATAATGTAAGACGCTTTGTGAAACTGAAATGAGTGTAATTTCGTAATTATAACCACGTTAGGAACGTTTAAACTGTAGTTTGACACAAAAACTAAAGTATTACTAGAATTGAGGTATTTAGGGTCAAACTTAAGTAAGCCTGATTGTTGTAGACAGTCATTAATTTATATGGTGGGGGCAAGCGAGGAGGAAACATAGGTAACCATTACGTAACTAGAAAACTTGTTTGGAAAAGGCTAGGTAGATAATGTGTCAAACTCAAACTCAAACTCAAATCATTTATTTCAACTAGACCATAAAACTGTAAACTGTAGACTTTTGAATGTCGATAAAACGAAAAAAAAAGGCTACAGTCACAAACACAAGGCATAATAACTTGAGAATGTACTGTAGTTGCCCATTACCTAGCGTAGATCTCTATGGAGAAGAACGGGCAAGAAACTCCATGGACACTCTTTTCAATCAAAAATGTTGTTACAAAATCTTGGTTACATCTTTCATCTTGAGATTATACATATATGTGAGAACGATGTAGAAAGACGTGCACAATAAGAGCGTGGCGTGTGGCTAGGATAGCACTTATTTAAAAAAAAAACTCAAATCCATTTATTAACTTACACAACAGAATACTGGCAGGTATAACAGCGGGTACCAAAAAAAACATGCTTGGTGACGTCTGGTCTCCATCCAAAAGCTTCAAGGGATGGCGAATGTCATCAAAATAGGTGTTACGCGATGATTTCAATTTTGATTATTGTATGTGATCTTAACTTGTCGGCAGTTGGTACTAGTTTAAAAATACAGAACATTCGTTGTTTTTTTGTCTGAATTATAAAAAATTATCATATCTTCACGGTACGATGACTTAACATAAATTACCTACTGAATGAAGTAGGTATTAGTTTGTTAACAAAATTAAACATGTTAATATGTTGTTCTGCATTACTTTAAAGTAAAGTACGAGAGAATTTGACACGCTTCTCAGTTTGATTAATTGTTAATATTTGAAGGGCGATTTCGTAGGAATCATACAGAAGCATAGATCATGTAAATTAAGTGTTTCTAACCCTAACCTGAAGAAATATGGTTTTATTTAAGAGTGCATGCAAACATTTAAATATATATTTATACTTTTAAAACCTATATGTATAATTGTATCTATGCAAAACTTGTAGTACAAAATAAAGGCTATTTTGATTTTATTTTTATTTATTTATGCCTAACCTGAAATAAGAGATCCATTGATCATATATACATTCAGACATGCACTAGATTTTATTTATCTAACATAGACTGTGGAAAAGTGAAATTCGATCTGTCTTACACATTTTCTGGAATCATCATCATTAACAATAGTAGATTGTATCATAAGGGAGCAAAATAATAAGGGAGTAGAATCCTGAACGTAGCGACGGATTCAAAGTACGTCGCCCGAGCCAAAAATATATTTTGCGCCCGAGTGATACACTCTACTTTTCATCACCCACTATGAGAAAATAAAAGGCGCCTCATATTTTATTCACTGTCACTTGAAGAACTCATTTTTCAAAACAAAATCATGAATTTCTATCAATCCGTGAAAATTGACGAAAACGCGGGCTATAGTTCGCGCGTTTTTAATTTGTTTCTTTTTTTTTTTGTATTCAGCCGGCGCGCGGCGCTACTATGGGCCGTCGCACCAGCCAGTCTTTATTCAAACAATATTTGCGTTCGATTTCTTGGGCGCTGAACACAAGATGTTCCAAATTCAAAAAGTGCGCGGCAAAGATAATTGCGGCGCACTTATAAAGAGGATTAAAAACTCATTACTGCCCGCTAAAAGTTTCTTATAGAAAACACCACCTTTGGGTGCACTTAAAGGCGAACCAAGTCGTCTTTTTCGAATAGATGGGATGAAAAATAACATTTATAAGGCTTTTTTGTTATTTTCAGAGATTTTAGATGGTTAGTGGTGACTCTTTCCGATATTGGATCGTAAACTGAAACAACGGGCGATGATTCTGAAAAGTGTGTAACACTAAACCTAAATAAAGCAGCTTTTAGGTATTGAGTCAGAGCGGGCGCGCCGATGACGTCACCAGTCCCTCCCTGTCATACATCCCTCTGTCCCTCGGTAACAGGAGACATGTCGCAACTCGGGAATTGTGACGTTATAATGCGGTAGTTAATTGTTTTTTTTTCACCCTGCGTGTTCGACTACAATTCCTCAAAAACTTTTTTCGGGGTGAAGGTTAAAATCTAGAATGTGGTAGAAAATAACACACTACTTAGAAGGTAGAAATGATTAAAGTTTGGCTTAATTCCATCGGCATCATCTTCATGAGTAAGAAGGTATAAATGATTAAAGTTTGGCTTAATTCCATCAGAATCATCTTCATGTTCCATGCTGCTCAGGGGTCAGCCCATCCCGTTGTTCTTCCGTTCTTCCTTTTCAACCACAACGCTATAATTTCCCTAATTTTCTTTTATATCATTTCTGAAAACCTCAGCCATCTTTACTTTAGCCTTCCTCCAAAAAGCAAGCTTAGTTATTTAAAACAGTAAGGAATTCGGTTCAAGAGTTTTTTTGCCACTTTAAAAGCACCAGTAGCCCAATGAGTCAGTCTTCATTGCGCAATCTGTCAGCTCCCAACGCTGGCCGTGACTTAGCAGACAATGCTGACGGTGTGAGCTAACTCTTCGCTTTTTTTTCGTCTTTAAAATGGAGTTCATTGATCATGAGAACTTTGGAAGGTAGACTTTTGTTTGTTTAGCACTTAAATGTACCCACGTTGTGAACTTTGTAGTCGCAAACTACAAAAGTTCATTTGTAAGAAATAACAAACAAAACATCAAATCACGCTTGTTTCCACAGAAAGGTTAGGCAGAGGTGTAACATGATAACCATCCACTTTTAGCAGCTTGTATACCAAATGGTAGACGATCTGAAAATATAAATTCCTAGAACTTAAACTAAATAGTGCGGGCTTCACTTAAAACACGGTGTTTGTTTACAAACAATCATCAACGATCAACAAAAGTGCTGACCTACGGAACCACAGACTATAAATGGTCAGTTTTTTTGTTTTTAGTCAAAATGGCTGCGGGAATTAGTGTGGGTTCGTTGCCCCGACGCCTAGCGTGTCGAGCAGTCGTGTTGATAATGATAGGCTGTGATACCGTCTGCTGATACCACGCGGGATATGCGTTTGGTATTGAAATTGTAGTTTTGCATATGGACATAATTATGGTCGAGTTATGGTATTTGTTGTGGTATAAAATGGACTCCTGAATAGGATAGGAGTTATAAGACGATGGCAACGTCTCCATACGAACGATCTGACTCTTACCAAATCCTCTGTATCTCTTTGCCTCTCTACTAAGTCTATTTATTGCGAGTAAATCCTCACGGATGACCTCCGCCCTGGAGCAGACGAGGGGCTGTGCCAAGCCTGGTGATCCCATTTTACTACTCCTTGGGGTGATTTCATTGCCTTGAGCCTTGATTCCTTTGTTTACGGTTTAAACTAAAAAGCTCTTACTCGGCTCTTCGTCTAATAGCACACGTAACCACTAATAAAAAGTAAAACTATAGGTCCCCCTGAGTTAACCCTTCGACAGACAATGCCTGTAAGCTAATAACAGGCGGGAAACTAAAGTACTAATAAGGGTGAGCTTCCGCGACGCCTTAAAAGCTCGATACTTCCGGAGGGCGGATATTGATATCCGCAAGTATAGGGATGCATTATAGTGCGGATAATTATATCCGCAAATTATCCACGTGAATTGTGCATGGTCTGAGGCGTCGATGCCGAGATTTATAATAGTTTCTATGGATTCAGTTTACCCACCTTTGTGTTGTTTTTATTTCTTTTATAGTTGAAACGATTGAAATAATCGACTGTAACGGATGTCGCATTTTACAGCTTTATTTTTTGTGCGTATTTTAAAACAGACACGGTTACTAGAATGCAAATAGACGCATTAAGAGTTTTTATGATTACATTGGTTTAACAGTGAAAAATCAAAATGAAGAAAATTTACAATAACACTAGACAAAACCCTTAGGTCCATATTCACCAAACAGATGACCGTCTGATTATCTAAAAACCGCTGTTACTGTGACATGTTGTCATACAAAAATGTATTTTAAACAGCTGTTTTTAGATAATCAGACACTCAACTCTTTGGTGAACAGATCATAGGTAATTTCTTGACGACGAAGAAAGAAATTAAATAACAAAAGGAGTTATGTAGCTTCTGTTCAACCTCGTGGAAAAAAGACTTAAATTCATGAATGAATACTATTGTTCAGAATACGACTCCGACATTCATTTCATTCATTCAAAGCAAAACCATAAATATCAGTGACAACAAGATGTAAATATGAAGACGCTTCATCGAACCCCAAGCCCTTGAGGATCTATGGGTCATTGAGATTCCAGATCCATTGTTTCTAACAATCATACCGTGACCACTGCTCTTCTGACTCAGATGAGACGATCAGTCACGATAAGATTTGTGATTTATTTGAAATGTTAAATGGATGAAATGTAGAGCAATGCTTTCGCTTTAATGCTTTCTTTTGGATTCGTATTCAAAAAGTGAAATGGTGTATTTAAAGACCAACGTCAATGCCAATTTAAAAGAGTCTGCCGTGCAGTTGTTTAAATTTAAGAGCAGCTAACTTCCATCAACTCTAGACCTGAGGCTCAAAAATCTACTACATGTGGCTGACGAGACATTTCTGATAGAAAAACCCTATAACATTTTGTCCGATTTCGGAACTGAATCGCAGATCTTATGTATGCGCAGTCTTTATTAAGGCTGCACAGGCTGCACTGCTAATCTTTAATTTAAGTAGGTGTAGAATCTATTTACAAACTTTAAAGAAACTACGTTCATGTAATTTCCGGCTTAAAATTGATTCAATTAAAAGCAATTTCAGTTGACTACTAAATAATTGACGGTGTAGTGTAGGTGCTATAACTGAGATAGATACAGTTAACTTTAAACTTCATAAGTGGGTGTTCTCAGTGGCTCCGTAATTAACCGCCTACAAATGTCTCTCCTTAAACAGATATTTATTGTAGCAATTCGATTCCAATAATACTTCCATTAAAAGAAACTTTGAATTTAATTAAATTGTAATTGGACGAGTAATCGAACCGTTTTGTTCAGTAACTCGCGTGGGATTTTGTTATTGTCCGTAAAAATGGTAATTTTACTTTGTTTTACCAAACGAATTACATAGGTAGGTACATGTTTGGGTTTTGTTGTTTTGTGCAGTGTAGAATATCACATTAAACTTACTTATATGTTCTTCTTTAAAAACTCAAGGGGAGTCACCCATTGTTGATTTCATTTGTTTGTTTGATGTTCTCCACATTTAAGTACTTAGGTAAAACAGAAACTCGATGCTCTTAGCTCTAAAATGCGGCACACTATTTTTTGCGGAAAGATTTCATTTAACTCAGTAGTGGCGCTGAGCTGAGCTTTGATATGTGACACTTAAACGAATGTCTAATAAATAAAGGGGCAGCCCTCTATTTATTAGACATTCGTTTAAGTGTCGCTTAGTCTTGGTGAAAGAGGGCACACGGTTCTTAGTTAACCACCAAACTAAACCCTGTGTCTATCGGTATCGAACATCTGCATTATCGTTGAAATCTCGCTACAGTTCATTTCCAAGCCGTCAGGTGTCACGTAGCATAACGGGCGCGATGATTGGCTACTATTATCGCGGTAATGACACTGCACTGCATGAAATATTTCCTGCCATACCTCACAAATTACACGGCGTGGCTTAGACAGGGAATTAGTTTCAGCCCAAGAAATGTCTATGTCATTGTGATATTTGAATCTGCGTAGTTTCGGCTCAGTCTGTCGTTATTTGTTTTTTTTCAGGATTTACAGCCACAGATGTTTCACTGCAATCATCGTCTTTGCTAGTGTTTCTTGAAATCTTCCTCTTACAGATTATTTATTTTGCAAAACACACTCAAGTTATTCAAGCTTATATAGACTTGCCAATCAGTGCTCTTGAGAGGTTCTAAACAATTGATTGGATTTATTGAACAACAACCGCCGAACCAAAGCAATCTCCGAACATATTCGAATTTAACAAAAAATTATATGATTTAATTCGGCTCGTATCGATCTGCAAACTCCGTCACAGAATTATGTTTGTGTCGGTTCGGCACAATGCGAGCTTTGTCGATCGGCTTCCTCGATCTACATAAATTTAATTTTACGTTACATGTGTGAACCTCGTACTACCTCTAACTATCAATCTACCTATCATCACTTGGTACCATATGTACCACGCCTCCACATATCAAACTACCGACGTTCACCGAAGGCTGTACTGTCTGATTGATGTTCCTTCATTTACGGTAGCTGTACCACCCCGTGCCTTCTCTTTGCAAACCCGCTTGTGAGCTATGCCACGAACATTCAACTATTAACATTGTGAACTTGAAAAAAGGTTCATTTTAAATTAAAAAATTCAGGGATATTCAGCCTAAAAAAAAGTGATTTATTATTTGAGACAGTTTCGGGTCAGTTAAGTCGAATGTAGTGTAAAGATGGAGTGGAAACATTTTAATATTAATGTTGATACCATAGTTGCTAGTTTGATACTTACTGTTGACAGTAACTTCCTATGTTTTATACTTGTTAGGTAGGTAGGATAGACATGTGTAAAGTTTCGAATGTTTTGAATTATTTTTGGACTAAATATCTAATCTGGTTATCACAATACATTGCTCGTTAGGGTTTTCCATTTTCCTATTAGAGTAATAATATCTTTTTGATTACACACCTACGCTATAATTAGTCTGAGGAACCCAATAAGGATCTTTATCCAAATAAGGCTATAAAGATTAGCTAGTTCGTTATATTGCATATTGAGTGTTTTCCTAATTATGTCATCGTGATTCTATGAAACAAGATCCATGTTGATTTTTTATTTATTCGCTTCAACTTAATATCCTACTTATTTCAAAAGTTTAACACTGCCTTGTTGGTCTTGTGGCCGCAAGCACGACTGAAGACCATGAGGTCCTGAGTTTGAGTCCCGGATGGGGCAATATGCTATTTGAGTTTTTCCATTAGGAATTTTCTCAGTAACAGCCGCGAAGTTATAGGTACCATGATATGGATCATGATTTTAGACGAAACTTCAAAAAAATAGAAGTAGTATCCGTTGCAAAACTTACAGCTTCAATTTGACCGTAAGTAACTTCACGACATACCATCACGTTTCGGTAGATCCAAAAAAAAACAGTGATGATTCATCATCTTTTTATTATTTCGTCTTTTTTGGTTCCTTGTAAGTCCCACATGATACTGTATTTGAGGAGCTCGTGGCCAAATAATATCAGCCGCTTGGGTTGATCTTTAGGTTAAGCCATGCGTGCCTAGGTTGGTCTGTGGATGGGTGACCACCCTTACATACCGAATTTCCTCCGTGCCTCGGAAAGCACGGTAAGCCGTTTGTCCCGGCTGTCATTTGTCCATCTTTGACAGTCGTTAGTAGTCAGTGGCCTCAAAAGTCTGACCCCAGTCTTACCAAGTGGTGTCGTATTTCCCAGTATAAAAAGGGTTGTGGAGGTCAGATAGGCAGTCGCTCCATGTAAAATACTGGTATTCAGCTGCATCCGGTTAGACTGGAAGCCGACCCCAACATAGTTGGGAAAAGGCTAGGCAGATGATGATGATACTGTAAGTATTTACAGTAAACAATTTAATTCGCAACTTTGATTCATTACTACTTGTTGTAGGTTTCAAAGCGTATCAAAACATTCAGTTTAGTACCTATGTGTAGTGATCTACATTAAAATCTCTTTGGTCTTATACCATTAATCACAAATAGGGCGTCGATTGTAATGGGCGCGTGTCTGCGGCTCGTGCGTGGCGAACGAACCAACATATCATTCTGAAGCTTTCGTTCATGTGAGGCCTATGTAGGAGTACTGTAATGTGATGCCTTTTGTGTTATTAGATTTGTTTTCATGAGCATTTGGGAATATGGAAAGGCAAACAATTCTTACAATTAAATTCCTACAATTCAATTCTTGATCCAAATCATCTATTATTTGTAGACAGTGTGAGTCAGTGATTAATCAATGTTTCCAATTATTCTATTCTATGTGAAAATCTACCCGCTCGTTAAATCCAGCTAACAGGTACATACCTAGTACCTATTTGTTAGACACAAAATTCATGATTAACGACCGACCTCTATGAAACCTAAACTTTTAATTTAATAAAACAAAGTCTTTAACCTTACTACATTAGGATCACTGAACCAACAATCGTTTTTTCCATTATTGTCAATATATTTCCAGAAAAAGGAAGGTGCGGCAACCTGATCATTAATTTGTCAACAGAATGTTTCGTGGTCACTGTACCTATAACCTTATGGCAATGGGGTAGGTATTAAAGATCTCTTTAATGATATACAGGTGAAAGCCCCCGTATAAGCTCTGATGGGATCGCCACCACCACGTGCTCTAATTTTATAAAATTAAGCTTACATACTTATGATATTTTTGAGGAGCTCGTGGCTAAATAATATCAGCCGCTCGGGTCGATCGTGGGTTAAGCCATGCTTGCCTAGGTTGGTCTGTGGATGGGGGACCACCCTTACATACCGAGTTTCCTCCGTGCTTCGGAAAGCACGTTAAGGTGTTGGTCAGGGGCGTAGCTACCGCCGTATCTGCCGTATCAATTATACGGGGCCCCCGTTTCCCGGGGGCCCCCGACGTGCGTAAGCATAAATTAATAAAAACTACCCATTTTTTTTTTTATTTCGGAAATGACAAAATTCAAAAAAAGCAATTTCTTCGTTTCGTTGTGTTTGTCGAAAAAAGGCTAGGAGAGTTTAGATTATATTTAGTTTGAATTGTTTGTTAAAAATTTTGAAAAAGTGGCAGATAATTTTATTATGATGAATAAGTATTTCTTTTAATTTTATGCAAACATTTCTTTTTTGTTGAGAGAAATCTTCACCCGTCCTAAGGGCTCGAAACAAATTTTTATACGGGGCCCCGCCAAGGCACGCTACGCCACTGGTGTTGGTCCCGGCTGTTATTTATCCATCTTTGACAGTCGTTACAGGTAGTCAGTGGCCCCAAAAGTCTGACACCAGTCTTACCAAGTGGTATCGTATTTCCCAGTATTAACTGGGTTGTGGAGGTCAGATAGGCAGTCGCTCCATGTAAAATACTGGTATTCAGCTGCATCCGGTTAGACTGGAAGCCAACCCCAACATAGTTGGGAAAAGGCTAGGCAGATGATGATGATGATTTATGATACTTTTGTGAAAAAGTAGATGAAATTGTAGGTTTCCAATGTCATGTTCCATCAAGTAACTGCCATATATCTGCAGTCATTGTCATATCCCTCTGTCATCCATGAAAACCATGGTATCTGGTATCGCAGAAAGATTCTCAGTAATATTTTTGGGCCCTATTTTATGAGTACCTACTAAGACTTCCTAGATAAATTCTGCTAACAAAAGCTCATTTTCCACAGAGGGAATGCATCTCAGTCCACATCGGTCAAGCCGGCGTGCAGATCGGCAACGCCTGCTGGGAGCTGTACTGCCTGGAGCATGGCATCCAGCCTGATGGCCAGATGCCCTCGGACAAGACCCTGGGTGGCGGAGACGATTCCTTCAATACCTTCTTCAGCGAGACCGGCGCGGGCAAGCATGTGCCCAGGGCTGTGTTTGTGGATCTGGAACCTACTGTTGTTGGTGAGTAGTAGACACGTCATAACAAGGCCCTTATGTAAACATGAACAATTTTGGATGGGTTGCGAAATACCATAAGTAAGTAGTTGATGATCGAATAGGAGAGGTTTTGTCCTGGCTTGATGTAACTATGACTTGGTTTATCAAGTGCCAGACGTTTACTAATTTGTATTTCATGGATATTTATAAGCGTTAACATTTCATTTGCTTCTCATTTGTCTATGCAGAGATCTTACTAATACGGTAGGCAAATACACTCATTAAGGTTTTTTAAAGTTTCAGTCCAAGATTTAAATCTGAATATAATGAATATTCCACTATCTGTCTAGCCATGTTACATTTTCTTGGCTAACTAATCTCGCTAAAAATAAGACCTAATACAAAAAGAAATACATGTTAAAGAAACCGTGAGGCTCTAAATTGAAGGCTTCTCGGCAGCTTGTAATAGAAATTTATAATAGCTAGCGGGTATTGAACTTCGTCTCGAGCCGTTATTACTTCGACTGACGGTCTATCATTACACTACAGCACTATCAAAGCACATCTGTCAAGGAAATTAGTTATTCTTTTAGCTTCTGGTTAGATCTCGTGGTTAAACTTTCAAGGACTTGGTCTCAATTTTAATGTTTTAATAATATATATGTATAGCTAAAGACCATGAATAGCAGTGATACGCTAGTGATGTGTTCATCATACTGTCAAGTCAAAGGTCTCGAGATTGAACCCAATTAAGATATGCACCTCTAATTTTTCGAATTCATGTGCGTATTGTATAATTATCAGTTGCTTCGATGACGGAAAACATCGTGAGGAAACCAGCATGCCTGAAATATTTCTTGACGGCATGTAATGCCAAGTCAGGGGCGGCATAAAACTCTAGTGTAAAAACTTAGTGTCACCGAGTTAGTCACTAACCACACGATTAAGAAGAGAGAAGAAGATAAGGAGAAAGATAAAAATAAACTTGAAACGGAACTTCCTCTGTCCAACGAGAATGAAGCCCTTTCAAAAAGAAGGTACTCGATAACCCCCATTGACATAATAAGTGAACAAAACACATGAATTGATGTTCATATGAATACAATAATACCAAGTTATCGTCTGACGTCAAAACTAGAAATTCATACATTCATAATGACGGATTAATAACATGAAATTAACCGTAAGTGGAGGAACGAACTCCAAAAAAGAGCGACTAGACGAATCAATTTACATGGGCTTAAGGAAAATAGTCCAGCTTAGGGTGTTGACTTCCGATTGAAATTGACCTCATTGAATAAACTAATAGATAGGTGAGTCAGATGACTAGGTTTCGTTTAAGAATACATAAATTCGATATCACCATCGCGCCTTGATGTCATACGTGTTACATTTTACATTACACCCACCCACAGCCACGCCAGTTATGTTCAACTCGGGGATGGTACTAAATGAATTAATTCCTAATCGAAAAGATATCTATAAATAAAATGTCAAAAAATCTAGACATTTGACCACTCACATTCATCTTTTTTGAAGATGTGTCAATCACCTATAACGAAATCTGTGATTAACCACTCCAGATTCGAAGACAGGAAGTTTCAATATTATTTGTAAGAGCTTACACTTAAGAAGCTCTTTGCTGTATCTTTGTAATTGGCAGCTGTTCGAATGGACGAAAGTAATTATCCCTCAAGTGGTACAGCTCATTCAGCATTCATCTCCTTTAAATATTGGTCAGTCTTTAGATTTGCTTTTTTATACTATTTCATACTTATTTGGTGACTCAGAAGTACTCAGAACTGAGTCATACTTTAAAGTCTTGGAATGGGCCATCTGTCGGCTGAATCATTTCTTATTTTGTACTTTTTCTCGGTATAGAGTTTCAGCCTGAAGTGGACTGTTCTTTTGTAAGACTGAATACTTATTCCGAGAATCTTAAGAACACCTGTTGATTTTTTCTGGATTCAGACTACGCTTGGTAAAACGATAACTTTTATTATTCAAACTAAGTAACAAACTTGGTTGTTATCAAAGTTCGACTAAATTAGTATCGACATCGAAAGGGCAACCCTGAGAGGGCCGAGTGCTGAGTCCTAGACCAGTGGCAGTACTTAACTTTCAAATCGTTTCATATTTCGACTAAGCTCTTCAATAGGATTGAAATCAAGATTTTCAGTAGCTTATGTCAATACAATACATTTCATAATTACAATAAATGCTGGTAGAATTTTACTTTATCTAGACGCTCTGGCAGTCCAAACTCTCTGCAACACTCATCCAAGTAGACCGTACCAGAGAATCACCACTAACGTTTAACCCTCCATTTCTAGACGAGGTGCGCACCGGTACGTACCGTCAGCTGTTTCATCCGGAACAGCTTATCACTGGCAAGGAAGACGCGGCTAACAACTACGCTAGGGGCCACTACACCATTGGCAAGGAGATCGTCGACGTCGTCCTCGATAGGCTCAGGAAACTCGCCGACCAATGTACTGGACTCCAGGTGAGGGGCTGAAAAGCTTAGGAATGAATGTGATCGCAAAGCCCAATATTGGAATTCGTCCCGGATCTAAGCATCAAGTCTTTTGATACCTATAACAACTGTAAACTTTCCATTCAGGGCTTCCTGGTGTTCCACTCGTTCGGAGGCGGCACCGGTTCCGGCTTCACGTCGCTGCTGATGGAGCGCCTCTCCGTCGACTATGGCAAGAAGTCCAAACTCGAGTTCTCCATCTACCCTGCACCTCAGGTATACTCTATAACTAGAGTGCAAAAAAAACTGAATGCACATTAATTAGCTTAAACTATCGCAGTTCACTCCGTGGCCTTCCAAATACAGTCTGATCCAGCCACCTTTTGAGGTCGTTGGTCCATTCAGCTGGGGGCGTGACACTACTTAATATCAGCCATAGAGAAAAACACCAGTACAAAAATCATTGTAAACAATACATAACTGTTCATTTCATTTCCCTGCCAGGTTTCCACCGCGGTAGTGGAGCCCTACAACTCCATCCTGACGACGCACACCACCCTGGAGCACTCGGACTGCGCCTTCATGGTGGATAACGAAGCCATCTACGATATCTGCAGGAGGAACCTCGACATCGAGAGACCCACCTACACCAACCTCAACAGACTTATTGGACAGGTAAGAGCAAACACGAAACAAGATGGGAAAATTGACCTCGACTGACATGTGAACTTTGATTGAAATCTCTCTTCTATTACCCGTTAATGCTGTATTGCAATAAAAAACAGCAAATAGTCACCTATGTATGTATTGCAGGTAATCTATTACCACAAATACTGGAATCGTTGGGATTGCTCGTTCCAAACAGGAGGTTGGGACCAAGGGAGGGGATTTTTAAAGTTCCGGCAACTAATATACACTCATGGTTTTCGTTTTCCTGCCTGCTTCAAAAACAGATTTAATACTATTTTAACTTACTCCATATTCCCAGATCGTGTCGTCAATAACCGCTTCGCTCCGGTTCGATGGCGCGCTGAACGTGGACCTGACGGAGTTCCAGACCAACTTGGTGCCCTACCCCCGTATCCACTTCCCGCTCGCCACGTACGCGCCGGTCATCTCCGCGGAGAAGGCCTACCATGAACAACTCACTGTTGCGGAGATCACCAACGCTTGCTTCGAGCCCGCCAACCAGGTAAAGAATCATTGTTGAAAGCTATTGAGATTCCAAAACGTAACATTTTTTCTATCTCCTAATTCTTTTCGTGAAGATAGAGGGTTTTAAATTTTGAGACAACATTTTGTATCTGTTTGGCTCACACAACAACTTGGTCTTCTCTTTCTATATTTCCATCAGCTACATCTTACTTTTCTGTTACAGATGGTGAAATGCGACCCCCGTCACGGCAAATACATGGCCTGCTGCATGTTGTACAGGTATTAAAATTTCTCATCCACAGCTCGAAGGACTAAAGTCTCATTTAAATCATTTATTCCTAGCAACGGTCATGGAAGCCTTATTTTAATTCGATATGTTTCCTTGACAGAGGCGATGTCGTGCCTAAGGACGTGAATGCCGCCATTGCCACCATCAAGACCAAGAGGACCATTCAGTTCGTAGACTGGTGCCCCACAGGATTCAAGGTGAGCCCAAGCATTTATTTTAGAATTTTCTGCCTCTTTTAAGAGAGTTACTCTGTTCCCTCCGATGTTTTTCATTTTTTCTTACTACTTATTTGTGAGCCAATTTAGACATGTTTGTGAACAGGTGGGCATCAACTACCAGCCCCCGACCGTGGTCCCTGGAGGTGACCTAGCCAAGGTACAGCGTGCCGTCTGCATGTTGTCAAACACCACCGCCATCGCTGAGGCTTGGGCTCGGTACGTATCGAGACTTAATGTTCCTTTATAGACTTTAATTAGGAATGTGATGAGTCCATTTGCTCAATTAATTTCCACACCACGAGCTTTTCTCCTGGCGACATTGCGTGCTAAATCCCCGATCCGTAACCTCTTAATGTTATTTTGGATTCCTTAAATGGGCTATCCACCTTTAGCAAGGGTGGTCATGACTGTGAAAAAATCTAAGATATATGATCTTTACATCAATGCTCGACTTTTCTGTTTGAGAACAGGTATAGACTAGTGAATAATAGGCCGTTAAAACTGCCTTCAGTTCGACTTTTCTCAAGTTCGCTCGTCGCTCTCGCTTCATTTAAATTAATTCACAATCTAAGGATATTAAAACATACTCTTAACCTTCCAGATTGGACCACAAGTTCGACTTGATGTACGCGAAGCGCGCGTTCGTTCACTGGTATGTCGGCGAGGGTATGGAGGAGGGCGAGTTCTCCGAGGCTCGCGAGGATCTGGCTGCGCTGGAGAAGGACTACGAAGAGGTCGGAGTAGACTCCACGGAGGGCGAACTTGATGAAGATAATGAGTACTAGATATTTGAGGATATGGTTGGCTAAAGGCTGGTTCTACGGTGTTTTAGAAGTCCTGTCATCTTTGTTTAATCGATTTTTATGAACCTCAGACTTTTTATATCAACTGGTGTATGCCCAGTCTTCTTAATAAGTTTAGACTGAAGGACCAGTGGACTGATTGCTTGTGGATGGAGATATGGCTAACTTTTGATAGAATTTTACTAATACGTAGGTCTGTTTGATTGGATAGCTACTTGTCATCTGGTCCTTTCAGTGGATTAAGCAACACCAACTTTAGTCGACCATAGTTTGTACTCTGGCGTTTTTGTATTCCATCAATATAATTTAATCTCGATGCCGTCAAAATAAAATAATAAGTTTTGTAATAATATTAACGTAGTTCATAAGAACGTGAGGTTGGACGAGTGTGAGATCAGTACAAACTTTTGAGAAAAAAAAATAACTTTCAACAAGTTGAAACATAAAGTTTGAGTAGCTGTGAGTGTAACAAAATAATTTGCATTTATTAATTTAAAAAGAAGTCGTGATAATCTAACATTCTTGGAGTTAGATGTATAGTTTAAGTATATTATATTATAAGCTAACCTATTGATAACTAATTTTATGCTTCGGTAAAGTACTTTTGTGTGTTTGAGAATAATCATTTATTTTTAATGCACAATAAAGACTTTTTTACACATAACGACTTGTTTTTTTTTCAATACACTTCCTTGAAAACTGGTTCCTTTCGCACTACGCTTAGGTTCAAAATGCAGTGTATTTCACACACGTGCGTTTTTGATATTTTCCACACGTGTGCGGAAAGAAAAATTGCCACAGATAACTATAATACCTATACTTAGTCCAAATTGGTTCAATTCATAATTTATTAAAGAAAAACATTCACGTCTGACTATACAGAATGGAATTTTACAATGCCACCTGGAGGGAAAGTACTCTAAATACTGGAGAAGGCAAATTTTACTCAAAAGAGATATTCCTTTATTAAAAAAAAAAACAAATCTGCATTCACAGTTTTTCGAAAATAAAATTGTCATGCTCGTGCATCGAACTCCTGTACCTTGTTGACAACAATCGAGAGAGTCAATCACATGGATCAAAACCATGGAGGAAAACCATGAATAAAACTGCTTTATCTTGTGAATTTATCCCATTGAATTTGTAACTGTTTTTAGAATTTTCATTGTTTTCTTTTCATTTAATTTATCATGTCTGTTAGAGAGATTTGATCCATATGGTTGGTCCTATCGATTGATGTCAAAAAAGTACAGGATGTATTTTTTTCGAACTTAAGTCAGTTCGATTCCCAGGTTACGAGACTTCATACCTTTGCTTCTCCTTCAACCAAAAAGCGAAAGCGGCGAAAGCAGAGCGCGAAAAAAAAAATCATAGTCTCGTAATAATTCATGAGTTTCATGACACAAATATTTTACAATATTTTATTTCTTTAAAAGTGTATTAAACACGTCGTTTCATACACGTGGACATTTGTTATTGCAGTTCTCGGCTCAATAACACCCTCGCCTACGGCTTTTGTGTTAATACCGCCTCGAACTCCAATAATAAAATTTCTCCACTTGTATCAAACAAAATGTACTAAGTATTTCATCCTTGACTAGAGTAAATACCTACTAAAGAAAAATCAACAATATTACATACATTTTTTATTCATATACAAAAGTTTATTTTTACAATCACAACTATTAAGTCACAATATCAATATTATAAAATTGCGCCAAATACTCATCACATTAACAAAATGGCTAAACCTGCGAGTTGGCCTTTTTCTCTGTACAGTCGCTTGTGGCGCCCTCTGTAGACTTTTTGTCAATAACTTTATCTATGGCTTTAAATGGAATGAGGTTGGAGTATTTAGGAAAAGGATTAATTTACTTTTTTTTTTGTCAAGGTGTGTCAAATTGGCACCTGAGAAATGTGTGGCCAGTTTGTCAAATCATATGGGATTCAATAAAATCCTAATTTTGTGCCAATGATGAAATAAACAGACATATACATACATGCATCTTTTTGTAGGGAGTAGCGGTGGCCCAGTGGTGGCGGCCCCGACTTACGAACAGTATAAGTCGTGGGTTCGAACCCAGACAGGCGCATTACTTTGTGTAATTTATTTCATCACCGCTGCTCTCAAAACGGTGAAGGAAAACATCGTGAGGAAACAGGAACCAAAAATTCGCAGACATGTGACATCTACCAATCCGCACTGGGTCCGCGTGGTAGATTATAGCCTATTCCCTCTCATTGAGAGGAGGCCGTGTCCCAGCAGTGGGAACATTATGGGCTGATAATGACGATGACATGCAACTTTTGGTGCGTGATCGAAATCAATACTAAATCCGACATTAACAAAAAAATAAGTTTATGAAACATAAATAAAAGTTTGCCAACAACTTACACTCTCTCGCCAGAAGATCCATGTAGCATTGTTATTGGGTACATTTGGGAGTCATTATATTATGACCTTTTACTATCCATATTCCGTTAGGTATTTACACCAATACTTTTCTAAAATATGTGTACAACTATAAAAAAAAATAAAAATAGTAAATTCAAGTTATTGAGATCTTACCGTTGTTAGATATTATCGTTTGTTGACGTGGAAGTAGGAACTTGGTTATAATTATGATCCTAACTAATTATTGAGTAAGAATATCATGCATTTTTTATTGCAAAATTTTACTGATATAAAATATTAAACCACAGTAAGTACAACGATAACGGAAATATGAAATATCGTAAGGGCATTGAGCGTACTTTGAATTTGCAACTCTCAGCACTGAGTCGAAGGTTGCAATTTCGAAATCACGAAGTAAGTAAACATAATCGCTGAGTTTGCAGGTAAAAAAGCCTTAATAATATTCGAATAAAAAATATCATGTCGATGAGGTTCGGACTCCAAACCGGACACGAGCAGAGCAGAGAGCAGATGTGCATAATTCGACCAATCACAGGACAGACGAATTACGATATTCAATATGTTAGTTTAAACGAGGGACATATTCAAACCCGCAATAGTCCATCCTTACATGATACTAATAAACATATATTATGAATTAAAAAAACACTGATAAATAACAGATCTAGATACAACAAAAGTTTCGCAAAAGTCTCGCAACGTGTGTACACCCATGCGCTTATCGCAGAACATGTGTGCGGGTCAATGACTTTTATAATCCATTTTCCCTTCATACTTTAAACTTGGCCTGAGACAGGCAAATATCTAGGTACTACTACTAGGTACTGACCGAATGTCCACAGTCGTTGGTTGACACCTTGTATAATTAATGGCTCCTCGCACACTATCATTAGATAACACTTAGGAACGAACCATAATCCCAATATTCTTCACTGGAATAATGATAAAACGTCATTTTTATTTAAGAACTACAGGACACACTTAATATCGCGAAGTAAGCGGGGTTGTTTGTTTATGCGAAACGCGGAAGCGCCATATTAAACATGCGTTGGTTGCGGTGGCCGCGCACTGCGGTGTACACTGGTGTGTCCTGTACTCCTGACCCCGTATTCACAAGCGTTCGACTCGTTTCCGATTGGACAACTCGTATATTTGTCTTCTTCTGGCATTTCGAAAACGACCGAGATAGACATACGACTTACCGAATCGGAAGCGAATCGAAGCGTTGTGAATACGGGGGCTGTACTCCTGTACTCCTGTACTCCTGTCGGTACATCGGTGTGCTTGGTCGGTTTCCGCCTCCCGCTCCGCTCAGTTCTGCTTTGTTTGGAGTCCGGGCCTAAGGCCCTGTATAAGATGCCGATAATAACCAGTAAACTTACTAAAGACCGTTACTATAAAATGTGACTATGTTCTCTTCTATAGTTAACGACGAATTCATGTTTGACATGATTTTTACATACATACATATTTTCCCGGAGTAGTAAATAAATGGAGTGCTCACGATGTAGACGTAATATACAACTTAAAGACTGTTTAGTCTCGGTACTGGCGTAGAAAGGGTTGCTATACACTTTTTCGGGTGTCACATTCGATGTGGCAGTGGTAGTATTTGTTAATCAATAAAGCCGACCCGAACCAATTACAATGTTCATCTTGTATGTTGTTTAAGTCAATCGGTAAAGGACATGGCCAACTTTTGTATGGGAGTATGCATACCTATCAAACTGAATGTACACCAACGATTTTTGTTGTTTTATATTCGCGAATACTGGCACATTAAATTACTATAAATAAAAAACTCATAGCACTTGTCATTACAACAGACTGGACGTGAAAAGTTTCACTTAACCTATAATCAGATCACTGGCAATAAAGTGAACTCAATAAGATTTGCTATTAAAAAGCGTATTTATTTATTTAATTCTTTATGCTCACACGAGTACAGAGGCGGCCTTAATGCCTTAAGGCTTTTTCTACCAGCCAACCTTTGGGTGCCGCAGAGACAAATTGTGGTAGGTGCAATAAACAAACAAACAAACGAAACGCAAAACAAATCAGAGTCTAGTGTTAACAGCAAGGTAAACGATTGGTAGAAGGTAACAGTCCGTGGAGAGAAGCAGGGGTCAAAAATATTAGGAAATAATCACAAAAACATTGTGTTGTGTTTTTGTGATTATTTCCGAACGTAACGAAGAATGTGTACACAGAGTATATAATCACAATGTGCATGTGCAATGCAATTCGCAATGACATTATGACATGACATGACATTTGACAGTTAAAACACACTGTCAAACATGAAAACGCGTTCCGTTATAAGTGATATTTTTTGTATGAAATAGATATTAATTTAAAAAAATCTTTATGAACATTATATTTGATTAAATGCATAATGCATGTTTTTATGAAATAAATATTTTATTCAAATGAATTATTTTATAAAAAAAAGACAGTTTTGTGTGAATAAAATGTTCTTAGTTGCATTGTCGTCCATATCGTATATAGGTAGAAAGCATGTTTTGGAACGTATTCGTTTTTTCTATGTTCCATTATGGCGAAAGCTGACAAATGGCGCATTGAATTTATCTTGCATTACTTAATATTTTGAAATAAATACTGACTCTTCCAGTGAAGCTCAAAACTACGTATAAATTCATTTTTCTATTTCTATTTTACGTCATATTTACTAAGTATGTGTACATGGAATATACATTTTTGTCCATGTCCTTTCATTCGATATTTACCATCGCTCAATTATGTCTAACTACATGATACATTCAATTTTGCTTCCCGGCTATGCCGAATCAAGCGGATCCGAACGTTTCTAGCATCCCTAAGCTCACATTTGACAAATCTTTAATGAAATTGTCTGCTTATTACATTCAAAAATTATTTTCTTGTGCGTCTTAAAACAAATTTTGTAGACGTCAAGAGTTTATATCTAGATAAACTCTAGTCGCACTCCATGTACTCGTTACTCTGTCCACAGTCCTCAAACCAGTCGACCGTTAAGCGTGTGTCGCGAGCATTAGTCAGTCTTGCGCTTGTCGCGCACGTCACGCATGTCGCGCACGTCGCGCACGTCGCGCACGTCGCGCATGTCGCGCACGTCGCGCATGTCGCAGGGGGTGGCGGCGTCGCGCGGGAACCAGCCGCGCGGACCCCGGGGGGGCTCGCCCGACCCCACCAGCTTCTCGCCGAATAACCAGTGCCTGCGGGAAGAAGGGATCAGTTAGTTTGTTGGAAACTACAATGTCGGTACAGCTTAAGATTTATTAAACTACAGTAGCAGCACTACAAGAAGTAGT
This sequence comes from Xestia c-nigrum, assembly GCA_916618015.1. NCBI lineage: Eukaryota > Metazoa > Arthropoda > Insecta > Lepidoptera > Noctuidae > Xestia > Xestia c-nigrum. The sequence continues at coordinate 25,352,663 of OU745250.1, forward strand.
ACAGCACATACAACAAAAAGTACTACAGCGCCGTCTATGACAAACATTAGGAACTACATCGCACAAGCAACATTATCCGTGACTTAAGAGTATATACGAGAACCCAACAATATAACTGTCGTGCAGCAGCACCAGACATAACACCCGTCGGTCGGAGGATCCTCCCTTTTCTACGGGGGATGAAGAGCTTTACACCCTGTTCTTCATACATCCAAACTACTAGCGGACGTCACGCGAGGATAAAATATAGCCTATATTACTCAGTAAAGACGTGGCTTTCTAGTGGTGAATTAATTTTTAAAATCGATCGAGTAGGTGGTAGACTCGTAACACAAACAACTTTCTTTACATTATTAGTGTAGATTAAAAGAGTGCAAAGTTCAAAATACCATAAATTCCTGCAAATTAATTTTACTTACCGCCTTTGTCTCGTAGCTCTGATGACATCCCCGGGCTGTAGCGGTAACCGCGCCTCGTCCGTACAGGGCGCGTGCAGCGCGGCCCGCGGTCGCGTGAGGATGGGTACCCAGCGACCTGAGTACTGCTCTGTAGCGGTGTACAGCCGGGAGCGGACACGCTTGTCTTGCTTCTGGGCTTGTTGTTCTCGCTACAATTTAATGAAAGACTTTTATAGTCGCATATATAAGGTTTAAATTAGCTCGTGGCTAAATAATAACAGCCACGCGGGTCGATCTTTAGGTTAAGCCGTGCTTGCGTAAGTTGGTCTGTCCCACAGTTGTAGTTGTAGTGGCCGAAAAAGTCCGACAACCAGTCTTAACAAGTGGTATCGTATTATCCAATATGAACTGAGTTGTGGAGGTCAAATTCACAGTCACTCACACTCATAGTTAAATATTAGTATTCAGCTGCATACGGTAAGACTAGCAGCCGACCCCAAAAATAATTAGGAAAAGGCTAGGCAGATGATGAAAGTTTTAAATTGTTATGATAGACAAGCAATGACTTGCAATAAAGTAAAGGTTTCAATTTTGTGGCTAACCACATTGTTCATCTCTACCATTTCTAATCACAAAAAAACATAGATCTCTCTAAAACCAAAATCAATAGATGAAATTCTCAGTCATGTTAGTAATTTTACTGACCGTTAAATCATACTGGCCGCACCCCTCCCTCACCGGCCACGTGATACCATCGTACTTGGCGCCATACAGCACCAGCTTGATATTATTCCTCCATCCCACATTGTACGGGAACACGAACTCAGGCAGCCCCTGCTCTTCGCGCCGCCCAACTGCCTTCTCCATTATCCAGTCTTCTATTGTGGTCTGATTTCGGAGAATGCCACGGACCTTGAAAAATAAGGATAATTTATTATTTGAGATTGGAAACGTTATTTCTATTGGGTAAAATGTCTCTGTGACTGAAAATGTCTTGTACAATTTTTGACAGAGTAATAAATTAGTGTCGAGGTTATACAGGCTTGTAATTAAGTTCTATTTTAACATATTTGTGAGTTTTGATGGATCTGGAAAGCATGAAAAGCTGGTGGATTCTAAGAACTCTTGGTTCACAGTAAAGTACGTCACTTGAGTGGCTTATTAAGTCACCTCTCTGAGCTCTTTCAGCTTCGCTTCGATCAGGTTTTCTCTCTTTTTCTGTACATATGATATGGAATTTGATGGCTCTTTTACTAAAAATAACTGATATCGAGTCAAGACCTGAGGCACTCTCATCTTGTTATGACTCAACGTTCCACGCGCGCCTCAAAGAGATGTCAGCATAAGGGGAGGGGCCCGCAAGGGCCGAAGCCTACCTAAAGAGATACCGCGGCCCTGGAAAGTAAAGGGCGAGGAAGGAACATGGATGGGTTTTAGTCAGCAAGAGTCTGACACTCCCTCCCGCTCCGCCCAGAGTGGGAGAAGTCATTTGATGATTTCCCATCCCAAAAAAAAAAAAAAAAGGCACTCTCATCTTTCTTCAGAAAGCCTACTGATGTGAAATATGTATTGCACATGTCGAGTGTGTCTGCATTATTCATTATTGGCATTATGAACAGCAATTTTAACAATTTGAACAGTGTGGTACAAATTATAAACTAACAGACTGACGGGCCAACCCTTAAGACTTGGTGGCTATACATCTTCCCCAGGAAATGAAAAATTGTCCAACAGTGATAAAAGGAATGGATGGACATCTTTGCACAGCAGTGAGATAGTAACAGAAGAGACTAGCTTCAATATGAACACTTACTTGTAGGTACAACAGAACTCCTACAGCGAGCACTACGCCTATCGCCATGCCGATGGCGAGGAGCGACAGCAGCAGCGTCGTCAGCGTCAGGTAGATCATCGGCTCGCGGCCGGTACCGTGGATTACGTACCATATCCGGTTCAATGCGTGGTAGATGCATATTGTTAGTACCTGAAAATACCACAAAAAATACCTTATCATGTTTTTTGTACACAAGTAAAATTAAATTTAAAATTTAAAAAACCGCCCACTCATAATATTGTAGTAAATAATTGACTAAATGTTAAATGAAAAATAATTGGGTCATAATATATTTATAATAGTTAGGTCCTAGGTACCAGTCATCAGTCCACTTTCCTCATCTCATTTCGTTAGCTAGTATTCCTCATTCCCTTTCAATATATTTTGTGTACATTATTCTATTAGTTGAGCCCGATCATTTGAAACCCATATTGGAATTGTGAAAAAAAAACGTAATTCGCCATTTTGTGGTGGCGGCCATCTTGGATTTGAAATTGATAATACTGTATTTCACTAGTAGAATGCTATACATAGCATTCTACTAGTGAAGCCCTTCCATTTGATACCCTTATTGAGGATGTTGTGAAAAAATATGGAATCCGCCATTTTGTGGCGGCGGCCATCTTGGATCGATTTTCATCACACATAAGAACACTCCCGACTAATTTACACACGCACACATAGACACAATCACACACACATACACATGTTAAACTTATAACACCCCGTCGTTTTTGCGTCGGGGGTTTAAAAACAAAATACTATTCTTGTAACGTGCAGTATAGTGTGACTCATATTCAAGAGGATCATCATCTTCCTGCCCTTGTCCCATTTCACGCGGGGTCGCCGGTGCAACACGTCTTCTTCTATTCTCCCGTGTCAGACATCACCACATAATTTACTCCTTTCTCTTTCATATCATGTCTATCATCCATCATTTATTTGGTCTCCATCCATCAGCATTAATATCCATTCCTTATTTAGTCACATGCGTTTCATTTCTCCTCATTACATGTCCATACCAAGATAGCCGATTTCCTTTCAATTTATCTGTAACAAATGCTACTTTCAAACTTCTTTTCATTCAATAACTTTATTCATTCTTGTCACTCCACACATTCATCTCAATATTCTCATCTCCCTACGTGTAATCGTTTTTCATCCATCTTTTTCATAGTCACAGACAGGATTATTGACTACTTTCACAAGATATGTCAAGTTGTCTTACTTTTAGATTCATTCTGTTTTTACTGATGGTGACTTACAACGGAAGCATGGAAGCAGCCCAGCACAGCTGAGATGAGGAACATGGTGAAGTACCCATGGTTGTTATGGCCCACGCAGCAGTTTATCCATGGACAGTGGTGGTCCATCTTCTTTACACAGTACCCACCTGGGAACATTATTTATTGAGGTCAACACATGTTCAGGTTGCTATGATTCAACACAGCCGTGCATCTATGCTTGCGAAAAACTGCTCGACTCAGCTCTAATTGTACCGCGTTAACCTGATTCGGTGACAGGGATGCCAAGCAGAGTTTGCCGGTCAGCACAATCCATGTGAAAGTTGCTAATTGGTAGGCTTTGCTGCTATATCTTGAAAACATGATCCTTTAATTAGAAGATTCTCTAATGACAATAGTTGTTTGTATTGATGCCATCTTTCAATTAATGCAGGTTGTGTGGCTAATAAAATCAATGTTGTACTGATGTCGAAGATTGTAAGCTTGACAGTTTATATCTTGGAAGCATGATGCTTTAGTTAGAGTTTAGAAGACATATTCTCATACAAAACTTGTTTGTATTGACACCAGCTATTGATTTAAAAAAAGTCAGGCAGGCCAAATAACTCAAAGCCTTTTGCAAAACTGTTGTGTCAAGGTATCATGATGTATCCAGGTTATTTCACATACAGAAAACTAATCTTATCAATCCATACCATTATATAAATGCGAAAGTAACTCTGTCTGTCTGTCTGCTACCTTTTCACGACAAAACGGCTGATCGGATCGTAATGAAATTTGGCAAGGAGATGTATTTCAACCTGGGGAAGGACATAGGCTATATATTATAACGCTAATTACTTACGGGGGTGAGCAATATTGCATTTTGTCTATAGTTTTCAACTGTTTGACAACTGACAACTGTCATAACATGCATTGTAATAGAATAACTATTTTAGACAAATTGTCACGAGAACAAATAGCCCGTCGGTGACGGCAACCGCCTTTCGAACAGGGAGTCGCAAGATCAAGCCTCAGTACAGACATATATTACTTTTTGATTTTGTGTAATGCTGTATGATTTCCGATAATAACTATGGTTCGCACGTTCAAAAACCCCCCCGTTTTCACTTTTTGTAACAAAGTATTTTGTTTTTTTTAAAGCTTACATATTTCCAAATCATTGTTTTGTACATATTTTTTAACACTTAAACGACAGTTTGGGAATCATTTATTTCAAATAATAAATCTGTGAACATGGCGCTTAAACTGTTAAAGGATCACACACAGAACCCATTTTCTACAATTTCTTAAATTTTTGTCTGGGTCTGTGTGTCTCTACGTAGCCCATTCACGTGTAAATTATAAAACCAATGTGGTTTGATTTAATGCACCAATTATAATTGTGCATAAGTTAGAGAAAGTTTTGATTTTTGTTTCTTTGCAATCGGTGCTCTCCATGAAGACACTTTACAGTTTTTAAGGAGCAATGACATCTATAAAACCAAAATGGTACTAATGAATAAAAATCACAAAATAGAGAAGAAGAGAATAGTCAACATGACCCTGCTTTAAAAATCTACAAAGCCAGTAGAGTGTCCTTTCGACCGCTTTCCATGCATATGTTTTAGCAGTTTAACTTCGTGCTCTATAAATGGCGTTGTTCATTTGACTCCATTTTCTGAATCACGGTGCTATGATTTTCCGTGAAAGAATGATACTGGCATTCGCCCGTGTCAGATGTCTTCTTTTTTTTTTTTTTTTTTTTTAGGATGTGAAATCATCAAATGACTTCTCCCACTCTGGGAATGACTTCTCCCGTGTCAGATGTCTCAAGTTTGGTTTTTTGGAAGAAGTTCTCAATTCAACGCCTGTTTTTCTTTATGTAGATACCTATATTATGCCTGAGCAATATCAAATGACCGAATGATGAAGTCGCACGAGACCGGTCAATGTGGCGACACTTGATAGGCCTATGTCCAGCAGTGGACGTCTTTCGGCTGAAATAATGATGAATGATGATAATTCAAATGGAGTAGGGCAGGACACCTAGCAAGGCGCAGTGATGTCAGGTGGAGTAAAGCTGTGACCAAGTGGAATTCATTCTAGAAATTCAAACTGAAGTTTTGGTCGTCGAGCGGTGAGATAAGCAGACGATATTGTTGCCATTGCAGGAATATCCTGGATAAGACTGGTACAAGAGCGTGGAGCTTGGCACAAACAAAGAGAGACCCAGCAGTCGGTGAAGTCGGACTATGGATGATGATGATGATGACGCATAACTATTTCAGAGAAGTCGGATTTTCATGATTATTTTAATTGAAAGGCGTGTTTAGCAAAGTTTGTCCCATTTTTTTCGAATTCATGTGCGTATTGTATAATCATCGCTTGCTAAAACATCGTGAGGAAACCAACATGCCTGAGAGACATTTGGCATGTTAAGCCAAGTCAGAGGCCCATGGGCAGCATAAAAACTCTTACACCAGGTTAGGCAACAACACGATAAGGAAGGAAAGATCGCTTGCTTCGGTGAAGAAACACATCGTGAGAAAACCACAGCATGCCTGAGAGTTATTTTTCGACGGCATGTAAAGCCTAGACAGAGGACCTTTTTTTTGTTTTTTTTTTTTTTAGCATCCGAAATCATCAAATGACTTATCCCACTCTGGGCGGAGCGGGAGGGAGTGTCAGACTCTTACTGACTACAACCCATCCATGTTCCTTCCTCGCGTTTATGTTCCGGGGCCGCGGTATCTCTTTCGAACACGCCCGCAACCCCGGCAGGAAGACACCAAAGGACCTTGGGCGGCATAAAAACTTTGAGAACAGGTTAGGCACTAACCACACGATAAAGAAGAAGATCGTTTTGGGGCTTATTTCATAAACCTTTTTGACAACTTTAGACCTGTCTGAAGTTTGACTGTGATCAGTTACAGCAGCTATATCGTGTGTCGGCTCATTTTATGCACCTTGATATAAACTTTAGACCTAGCTAGAGTATGAGTATTATCGGAGGTCTGACGATGGAGACGAAAGGCAGTCACAAGAGACGGAACACTTCAAATCTGCTCTATCGTGTTTAAGGCTCATTTCGTGCATCTTGATAACAACTTTAAACCTAGCTGGAGCATGACTGTCATCGATGGTCTAACAATGGAGATTGAAAGTAGTAGCAAGAGATCCTCAACAGTTAACAGCAGCTATATCGTCATTGGGCTCACTTAATGGACCTTGATGAGAACTTTAGAAATAGCTAGAATATGACTGTCATCGACGTTCTCATGATGGAGGCTTGGAGACGAAAAGAAATTGCAATAGGTTTTCAAGAGTTTACAGCATTTACATCGTATTGTGTTGACCTGCCTGGAGTATGACTACCATTGAAGGTCTGACTTTGGAGAAGGAAGGCAGATGCGAGAGGTCCCCAAAAGTTTGAAGCAGCGTTAACGTGTATCGGCTCATGTCATGCCACTTGATGAGAACTTTCGACCTAGCTGGAGTATGATTTTGTTGAGTGTCCAAGGATAGAAACGTAAGGCTGTCGAGGGAAGAGTAAAAACATAAGTAGAATATTTTGGCGTTTAATGCAAACCTATTCGAGAAAAAATAAATTGTTACTGACTTCAATCTGTACTAATATTATAAAGCTGCAAAGTTTGTTTTTTAGGTTGGTTGAACGCGCTAATTTTAGGAACTATTGGTTCGTTTTACGCAAACGAAGTTGCGCGGGTCAGCTAGTAACTAATATAATTTCTTACATTTTCTACAGTGATGTGACCTTGGTGCCTTGTATCCCTCACAAACTGTACAGTACTGTAAATCTTGTGTGTCCTCTTCTTTTTCCTGAAAATTAACATCATCATTAGTAGAATAAATAAAAAAAAAAAAAACAAAGCCACATGGGCAATGTTACCACAAAATGTCCAAGGATTATAATTTTGACTCTTACTCACAGGTTTCCATCCCAGTGGTACAAAACCGGGTCCCTCAAGTAGTGACTGTAGGAAGTAGTACAGTGTGGAAGCAGCCAATGAGAGAAAGAGAGCTGCATGCAGGGCTGCGGCTAGTGAGGTGTGCGGCGGCCACCACATGCCCAGCAGGTGGACCATCGCCCATGTTACTAGCTTTATTATACCTGAAATAATTCATTGGAATCAAGTACATACAGCAGAAGCTAATCATACTAATTTATAAAGTTTAATACCCAGACAACAGACACTGGGCGGAGTAAAAAATGCTGGTGTGACAATCTGTACCTCTTTCATGCTAGAAACATATGAACCCAATTGGGAACCTTTTAAAGAAGCTGTCAATAAAGTCTGTTTATGCTCCATCAAACAAAGTGGCTAAGCGTCTGCGTAAAGGATGTAGTACCATTCCAGGTTCCTGGTGTTTATAAGATCAATTGCAGCTGTGGGCGTTCCTACATAGGCCAAACGAAGCGAACAGTCGCTTAAAAGGGTCAAAGAACACATAGCAGCGGTCAAAAATCGACAAACAAACAAGTCGGCTATTGCGGAGCATGTAATAGACTCAGGACCCAACCACTAGATTGAGTTACACAATCCAAAAATCCTTGCCAATGAGAGGCACTATTAGAAGAGAATGGTTCGGGAAGCGATTGAGATCAAGAAGTACCCTAATTTCAATCGCGAAGATGGCTTCAAACCCTCTTCAGCTTGGAATCCAGTGATCACTAAGTGTACTCGTCAACTGAAATCGCCTCAATATACGGACACTGTTAGTGTAGTGTGCTGTCCTAGTGTGAACCGGCCCTAACTGACATTTATGAAGATTAAGTGAGGGTAGTTGAATAAACACCCTCTCTTTGCTGTTGCAGTACCTCCAACACTTCAGTCTCCCCGTGACCATGGCTGGTGCAATCCGGTCAAAACGTCGGGCTTAAATTAAATTCTAGATAAATGTCTTCATATGTTTTATAATGTGTTCTGGTTGTGAAAGTTTAAAAAAAACAAAGACAGGATAGGCGGAATATGGGAGAGAAAATTTTGCTACACCTAATAAATGCTTCATTAGCTATGCTAGATCACTGAAAGTATTCGGTTATTTTACCTTATGTAAAATAGTTTATTTTGCTAATAAACCTATAGTTACTTTTCCTGTAAGTGGATTAATAAATAATATTTATTTTATTTTAGCAAACCTTGTTTTCAAGCGTGATGTCAAAGTTTCATACTATTATACAAAGTAAAAGTAGATAAATTAAATTGTTTTTTCAGGTAATTTTTGTAAACAAAGTGAACAATAATCTGTGTGAGCAATTTTCTATTCATAGATTAGTATTTACAACAATTGACAATTGTTACAGAAATAAGATTTAATTAGAAAATCTGATTGAAAAGGCATCTTAACATACCCACACCCATTAGCACCGGACTATGTTTGTATATTTTAATGTTTTTCTTATCACTAACAAGTTCCCGGCATAAGAAAGCAGCTGAGTTATTAGTGTATTTAACTTCCTGCAGGTTTTAAGAAGTCTCAGGTGTAAGGAAGGGCAATCAAATATTAAGAATCATTAAAATATAGCATTGGAAATGGATATAACTCACCTAAAACCGATAATGGACCCCAGTGGAGCAGTCTACGAAAGGGCGAGGGCGCCATTTAGTTGAGGTTACCGACTAGCTAGATTTTTTAAAACATTTAAAATTAATATCAAATTACCACATTACATACACGCACATTGTGTTATCTTTAAGTTACATTAGTGATACTAAATTATTTACGATTTCCGAAATAGTTTAGCGCTTTGTTAACGTTTTATGACACTGACATTTGACTTTTTTTAAATTTAGACATTTAAGATTACGTTTTGAAACGAAAGTTATTTTTAAATTCTTTGGCATTTGCTTAAACCCAGCTTTTATTCAAAGTTTTCACATGTTTAGGAACAATAAAATAGCTTCCAATTCAATACCTAGTTTGTAATTGTAATTGTAACAATGCGAAAAACTTTATAGCCACTATTACTTTCTAAACGAAATTCTATTGAACGTTTCAATAAAAGTAACCTGTAACATGCAGCAGTATTACTACTCGCCATCGTTAGATAAACAATTGAAACCTTATCAAAGTGTTTAATAAGAAATGGCCAAATAAAACCTTACATGAGCTAGAGTATTAAACCTATTTTTTAAATTTATATTTTTTTTTATTCATGCTGCGTAAATAGGTTCATAACAATGTTGCCGCAGCAGCGATTTTTTTAATTTTGGTACATTTATGATTTCCTACAGCTTTCATTTGGCATAATTAATATCTTTTTTACGTGTAACTATTAGTTAGATTCCTAATCGATTTATATAAATTGTTTTAATGCCATAGTTAATAATTGATTTACTTTTCTGTCACAAAAGTTGAGAAGATTATGAAAGTTTTTTTATAACAACATCGGCTACCACGTCACGCAGGCAGTTGTCACATCGCGATATTTTTGTGACTCAAGGGTGTGTGCATTCTTTATGTGTGTTGTTCTACTTATGTGGATTATTAGGTGATATTCTTCTTTTTACCGGGTATGTTATTATCTAAACATATTTTTAGTATGCTCCCAAAACCTCACTTTCATATTCCGGGGTAACTTTACGAATTTTAATTTAACGTTTTTCTGTGCTCTGCCGACTGCCCGGTGACTACAATTTTATTGTCATCGTTTGATTATGAGTATTTTGTGTGAAAATGTAAAGAATGGCACTGAATAGAGGTTCTAATGAACGTTCGGAGTGCATGCAAGTAGGCGTTCAGTCACAATTTCCTAAGTAATGTCACGCGGCAGAGGACCCGTCAACGGCGGTGGAAATGTACGTGAACAAAATTATCGTTACATGTATTCTGTCTCGTTGCAGATTGTGATCCCAAACCGCCAACATGCCGAAATCGGTGAGTACTTGTGTTTACGTTGATTTGTTTATAACTGAGATAAGTTACTTGTGGTAAGCTGTACAGTTTGTGTCTATCGTGGATACGTGAGCCCACTGATTTCACCATCGCAATGTGATCAGACGACACATGTATGACGCTGTATAAGCTTTGAGGAGACATTTTTCACACAACATTGACTTTCTATATTGATAACAGGTTGAAAATGTTCAACAACAAACTTCAGTACAAACATTTAGGCAGAAACTGTTGTGATAACTTGTAAAATATGTAGCTCTCGATATATTGAGGTGACATTATAAATATTTATGATATATATCTCTTTTGGAAAGTAAAAGTACCTGTCTAGTGTAGAAGATATGAGTATTTCGTAATATAAAAAAATACACTGGGTTATCTTGTTTAAAATTGTGATAACACAAGTAGGTACATATTGAGCTGCTTGAGTATTGTTGAAATCTAAATCTTGTCCAATAAGAAATAAGTGTTGATTATAGCAACACGGTATGGTGGGTATACATGAGGTACAGTCACGTCTAATAATATGTAAACACTTAAGAATTTTTTAAATTGTGTTTCTCATAATGTACTGATTATAATTTAATATTATTACGTACATAGTATTCTGGAACTCATATTTTTATGATATAGATTCAATTTCCTAGTTACAATTGTTATTTCTCACGAAAATAGCTTTAGCTATAATACATATTATTGGATGTGACTGTACCTATTATATATTACATAATTATTCAATTTAAGTACCAAATTATAAAACACACATCATGTTATCAACATAAAAAAGTGATTTTATATCAACCTTTAAAATAACTATGTAAATGCCTTTGATATTTAACAATAGAAAGTTAGATTGGATGTCATAAAGCATGCACTTTATTTCAATTGGATTGATTCATCTCTAATAGAACTTGCTTTTACCATTAATCAGCTTTTTTGGCAGAAAGAAAGTGTGTAAGACGTTATCACCAATGACCTTAGAAATAAATGAATTTATGATAGTAAGAATGTGTGTCAATATGAACCTGCTCAATATGTCAGGAGTCTTGTAGAAGTTTTGTAGAAAAAAATTAAATACAATCAAAGTTTTTAGAAGTATCTTTAGTTTTACCAAGTATCACACTGCTTCCCGTTTCATAAACATGGGATATGCTAAAAGCTTGTAACCATGCTTAATATAAATCATTTATTTATTTACTGTCAGGCAATTAAAATACTGTAACTTTTTGAATACTTAGTTGTTAATATTATGACATGATCATTTCAAAATCATAATTGATCAAATTAAACCTCATTTAACTAATTAATTTTAAATGTAGGCAATACTGAAATGCCAGTTTTAAAAATGGAACTGGTGACTCAAGCAATAAAAAAATAAAGCCCCATTTTAAAAATGAGATGGCAGAGGCATTCATGATTCAGCCTCAATATTTTAATGAGTTCATTTTGACATTGACTTTGTTATCATCACATCCTGGTTGACACTGAGTGATTATACTCTTCCTTTCAAGGGCCTTGGAAACACCATTATATAGATAATATTTTTTAAATAGCTGGGCACCAATTGGTATAACATTTTTGCAACTTAAAATGAATTTAGATAAGAGATTTCAACCATAATAATGAAATTATGTCAATGAACTCAACCAATTTTTTTGTGTACGTGATCTCACCAACCATTATTTTTTTTTCACAGATTTATTCACTGTAGTATGTATGACCAAACACATACTTATGCTGTTTCTGTATCTATTAATTTTTCAGATACTGGGTTATATTAGCAACGCACTTGATTTAGGCGGGAGTGATAATGCCTTGGTTAGTCCAAATGTTTTCGTTTGGTTTTCCCTTTTTTCAAGTGTTTTTTTATAACCCATAGAGTAGTTGATTATATTGTTTGCAACCCTGTGTTGTTTGGTTGTTTTCCTAACTAGTTTTTTGAAGGCAGTGGTGATTTTATTTGAAATTGTAGTTAAATAGTATTTATTATGTTACTTTTTTAGAAAATGGTTTGGCTAGTTTTGAAAACTTTGAATAAATCCATGCATGTCTTACAAATAGAATTCCTATTAGTTAGTACACAATAGTCCTAGGTTCATTGAAATAGAAACTGTAAGGTCACCCCCACAGCTTCATAATTCATTTCACACAAGTTATTATGGAGTGTACCTGTATATCTATTAAAATGTAATGTAGTTATATGAAGTAAATTCCATTAGCATGATTGCATTCTAGTTTGCTCTCCTTGGTTTTTGTGTTTGTGTGAAACATTCTTGGTGGCTTGTGAGAACCTAGATAGGTCTAAAGATCGTTCTGTTATGAGCAGTTAGGTTTATCTACTTAGAGGTAATTAAGCCTCAGACACAAAATTTTGCAATTTGTTTATCAAACTTATGAAGTGACTAGCTGACCCACGCAACTTCGTCTGCGTCATATAAGAGAGAAAACGAAAGAATAAAAAAACCCCGTTTTTGTAACATTTTTCGTTCCTGATCCGCTCCTAATAATCGTAGCGTGATGGTATATAGCCTAAAGCCTTCCTCGATAAATGTACTATCCAACACTAAAAGAACATTTCAATTCGAGCCGGTAGTTCCTGAGATTAGCCCGTCCAACCAAACAAACATACTCTTCTGCTCTATAATATTAGTATAGATTTGAATTGCAGTTGTTTAGCATTCTATTCCAACAATGCAAATCCAATGATGCGACCTACGTATGGAGTTGTTTACATGGAGAAGAGTGAAATCGTAAATTCCGCATGGACGTTTGAGCCAAACCTGCTATTTTTTTGGACGTCACATTTTACGATCGAAAACTTCTGTCTGTTTGCAATTGCTTGTGTTTATGACCCCCTAGAATGAGCTGTAAACTAAAAAGATCACGAAACATGATCTTAAATGTCTTCGTAATTGTTGCAGACATGAACCAATTAATTACTCATTCAGTAATGTAGTGGTTGGTGTGTAGCTATGGATATTGTTACTAAATGTGACTGTCTTTATCTCTGTAGTTTGAATGGAATAGTAATTTTATGCATGATGTGTAAGTTTGTGTGTGATGTCCATTTGATTGATTAATCATTACATACCTGTGATAAACAATACTGACTTATGCCTGGTCGCATAGAGCTTCGAGATTATCGCACGAGAACTTACAAGCCGGATTTTAAGTCTTCTACTTCTATTTACTAAACCTAGGTCATGTGTATCCATTTGCCAAATTGTATCCTAATCCGCATAGTCATTTAGGCGTGAAAAGATAACAGATGGTGTTACTTTCGCAACTCTAATAAATATTTGTATTGTTAACAAAATTTCTTACAAAGTACCTAATTCAATTTTTAACGAACTTGTAGCACTTCGCCACAAAACTTATTTGTTTTGCTACAAACTAACAAAACGCAAGTTAGTTCGCATCATGACGAAGGGTGTTGCCAGTCGTAAATCTAATAACAAGTGATATAATGTAAGTAAGAGAAGCCTGGCTCAAGTGTGTCAGAGGAAGGAAGCGGGAAAGTGGGGCAAGCTTATCTGGTTAGCGGACGATGGCACGGCGGCCGGTGCACCCGCGGTCCCGCGCCCGGCGACATAGCGTGGTCCATGTATATGTACGTGTTAGCTAACTTAGAGCCATCCGACTAACTTGGACGCAAGTTTACGGTACCTACTACATTAACCAAACGTTGACTGGAAGGTTTTAATCTGCCTATGAACCGCTGCAAGTTTAAATACATTTAAACATGGCAATACCTAGGCTCGCCAATGTTCTAACTTCTTATTTTTGAAGCAATGGTTCAAAAATCATTCGAAAAGAAGAAACAGTAAGTGTCTCAGTATTATGTGGCCACATTAATCAAAACATCTGTATGTCTTCCAAAGTGCTGGACTGCAAGACCCTGTAAACTACGACAAGTGCGCAAGAACACCTACCTATAATAGGTATTAAATTTTCCTAGATAAAAGCACTACTACTATGAACATGCCTCAGTCACGAAGTCAGAAGACGGGACTGAAAGGAAGTCACTCCAAAAAAGGGTACCTATTCAGCTGCATCTAGTTAGACTGTTAGCCGACTCCGAGATAGTTGGGAGAAGGCTAAACAAATGACGACAGCTCTGTCTAGCTCTTCGGGTTGTACAGTCGTGATGTTTATGTTCTGTGTATGTTTTGTGCGAAATGCGTTGAATGGCTGTAGATAAGCTAACACCGCCCGCGATTCATTTCCGCCGATTACGAGTTTACGACATGAGTCAAAATAGTTTCAGACTGCTGAAAGCTAGGTGCAAGTAAGGTCACCAACCGTCCGTATAGGTTTATCCGGACATGTCCTAGCGTTATGACCGCCTGTCCAAAGTTTTCAGATTAGAAGATATTAATTTTCTCAATATTAATATCTAAATTATACTTTTTTTGGTCAGGGCATTTCCAATTGGGATTTCAGCGCATCCCTTGATTGGTCCAGTAAATGTTTCCTATTTCACTAACAAGAAGTGCCACCTAGAAAACGTTCTAAACTGTCGAACATTGAAAATAAAATATCTTTTATTTACTTAGGCATCCTTTTTTGTTTCGCTTAGTGAACCTACGCGATGTTAAGTTCAAAAGAGCCAATAAGGTTTAGCCAGAGCACTGAAGATCCCAAGTGGAGCGCGTGTTATCTTTTTAGCGGGCAACGAACCCTAAAGACGGATGCTATGATAATATACCAGTACCTAAAGTGATATGTAGGCTCCTATATTTCGATAAAAAAACCGAATAGGTATAAATAAACGTCAGAAGTCGCGAGAGACCTGGAGAAAGGATACGTGTAGAACCGAGGTCATATGACAAAAGAAAGGGGAGGCCTAGATCCAGCAGTGGGTGATTCTGGGCTGATCGTTGATATGATGAACGTTAGTGCTGAGTTCGACCCTAATTAACCTTTTAACCGCCACAGCATAAACCATACGCACGCGCATGTCTTCCACGCCAAGCCACAATTTTATCTACTATTTTGTCACATATTTGTGTCCTTTGGCGTACAGGGCACGCGCTTGCTTGTCACGTATATGTGACAATGGCGTCCAAAAGGTTAAGGCACATCAATAACAAAGTTGTCTCTGCGATTACGTATCGACAACATCCTTTTGATACTGGCGATGGCGGTGAATAAGGAACTGAAGATACGCACCCAGCACCCCAATTGCGTGACACAATTTTCTATCGCCTCCCGAAAAATGTTGAAGAAATATGTGATACAAATCATCACTCTTCATTTTGGTTTTGTCGTATTCGGGTAAAATATCGTCAAATTCAAATTCGTAATCGTAAACAAACACATTGAATTTTGTTACACTTTCAAAGTGAATAGCAATAGAAATGCTAGTCTGTCTAAATTAGCAATTGCTCATCTTCTAAGTCGATTGTTAGTTTTTTTATATGTAACCTACATACTTTGATATCAAGTCAAAATAATAATAAAAAAACCTACTATTTGCTAAAATTAGTCATTTGAACAATCAGTAGGGGAAAATTGGAGCATTTTTCCTTTAGCGTTGGACTACATTGTACATAAGTTCAGGATAAATGTCAGTCGTTCACGATCCCGCAACGCAAAAGCAATTCCCGGACGAATATAATTTTATTCGGGAGATATTTTGATGAAATAGTGCTCCATTAAAATAAATTTAAGTACAGTTCCATTTTAAAATGTGAAAACCTGCCAGAATTCAGTGCAATAAAATAATCGAGTTTCCGTTGCTTCGAACAATTTTTGTCAAGTTGTTTTTAGAAGAGTTATCTCGCCAATTTCAACAATGTCTATGTACCGTGTCGATCAAAAAGGCAACATCAAGTTGGCGCCAAATGTGAGTGTGCTCATTATTTCTATTATAACAACATTTTATCTAAAAAAAAACATTAATGATGCAGATTGCATTTTCATTAAAAATCGAAAGCAATGTGTTAGGTCATTATTTTATGCTCAAATAAGAATTTTTATTATATATAGGTACTTATTGATTTCACAAACGTTTAGTTTTGACATGAAATAATTTAAGTTCCTGTTTATTAATAATTAGCATATTATTAAAAAAAAATATTTGAACGAGTTTCACTATCAATTGTGGTTGGGAAACCATTTGTAGAATACCTACTAAATAAGTTACATAAGCTAAGTAGGTATAAATTATATGATATTTTGATTTTTTTTTTGATAATTCTTCTACATCCAGTCTAAGTTAAGTCTGGTGGCAAAATTACACCTGTTTTGCTATCCCCTATGAATATACTAGCCTGCTAATTAGCTGGTAATTAACACCTGGCAAATGCAAGCTTAGCTAGTATAGCAAGAACACGTAACGTGAAAGAATTTAAACGATTGGGGGAGCCAATAGAACCTTCGCGCACTGATGAACTTAGGCACTTACATAACAAAATATACAAACACAGGTGTTTATAATTAGCAAGGTAAAGATTATCAGGGTTCTTATAACTTATCACTTGTAGGTCGACAAATGAAATACAAATTTACATAATAAAGTAAACAACTTACTAAATTTGGCAATTAATTGAGTTGAGCACAATTATACACACGCGCCTTGCACCAAGTAATGTTGTGTAAGTAGACTCATCGATTGGATCACAATTCAATTTAGATGCAAGGAAAAAAAGTAGCGAAACTGAAGGCGGTATGAGCGAGGTGTGTGAGCCGTGAGGTGAGCGCGTGCGCCGGCCTTGAGCTCGGGGCGCGCGCGCATCCCCGCGGCGACCGCGTCACCGCGACCGTTCAGTTCAAACTGTACCGCCGCGTCCGCCAGACGCGGCTCATGTGCTTCACCAGTTCACCACAGGATCTTATAAACAACCTTGTGTTTGTGACATTACCCAGTGCGTGTGACCATAAAATCTGCCATCATGGTTGCCGGCGGCAAACAGGTCAGTTACATAACCCAACGACAACTCTACCATCTCTACAGATGACGTCTCTGCTACTTTTTTGCAAAGACCGCAAAAACTTCACAGAGAATCTTCTAGTGCTTAGCGCAGTACAAAATCCTTCGGGTCTTACACCTCTAAAACCTGTTTCTCACACATCGTCCAAAGTCTTCCTACTTAAGCTTGAGGGTACCCTTTCCAGGAGCCTTAGTCACCTGTACTGCATAATTAAGTAGCACCTCCAACAAGTGGTCGCATGCGTCACACTGTCACAGCTCATCACGAATTCACGACCACAAAAAGTGTGAAGTCAGCATAGCAACAGCCACCTTGGCCCAACGTTTCGTCAAACGAATAAATTACATTAGTGTACATACAGATCGGCGAGAATCATGTTGAATTGTTGACTGAAATCATAAGTTACGGTGATGTCATCGCAACATAAACCCGCAAACTCCAAGATGGAGTCGGTCATGGCTTTATTATTTATTTTGCATCATGCAAACGGTCGTAACCGTCTTTTTGTTCCCTATCCCTGTCCCCCCAGAGTGTCGGAGCGAGATAGAATCACTTTCCTGTTTCGCCAAGGGTCTGGCTGGTGCTCTCGCTTTCGATGGGATCTTTTGTCTTGAATCACCTTCCCCGCTCTATTAAAAAATC
Source organism: Xestia c-nigrum (assembly GCA_916618015.1). Lineage (NCBI taxonomy): Eukaryota > Metazoa > Arthropoda > Insecta > Lepidoptera > Noctuidae > Xestia > Xestia c-nigrum. The sequence continues at coordinate 25,370,616 of OU745250.1, forward strand.
TAACATTTTTCTCTCGGAATGTTTTTATCGATCTAGCTCGTTTATGACTAGGCAAACTTACGGAGAATTTCAATGTGTTTATCACCGATACGAATGTAGTACAATATAAACGTGTGAATTTTCGATTACTTTATCGAAATTAACACAATGAGTTGTAATGAATTTTATCTTATCGCCAGTATAATGGTGTACGTTATGGTTACCTACTGGTAAATACATTATTAAAATACCTAGGAGCAGTACATTGAAGTACTAAATCTCACGTAGACGTTGGCTGTGTATCTGCGTCACGCGATGCAGATGCTGACTTATCATTAAACGGGCTCATTACATCGTCGGGCGCGTTGTAACACTAGTTGATTATAAAACTTGCTCCATCAGCGCCACTTAAATCACGTTCTACGAATGTATGAAGATGTTCAAGGTTTTCCTCAACTCTCAAATTGTTAGGGTTCAGAAAAAAACATTTAATCACTGTTGTTTTACCATTTTAGACTTATTAAAATAGTTTTTGTTGACGTTGCTCAGCTTCGAAACTAAATAATTTGCCACGTAAAATGTTGCTACTCTTAAATCTAGGAGACCAAACTTCAGTTAACCTTTGTTTTGAACATTATAATGTTATAAATCCGCTTAGGGACGAATTCATGAATTTAAGATTCGTCAAGTTCAGTCTACCGTGTAAGGTCCTCTACATTCAAAATGATATTATTCAACTATTTTTCAGTGGCCGTGTTGGTTAGAGCCTTGAAAATTTAAATAACACTACCAGTTTTCGTTCCACTTCACTCTGAAACTTCGGTCACGTTTAGCCGTAAAAAAAGAATTCGATTTATCAAAAAATGATTGGAATGTTAATTAAGGCTCAGAATTTTATTTAAGTGCATATCCTGGTGTAAAACGGAAGCAATTTCGGCAGTTCTTTATGATTGCGATAAAGGAAACATGCACCATTGAAATAGTTTTAATGTAGTAAATAATGCTAACGTTGGACTCAAATATGGCATTAAGGTAGCGATCATTACTGACCAAGAAGAAGAACGGTAAGGTCAGCAGCTGATGTTTTGCTTGATGAACAAACAATGGATAGAACCTTACTTAGTAACAAGACATGCAACGCAAAGACAATAATTGAAACCTGCATAAGTATCTACAACATCACGTTATCACAATGATTGCACGTGACTTCGCAGATTCACTTATTCTCTACAACTAATGTAGAGAATCCTTCAAGTTAATTAGTTGCTAGTTTTATTCAAGTTTAATTTAGCTCCTTGTCTAATCAGATACCGATCAACGCAAGACACAGAGCTTCTCTCATTCTGACATCCGTAATCCCAAGTGGTAGGCGCTTTTGTGGTTTATGATGTTCTTAACGTGTCAAATTAAACATGTTCTCTGAGTCATAATGTGGTCTTTGAGGAGAAGTGATCCACCCAAGTCTGGACAGAAAGCGACTTAGCACCACTTGATGCATCGATCGATCTTCGTGGAGGCCATTAAGCCATAAGCCCCCCATTCATTACAGGCTGTACTTGAATTTAATTTGACGGTCGATATGCTCCATGACCATGTAGTGCCGTTTCACTCCGTTTCACTTACTCACACACTATTGCGATTTCTAAAGCACAGCGGAATTTCTTTTCCTATCACCTCGGATATTTCGAGTCTCGCTTTTGACGAAACTTCGTGAGATTCGCGGAGGTGTAGCATTTTAATTGAGTCAGGTAGCAAGATCGTGAACATTTTGTTAAGGTTTCACTTGACGTAAGTTGTTTTAATTTGGACTTTGGCTCCTCCTCGAGCCAAAAGCACACAATACAAACCTGGTTTGATACGATCGGTACGATTGGCGTCAGAAAGTAATGGTTCTATACATCCACTATAATATTTTAAAACAATAGAATATAGGATCTTCCGCAAGGTGCTCCTGCAGCATTGATCGTATACATTTTAGCCACGTGTTGCATCCATCTGTCCGTGCACCTGTTACGCCACCCCCGATACATCCCCTTCCTGCCTTAGAACGGCGGGATTTTTTATGTCCACACGACTTTCCATTCAACTTTGTTCCCTGTTACCTTTACATAATGGTTCTTATCATTTATTAGTTTCTTGATAGTCTCATGTGTTAGGTATATCATCTGTTTGCTTTTTAAGGTTGATTTATTCAGACGTTTTTTGTGGACCGAACGGTTTATCTGCATTAGCTGAACATGTTTGACTTTGAATCGTAGCTTATACAAGTCTGTAATTTAAAAGGTTTTTTGGAAAGTCACCTTGAGATTTGGTGGAATTATTGAATAAATCAATATCTTATTTATTATAACTTATCTCAGTTCCCGTATTGATAATTACGGTACGAATATTCAAAATACCAGTTCTTACAAGTTTTTACCTCCAGCGCCGACCTCGCGACCCTAGTTCAAAGTTAATAATTATGTCGTCAAATGTACTTCATCATCATCATCATCTCAGCCGAAAGACGTCCACTGCTGGACATAGGCCTCCCCCAAGTGTCGCCACATTGACCGGTCCCTTGCTACTCGCATCCACCGGATTCCCGCAACCTTCACCAGGTCATCGGTCCACCTAGTGGGAGGTCTTCCAACGCATCGTCTTCCGGTTCGCGGTCGCCACTCCAGAACTTTTCGGCCCCATCGGCCATCCGTTCTGCGAGCAATGTGCCCTGCCCACCGCCACTTAAGTTTAGCAATTCTTCGGGCTACGTCGGTGACCTTGGTTCTCTTGCGGATGTCTTCATTTCTGATTCGATCACGCAAGGAAACTCCGAGCATAGCCCTCTCCATTGCCCTTTGGGTGGTACTTTGGGTGTAAATGTACTTACAACAAGTATATTTAATGTATCTTCGTAATTATCATCAGTTCACCTTGGTCACCTCATGTAACTTCCTACTAAGCTAAGATACAGCAAGGACGTCATTTTACCATATTTTTGATTCTTGAATATTTTTCTGTGGAACAATAGCATTAATGGGTCTTTGTGAAAATGTTGTTGTTATTAACATGTTTGGCATGTGTATTTAAAATAAATGTAAAATAAGATGTTCACGGTAGTAGTGAGATGAAAACAAAATTCGCTTCTGTTTGGAGCAAGATGTTAATGCCAACATGTTGTTTCGATGTTGGAAGCAGATGTTATACAATGTCTCAATATAAATTATGATGTGAACATTGTGAACTATGCGGGTGGTCATCATCTAGGAATAGGTCTACCGCGACTTTAAATTAAAGAACTTGATAGGAGACTTAAGCCAACCCTCCATTTACAAGTACGTATACTGCTATAAATGATCAGCTTTGAACATGATGCATAAACACAAGCAAAACAATCTAAGCTTGAATCTGCCTGCAAATTGCAAGAAACAAAAAAGAAATATAACTCCTGAGACAGACAACGCGACCTTTGAAGCTTCCAACTTGTGTATAAATATAATAATCGTCTTCTAAGCATTATTCAATCCTTCGCTTGTATTCTTATTTATAGAATCCGCAGCACACACGGTTGCCATACGCGTTTGTCGTTTATCATAGCACTATCTATGAATCGTTACTTGTGTATTTAGATGATGTCATGTGCCCCTAGTTTGTCAAGATGTTGTCATGACCACGACCACCAAACGTCGCGTCGGCTTGTTAGTAAAGACAAAATAATTAGTTATTTTAAGGTAGATATCATGCTATCGATCGATATCTCAGCAAAAATTTGAAGAACTAGACATTTGATTAGATGAAAGAGTTTTCCTTGGCATTGTTTATGATAGAGTTCCATTTAACTTTTTGATTATAGAAGATAATCGAATGTGATTATCATTCCCCAAAGTTGTTGTAATTCAAATGGATAACTGTAGTGTATATGGACGATAAGCTAATTTATTGATTAATTGGGTTGCACCCAAGAACACAGAGATTGATGCCGAGTAATTTATTTATCTTTATATTCATCTGCAACTGCTAAACTAAACTAATTATTCATAAGATAACAAGAAGTAATCGCAATAGGGGTAGGATTTCCTTGACATGCGACTGGATTTACTGTTAATACGTGATTACTGCCCAACATGGCCTTTAAAGTATCGATTCTCTCAACCACTCGTATTAGTGTCACGAAAGGAAAATGGAAACATGCACTACACGCACGCTCACAATACTTTAAACGTGTTCATTTTATTGTAATGCAACTATTTATATGAGGATTTGCATTCATAACTTACCCTTATTCATTGTAACAGTGACCTCATGTGCCGTAAACCTCTCATTAGCGAAAAACGTGACTCATTTTCTAAATATAAACATGGTGCATCCATTACCGATATTATTATAAAACCACTTATATCCTCATATTGTTCCAACAAATTGTTGTCTTTCCGTGGTTTCCTGCTAACAAGCGTTCGTTTTCCTGTCGCAAGCCACATGACACACTAGCAGGCACCGCTGTTATAATATGAAATCATTTTCACTGCTTATTGGTGGTTTGATGTATATCATTATTTAAGATTTTCTAATCAGGTAATGGTCTTACATTAAGAAAAGTAATGGCGGATCTCATAGCGTCTATAGCTCTTTACTAATAGCCAACACGCGAGAGTTAGAGACCAGTTTCTTTATCAAGATAGGTACTCAACGTATTTTGTATCTGTCGGCGAAATACCTTCTACTCAATTTCCAGCATCATCATCAGTATTATTAAGATTGTTATCATTCATCTGTTCCAAACAAAACAAAAATCACTCTCCGACACATGTTTCTTCATAATAATAGATCTAAGAAATTACATGCCCACTTTCTTGAAGGCAAGTTTCGCGTGCAATGCGAAGCGAGCAAATTGGTCGTAGCTTATACAAACATCCGTCGTTTACACAGGCGATAACGCTCTAGCCTCAACACCGCCTTCTTATCTCGCGTTGGTTTCTCAATCTCGCCCAGATGACTCAGCTGCATTATTAGCTACTTCATTATCAGCCGTCCTTGCGCTCGGAATGCCTTATAATTTTTGCTTTCCAAAAAAGGAAGCCTGAATTCCGTTAGTTAGAAAGTGTGTTATATTTTTCATTAGACTTAGTTGCTCGGCTGCAATATCATATCACCGACAAAGCCAAAACGAACCTGAATTACTAAATTGAAAACTGATATCTAGGGATTATATACGCCAAAGAAACCATATCGTACAGACAGGCGAGTTTTACACCAATCGGAAGCAATTAGATTCGTCTATCTATCGGCAGATGTCTCGCCTGTTTCCGTTACCATGAGGCAGTTTCGTCGATATGGTATAACCAAAACTGTACAAGCACATCAGCATGTGACATTGATGGCCGTGTCGTACGTTCATTAGCTTTTAGTTACGCATCTATGAACGTGTAACTATGTACTAGCAAGCTCGTGTCCCCATTATATTTAAAATTATGAATAAAACAGGTTTACTAACTTGGTTTGTGGTAGAGGAAATATTTCAAATTGACAGATGACCTTCTAACTTTTTTTTTCCTTTACGTAAATCCTTATGAGTTACATCATACTACAAAAGTAACACAAATTCTGATCAGTTTCTCGGCACCAAACTTCGAGTAATATTTTATTTTAGTCACTGCATTTCATTTCAGAGTGTCTGTTTCGGTTTATTTCTTTTAGTTAGGTTTAGCCAGGATTTACTGAACACACAAAAGCAGAATAAAACAAGTGTTGACATAACGATGACGAATTGTCTAGAAATGCTCTCCAAGCGTGTGAAATATGCATCATTTGTACAGCAAAGTCGCGACTTTAAACCGATCACATTTACATACATTTCATAGTAGAAACTAGTTCACATTAGTTTAAATTAACGACATTGAGAACATTCCAGTTATTTTTATGAACGCTATCATCGTCCTTTCCTTAACCTTATTACTGGAGGTTAGCAGAGGTTGTGTTACATTTTTAAATTATGAACCATGCGGGCTAGTTGATGATAAGCTATGAAGTATATGGGAAAACGAGAATAACCGAGGCTGAATAATAGCTTAGAAATGAGGGTGATTATTTAAAATTATCGTTATTGATAGTGTTGTCCTTAAGATCTTATAAAATATCGTGAGTATTTTCAATTGGCTTCTACGTAAAACGGCTATAAAATATCGAAAGTTAGTAAATTAGTGGTAACAAGATTTCCCACCCATGAACGTAAACATGGAAGATCCTGGTTGGCCACTTTTTATTTGCTGTTTATGTTCTGCGCTGGCACGGCTCCAGACTGCGCTTTCCGATTATATTCCGGTCTTCAGCTCTTTGAACTTTGACCTTCACTGAAAGTATTTATTTATGTTATCATGTACTTAAAAAACGATTATAGATAACAAAATTATCAATTCAAGATATTTTATTATCTAGGTTAAGTCATGATTTGTAAGTGGACGATACATAGTTAAATAATTTATAATTCAAAGTTGATTACTTCGTCTAGGTACTACCTGTATGAAAATTTTCATCACGATGCATACCTTAAACACTGACTACTTCAGGCACATCGTTAAATACCCATAAACAGCTAACGCAATCACCCGAATGATCGAATTTAGTAAAATTTAATATATTTCCGAAGACATCCCGGACGTCGTCCTGTACGAGATTAGGGTGGCTCTGATACAGCTAAAAACAACAAGACACCGGGTGATGACGGAATTACGGCTGAACTCTTGAAGGCGGGTGGAAAACTGATACATCGGCCCTTCAGAAGCTGTTTAATTCAGTCATACACGAGGGAAAAACGCTGAAGGCATGGTGCAGGGGTGTGGTGGTACTCTTCTTCAAGAAGGGCGACAATGCCCGGTTGAAGAAATACAGGCCCCTCTCACTTCTAAGCCATGTCTACAAGTTCATCACGAATCGTCTCGCGTGCAGGTTTGACGATTTCCAGCCACCCGAACAAGCCATTTTCCGAAAAGGCTTTAGAACCGTGGACTTTGACTACGAGAAAGCTTTCGATTCGATCGCGACCAGGGCTGTACGGCAGTCTCTCCAACAGTGCCAAATTGACTACCGGTACATCGAGGTGTTGAAGTGTTTGTACAAAAACGCCACCATGTCAATCCCACTTCAGAACCAAGCCTGAGAACCTATCCTTCTACAGCGAGGTGTAAGACAGGGAGACGTCATATCTCCGAAACTGTTCACCGCTGCTCTGGAGGATGTCTTCAAGGTTCTGGACTGGAAAGGGCTAGGCATCAACGTCAATGGCGAGTACATCACTCACCTTCGGTTTGACGACGATATAGTGGTCACGGCTGAGATCATGGAGGACCTCAGTATAATGCTCGATGACCTCAGTAGACCTTCCGAAAGAGTGGGTCTCAAAAAGAACATGCACAAAACGAAGGTCATGTTGAATGCCCGTGTCACACCCATTCCATTTATGTGTACCTACCTGGGGCAAACGGTCCAGTTAGGTAAGTCTAACTTCGAGAAAGAGGTCAATCGTCGAATCCGACTCGGCTGGGCAGCGTTCGGGAGGCTGCGCGGTATCTTCTCGTCCAACTTACCGAAGTGTCTCAAGACGGAAAGTCTATGACCAGTGTGTGTTGCCGGTGATTATAATTATTATACGGGACCGACACGTGGTCGCTCATAATAGGCCTTATCAAAAGGCTTAAAGTCACCCAAAGGGCAATGGAGAGGGCTATGTTCGGAGTTTCCTTGCGAGATCGAATCAGAAATGAAGACATCCGCAAGAGAACCAAGGTCACCGACGTAGCCCGAAGAAATGTCCAACCTAAGTGGCAGTGGGCAGGGCGGGCACATTGCTCGCAGAACGGATGGCCGATGGGGCCGAAAAGTTCTAGAGTGGCGACCGCGAACCGGAAGACGGTGCGTTGGAAGACCTCCCACTAGGTAGACCGATGACCTGGTGAAGGTTGCGGGAATCCGTTGAATGCGAGTCGCACGGGACCGGTCAATGTGGCGACACTTGGGGGAGGCCTATGTCCAGCAGTGGCCGTCTTTCTGCTGAAATGATGATTATGAATATCTTTCCGAAACAATCGTACTTGTACTATGAATGAACGATGTGTACATCCATTGTTACCACTTTGCAGATAATATCTCCATCCGCAGCTAGAACCAGCATTGTTAGTGTAATCATGTTTTCATTACTGGGCTCCGATGTCGAGTCATCGGCTACTGCGAATGCCTTATGTGCGTCACATTCGCGGGTGTATTTTTCAGATCAGCCCAAATTTATTGCAGTTATTTGGTGCCTTCTGTGCACCTTTACGTACCTCTCCTGAAAATCTGTGTACCCGTACAATTATATTTTAAAAATTAGGTACACCCGCGAACCTGGAGTCAGAACCGCGGGTGTACCGCTAACCAGTATATGTAGTTAAGGGCACTGTATAAGTAGATTTGGTACCTCTTGTGAACCTGCAGAAACACGTATTTAATAAACAAATGTACAGTAAAATGTACAGTTTGCTGCAAAAAGTGAAAAAACAATTTTATTTCTTTGCAGTCGATATATTTTTTTTAGAGGGTAGCTGTAATATTTTCTAAATTGTTTTTTTTTTAAGTCTAAATTGTTGTTTTTGTTTAACTGTATTAAATTTTGGCTGATCTGAAAAATAAACCCGACAAATTTGACGTACATAATGCCTTCGCTCTGCAACTTTAGTCTATTTTTGTACTGAGGTTATTTATAACTTTATGTCTTCTCGCTTACTTTCAATTATAAATTATGTATGCTTTCTTGCGTTTGGAGAACTGTCTCCCACGTTGGTCTATGATTTGACTTGAAAAGTTATTTTTTTAATAATATCTCTTCAACTCAAAGCTAGTCTACACGATTTTTGTTTCAACCTATACTGTCTCACTTATGGGGCATAGGTCTTTCCATAGACTTCCATTTGTCTCGTTAGCTTCTATGCGAATCCGACACCCACAAACTTGTCACTTTATACTTAAGAATGGTATAGTTTGACATATTCTAGATCAAGGATTGTCGTTAGTTGCCGATGCTTCACATCTACGTCATCCTTTTCCGTTGTTCTGCCCGTTCCCTTGCTATCTGCCACATTGGTTGATGCAGAAGTTCTAGGAAGACCTTGGCCATAATGAAAAATATTGTAGCATTTTCTGAGAAATTGCACAATAAATAGAAACTATTATTTTGTTTAGCAATTTCATTTGCGTGAACTACGATCGTTTGCTAGAATTTTCATTTAAATTTCTATGTTTGTCTAGAATTGTTTCGTGAAAACTTCGCTTAAAGACCAATTTGACTGACGTCAACTAAACTCAAGGTTTTGGAAAACTTCTACCGAAGATGCTTTCTTTTTTAAATATTCTTGCTTATCGTGTTTGCTGTAAGTTAGTTGTTATTCAACTCAATGATTAGACCAGATCACTAGTAGAGTCAAGGCAGGACAACCACGTATTTATGATATTTTTATCAAACGAAACTCTAAAGTAACATACCTCTTTTCATCGTCTCCATAAAAGTAAAGGATCGAGAGATCATAAAAGGCCGTTGATAGTGCTCGACAGTGTAATGCCATGACATAATCGCCCCGGAAGATGGCATCCGCTTGGCATGCCACCAACTGTACACTAGATAGCAGCGTTTACGTTTCTTCTATTTCTGTTAGGATTCCCTATATTTATGTTTATTTCAGTTTCTATGAATGAAACTTTATTTCGGTTTAGTTTGGTATTCATCTTCCTTATTCCCTTTCATTTGTTGAAAATATCTTTCTTGTTTTTGAAATGGTCAATATTACATGTTCTTTGTGTGTAATTGATAGTGATGAGTAATTTGTTGTCATTAGTGCATCTGGCGATATAGTTGATAAATGCATCTGACCTTATTTGTATTATTGGTGATTGATAGAGTGACCTACCGTATGACGGAACAGTAAACGTATTTAAACATAATTTACCCTTAATGAGCTTAAAATTCGTGACGTGACTTCGATAGACCTATAGTCGAAATTATTTAAGTGGTAGAAAATTGTCGACAAAATTAATAATTTGAAGGTAAACCACCAAAAAAAATACAGGACCTCACTAGCTGTTAACCAGTCAATCAACACTTTATTATTCACATTGCCACGTGTATATTGTATATATTAATTTTAAATGATGTGTTATTTAAGGCTTTTTGATGTACTGTCTATCTATATCGAGACCTATATCTATATCACCACCACCAATCCAAAAGTGGCCTTCGTTACTTGACGCTCGTTAAAACTTAATCGGAACTGATTCCTTCTAGGCCTTATTAGCTACTCAGTTTATCAATATCATCTGTCCAATAAAACTTGTTACCTAAAGGTTGTTTGTTCCTATAAACGCACTATTTGCTAGGTATAACAAAGTCGGTTGGCTGTTGGCACACATCTGTAGTACACAATGCCGTTTGCGTCCGTTCCACTGTTTTCTTTGCCATATTCGATCTGACACTTAAGGTCTTTTACGTTGGAACAAGGGCGCACGTATCCGTTTATTCAATAAATATGGAAACAACAAAAGCAAGTTATAAAGCTATACAATATCAGTTATTTAGTAGCTCATATTAATGCTCAGAGAAAGCCGAGGCGCTGTTTATTCGCGCTGGTCTTGCATAAATATGCCAAATAATATGTGCGATTCATGAATAAATTAATACTCTTGCACATTCAAGACAGTCAGTTAGGAGTAAGGAGATGAGACGATCATCAATGTCTCCAAAATCGTTTCGGCACTTGCGTTGACTAATTGCTTTTGTATCTTCCTTCCTCCTTCTTTCCACCGATGTTTTACATTTTAGTAACAAGTAGGAAACCTCTTCTAACCCTGTCCTTTAAAAGTGCATTAATAACCAAGTAAAGCCTTGAACCTAAAACTTGGATTTGTTCATATATAATTTGGTAATTATATGCCATTCTATTTTAGACCATATATTAAATGTTTCTCTATTTCCAGATGAACGTCCGTGTGACGACGATGGACGCGGAGCTGGAGTTCGCGATCCAGCAGACGACGACTGGCAAACAGCTGTTTGACCAGGTCGTCAAGACCATCGGTCTACGAGAGGTCTGGTTCTTCGGTCTCCAGTACACCGACTCCAAAGGCGACCTCACCTGGATCAAACTCTACAAAAAGGTCAGTAGCTAGTTTCTTCTAAAATTATCCTTTACAGAAGATTGATCCTTAAAAGATACTTGTCTCAGAAATCGATTAGGATGATGAGGATTTATCTATTAGTCAACAATTGCATTAAAATGCAACCTGATTACATAACGAGGTCAATGAATTCCTTCATAATAGAAACAAGATTCGCGATGTCGTGTTAGCGATAACAAGATAACTAGACCAGAATCACATAGTTTGCTAATATTAATTTACAATTATCAACAATATTAACTTAATAAGCGGTGAAAGAAATCTAGCTGCAGCATCATTTGAATCAGCCGCTCCGTTTACATACATTACAGATGAATCTGCGTTTGTTTGCGTTGCAGAATCATCACTAATGTGGCTGGATAGTGTATTAACGTTTAAATTGTGTGTGTTTACTGCAAGTCGTGAGGGGGCGGCTATTGCCCGCCGCGAACCAAATGCTATGTAACGATTATTTTTAGCACAACCAGTGCGCCTAACAAGCTCAAGTTCGTTTTGTTTTCTTATTTGTTATTTGTGAGATACTCGCTCGATAAACTGGTATTTCTCTTACTTGTTCACTATCTCTTTGATGAACTCTTGAACGCGATCATCATTATAATTGCATCGAATTTCAAATTATGTTATCCAAATAGTCTTGGTCGATGTGCACTTAAATGTCCATTTCCTTTCGCCTGCCTTGGCGGCGTTCAATTTTCATTGATTCGAGACACGCTTCCGTCATGCTGTGCCACAAACAAACGATTCTGTGAAATTGTTTCCCTTTGCCATTATCCTCCGCACGACACTGACCCCGTATTGCAATGTCAACGTGTGCTCAACATTACCGAATATATCATTACAGAGCCTACGTATTTTAATCAGTAAGGTCGACTGGTTGATCATAACTGCACAACTCTACAAATCAATGAATATTCAAAAAGGTCATATTACTTTCTTTGCGTTCAAAAACCGTTTAGTAATAACATCGATAGAATATTCAGGAGGCAGTTTGATGCCTTTGAATTTGCTGTTCGGTCAAACCTCTTTCAAAGCGCTCTATTTTTTGCTGTCTACAGCTCTCAAAACTGCAAGGTTATCCTCGTTCGTTGATACTTCAGGATTGTATTGTTCGTTGACATCTATTCTCATAGTGTCACCTCTGTTATGAAATGATTTATTTTTATGTTTTCCATGTCAACAGGGAATGTGGGGTATGTTCTAGCCGGATTTAGGAGCGCCCTTTATCACTGCGCTATTAGTTTTACATGCTCCCAGATAAGATTACACAACCTAATAAGGATCGACCATCCGGTTATTATTTTCCTAACTTTCATTAAATTAGTGTGTTCATTAAATTCTTTGAGGGCCAATTCAAGGAGTCATTCGGATGAATAATACTCTTTAAATAATAGAGGATTATTATGATATACTATCAATATTTAGGAAATAATCATTTCGTTGCGAATACCATTTATATAATGAATTCATTTTGCACCTGGTGCCTACTCTTGGATTAAGATAGGTACTCCTTAAGACTTTATTCATTATTTCTCTGATTCGGGAATAAAGCCAATACAAGTACGCGCTCTGGCTAACTAGATTAACATTAACGTCAGGATTATCGTATTGGTGCACTTTAATTCGAAATATCTTAAATACATTCAGATCAATAACACTAACTCTTGTTGTCGGTAATTATTGATGTCCGTTCAAAACACCGCTTCATCCCACAGCCGATCTTCGACCGTCCTGTCTCCGGTCGTTATCCGACAGCCCACGTGCCGTATGTAAACAACCCATTGAGGCACAATGTTTGATAAACCGACCTGTCGTAGCATTCAATAGTTGTCGTGTTGATAAATAATGTTTGGGAATATTGCGCACTGAAAATATAGCTGTAGCTACCATTGATACCAAAATAGGGAATCGAGAGAACCTTTCTCTTTCTTATACTTATGGCGGATAAAAAAGATTGTAAGCTTGCATCATCCCACGGCTGGGCACAGATCTCTTCTTATGACTTTCAGTTCTTTCGATCCGGTTTTGTCTCTAGTGTCGCCTTCGCCGGAACTTGCAATGTTTCCAAAGTTGCAATGTCCCATCCTCCTCAAATATCTTCTTTAGGTCTATCTATATAAACATTCAATTCAGCTTCAAAGGTAGTTCATTGTATCTAGCCCTCTCTTAATGCAGCGCAAGAACCAGTCTCTGGTATGTAGGCAAAATTCTCGACCTCCTTCTATAATTTATGTTCCAAAGTCTTACGTCCTTCGTTACAAGGGCGGCGCAAAATCTGCATTGCTATTCGCATTGTTATTGCATGTGCCGAACGCCATAAAAGCTTGGCACCAAGAACTTTGGCACGAATCAGTCATTGTATGACAGTTCGTGTGTGGAGGAAATTACGACTTCAGACACGCTAGTGGGCTTAAACATATTCAAGACTACAAAATTTTCATGTAATATGATTCACTTTATTCAAATATTCGCTCTCCTTCAATTCATCCGCTGTTGGACGATACGACTCAATGGACACTCGGCCTTACTTACCTCAATCACATTTTACAAACCTTTCGCTTGAACGGCTGCGTGTCGCTAATTTCTCCTATGCACACGGTCTGCAATGTAAACAGATGTACATGTGGCTATCCCTCTCTGTCACACGGTCATCTAAACACGTGTGACAGGGACCAGTCGTTTAGCTAACATTAGCGGTTTTCACTGTTGGCAGAAAGAAAACCTGACTAAAACTATGTAATTGCAGCAAATACTTGTCATGGCAATAGAAATCTTGGACAATTGTATGTAATGATATATTGCTTAAAGTGTCATTTTCTGACTGGATTGATGTAGCATTTGGATATAACTATGTTTGGCTAAACACAAAAGAACATTTCACAGCTATAGATATAGCTGTAAAGGATGTTCTACACTTTAAACTCACAAAACTGGCGATAAAGTACGAGCAAATATAACGTCAATATATAATTGTTATCGACCTTTAATGCTTATTGCGAGCGATTGTTTCTCTACACCTATGTACATCTAATATTCTATAACCAATAGAAGCGTGAGTCAGTGGAACGTGAGCAAACGGCTTTCCATTCAACCGAACAGGTAGAATAATACTTGGAACGCAAAAAATACAATTTATGGAACCTCGAGTCTATTCGTGATGAGGGTCTGGTTGAAGCATAATAGAATTCCCGGTGAAGTTTATTATCGAAGATAATACTTACAGATAAAATTGTAGATCGGGAACTGTATTGTTCTTACTAGCACATGAAACATGAAATTTATCCTGTTTACTTTGAATAACTACAAGAAGAAGCAGGGTAAAAACCTAAAAAGTGTTTTAGAGAATTGGTCCGCACATCTGGTTTGGATAATCCGTTGGAACTTGAAAGTCTGATTTGAACCGTCATAAACTATGATGTAATTTATAAAGCATTGTTCACAAAACGGTTGGATATTCCCACAAGGACTCACTGCGTGTAGGCAAGCGAGGTAGTATGAGTCATGGTCGGAAGCCGTCATCGCGTGGTTATCGAATCCTGACTATAATTGATACATGTGCTAGACAGATGCTAAACTTTTGGCAATGTCAATAACCATAATTATATAAACATAATCTTAGTTTAAGCCTAAAAATGACTTTGATAACAAATCTACATAATATCTATCTCCCGTCAACATTGGGTTTTTTCGCTAAAGTATCGTCATTCCGTGTGCCGTGTTGGCTCCGGATTGGCTAGCATTAAGAATTTATTAACTACTTAATTCCGTAATACTGTTTTGCATACCGTATTTCTCAAATAAAACCTTGCCAATAATGTTTGAAGATTGAAACAATTTTAGTTGAAAACTGTCTGTTGAATTCATTTGCATTTCTCTATCAGGAGTGTTTTCATTTTTAAAGCGGCAGTGGTATTACTAGCTTGAAGGCAAATTAACAGCTATCTATTATTTATAATTACTAACACTTCATTGCAAAAGAAGCCCAATATGTGTTCTTTTGGTAGGTTTTGTTACTTTTTGTAATATTTGTTCATCATCATTCGAATGTTTATTAATACAATAAATATTGAAATCAAAAGCTATTCGAATAAGGAACTGAATATTCGAGTTAAAACTAGTTATTCAAATGAAAACTTCTTTTATTGCTCTCATCACAATAATTATATCGGGCCATGGAAACATCCTTGGCCTCAGCTCGGTTCATTTATTTTATATTCAGTAATAACGATACGTCCTTTAGCTGCTTTTACAGCACAAAAATAAGTATAGGATCTATTATATTATGAGTTTTATACTTACCAGTAATCAAAAGTATCGCTAAATAGGCTTGTTAACTGAAAAAATCTAATTAGTCCGTCAATTAGATTATCAAAAAATATTTGACCCGTATTTTTTCTTTTGTCACATAAACCAAAATTGACGAAGATACGACGCTTTTAAAATTCCCAATACGTCACTGTTTGGTATCATTCTTAGTGAGTGACGTCACGAGCCCCCACTCCCGAGTTTTGATGCGGTTTATCTTTGTCAATATTCGTTGATTTACAAAAACAAAAAATACGTGTCCATTATTTTCCAATACTCTAACTGACGGACTGAATAGATTTGCAATTTATTGATGGTGGAAACTAGCCTATTGTCAGAAATGACCTTTGATAATAATCTCAATACAGAAGTGGCTGTAATCGAAGTATCATCATTAGTTAATCCTATAAATGTTGAAACTGTTTCAAAACAACCGTAGCAAGTAATGTGCTAGATTAGAAGTCTGCAATAGTATGCAAGAAGTGACAATTTAATATCTGTTGCTTACAAATGCTATGACTCTGTTCTATTACATGCGCGGGAAAGCTAGCTCAGGTTTTTCTCTTTCCCAGATCACCTGGTAACAATCATAATAAAGTTGACTGGGTCTTTTGGATCAATCGATCGTTACCATGGCAGCCAAATATCAGTACGTAATGACTAGAAGTTTGTCTAAGAGAGCTAAGTCTTTTATGCATCTAATTAAAAGCCTCATTCACCATTGCTCTGTCCCCCTCTACCATCTATATTATTAGTGTCTCTAAAACGCAAATAAACCTGTCAAAGTAGCCTCACCAAGCTGCAAGTGCCACAAGACAACCTAGAATCACCTGGACATACCACTCTGTTTAAGGGTTTCCGCTGTTACGCAGTGGCGTCACATACTATATTATAATACATGTCGTGTATCGCACTTACGTAACCGGTACCTGCGGCCTCGTGCGACATGTGATAATCATTGTGTGGCAATCGCTTTTCTACTCGACATATTTACGTCCCCACCCTTTGGACTATTCCATGATTTATGTTCTTGCTTTGGTCGTATCTTTATTACAGTCTAGTAGTCAGTATTACCATTTCTGAATAGATCTTCAGCGTCAGTTTTCGTATATTTTCCAATGCCAACTGCCAAGGACCAGTATTTCACGGTTGTAATTTTAGCATCTCCAAGTTCTGCGTTAGTTTTTACAGTGTTCCCATCTCCATTAAGGCTGTTTATACATATAATCAGTAATCTTATCGTGTTAAGTCTTGTTAAATTTCATGAACACTCACGAACATGTCTCAATAAATGACTCAAAATGATTATGAAGATGACGGCTTCATGATGTCACCCCCATATATTACTTCTACTTTACTGAGGGCATTAAAATATAGAATTTAGTAGGAAAACAACAAATAAGTTCTGCATATTTCCTCAAGTTTTCCTGTTGATGAGGCATTGTGTATCTTACTGGGCTTGTTCAGAAACTTGTACCTTTCGCTTTCTTTTCTTGGGATATGAGTGTTGATTTATTATTAGATACATACAGTTGCATAACTTAATTTTTTTACGTGTTTCTTGCTTTTCTTTTCTATATTATTTGTGTTGTAAAACCACCGTTGTCCGTGGTTGAAAACATTTAGAAGTCTCAAAATTAAGGTTCCGTGTATTATTTTAAACAATGCTAAATACTTAATTTGAACATATTTGCATGGTCGTGTTGATTCATCTGTTGGCTTCCGGCGTCAGTCGCTGTGACTAAACGTTGCTTGATAACTTTGATACTT
Organism: Xestia c-nigrum; assembly: GCA_916618015.1. NCBI lineage: Eukaryota > Metazoa > Arthropoda > Insecta > Lepidoptera > Noctuidae > Xestia > Xestia c-nigrum. Next base: position 25,387,842 of record OU745250.1, read on the forward strand.
CGAACCGTATTAATTAAACAAATTCCAAAATCGTTACTCACGAACGATAGTTCTTCGGTACCAGTAAGTGATCGTACTGAGAATTCTACAGGCTGAGTTTTAATACAAGACGTCATATCGATTAATATACTTACCTACTTATTTCCAGTTAGCCTGAAACAACTGATTGCTAATACTTAAGCTGAAACAGAATTATTTTAATTTCCCGATTTGTTTGAATCGATTTCACTCTCATGTTTGGCGTTATTCATTGGTAATTCTATTTTGTTTTAATTTAAATATCTACCTGCATTATTATTCCTAATTACTTATTGGTCGAATATCTCCAATAATATTATTTTATCTGTGGTTCCAGTTGCATAAGGTCTTAATTCAACAGTTGTGCAGATAACTAAATTTAATTATAGTTTTATCGACGAATCTTCTATCTGCCATCGATTATCTGATTTCTATCGAGTGTTTCTCATGAAACGTATCTGATAGCAAACTTAATAGTAGCAATTTTATATGTAAGTTGTTACCGCACTCAGTGATCTAATTGAACTTAAACGAGTTTGATGATAAATAATAACTGAAGTTCTTCCGGCACTTTATTTGAATAGACGAGTCTATTTTTTCATTTTGGTCATAAATGGTATTGCAATTGTTTACACTTGGGCAGTTTAATCAGATCGGGATTATCCGCGCATTCCAGCCTGTATAGCTTACATAGATATTGTATACAAAGCCTCCCACACGCAGGTTTAGTCATCGGTATCTTCACATTATATCACCCATCTGTCTCGTGTTTGCTATAGTCATTCATGTGTCAGATTCCGGTTCTCATAGGTAAAATGCCACGGTCGGACGCTTGCCTGGCGTAGGTCCGCCTGGGCATGTGCCTTCGTCCACCTCGTACTTATCTTGGAGATATCAAGTACTCCTCCCGAGATATTGTGAAGAAATGTTTGAATATTATAAATTAAAGTTTAGGGACAACCTCATTTTTGCAACTGTCTCGTTGCTAATGTCTCATGTATGCCATTAAACCCCGGTGGTGTATGGAGAACACGAGATGATGAAGAAGTAATGCATGCAGCAGTAACGTTGAATTTAACGTTCGCCATTAAATATAAGAGACGTCACGTTGCCAACTCATTGTTCTACACTCGAGCATTATGTGTTATATACGAGCACTCATATTTGCCTACTTATTCTCAGCTCCGTTTATAACTATTGGTTTTATTGTATCCCTCGTTATCGTATGCACTGAAAACATGTGAATTTAGTTATTTGCTATTTCGTTCAATATTGGCATGAGTAATATTACCATTGTGCTTTCTGAATTCTCAGTAGTCTAAAATAGTCTAAATTACTTTTGTGCTATACTAACTCATTATGTTACCTCATTGCCTGCATATTATTTTCAAGTCATCCAAAGTCACTTTATTTGTTTTACCAATCGTCTTCAATGTCTAGCTAAGTCCACATGGCGGTGAGATCATTCTCATACAAAAAACGAGTCTACTTGTACATTGTTCCAAATTCTACATGTATGCAAATCAGATTCATCAGCTACATTATAATCAACAGTTCGCCATCTGCAATTCGCTTTCTAAGAGCAATAAAAATCTTTAAATTATCATAATGAAACTTTTATTCTGATATCATTTCGTCATTAAGCAGTCGTTGTGGGAGCAAACGAAGCTTGCAATGAGACACTGCCGTATTTTTGTTGGCCATTACGCATCATTAAAATAAATTGTTCATTGTTAGTCTTTACAATTATCTTAGGTGTGTCACGTAGTAACACAGATTTTATATATAAACATTGTCTATTTACCTAGTCACTTACATGACATACTATTTTGTGTTTGCTGAAGTGGTCTTCTTTTATGGTAACTCACCTATTCATAATAAGTATGTACTTTCGTCTATGCTTTTCGATGGTGTCTATTGATTCTGTATTGTATCTAATTATTAAAATATGAGTTAATAGTAAATTGTATATCTCGCTCAGCAGCATGACTTACGTCCACGGCACGCGATCTTGTTCTCGCCGTGCTAGGAATGTTGCTTTTTGTCGCCCGATCATTATGATTATCGTCGCGTATGAGACATGGCCCCGATATGTAGGGCTGCTTGAAACAGTATGTCATTGGGTTTGGCACTTACTATGGGGACGACCGCCTTCGACTTAATTTAAAACTTGTTGTACCTGTTTTCCAAATATTTTGCCCGAGTAACTTCTATTAAGTATAATAAGATTTACCCAACTTGATGCTTTGCGAAAAATGTTTGTTTCGTTACATAAATCTTTTGCATTTTATGATCTCAAGGCGTACCTATATCAATTAATTACGTGGGCAGGTGCCATCCCTGCGGTGGTGTAGTGACGCTGACTTTGCGTCATGACACGACAAACGTCGGAATGTTATCATAGATACTGAAGAGAGCCTACAATCCAACGATTACTTAATCATTTGCCTTAATATCGGCTTAACCTTGAAGCCTATCGTTGCAAATTCAGAAGACTTTGGCAATCGGTTGTGTGATGCCGAAGTTGTAGGTGTCCATCTGTGTCTAGAGTTTTGATAAGTATTGCGATATTGTTGTTGAAGTGGGTAAACACTTGTCGACTATCCTTTGAGTAGTTATCACTTAGTGTAGGAACGTGTTTGTGTGAGAATGAGGTGGCAGTCATAGTTCCGAAGGGTATGGCAAATTGGCAGCAGAAACCCAATACAAAATGCTTCCTTATTCTTTTGACCTTTTTCCTTCTCCGACTTCCAGGTTAATTCAAACTCAGTCAGAACCAAGTTTCATTGATTCTTGTTCAGAAATTCCATTCACGTCGGCGACATGTCTTTATTCGGCTCCGCATCGTCTTCTCTTATCATACATCAACGCTGAGTCGTTGCTGACACGTTGCTAGGTCAGCCGGTTGCTAACTGGCAAAGTTCCGTTTCGACCGCTCGCCGACATTGCTTTGCCCACTTTCTTTACACTTGTTGACGGAATTCCTTTGATGGTTAACGATAATTTTTGTTTGAAGGGACCTGTAGTCTCTCTTTGGTACTTCAAGAGTATGTTTGTTATTATCTCGGAGCTACAACCGACAGGTTCAAATGTACATGAAGCGCGACCAGCCAAGCGCAACAGTGCGCCCGCGTGACCTCATTCCCACGCCGAATGGCAGCCACCAGGTGCCATCATCACGACTAGCCACCATACAATACCATGCCCTTGACTACGTTAAACAGGTGTTCATTATGCTAAATTTTACAATGCAAATGTTTATACACAAACTGATGGATGACAGAGTTACATCGAATAGTCTCCTGGGACGTAGTTTTGATGGAGTAACTGTAGCGTGACAGCATAGAGGAGAGAATGCAATAAAAAAGGTGTTGCGCTAACCCCAAATAATATGGAAAAAAGGCGGGAAGATGATGATGACAATTTTAATGACTTCATTTAGTAGGTTAACGAGATTTTCTATAAGTTACTAGTAGTAGTACGGCAGACGGGTGAAAGTGCCATGAGCCGCATCTGCAGACGACCTTGCCTGTCTCCTTAACGCATAACAATACGTGTCGGGTGTCATACCTGGTGTATAGTAGAGAACTCGATTTGCGGTTGACGTGTTCTTGGGGCGAGCTGTGAACATCACGTGTTATCGAGTTCAGCCATGTTTCTGACGTTTATAACTTGCAGCTGCTGTTTCTGAACATTGTCCGCGTGGCTCACTGGGGCCGCGTGGTGGATTATAGCCCATACGAAAATTACGAGCTGTGACGTGGAGTTGCATACACCAGCCTGTTGTACAATACAATATTTACCTCTACCCGTTGACTTCCAGAAAGGATAAAGTTCTTACTAAAAGCCACATTCAAAGAATTTTCTTCTTAATAAAGGCAATAGTGCCAATGCAACACTTGAGAGAAGGGTCGAGCAAGGTGGCGGGCCATGGCGTCGTCCGCGAACTGGGTTATGTTAGACAAAGACAACGGTATGGTCATCTCTGTCACACGCCTCGCCTATTGGATGACACAGAGATGCGTGCGCGAAAGCAGTCATGATTAGACCTTATTGATAAAATCCCTTTCCCATTTTTTCCATGTTCTGCAGGTTTTCCTTGTACTGTAACCACATAATAAAAATTCTCTGAAGGAAGTAATTCACCGTCGTGACCAATGTAGTGACTAGGTACTGATTCAATTATCATAAAAGTACCTACGTAATACGATTTCCTTTAACGTTGACGCAAATAATGTTCACGAAATTTTCCTTATCGAAGCAGTTTACCACATACACACGTCTCTAGAAGCTGTTTGAGAAGTATCTAAGAGCCGCTTTCGTTTCCAATCTGTCGTTGATGTAATCACGTACGCATCGCGTTCGCGGGGAATTCACGCTATATCAGCGTCTTCGTTTATTAAACTTTTGCGCTTCACTTTCCCATGGAAAACATATTGAAAATGACATTTCGATCTACGTTGCTGAACATAAATCAATCGAAAGCAATGCTTTTTCTATTTCCCTGCATCAAATATTAGCACCTTGTAACAATATGAGCTTGATGGAGTGTGTTTTATTGATCTGGTACCGCTTGTGCGACAATCCAAACATTCCATTAAAATTGATTGACACCAATGCAATCTTTATCATCGGTATTCGCGCATAAGAACAGCTGATTGTGCGCCGATCATTGACGGGGTCGTCGACCGTACTTTCGCCGCTCCCACGACGCTCGTTGCTCAACGAGAACCTCTAAGACAACGCTGAGGCACTGAGATGCTGATCTTAGTTAGTACACATCCTAACTTGGGCATTTTAGCGGCCCGACATCTTTAACTAGTGTCTTGGCAGATGGCGTTGGGTCTCTCGCAATTTTCGAATCTCTTTGACATTGAAGATTATTTTTGCCACATTTTATCTTGATGTGTTTCCAAATTGCAAGCCGGAGTAACATCGTTTAAAATGATGACGTAAATATACGATTGCAATGTTATAGCGAGCTTGCAAAATCTGATTTGTAGACATCAAACATGATTTTAGAACTTGTATTTATTGATTTCATAAAAAAATTACCGAAGATTTATGTGGTTCCAAGCCTGAGTCGATTGTGGAGAAAACAAGCAAGGTTCTCTCGTCTGCCGTAAAGAAACTAATGACACCCGAGGAAGAAGATGAAGAAGCTGCTTATGACAGAGCCGATGATCTGGTAAGACCAGATCTTGAAGCTAGTGGAAAAGTAGAAGACCTTGCTAGAAACACTACAGCCCATGCTGTCTAGGTATACAAGCTAGAAACTGTAGATAAAATAGTAGTGTTGCTACATCAAAATCATTTACTCGATGCTCTTGAATATGAAGAAGATATATCTGGGTGTTTCAAGTGTGTGGTAGGTGTTAAATTATCGTAAGTGTCCGTGACGTCAATTGTTACGTCAATATTCTTTAAGGCGGATAAATTATCTTCTGTTATCAAAATATATTCTGCCTTTTTATGAGTTACCAAATTAACATATAACGTACGTAATGTTTGAAGTTTTCTATTATAGTCAAGTAAAACCTATTCATTATAATTTTTTGCGTTTTCATTTGCGCTGTTTGTCTCATAATTAAATATCAAAGGTCTCTTAAGTTCTGTTACATCTGTAATAGAAGCAGCTGTACTGTTCCACGCTACAGCATATTAAATTACTTGTAATCTAATAAGTATCATTCTCGTTTGATCATAATTCAATAGTACCAATTCATAACTGAGTTGATTCGCTACGTTTAGTTAGGCAATTTTCTTCGGTTAATCTGCAAATCTATGAAATGGATTTAGAAATTGATGCTTTTAGAAAAACGTACTAGGATCGAATGAAGTTCAAATAACTTTGTTTTGTAAACAATTACTATTATAATACATCAGAAAAAGTAAAACTAGATTACAGTCTTCACAAATTTCGAGCTAGTAACATCTTAAAGTCGTTTCGAATTTTAGAAGTTAGCATTACGATTGAACATCTAAATCTAATATAATATAATATCATGATCGATAATAAACATACTTATGTATGTTTATTTTTATTTCGTATAAATAAAGTGTGAAACAAGTTTTCAGAAATAAAAACTTCACCCTTCACTGGAATTTGAACCCGGTAATAAATGCTTCATATTCTTTAGATCAAGGACACATATTTGCAGTTGAATCTATTCGTATGTCCAAAAAAACCATGAGCATTAGCAGAAGTATCTAAAAATGAGAAGTAATTTGGTATTCATTATTTGAAAAACCGCAAATCGACTAATAAAACCTCTTTTGTTAGGTTTAACCCAGGACCCTAAGGCAAATTACAGAGGAAATTGAATAAAAATCCATTCATAGGTAGTAAGTATGCTATTTTTATCAAAATATCTGAAGAAAAATAAAAGCACTGAAATCCTTTCAATTTTATTAGTGAAGATTATGATTTCATTAACAATCATCATCATGACATGAATTTGATGGAGATAACCGACTTGGTCATGCTGATACGATTTTTTTATTGTTGATATTAACTCAATTTAATTACGGCTAAAAAACAAGTCCATGACTTCCTTATTTTATCCACTGCTCGACACTCCCGATTAGGGTTCCTAGTACCCAGAAAAATAAGGTTTCAGAAGAAAATTCCGTACATTTGACCAAAATGCCTGATTTTTCCATACGTCTGTGTGTTTAAATTCTTATCAGAAACTACAAGTTTGTTTTACGTGAACGTGCGAGTTTTCAAAGATTCTCAAAACATATTTAGAAAACATTCACACTTATGTATCTGTTATGTAAACTTACTCTTGTTGTAACTAAGGTCACGTCTGCAAAAACATTTAATTTAGCGTTATCTATGGAAAAGATTAGAAGCGTATCGTCTTTTATTGACTAATCCGTGACGTAGTAACAGATATATAAAGTATATAGATATCTATTTAACTCCTACTGAAAAAATCTACAAAGAAACACAACTTATGAATCTTCATCAAATATATAAGTACAACACATGCATACTCGTAAGAAAAATTCTAACTAAAGACATACATTCCCAGATTATATTTACTAAAAGGGCACAAACTTATAAAATTTTAACAAGACAAGCTAATGACATTTGCTTAACCCAGCCTAGGACTAAATATGGAAAAAGAAATATAATGTACGAAGGAGCTAACTTTTATAACAAACTACCTAAAGATATAAAAGAAATCAAATCGTTATACATATACAAGAAAACTTTAAAAAAGTATATATTAAAAAATAATTCCCTAGATTAAAGAAGAAAAAAAAAATATAATACATAAATAATATGTGTGTATGCACTATGCAGGTATAAAACAAATAAAAAAAAAAAAAAAAAATTGTTTAAAAATAAATTATGATAATCTACATAAACAAAAATAAACTATTTACATAATAATATAAAATGTACAAACATTACCCTAAAGCATTGTTAATGAATCGCTCATGTTCTGCACTGTGTCATAGGCCTTAGTAAACACGCAAGAACTTCTACATTGCACCCTACCCTCATCGCTCAAACTTTTGTGTCATTTCTTGTGTCTTATAAGTAACCTACCTTCTTCTGATGTGATAATCTTGTACTTGTTGTTCTGCTAAAACGATTTATGCTAATTCGAAATGTTTTTAAATTGTAGTTTTGAGATGCGTATTTGTTTGTATTTGTTTTTTTTGTTATTTTTATCTACGCTTTCTGGCAGATAACACTGTCTTCTATTTATGTTTTTCTCTGTAAGTGAATTTGTAATTCTTGTGAGAAAATAAAAATATCTTTAACCGTATATAGGCATGACTAAGACTTATCAAAGTTATCAACATTTTTTTATATTCATTGAGGAATCAATTAAGTTTGGGAATTATAACACTAGCCTATAGCTATCCTGTTGCAAGAAAATGGCTTCTTCTCATATAGAGAAGACGGATTGGCAATTGATTTGAAACTTACGATGCTAAATCTATTGTCACGAAAAATTCAATATTATTTTCTTCTATGAGAATAATGGCTGGTATTTCAGAACACATTTTGCCAATGCCAAATTCGTTAGCGTGTTTATTTTTCATTTCTTCTTTTTTATTCGTAACCGACTTGCTCTAAATAAAACATCAATTTCCTTAAGCCAGTCGCCCTATTCATAAAGTTTTCCGGAATTATTATTGATATTAACCCAATTTGTAAAAATAATAGTAAGAGAATTAGCTTATCGTCCAAAAAACCCTTGGGTCACGACATCAGTGGCTTTCCCATAGTTTTCAATTGGGTGTAAAGTGTTGTAATATTTATTCAACGATTAACACATCGTTCAAGTCGGTTTCATATCTCAACCCGCTCTATCTTATCGCTGATCTCGGTTATTATGAAGTCTATTCCGTGTATTTTTATTAAGTTTTACTTTGAAATATTCGGGAAATTAATTTTCCAATTTCTTTGTCGGTCTGCTACATAAAGTGTAGGAATTTCTTTGTGTTAGTGACAATAGTGGAACAAGTTATTACATAGTAACACATGTTATGTAGTTCATACGCTCGACTTATTGGATTACAGTGTAGTGAACTAAGTGAAAAGTTACTCTAGTACATAGACTCCGAACAGAATGGAGTCTATTCTACGCCAGTGGAAACTTGACTTCAATATTACTAAAACAACGCTCAACTACTCATTCCATTAAGAGAAAAATTAGGGTCAAAACAGCCATGAAGTACTAAAAAATTCAGGGCTTGTCATAAATGAATTTACAGCTGCCCCATATGATAGCGGTCACTAACCTTTCATTAACAGAAATCTTAAACGATGAAATTCTATTAACCCACTTAAGAATGTACCTTCAAACTGACGAAGACATAACTGAGTGTAAAATGAGTACCCATTTACAATTCGTTATACGTTATTTAAACGGTCCACTGGCAATTATAGCTGTTGTTCATATGGGCACTTGATGGGTAGATTTATTGAGGCGGTGGTCAGTATGGTCACCCTTTTGGTAAGCTGAGATGCTTCTTAAAGTATTGTCGGTCCGTCAAAGGTCCTTGCAGTACACCAATGAGTCACTACTGAGGCGTTTGAACTGAGTTTCTTTAGCAGCGTTTAAACCAAATGTTTTAATTGGTACAGTTTAAACGCCTCTTCGTCATGTGAAGAGTCAGTTAAGTAGTTGACAATTTTATTAATTGTTAATGATGCAAGTTAAATTAACAAGGTTATTGTATTTAATAAATAATCTTATGTCATCGTGTTAAATTATGAGCACAAAAAAGTGTTACTGCATAATTATAACATCTTTACCAGCGTGAGAAAAAGCTAAGAATATGCTTGCCTTGAATAAGTTGTCCTTCCGTATCGTAACAAGATTTTTTTATCGCTAATTTATTAAACTGAAGTTTAAAGTTTATTTCCCTACATTTAATAACGTTTTTGCTAATTAGTTATTATCTATTACGCTAAATAAATCGATATTTCCTTTATTTTTATTGTCATTTATTATGAGCCTGTTGTGTCCCACTGTAGGGCAAAGGCCCCCCTTCCGGCTTTCCATTTCCCTCTATCACCTTTAATTTACTTCCTATACAATTAGTAGTAAAATCACATGTATTTCTGTGTGTTTGAAACATTAAACTAAGCCAGAAAATGGCGATGAATTGTAATTAATTGTTGCCTTTTTAACGCTTCCCCTGGATTACGTGGCACACAACGAAGTCAGGGTCGCTACCGTTCTCGAGATGGGTAAGAATCCACGTGCATTAGTTTACCCTATATATTGTCGTGTTTGTGCCCAGTGTGCTTTTTTAACTAATGAATACAAAACTTGTAGATTGGCCCGATTCTCACCAAAATGAGACAGGTACTGCAGCGAGGAGACCAATCACAGCAGAGAAGAGAACGTTATTTAGATTTCAACCAATGTGATTCCACATTTCTCTCCGCTCTGTCCGTCTCTTGCCTTGACTGACATGGAGTCTTCATCTTGAAGTCAAAAGAGTTTATCTGTGTTCACCTAGACTTACACCACTCTACAAACACGTTTGTGTGTCAAAATTAGATAGATACTCAACCTTTTAAGATCTTAACGTATATGATGTGCCGATTGTATAATTTCGTAATACAACATTAAATAAAACTTCTTAAACAAGCTCGTCCCGGCCTTGTGGCCGTACCTATGAGTGTTATCTCTCGTCCTAATGTTCTATGTACATTACAGGTGATGCAACAAGACGTGAAGAAAGAAAACCCGCTGCAGTTCAAGTTCCGCGCCAAATTTTACCCCGAAGACGTGGCTGACGAACTTATCCAGGAGATCACACTCAAACTGTTCTACCTCCAGGTGAGAATTGCCATGAAACTTACTGCTCCACTATGTTACCGAACACATTCAAATACAAACGGACAAACGGGACAAGACGAATAAAATCATAATCCAAAACCAAAATTTTTGTATGAAAATATTCCCAAGGTCCCCGGTGCACACTTGCAAGCTGCAAATGAGTACTGTATGCCCTACAATACTCATTTTCAGCTATGATTCTACGAGGATGTAAATTTGATTCTGCTGCACAGCTGTATCGATTTATGTGTAACTGTAGCACCCCTCACTGTTCCTGGCCGCACTTCGATTTTTAAGAAAATATTCGGCTGTGATGATTAGCATGACGTCGTCTCTGTCATTCATGCCTGTGAACCAGTGTATCTTCAAGTTGTTGAGTATTTTTTACGCTCATATACTGTAATAGGAACACCTATTCGAAATAAACATACAAGGTATTTCTCATAACATCTGAAACAGATACCACGACTTCCTATCCCACGTGCTTGGATTGCAAAACTAGTTGCAATATGTAATTATGAAAACAGTCTATCTGATAAGAGTTTGGACTTTGTAGGTGTGACTCGGTGTTTATTTAATTATGTGAAAATATTAACTTAATTCACATCCGAAGAGAAGGGTCAAGTAGGCAAATAAATTAGTAACAAGTAAATTGAAGTATTACTTGCCTAAAGAACTCTTACGTCATTTATTACTGTAGGTTTAACATGTTATTTTATTTGCCCATACAATCAGCAAGCATAGAAACACTATGCTTACATCTGTAAAGCTAACTTTATAGAATAATTCTATGTAACAAATCCACTTATATGGTTACCGCCGCAATAAATTACAGTAAATGCCTAAAGGGTCAGGGCCTGCAACCCGCCATTACTTCGATTGTAGTATTTAGCCCTGCTTCCCATTGTTGGACAAAGGCCTCCGACTAACCACTTCTATACTCTTCGTAATTGCCTACTTGTTGCCATTTCCGTGATCACTGAGGCACGGAAGGGTATGGCGGGTCAATCACAAAGGCCAGCTTAACTGCACGGTAGCTATTTGTGTATCCCCTTTCTCAGGATGGGATGTTAGGCGGCAACTTTAATCGGAACCCTTTTGAGGAGCTTCAAAAAGGGAAGTACTCAATTTTGTAGGAATTAATTCTAAATCAATGCGGGTGGGCCTTCAATCAATTTTGCGTTCTGCTTTGGATGCATCGGTGCCAATAAAAAATGTGATGGATGATCGATTTTTCTTATCTGTGTATTTTTTATGGTTTGTTTGTTTGATTGATTGGATGTTGATTTGTTTAGAAAGGGGTGAATATTACAGCAGATGGAGATAATCGCCTCAAGCAAATTGGGATAAGGGCAAGAGATTGATGCTACTTCATTTCCATGCATCGTGCAAACAAGCATCTCGGTCTTGACAAAAATCATTTCATTTACTTTGTTTAGCTGATTTAAGTCAAGCTCATCACCCTAGCGGCGAGTACTGACATCATGTCCTATCATATTTTTAATCCGTCAGGTGAAGAACGCGATCCTATCGGACGAGATATACTGCCCGCCGGAGACGTCCGTACTCCTGGCTTCATACGCCGTGCAGGCGAGACATGGCGACCACAACCCCGCCGTGCACGGGCCCGGCTTCCTCGCCAACGACCGTCTGCTACCGCAGCGAGTCACCGACCAGCACAAGGTCTGTATATTATTGGCTTACTGCCCAAATGTTGTACTGCCAACATACAAGCTGGCGATTTAGTCATCAGCAGAAATTAAGGGATGATTTTGCTCGTCATACAACTCAACAACTCAACTTTCGCTATGAAACTTATTCTTTATTGCACACAAAATAACAGATATACAAATTGCAATAATATAGCTTATGCACAAAGGCGAGTTTCACCCAGAGTTGTGTTTTCTTACAGCAAACCTTATTTTGAAAGCGAGATTTGCAGAAGAGGGGAAGTTATTTACTATTTTCTTTGAAAGATACATGCAGGTTATTAAATCGCCATGCTGCATTGACCCTCTTAATGAATAACGATAAGATAAGATAGCAAAAGCAAAGAGAAAAATCTGCGAGCTTTTCACAGTTTCTCGGGGAAGGATATCGTCTACACTACACCACATTGATATTAATTAGTTTAGTCTTTCCAAACTGTTATCAATCAAACTAATAGTAAGTTGGTATCCGCAGATGTCCCGCGACGAGTGGGAGCAGAGCATCACGAACTGGTGGCAGGAGCACCGCGGCATGCTGCGCGAGGACGCCATGATGGAGTATCTGAAGATCGCGCAGGACCTGGAGATGTACGGCGTCAACTACTTCGAGATCCGGAACAAGAAGAACACCGAGCTCTGGCTAGGCGTTGATGCTTTAGGCCTCAACATCTATGAGAAGGATGACAAGTTAGTACTCTACTTATTTCATTTCAAGTTGGATACGTCCATCCCAGACCCAGCGTCGGGCCCCTTTTCAGGATATCCACCTTATTTTCCGTCCATCCTGAACACAAACAACTGCAATTTCCAGGGTTTAAATAAAACCACGGATAGAAAATAAGTAGGAGGCATACTGGCCGGATAAAATATGAGGAAAATCGGTAGGTAAAGATTCTCTCTTGGAGTTACTTAGGCCCGTATTACAGAACATCGCTCAATACTCAAGCATTACTTAAAACTAGATTCAAGCCATTTGATTGGTTGAAACTAGTTTTAAGTAATGCTTGAGTATTGAGCGATGTTCTGTAATACGGGCCTTAGTGAATGACCCGCAGCACCTAAATGATTCTGGACTTTATTCAAGTGAATGACTTTGTCTTATAATAAATTTTGATAAAAATAATAATTGAAAGTATTCTTAAACTACTATGCATTCAAACTTAAAACGAAAGAGGTATTTACTTTTTATCAATATTATCTGGATTCTAACCAAACTAGCTCAGCTATGTTAAAAAACTCTATCCAACTCTCAAACTAATAATTAGTACAACTATTTGTATATAAAAATCCCAAACAGACATAATGGCACAAATAACCAACACTACACTTTAATCGTTCCAGACTGACACCAAAAATCGGTTTCCCATGGTCAGAGATCCGAAACATTTCGTTCAACGACCGCAAGTTCATAATCAAGCCGATCGACAAGAAGGCGCCCGACTTCGTGTTCTTCGCGCCGCGCGTGCGCGTCAACAAGCGCATCCTCGCGCTGTGTATGGGCAACCACGAGCTCTACATGCGACGTCGCAAGCCTGACACCATCGACGTGCAGCAGATGAAGGCGCAGGCGCGGGAGGAGAAGCTTGCCAAGCAGGCACAGAGGTATCTACTATGTATATAATTATAATACACAACTTAAACTCGTCAAATACTAATATAGAAAAATAATCGTAACTATAAAAAAAAGGCACAAATCATCCTTTCATCTTAAAAATTAAAAGACAAGTCTGCAGATCGCAAATACCAAAATAAACTTACAATTTTTCTGCCATAAACTGCATCCTAATTGTGGTACTGACCACAGTTCTGTGCAGCTGTTATAAATATTGAGCTCACAACTAATACTGCTATTTCAAAATTCCAGAGAAAAACTCCAACTAGAGATCGCAGCCCGTGAGCGCGCCGAGAAGAAGCAGCAAGAGTACGAGGACCGTCTGCGGCAGATGCAGGAGGAGATGGAGCGCTCGCAGGCCAACCTGCTGGAGGCGCAGGACATGATCCGTCGTCTGGAGGAGCAGCTCAAGCAGCTGCAGGCCGCCAAGGAGGAGCTGGAGCAGCGCCAGAACGAGCTGCAGGCCATGATGCAGCGCCTGGAGGAGACTAAGGTACACTATACATCATGTTTTTTATACACGGTCAAATTTAGGTCGTTCTGGAAACGAAAGCCATAAACTCGTCATCATGGAACTCTGAAAGATTAAGATTGTTTTTAAAATAGTAATTAAATATTGTTTTATTTTTTATCCTAATAACTGACTGAAACTTGAACTAAAAATAAGAGTGTGCAAAACCACTGGATCAACCTCAGAGCTCTCTTTTCTAAATATAATTTTGGTCACGTCACAATTATAAAAACCAGCAAATTAGTGTTAAAACAATCATACATATAAAAGAATGACGGTTATTTGTGGCCGGCCCTTAATGAAATAGATTGTACCAAAAATGGAAATGATACTTCGTTAATTAAAATGATTATATTTGTAACAGAACATGGAAGCCGCCGAGCGTCAAAAGCTAGAAGACGAGATCCGCGTGAAGCAAGAGGAAGTGTCGCGCATCCAGCAGGAGGTGGAGATCAAGGACACGGAGACACGTCGCCTGCAGGAGGAGGTGGAGGAGGCGAGGCGCAAGCAGGTCAGACCTCATCTTATTACCACTCCCCTGATCTTATTACCACTTCACTGATCTTAGTACCACTTTAACATTTGTGCCCCGCGAAAATCTTGACATCCACACCGACGAAACTGGCAAACTTTTGGTTATCATCATATTCAATTTTAATTTTGACCTTATTTTTGTTATCAAGCCGTTAAAATGACACCCATGATGAAAACAGTAAAAACTTTTGGTTATCCCTATCTTGGATTTGACTTGATGTGGTTTGACTTCATTTTTTGGTACAGTCAGCCCAAGAAAGATGTGAACGGACAAGTTACTATTATATTGTAAACAATATTTGTTTTATACATTGTCTGTTGCGTTGCCAGGTTTATTGTGTATGTACTTTCTAAAAACAATCATTCAATACCTCAAGAACGAAATTTAACCCTCTTTGCGGAATTACTGGTTTATCATAGGTTTGATGAACGCCTTAAGGCAAACTTTAAATAGATTACAATTTCTGCCTTTGATCGATGTATTTTTAGGTAAATCTAAAAGTATCTAAGTTCTTAGTAAAGTGTTGAAACGTAAAATGATTTGTTTCCAACTTTGCCTAGTCTATTTTAGGAGCGACTGTAGCAAATTCTTTAAACGTAGATTTGTTTGGGGGCTAAATTACATAAAACTTAATAAAAATTAGCTCTTCAAAATTGCGTAAATGGGATTTGCAATATGGAGGTGTATAATTCATATAACAAGCAAACCTTCGGATGCAAGAGCTAACAAACCTAGCTCGGGATTCGGGGTACCCCGACTCGGACAGGTTCGGTTCGAAGGGGACGGCGGGGTCTGGCGAGTTATCCCTCTCGTGTTAGGTCGGGTGACGCCACACGTGTCATTATCAACATTTGCCTAGCTTTTTCCCATCTACGTCGGGGTCGGTTTCCAGTCTAACCGGATGTAGTGGAATACTAGTATTTAACATGGAGCGAGTGGGTATCTAACCCAGTAAAGAGTGAGACCGCACGTGTATGACAAGTCGCCCCCCCCCCCCCCCCCCCCCCCCAGGACGAGGCCGCAGCGCTGCTGGCGGCGGCCACCACCCCGCTACACCACCACGTGGCGGAGCGCGGGTCCTCGCCCGGCGCCGGCGCGGACGGTGACACCGCGTCCGACGCGGGCTCCGAGAGCGGCGGCGGGGAGCTGTCGCGCGCGCCCGACGACCTCGTGGACCCTGTCGCCGACCGACGCACGCTCGCCGAGAGGAACGAGCGGCTGCACAACCAGCTCAAGGTATGCACACACTACACTCTTCACTCACTTACTTATACTTTCCGACTGTGCGATACTAACGTTATGTTCTGTTCCCCGCAGGCGCTAAAGCAAGACTTGGCGCAGTCGCGCGACGAGACCATGGAGACCGCCATGGACAAGATCCACCGCGAGAACGTCCGCCAGGGCCGCGACAAGTACAAGACTCTGCGCGAGATCCGCAAGGGCAACACCAAGAGACGCGTCGACCAGTTCGAGAACATGTAGACTGCACCGTGTCGCGACCCCCGAGCTGATCGCTCCTCCTCCTCTCCCTTCTGTGTCCTGTCCTCTCTCCTCTCCTCCAGCTCCCCTCGCTCTCCGCGTACTTGTATAATAACATTGTATTTCTAACTCTTTCCTTGCAATTGTCTACGCATTCATAGATCAGCTCTCGAGTCGCCGCAGGTCGTGGACGGCCGTCTAATGAGATGTAAGCGGATAAGTGTAGCAATTATAGGCTTTACTCCGAACGCGTAAAGCTTATAATTGAGTCGCGCTCTGCACGCGGACCGACCCATTCATAATCTGAAGTGCCAAAAATGTATTTCCAAACATTCCGTTCTGTATCGCGATATCAAAACGCTCATTGTATAATATTGAGATTGATTATAATAGTGACGATGAGCTGCGCGTCGGGTCGCGTGCGGGCGACGATCGTGATAGTATGTTGATGATCGAACGATATTTTTATATAATTTTATACACCGTCCAGGCAATATGTATCTTTGCCGTCGTCAAGAGATTGTCAACTTATAAAGGGTCAAATGATTCAGCGGTGCTTACATATGTGTGTGCGAACACTCGCACTGTTCGGGCGTCGTAGTCGAAACTAACTGTAAATATTGATTATTATTACTTATTAGTAATTTTATTTTAGACCGTTGTGCTATAACCTAATAATGTGAACATTCTAGGAATCACTTGCTACAGCGATGTTTGTTTAACAATAGCCAGATAAATCATAAAATCAAAGCACACAGAATTGTTTTATTAATAATAATCATTTTTGAAAATAATTTGGATTTTATTCATGTAAACGTATCGTTAAGTGTCGTACCGGACGGACCGAGTACGAGTCATATAGTTGCTGTGTGCTGCGGCTTATATTTTTATTTGTGGTAGTTGATTCGGTTATTATAATTTGTCTGTTGATTATTTTAGTGTTTGGCGGATGTGTGTGTGAGGTGTGGACAGACGGGAGCCGCTCGGCTCGGGGACTGCTGGTAGCTAGTAGCTAGTAGTACTGTACTGTACTGTACTGTACTGTACTGTACTGTACTGTACGTTCGTACCAACAACAACGAGTCCCCGCGTGTATCGAACACGAAGCGGTGTAAGGGAGGGGGCGACGCCCCTTATTTATTTTTATAATCATTTATAATCTAGATGTAGGAGTTAGAGCTGCAAGTGTAATTATTATTTTCAGTTCAGTTTCAACGGTTATTACGTCGGTCTGTAATCCTGATATTATGTTTATACGAGACAGTGATCGCGCGACAATATGTTATGTATGTTATGTTATAGTCGGTGGCGTCAGACACACAATGTATCGGCCTTAGAAACTGTTCCCACTTGTTTCTTGAACAAAATTTGAAATAGATACTAAAATGTATGCTTGTAGGGAGTATATAATTTTAAGTGAATAGAAGGCATTCCATAAGTTACAATGCGGTGGCGTCGACTTGGTTTTTATGAAAATTAAAATGTTATGAAAATATAATTGTTCGTGTTTTGTTTAATATAAGTGCCATCCGTCACATGTCCATGTCAGAGGTCCGAGGTAGCCCGACGGTCGGTCGGTCGGTCGGTCGGCCCGACGCTCGGGCGAGCGGCGCCGCGGCCTTGCACCAGTATTCCGATATTTTCTTGTCATTATTTTCTTAAAATTTTACAATACCACGTTGCCTTGGATTTAATATAAATTTTTTTCCAATAAAAATATTTAAGTAAATAAATTATAGTGTTTTATTTCTTAAAAAATATTCCTTTCTATAACAAAATACTGTATGATCTCATACATTCACTGTATACTGCATTATTTATGCACAATACATTTGATTTAAACTTACACACTAATATAATTTGATTATAGATGACATTTAACTACCTAATATATTTTACTACAATATTTGAATTTTGATTTCATTTGTCACGAATAAATTCTTATACAATTACATTCTAGATCACATTTAATTAGATCTTTACGGATATAATTCTAAACGTCAAATCACATTTAACGTCAGCTAGACAAAAAGCGCGTTGCAAGTTTGAGCTAACCCTCAGACCTTTAGCAGTAACAGATAACAATCAACTAAGAAGAAAAATCTACTGCAACACTTCTTAAGTTACAGTCTTCGCAGTTATTTTACTTCTGACAACAACAATTCAACAGAAACCTTACTTAACGGTCATAAAGATTATTATGATTTAAACAGTGACGCAACAGACAAAAATAACCTGAGGACAAAGTAGTTCTACCACGAAATCTATGGATGTCACCGTAAAATTGTCAAACACTTATGATTGTAATCTCTAGTAATATTGTCAAATGAACACACGGAACTGTCTCTGCCCGCATAACCGGGCCTTGTAGCACCCCCCCGTTAGGTTCCTTTAAACCCTGCACACGGAAATAGAGGCCCCGCGAAGGCGAAGCGGGGCTCCGTCGACTACGCCTTTTAGGGGAATATAAAGTGTTTTAAGGTTAGGTTATATTAATCGGTATTTCTCAGTATTGGTACATTATCCTTTCATGAGAGTTGTACCATTGGGCAAGGGGGACCCCGCCTTCCCTTCACACCGCGTGAGTTGACTACCATCGGATGCATATCAAGCAAAATAACGCGTCTTATTATAAGCAGTTCATACTGTACTAACGAACATTCGTTTGACAATATTTCGAGAGATCACAATATCGCTAGAGAGATTATAATATAACGTGTTTGACAATTTTGCGGTGACAAAAATACTGAGGGATTTTATTTTTAAACTCTTCCCTAGTCGCTGGATAGATGGCGCTGAACTTGGTACGTTAATTGCAAGGAACGGGACGTCACATCATTCCACTTGGATGTAATGCTTATATTCGGAATTCAGTCAACGAGCGTATGTGAGGTGACTCAATGTTACCGCCACGTTACCTAGTAACGTAGTCAGTTCAACGCCATCTACAGTGTTCTTGGAAACTACGTTTTTTTTAATACTCAAAACCTCTTCTTGTGTCCTAATCAAAACTGAGTGATAGTGTATAATACGACTGGCACTATGGGGCGGGTTCAGGTCGGCGAGCTGTCCCGGGGCGTGTGGTTCGCGTTCTTCAGGTGTCGCATGAGGGAGCTCTTGTCTTTGAACTGTCGCTCGCACGCGCCGCACACGTACACCCGCCCGTTGTGCATCATCATGTGACGGCTGAGACCTGACGAGTTCATAACTTAATATAACTTGAGGGCTTTCTCTGTGATACTTCAATATAAATGGCGACTGAACTAACTCAATTGTAATTGCCATCGACACGCCAAGAATAATGTGAATAGGTGAAAAAACATCCATGTATTAAGTATTTGATGACCCGAATGGCGCAGCGGTATTGAGGCTGCCCTACGTTCATAGGATCCCGAGTTCGCATCCCGGAACGAGCAAATGTATGAGTAATGAGCATGGACATTTGTTTTCAAGTCTTGGATGTTTATATGTAAGTACATTAAGTATTCACAAACAAAAAAGTATACCTATGTAGTAAGTACTTATATGAACTATCTGGTGTCCACGAAACAAGCCTCGTTGCTTAGTGTGGGCACTAGATGGCGCTGTGTGTAATTTCCAGCGATATTGATTATATTTTATTTCTTGCTCCTTTCACACACTGTTCAGCCGGCAGTAGATCAGTGTCAGGTCGCTCCGCCGAGCGACCGTGTGACACGTAGGTAATCACATCATGTACATTTCATTTTAACATCTTGTTAACGTAAATTTATATGGGAAATTCGTTATATTTAAAATATAATTCCACCATACTGTGCCGCGAGACAAGTTATAATAGACTTGGTATTCAGATAGGTTTTTGTGTTAGTTTGAACACTTTAAACTAACGCCGCCAACTTGTTTTACAGTGCAATACAATTTCCAAAGAACTTCACTAATGTTTACCAACACCGCGAAATGAACCATAACAAAACAGAAACATAAGTATCTTACCAGAGGGGTACAGGAACACTTTAGGACACCTATCACAGCGGTGCAGCGCGAGCGGCCGCGCGTTGGGCGGCGCGTGCGCCCGCGCGTGCGACACGAGCGCGCCGCGCTGCGTGAAGCTCTTGTCGCACACCGAGCATTTGTGCGGACGGTCTTCTATTTCCAACAAACATTACAAACTTAGTGCAATTGCAGTTCTATCGCTTAACTGAGACGGTGCGTGACTGTATGTTCTCACTGGTGGAACATTGGTTGGAGTTCGGATCGGGGGGAGTCAAGAACCTCGCCGACTGCAGGAACGGGGTGATCTCTAATGTTCGACAAACGAGGGGTGCTCTACCGCGCAGCTACCGAAGCAACCGTCTCAGTTAAAAGTGTTCACAGTTACCTCTCACAGCAACAACCTTATAAAGACTACTGTGATTGACAGAGATGTAAAATCAGAGTTTAAATACTTGTGAAAGTACGTCTACAATATATTATTTAAAAGTTATATTAAATTTTGTTATGTTAGTAAAGCCGTCATACCATTGTGCACCAACACGTGCCTGAGCAGCACCTCCTTCTGGTTGAAGCGTCGGCCGCACGTGTCGCAGGCGTAGGGTCGCTCGCCCGAGTGTGTGCGCAAGTGTCGCGCCAGCGCGCCGCGCGTCGCCAGCCGCTTGCCGCACGAGTCGCACCACGCGCCCGGACTGACGACAAAAAATTCTACATTTTGATACAAGTGGGGAAAGTCTGTTATTGTAATCGAGGCGGAATTTACACGCGAGCCGTAGGCGAGTTTGTTATTGAGCCAATAATTGCAATAACAAACTTAACCCTTTTTGTTTATAGAAGTAAACATTAAGTAATTTTAAATAATCCTGTTTATCTGTGATATTCTATTTACAAACACAATTGGAATATTCAAAACCCTAAAGCTGCATACTACTGAAAAAAAAAACATTCACCTTGGACTAAGTATAGGAATAGTTATCTGTGGCATTTTTCATTCCCGCACACGTGTTGGAAAAATCAAAAAACGCACGGATGTGTTATTGAACGCATTGCATGTTGAACCTAATCGTAGTGCGATAAGAACCAGTTTTCGAGGAAGTGTGTTGAAAAATATTTATTTGCTACGTACCTTAATTAAGTACGCACAATATATGTACAAAAATAAACTTTAAACTGAATATAATATTGTGCGCCAAATAAGCACAGTTCCCCAAAAAGCTCAAAAGTACTTGACGTGGGTTGTCAATGCCTATCATAGACAGAGGATATCACAATTTGTTAAACAAATAGGATCGACTTTCATCATAACCTGATGTAACTTGATAAGACTGATCAATTTATCAGGCTATAGGATTTCCGAGTATGCGGAACGACGGAAAATTGTACTTTATTAACAAATTACTCCAAAAAAATAACAAAAGACTCCAAAATTGCAACTGACAGTCCCCCAAAACTCCAGTCTTCAGCAATTACCTAGTGTTTTTGCTGGGCAGAAGAAGTAGTGGCACGAACTTCTAAAAAACAAACCTGTCAGTCAAGCTAAACCCTTTCTAGCAAAGTCCCTTTTATGTTCACACAGTCACACACACAACTTACCCCTTTTTCTCGTATTTCTTGGTGCGATTGTGGATTTTTTTCCATTCTGTCGAATCAAATTTTATAACATTTACTTGTGGTGACTCCTCTACTACTTTCGTAATGGTTTCAGGTGCCTGCATTACTTCCACTTCTATCTATAAATAAGCAGACATTAGTGGATGATAAAACTTCAAATAAACATTAGATAATAATTACGATATTACATTTAAAAATATATATATATCACTGGACATTACACACAGCGCCATCTAGTGCCACTATAAGCAAGGCTTGTGTCACCAGTGCCTGGTCAGCAGACAGTTGATATACTACATATACACCGTGACTTTTTAGTCGTCTTACAAAGGCAGTCCAGTTCATGTATCCAATGACTAGTAAACATTCATAATAAAAAAATTGGGATTTATGAGATTTGAATAATTTAAAAATATTTTTTTTATTCATTATTATGACGCAAGGCGTAGTTTTGTCTCGTAAAAAATGGTGATGGAATGATCTGCTGGACTCGTGCGCTAGGTAGGTATACTCTACAGTGTAAACATTTTTAACAGGGTGTTTCATATTTCTAATGTATTATTTATTTTTCTTTGTATATCTTAATTACTTAATGATAAAAACATAATAATCGCGCCTAGAGGTATTTTATGTCGGGTACATTGAGTGGACCGCTTTTGTAAGACGACTAAAAAGTCACGGTGTATACTTTTTTTTATTGTAAATACATATTTATTATACATATTAACATCCATGACTCGGAAACAAATGTCCATGCTCATCACACAAACATTTGCTCCTACCGGGAATCAAAACCCGGGACTCTAAGAACGTAAGGCAGCCTCACTACCACTGCGCCATTCGGGTCGTCAAACATGGTTTAAACAGAACTGGCAAAATGTTAATGAAGCTACTGAGGCACACTTCTGACTAACCCTTCGTAGACTACAGGTGTGACGTTACAGGCTGGCATTATTAAGAGCCGGTTGCTAGAAACCCTATACTGCCATTTGCCACACTTAAAAAAGGCTATTTTAATGCTGTAAAATATAGCAATAAAATCTTATCATAACAATTTGCTCCTTCACTGCAACTCAGGTGGGCAATCATCAATAACAAGAGTCGCAACTTTGCAAGGAGAATTATGCTTTATAATAAACCAAATACTCATGATAAAGTACCTACCTGTTCTTCAAGCGGTTCCTCTACATCATCTTCCTCCACCAGTTCTAACATGACCTGACTACCGTCTCCAGTTTCCAACTCCAGAGATGTAATGTTCTGGTTTGAGTACACTAGGCCATCTTCCTGCTGAGTTACAATGCCCAGTTCTAGGAGCATGGTTGATAAGAATGCTGTTAGGTCAGGGGTGTATGTTTCTCCATCTTGTGATTGCTGAAAATGGGTTTTGAATATGACTTATTATAAATTTACGCTGTGGTTGAGAAGCATGAAGCATGGTGGATTTCTGAAAAGTTACCATCCCAAAGGCTGAAGAGGATCTTTGTGGGGTTTAACTTGTTGATTGAAAGGAAGATCATCATTATTTCTCATGGGAAATCACCGTGCACACAAATTGTAAACAATAATTCACAAGTTGCAGTGAGGCTGTTGTGGAATCACAGTGTCACAAACAGTTTTTAATAGTTTATGAATGTGATTGGAAGGAACAATACAATAATAAGAATAGTAAGTATCTAGATCTACTACTCAGAATATCTAAATGTATACTTACTTGCTCAGTTTCATCTATCACATTGATTTCTATAGCTGTGCTGTCTACATTTGTCAGGTCAGGTAATTTCTGCTAACAAACAGAAAGAAAATTATCCACTTGATCAACCTCTTAGATTTAAATATTCATCAAAATTATAATGAACATACATCTACAAAACTATTGACTTGAGCTACACCGTTCAGATTTAATACATTGACTTCAGCAAACTGGTCCTTTTCAAATGTCACAACAAACTTCATACGATTTTCATTCTCTTCTTCTAATTTCTTTTTCATTTCAGCTTCTTTCAACATCTTTTGTTTGTACACATTCTCTTTGAAAGCTAGAACATGAGATTTCAGCTTCTGGTATGTCACCTCACATTTCTTCCTGAATGCATAATATATATTGAGGTCACTGAAGCACTTGCCACAAATTACATTTGGTAAACATTCTTCTTTTTTCATCTGGAAATTGGAGAAGTATTGTTACAATAGACACGATAATGAAGGACATAGACAGACATTCTGAAAGTCATCCCAAGTAATCCCAAGCAAACAATCTTTAATTTTTTAGCATGACTTTAAAACTAGATTGAAGTAGGGATTTAGCTCTTCCCAAATGAAGATTTAGGTGCATTTTATAATAATTGAGGCTTTGGTTATTGTTTTCCAAATGAATAGGTGGTAAAATCAAAGGTTCTTACTTCCAGTCCTACACAAATCATGATCCTCATTGCTAATGTTGCACAGATATTATTGGGGTCTTCACTGAATATGGGCATGGCTCCCACAGCCTTGTTCAGACACAGTCTACACAGCTCTTGGACGTCTTCTATCAACTCGTGGTGCGGCCGCTTACGGGTGTATGTTCTCATCATCGTGAAAAACAACAAATTCTTTAGCTGATTTTCAAGAATCACTTATTTTGATTGTGTCCTATTTCACGTGTAAATACGTTGATATTTATTTAAAATATGATTATTTAATTGATTGCCAAAGCACTCGGCGATGTTTTGAATTTAAAACAATAATATAACCTCAATTTATATATGAGATAAACTAGTGTTTTTATCACGGATACATGTAAACACACTAAATATAACCATTTACTATAATAACAAAACAATTTTATCAATAGATATATTTTTAATTAAATTTATTTCTTTTAGACAAGAGAACTTTTCCTATGATTGATTTGACATTGACTTGACACAACGATGACAATGACATTGCCTCCATTTTCTATAAACAGTGCGTTCCGAGATAGACTGTAAACACTATGAGCATCCATAAACCCGTTCCGAGTAACCATGAGCGCGATCATAAGTGCGATATCGATGTTCCTTAAGTCGTCATAGATGACGTCATGACACGCGCCGTCTTGCGATTACACCGACCATGCCTCAAAGAAATATCACCGTGAGCGCTGTCAAATGAGCTAATCACAGATCTACGGTGAATTCAAGGCCTCCTCCAAGTGTCGCCACATTGACCGGTCCCTTGCGACCCGCAACCTTTTTCAGGTCATCGGTCCACCGGTTCCCGGTCGCCACTCCAGAACTTTTCGGCCCCATCGGCCATCCGTTCTGCGAGCAATGTGCCCACTGCCACTTAAGTTTAGCAATTCTTCGGGCTACGTCGGTGACCTTGGTTCTTTTGCGGATGTCTTCATTCTGATTCGATCACGCAAGGAAACTCCGAGCATAGCCCTCTCCATTGCCCTTTGGGTGACTTTAAACCTTTTGATAAGGCCCATTGTGAGCGACCACGTTTCGGTCCCGTATGTAATCACTGGCAACACACACTGGGCATAGACTTTCGTCTTGAGACACTGCGGTAAGTTGGACGAGAAGATACCGCGCAGCTTCCCGAACGCTACCCAGACGAGTCGGATTCGACGATTGATCTCTTTCTCGAATTTAGACCTAGGTACCTAACTGGACCGTTTGTCCTATATATGTCACCGTAAAATTGTCAAACACGTTATATTACAATATAACGTGTTTTTTCTCGCGATATTGTAATGTCTCGAATTATTGTCAACTGAACATACGGAAGTATCTCTGCCCCCATAATCGGGACTTGGGGCACCCCCCCGTTAGGTTCCTTTAAACCCTGCACTCGGAAATAGGGGCCCCGCGAAGCGGTGCTCCGTCGACTACGCTTTTTAGGGGGAATATAAAGTGTTTTAAGGTTATGTTATATTAATCGGTATTTCTCAGGAATGGTGCATTATCTTTTCATGAGAGTTGTGCCACTGGGCAAGGGGGACCCCTCCTTCCCTCCACACCGCGTAAGTTGACAATAATGCGTTTTGTTGTAAGCAGTATGTTCATTCGACAATAATTCGAGACTTTACAATATCGCTAGAGATATTACATAATAATATACCGTATTTGACAATTTTACGGTGACATATACATAATCGTCTACAATTTCGAGTGTAGAGTCTCCGATCTTGATAGGAATGGGTGTGACATGGGCATTCAACATGACCTTCGTCTTGTCCATGTTCATTTTTAAACCCACTCTTTCGGAAGCTCTACTGAGGTCATCGAGCATTGTACTGAGGTCCTCCATAGTCTCAGCCATGACCACAATATCGTCGGAAAACCGAAGGTGAGTTATGTACTCGCCATTGACGTTGATGCCTAGCCCTCTCCAGTCCAGAACCTTGAAGACATCCTCGCGCAGCGGTGAACAGTTTCGGAGATATGACGTCTCCCTGTCTTACACCTCGCTGCAGAAGGATAGGTTCCGAGGCTTGGTCCTGAAGTCGGACTGACATGGTGACGTTTTTGTACAAACACTTCAACACCTCGATGTAGCTATTGGTGCCGATTCTCTTGTACACCGAACTAACTTAAACTAAATCTAAAATTTCTTAATTTTAGTTAGTTGGTTTCGGTAAGTTATTCTGAAAACAAAATTCTCTAATTTTAATTTTAGATTTGACACAATTAAAATCGAGTTTGACAATCGCTAAATTCAATAGACCATAGATTAAGATTTGTCGGAGATTAAAATAAAAACTGAATGAAAGTGAACGAAATGATCTGAATTGCAAAAAAAAACCCTAGTGAAATCAAACAATTATTTAAAATTGTTTATCAAAGATCATTAATGAAAGACAGGGACTATTGTAACGGCGTAAAACATTATTGTTGTTAAATATTTATTTTTCAGTTTTTATTATCTGTGACCATAATAATCCTGCTAGGGTTGGAAATCGGAAATGACAACATTTTGGCGACACTTTTCGGTTTTCAATATGATTAAAACCTATAATTTTATTATAATCGACAAAACTGCCGTATTTAAAAATCTATGAGGTAGCATGATTTGTCCTGTTATTTATTTCTGTCTAGTTTCAGTTTATTAAAGCTTGTTAATAAATAAAAATTTGATCTTAAAAAATTATGTTCGGTTTTGTAGTTGAAAATAACCGGTATTTTCGTCGGCGTTTGGAAGGAAAGCCCTATCTTTGTTTTGTTTGTCATGTCAGATGTCACATGTCAATAATATTATTAATTTGGTGGTCGGTTAACATAGGTAATTAATTAACAAATAAATACTCTTTGATGTTCGATTCGTTTAACTAATCTCTGTATTCACGAGTAGTAGTAAAGTAACGTATACTTGTGTACACTATACTAGTATATACTCTAAAAGGAAAAACAAGAAAATCAAGCTGATCCCAAAGTATTGGATTTAAGGCCAATGTCAGTAGCGAGCTGAACAAATTGGAGCAGTGGCAATCATGTAAGTTGTTTCAGTGAGATGAAATGTTATACTGGATTGGATAAGTACTTGCATAATTTTCATGTATTCTAAACTTATTTAATTTCAACAGATTTGGAGTGTGTGGGTGACAAAAGTGAAAACAAAGGCAAGAAAGGCGAGGGATTCCATCAGGGCTACTAGTGGAAGACCAGCAGGGGCAGATCTCAATGACATTCAACGCATGTTATCCAGAAACATGTATTAAATATGCGGTTTCAATTTTGTGAAATCGCTACTCTTTTTTGTTAAGGTTTAAGGAGAAAATAAATATTTTAACATTAAAGAAATAAAATGTTTCATTTAATTAAAAGAATTGACAAGTGATTGCTGATTTTTCCTCGCTTCAGCAAGGAAATCTGTGCAGGTATCCTCCGCAATAGCACTCTCCTCACTATGCTCGGTGACATTGATATCTTCTTTATCTGCAAAGATACACTTAATTAGATTTCTTATTTTGCAAACAAATAAAACAGAATTACATATAAATCAAATCAAACACTTACAATCAAATGTTTCCAATTGTACAGGGTGCAACATGCCAGAATAATTTTTGTAGCATTTTCTGGTTCTGTTCATTAGGCGCCCATTACACATTTCCACCACATTTCTTGCCCTTGAGTGGCACTCAATATATGACACCACGATGGGAATCATGAGCCATGACTGTAGTGGGTATCTGTTCCTAAAATAAATAAAACTTTATATGTACTTAGTTAATAGATATACCCAATAGGTATAAAGTTTACTAGTGACCTACGGCGAAGCCACTGAGATCTTTCCCCACATACTATTCACTAACTCATTTCTTTAATAAGTAATGACTAGGTGTAAAGTATCACATAATAAAAGTCACTATGACAAAAAACAAAATCCAGGAACTGTAATTCAGTAAGAATTACAGTTCCTTGTATGTATGCAGTAATTAACTTGTTTTAGCAAGTGAATTATTGCATACATATAGGACACAAAACCGTTCTAACCTTTAGGTGATTGGGGATAAATCCTTCATCCAAACGAGGATTCAGCTTATCCACCAAATAAAGTGTCCCCGATCTAGGTGTCTTTTTATTGAATTTCTTCTCTACCATTTTGAATGGGTTGGATTAGTCTTATTATCTTTCCAATTGAATCCTCGCTTGATAGTTTCTAAAACATAGTTATTTCTTATTAGACACATATTTTATTACACAAAACCTGGAAGTGGCTTTGATTATGAGAAGTGTATGTAATGTAGCATGTGCATTAGATGTTTAATACGCAAATCCCGGTCAGTGGGTCGTCTTAGGGGCGGATTTCCCTTGTAAGTTTTCATGAATGCATTTCGTATTGTATCATAATAAAATAACACTAAATTTACCTTTCTGCCAAATCGACAACGGCTGCAATCACATAAGCTTCCATTCTGAACTCAAACACATCCAAACTTTCAAGAAAAACGAGGAGAAATCTGCTTTGTAAATTTTAGTTCATGACAACTAATTTTAATCTACACCTTTTTAGTCTCGATTAAAAATAGTCTGATTTAGTTTGACAATCAAAGTTTTAGGTGAAAAACGTCAATTTCAGAATAGCGAAATTGCCATTTTCACTAAATTGAATAATTTAGTGCTGTCAAACTATAATTGATTTAAGTTATGTCATTTTAATCAATTTCAGAATAGGAAACGTCGTTTGACAGGAATAAACTAAATTTTAGTGATTTTTAGTCTAGTTTAGAGAAATTTGTGACAAGAGAATCGGCACCATTGTCCATTTGGCACCGTTGAAGAGACTGCAGTACAGCCCAGGTTTCGATCGAATAAGAATAAGAATAAGAAATTTTATTAGCTCAAACATGTGTTTACATACAGAATTAAAATAAAGTAATACATGCATGCAAGATCTTAAATAAGAGTGGCTCACGACATGTCTGCCATTTCTCATGGCGTGCAAATATTTACGGTACAATTTTATTGAATTTATGATTTTTAAATTTACACTTAGACATTACATATCAATCAATTAAATACAATTATTATAATGGAATAAATTATTTTTAATTTTACTCTTATAAGTTAATATATTAAATATCAGACATATTTTTACATACGTATTATATTCAATCATTTACCTACATTATTTTATGAATTAATGAATTAATCACAATGAAAATTTACATGACTGTCTTCAATAGGCATTCAAATAATAACATTTATGCTACCTATATTCAAAGGCGTTTTCCTAGTCCACAAACGCTAAGCAGAGAGGCAAGTTATACTCTTCGGTCTTCTGTATAAGTATTTCTCGTTAGGCGTTGGTGGCATATTGGATCATATTTGCCCAGACTCTGTAATATTGTTTTTGTACTGCAAACTTACATTACACCATGCATTTACCGTGTTTCATTTGAGGTTATATTATTGTTTTGTTTTGATATTTAATGAATATTTAATGACTAACAAACTATTTCTGATGTTTACATTCGCAACGCATAATGCTGGCACTATTTTATTCCGTATAGTTCAAAGTTACAATGGCGGATAATTTAATAATATATTACCAAAATTGCAGGGGAATCCGTACGAAACTGCATACGCTATATATGAATATCCTTGCTAATTCTTATGACGTAATAATCTTGACCGAGACCTGGCTAATGCCCGATATAGCTGACAGCGAGTTCATCGACGAACGATATACTGTACACCGATGTGATAGAGATCGCGCTGCAACCAAAAGAAAAGACGGCGGTGGTGTTCTTGTTGCTGTGTTAAAAGAACTGCGCTCAGTAAGATTACTTCCACGTTCCTCTGTGCATACGCATATTGAGCACATACTAATACAGTTGCCATGTTCGAGTCGAGGTCAAAATATAAGTATTGCTGCAGTTTATATACCGCCTAAAACGCCTGAAAGTATATATGTTGATTATTTTGATTTATTACAATCCGTACTTGGGCACAGCAATTTTGAACATTGCTATCTGTTAGGTGACTATAATTTACCTGAAATTGACTGGGTCACGTGCACTGCGGGTACCTCACAAACTCAGTGACGGATTAAGACTACTTGATGCCCTAAGCAATCCACGCCTGTGGGGCCCCCTATCCGAATGTCAACTAGATTCGCCAAAAAGTCTAGTAGTAGTCTAGGTCAGACTCTATGTCAACTTAAAACGCGCGAATTTTCAGTTAGTCCTAGTAACTTTTTTGGTGTGGTTTTTGGCGACGACGTGAGAGTGAGACGTGATGCCCTTTTTTTCCGTATGGGAAATCGTCATATAATCCCACTCTGTGTGGAGCGGAAGGGAATGGTGCCGATTCTCTTGTACACCGAACTAACTTAAACTAAAACTAAAATTTCTTAATTTTAGTTAGTTGGTTGCCGTAAGTTATTCTGAAAACAAAATTCTCTAATTTTAGTTTTAGATTTGACACAATTAAAATCGAGTTTGACAATCGCCAAATTGAATAGACCATAGATTAAGATTTGTCGGAGATTAAAATAAAAACTGAATGAAAGTGAACGAAATGATCTGAATTGCAAAAAAACCCTTGTGAAATCAAACAATTATTTAAAATTGTTTATCAATAATCATTAATGAAATACAGGGAGTATTATAACGGCGTAAAACATTATTGTTGTTAAATATTTATATTTCAGTTTTTATTATCTGTGACCATAATAATCCTGCTAGGGTTGGAAATCGGAAATGACTTAAAATCTTGGCGAAACTTTTCGGTTTTCATTATGATATTTTATTAAAATCAACAAAACTGCCGTATTTAAAAATCTATGAGGTAGCATGATTTGTCCTGTTATTTATTTCAGTCTAGTTTCAGTTTTTTAAAGCTTGTTAATAAATAAAAAATTGATCTTAAAAAATTATGTTCGGTTTTTTAGTTGAAAATAACCGTATTTTCGTCGGCGTTGGGAAGGAAAGCCCTATCTTTGTTTTGTTTGTCATGTCAGATGTCACATGTCAATAATATTATTTATTTGGTGGTCGGTTAACATAATTAATTAACAAATAAGTCCTCTTTGATGTTCGATTCGTTTAACACTAATCTCTGTATTCACGAGTAGTAGTAAAGTAACGTATACTTGTGTACACTATACTAGTATATACTCTAAAAGGAAAAACAAGAAGAAAATCAAGCTGATCCCAAAGTATTGGTTTTAAGGCCTATGTCAGTAGCGAGCTAAACAAATTGGCCAGCAGCAGGACTGTTCAGCAGTGGCAACAATGTAAGTTGTTTCAGTGAGATGAAATGTTATACTGGATTGGATAAGTATATGCTTAATTTTCATGTATTCTAAACTTATTTAATTTCAACAGATTTGAAGTGTGTGGGTGACAAAAGTGAAAACAAAGGCAAGAAAGGCGAGGGATTCCACCAGGGCTACTAGTGGAGGACCAGCAGGGGCAGATCTCAATGACATTCAACGCATGTTATCCAGAAACATTTATTAAATATGCGGTTTCAATTTTGTGATTCATAATCGCTACTCTTTTTTGTTTAGGTTTAAGGAGAAAATAAATATTTTAACATTAAAGAAATAAAATGTTTCATTTAATTAAAAGAATTGACAAGTGATTGCTGAATTTTCCACGCTTCAGCAAGGAAATCGGTGCAGGTATCCTCTGCAATAGCGCTATGCTCGGTGACATTGATATCTTCTTCATCTGCAAAGATACACTTAATTAGATTTCTTATTTTGCAAACGAATAAAACAGAATTATATATAAATCAAATCAAACACTTACAATAAAATGTTTCCAATTGTACAGGGTGCAACATGCCAGAATAATTTTTGTAGCATTTTCTGGTTCTGTTCACTAGGCGCCCATTACACATTTCCACCACATTTCTTGCCCTTGAGTGGCACTCAATATTTGGCACCGCGATGGGAATCATGAGCCATGACTGTAGTGGGTATCTGTTCCTAAAATAAATAAAACTTTATATGTACTTAGTTAATAGATATACCCAATAGGTATAAAGTTTACTAGTGACCTACGGAGAAGCCACTGAGATCTTTCCTCATATACTATTTACTAACTCATTTCTTTAATAAGTAATGACTAGGTGTAATGTATCACGTAATAAAAGTCACTATGACAAAAAACGAAATCCAAGGATTTGATTTTGGCAAGTGAATTACTGCATACGTATAATATATAGGACACAAAACCGTTCTAGCCTTTAGGTGATTGGGGATAAATTCTTCATCCAAACGAGGATTCAGCTTATCCACCAAATAAAGTGCCCCCGATCTAGGTGTCTTTTTATTGAATTTCTTCTCTGCCATTTGGAATGGGTTGGATTGGTCTTATTATCTTTCCAATTGAATCCTCTCTTGATAGTTTCTAAAACATAGTTATTTCTTATTAGACACATTTATTACACAAAACCTGGAAGTGGCTTTGATTATGAGAAGTGTAGCATGTGCATTAGATGTTTAGTACGCAAATCCCGGTCAGTGGGTCGTCTTAGGGGTGGATTTCCCTTGTAAGTTTTCATGAATGCATTTCGTATTGTATCTTAATAAAATAACACTAAATTTACCTTTCTGCCGAATCGACAACGGCTGCAATCACATAAGCTTCCATTCTGAACTCAAACACATCCAAACTTTCAAGAAAAACGAGAGAAATCTGGTTTGTAAATTTTAGTTCATGACAACTAATTTTATTCCACATCTTTTTAGTCTCGATTAAAAATAGTCTGATTTAGTTTGACAATCAAAGTTTTAGGTGGAAAACGTCAATTTCAGAATAGCGAAATTGCCATTTTCACTAAATTGAATAACTTAGTGCTGTCAAACTATAATTGATTTAAGTTATGTCATTTTAATCAATTTCAGAATAGGAAACGTCGTTTGACAGGAATAAACTAAATTTTAGTGATTTTTAGTCTAGTTTAGAGAAATTTGTGACAAGAGAATCGGCACCAGTGTCAGATTTTTACTGACTAAATCCCGTCCATGTTCGTTCCTCAATTCGTCAATGTAGTAGGTTAAGTTCTATGGGGCTGCGGGACTGTTGGGGCTTTTTTTTTCGGATGGAATCATCAAATGACTTCTCCCACTCTGGGCGGAGCGAGAGGGAGTGTTTATTATTTATTTTATTTGGTCAGTAAAGACTTTTACTGACTAAATAAAATAAATAATAAACACTCCCTCTCTACTTATTTTATTTGGTCAGTAAAAACCTTTACTGATCAAATAAAATAAATAATAATCAAACGCGCCATCGACACGGCCTGTCGTTAAAAGACGAATGGACGGCAAGCTAGCCATAGCTCACCGTCCACAAGCCCACGCCTACGGTGGCCGGTGACGCCCAGTGCTTCTCCCGCGGCGGCTGGGGCGAGAGGTTCTCTCCCTCTGGCGTTCCACCACCTCCTTCGCTAGCATGACTGCTTCGCAGAAGGAGGTGACGGCTTCCCATTCCGTCTCACTTCGGACCATGGATTGAACCAGGGCCGGACGCGAGAGGTTGCCACCGCCGCCACGAAGACGGTGGTGCTCCGCCCACGCGGGGCAAACCTCCACGGTGCACGGCCATGCTAATCTTCTCTATATGAGACGTGATCCCCTAAGGACGGATTTTTTTCTGTGCTTCTTCTGGTGCCCCCCCAGTCGTGATGCCCTAGGCAATTGCTTAATTTGATTAAGGGTTAATCCGTCACTGGTCCGAACCTAAGTAGAATATCAAACAACAGCAAGTGCAGTTCATCTAATTGAGTTATGAGCGTTGGCCTTGAATTTATTTTACTCGCACTCGCTTTTTTTGGGCCTCATAAACCGCTGCGGGAACTAGCATATCTACCCTATATAATTATTATACTGTCTAATACGAATACATATAGGTAAGCAGTAAATCTGGCAACACGATGGATCTCGTCAACTGTCAAAGGAGCTCTGCGGGCCTAAAATAGCCGCTTTAGCAGAACATAATATGAATAACTATAAAAAAAAAACTAAAAATGGACTTTACAGTCATAAACATAACGTCCATTTTAAGAATTTTAAATTTTTAACATGATTCTTGTTATGTTCTGCTTAAGCGGTCATTTTAGACCCCCTGGTATTCCGTAATCAATGCTAGTAGGTAGGTAACTGTAACACGCGCCGTCGACACGGCCTGTTGTCATGAGACGGTCGGACGGCTAGCTAGCCCATAGCTCACCGTCCACAGGCCCACGTCTACGGTGGCCGGTAGCCACCACGTGGCCTCCAACGCGCGCGCTTCCGCGGCGGCTGGGGCGAGAAGCTCTCTCCCTCTCGCGTTCCGCCACCTCCTTCGCTAGCATGACTGCTTCGCAGAAGGAGGTGACGGCTTCCCATTCCGTCTCGCTCCAGACCATGGATTGAACCAGGGCCGGACGCGAGAGGTCGCCGCCGCCGATCGCCGCTACGAAGACACAGCATTGCTACGCCCACGCGGGGCAGACCTCCACCGTGTGCTCCACCGAGTCCTCCGGTCGATACTCGCAGTGGAAACACCCGGGCGTTTCCTCCCGCCCGATTCGATGCAGGAACCTCCCGAAACATCCGTGTCCAGTGAGGACCTGCGTCAGGCGGAAGGTAAGGACGCCGTGGTGCCTCTGAAGCCACTCCTCAAAGAGGGGACTTGGCGTGCCCTGCACGGGGTTGCGACAGTCGCTCTCTCCCTGTCGATATGAGATCGCGCCGGAGGTCTATCCGCTGAGCGGCGATTTGCCACGGCAGCGGAGTTTCCCCCCGGCGTAGTGGCTCCGCGCGCCATTCGTGCAGGCGCGCGAGGACTGTCGCCTCCAGATCCCATGGCGGCACTCTGGCAAGTGGGCCCACCGCCGCCTCGCGGGCGATCGTGCGGTACCCACGGTACTTCACGGCTACCACCTTTTGGGGCGCGCTCAAGGAACGCGAAAAATGCTTCACGATTTTGCTTGTCATCCTTGCGCAGGGGCCATGCTAATCTTCTCTATATGAGACGTGATCCCCTAAGGACGGATTTTTTTCTGTGCTTCTTCTGGTGCCCCCCCAGTCGTGATGCCCTAGGCAATTGCTTAATTTGATTAAGGGTTAATCCGTCACTGCACAAACTGCTCTGACTTGTAGAGGGAATTCTCCTACCGGTATCCAATTATGTCAGCTCATGTCCTTTCTCGACGCTCATCAATTTAATAATGCACTGAATCTGAACGGGAGGATATTGGATTTGCTCATTAGTAACGACGACTGCACTACATACCCGCCCACGGATTATTTACTGCAGGCAGATAACCATCATCCCCCATTTTGTGTGTTGATATCTGTTTCATTGCCCAGTTGCTCAATGGTTCGTAAGACTGTTAAAAAATATAATTACTTTAAAGCTAATTATGAGGACATTAACCATGATTTAAAAGAAATAAATTGGGAAGATAAGTTTTTAAATGATCAAACACCTGACGAGTATTTAGGCACGTTTTATAACACTATTTTTGGCATAATAAGAAAACATGTTCCTTTGGTTAGCAGTAGATCTTTGAAGTTTCCTGTATGGTTTTCAAAATCTCTGATACACATATGTAAAAACAAATCCAAAGCGTGGGTTAGATGGAAAATGTACAAGAATTTATCGGACTACGAGCAGTTTAAACTATACCGCACGAGATTTCAGTCTGAGTGTAAAGAATCATACAGAAAATACATTAATTCTGTAGAGGATGGTATTCGAGATAACATGAAACATTTTTGGACTTTCATTTCCAAGCAAAAATCCACCACTGGAATTCCTTCTACCATGAAATATAAAAATCAGCCTTCTAATAACCCAGAAGACATTTGCAATGCTTTTTCGGACTTTTTTCATTCGGTATATGAACAATCTACGTTAACAGGTGTACCGTCCTCGCATATCGACTGCTCCCCTACCTGCTCGCTTATAAGTGATATTCAATTTTCAATGGCTGATGTACTGAGGGGGCTCGAGTCATTAGACCCTTCAAAGGGACCCGGACCGGATGGTGTGCCAGTTATCTTTATTAAAAAGACTGCCAATAGTCTCTGTAAACCATTGCATACCATTTTTAATTTATCTATTTCAAAGGGGATATTTCCGCAAGCTTGGAAACTCGCAAACATAACCCCTGTCTACAAGTCAGGACCTAGCCATGACGTCGAAAACTATCGACCAATTTCTATATTGCCAGCTTTGTCAAAGGTTTGAGAGACTAGTACATGATAAAGTTTACCCTTTACTTCACAGCGTTTTATTACCACAGCAACATGGTTTTGTCAAAAGGAGATCAACCGCGACGAACCTGGTGACTTTCGCAGACTATTTGTTTAACAATTTAGATGCTCGCGTTCAAACTGATACCATATATACTGATTTCAAGAAAGCCTTTGACAAGGTTGACCATGAACTGCTTTTGCAGAAAATTGCGTTTAATGGGATACGTGGGGACCTGCTGAGATGGTTTTATTCATATGTTTGCAACAGAACACAGAGGGTTGTAATAAATGGTTTCTGCTCTACCACTGTGGAGGTTACTTCTGGAGTACCGCAGGGCTCCATTCTGGGACCTCTCCTATTTATTTTATTCATCAATGACGTCGATAAATGTTTTAAAAATTCAAAATTGCTGCTGTATGCTGACGACATTAAAATATTTAGGTCTATTAAAAGTAACCGTGATTGTTCTCTATTACAGGAAGACTTAGATGCGTTTTCGGCATATTGTACACGCAATAAACTTCAACTTAGTGTATCCAAGTGTCATGTTATTAGTTTTACCAAAAATAAAAACATTTTGTTATATCCCTACACCTTAAAAAACGAAAATCTAAAGAGAGAAACCCTGGTTCGTGATCTTGGAGTCCTGTTGGACGACAAACTTCATTTAGATTCCCATATTAACAAAATTGTTAATAATGCCTTCCGTATGTTCGGTTTTATCATGAGACTCACCCGGTCCTCTACCTATTTGTATTTGTATCGTTCGTTGGTTCGCTCCCAGCTAGAGTATGCTGTTTCCGTATGGAATCCCCACTATGGTAAATATTCCGATATGATCGAAAAAGTACAGAGAAAATTTTTAAAGGCCATGCATTTTCGTTGCCATCGTACCTATGCATCCTACAATGACCTTTTGCAGAAGTATAACCTGCAAAGTTTAAAGTCTAGACGAATCATGTTGGAAACAACGTTCTTGTTTGATCTGTGTCACACTTATGACTGTATTGATATTCGCAACAAAATCAGCTACGTAGTACCCAGAACGACAATATGCCGTGGGGTGCGTGCAAGACCTTTATTTGCAGTTAGTTCCTGTCGCACAAACGCGGGCCTGCGAGCACCCCTACGCCGCCTCACCAACCAGTACAATAACATTTTTGTAGACATCGACTTCTTCTTTGCCTCTGCTCAAAAATTTAGAAATCTTATCAACAAAATAATTTTAGATTATAATAGTTAGTTTAATTAGTTAATTTTATAATTTCTCGTTCTCTCTCTCTCTCTCTGTCGTTTGACTCATGACTGTCTATGTTTAATTTCACTTTTAACTGTCTTTTTTTTTAATATGATGATGAGGCACGTGGTTCGTGGCAGTGTTTGGGGAGCACCGGTAGCGAATAAGTGAACAGAACGAGTCCAACCTTCATTTATATGAAGCAGTTTATTGACACAATAAATGCACACATAAGATCGTCACAATAACAAAGAATGCACTATATACTTGATTAGTTTATCTGAGCACAATTACAGTTACAACCAACGTGTTCGTGGTCAGCAAGCGAGAGAGGAAAAGGAAACGGAACAGAGTATATAGTAATAAAGAATAGTTCACACATCCGGTGATGCCATACAAGAAAAATATAATAAGGGCATCTATACACGGTAAATCTAATACTTCCCCTTGTCCTATTATATTTTTAGTCAAAAGACATACAAAATAAACATACAATTGACACTATAAAATAAATATTACACTGCAGTCTCTACAACTTATATAGGTATCACATAAACATATCAGTTATTAAGTTAACAAGTCAATAAAATTATATTAGTTTTTACGTAAGATACACATTACACTATATTAACTTACTTTATAGTTTTAACCACATTCAAATTTTGTGTGAAACTACTGTGTTTTTGTTTACCTAAAGATTTAGTAAGAACATCCGCTATCATCCTGTCTGTAGGCAAGTATCTAACTGTTATAGAACCATTATTAATTAAGTCTTTGACAAAATGATATCGGATGTCAATATGTTTGGTTCGTTTATGGCATACTTCTTTAGACTCTAATAACTTATGGGCACTTTGACTATCATTATACAAAATACATTCATCCAATTGAATCAATGTTAGTTCTGAAAGTAAATTTTGAATAAAACAGATATCTTTACAAGCATCGCCTATTGCGAGGTATTCTGCTTCTGTACTTGAGAGAGCAACACACCTCTGCTTACGCGATTCCCAGTTTATGGTGGAATTACCTAGTTTTATAACGTAACCAGTGTACGATTTACGGTCAGTAGCGTCGTTAGCCCAATCAGCATCAGTGTACGCGCTCAATTTCCAATTGACACTTTTTGTGAAAAGCAAACAGTGATCAATTGTACCAGCTAAATATCTAAGTACATGTTTGGCTGCGAGCCAATGGCTTTTATCGAAACAGTTGTTAAACTGGCTTAAATAACTACAAGCATAGGCAATATCTGGCCTAGTGCAAACACATAAATACATGAGACATCCTAAAAGTTGTCTGTATTTATAAACACTATCATCCAACTCTACACTTGTATGTTCAGACTTCTGTAACTTACAATTAAGAGGCAAAGGTGTGGTTACTGGTTTACAATTTTGCATGTTAAATTTAACCAATAATTTCTTTGTGTATTCAATTTGGTCTAAACATAATATACCTTTTGTTCTATGTCTAGAAACTCTTATACCTAGACAATTTTTAAGTGGACCTAAATTTTTTACATTAAACTGTTTTTCTAATGCTATTTGCAGATGTACTTTAATTTTACTATTTTTATTATAAAATAGATAAAAATCATCCACATAAAGTGCCAGTAAAACTATGTCATTGCCTACCTTTTTACTGTACACACATGGTTCACTTTTACATTGTTTAAAATCATTAACAATTAACAAGTCATGTACCTTTTTGTTCCACATCTTGCTGGATTGCTTTAAACCATAGATAGCTTTCTTTAGTAAACAAACTTTACCATTAAAGTGTTCCGAAAAACCCAAGGGTGGCTGCATATATATTTCTTCATCAAGATCTCCATTTAAAAACGCAGTTGCTACGTCAATGTGATCAATTTCTAAGTTTAGTTGATTGCTTATATTAAACAGAATTCTCATTGAAGAATGTCGAACCACCGGTGAGAATGTATCATTGTAATCTATACCTTGCTTCTGAGTGAAGCCTCTGGCAACTAGTCGCGCCTTAAAGCAGTTGAAATTACCATCTGTGTCATGTTTAACCTTAAAAACCCATTTACATTGAACAATGTTTTTGTTAGGAGGCTTATCAACTATTTCCCATACCTTGTTGACGACTAGCGAGTCATACTCGCGCTGCATAGCGGCTTGCCACTCATCAGAATGTGGAGAAGACAATGCGTCTTCATATGAATGTGGTTCTCCACACAAATCGTCATGCAAAAACATAGACACAAAACAACCATAATCCTTGTACCTTATGGGAGGAATGTTGCGTGTAGAACGCACAGTACGCCCAGTAGAGACTGTCTCTGTGTTAATAACTTCCCCTCCAGCTCCAGCAGATATCCCACCACATGTCAGACCGCCATCACCTCCAACATCAGTAGACTTTCCAGCTGAGGTACTCCATGAGTCATGGGTCTCACTAGACGCTCTTGAGTTCTCTTCTGATCCTGAAATGTCAGAATAAGAATTCATGTCATTTTTTAAAATACTTGAATCTGATTCATCATTTGTAATAATTGAGTCAGTATTTAATTCAATATTATTATTACAATTAATTTCATTATTATCAATTATATCATTATCAGAATTCAATTCAATAGTATGCAAATTATTATTATTTATTAATGACTTATTTCCATCAACATTCATAAAATCTTTTAAAAATACAAAATTATGTTGGTCATTTTTAAAATCATGTCCCAAATCCTTGTAAAATTTATTCTCTATGAAAGCTACTGTACGCGACAATACCACTTTCTTTGGATTTGAAGGCTCCACAAGTCTATAACCTTTGCAGGTGTCACTGTAGCCAACAAAAATGGAAAGTCTGGCTTTTGAATCCAGCTTCTGCCGTTTTTGCGATGGCATCAGGTAGTATGCTAAGCATCCGAACACACGAAGATGGCTGAGGTCAACTGGAGACCCAGTCCATACTTCTTCAGGCACTCGTCCAGACAAAGCAGCTGTAGGTGACCTATTTTTTAAATAAACAGCTGTCATAACAGCTTCACCCCAGTATTCCTTGCCGAGACCCGCCTCTGCCAGCATACTCCTAACCTTGTCCATTAAGGTACGGTTCAGTCTTTCTGAAACCCCATTCTGCTCAGGGCAGTAAGGGACAGTGACCTGATGGACAATACCCTGCTCTTTTAAATAGTTACTAAACTTGTTATTGCAGTATTCACCACCATTATCTGATCTTAAAATCTTAATTTGCAAGCCTGTCTGTTTCTCAACTAATGTTTTAAATGTAATAAAATGGTTAATTACCTCAAACTTATTTTTCATCAAGCATGCAAAGCTCTTCCGAGTGTAGTCATCGGTAAAAGTTACGATGTACTTCGCTCCAGACCAGCTTGGCTCCTGCATGGGTCCACAGACATCGGAATGGATCAGTTGCAGAGGCTGCGTCGTTTTCGATGTGCTGTCAGGATAAGCTGCGGCCGACAACTTCCCCTCGAGACAAGCAAGACAGTTCTTGAGTGACTTTTCATCCTGAAATAGACAACGCATTCCACATGCAACTTTCTCCAGCGTTTTCATACCTTGTATATTCAGGTGGCCGAGACGTCTGTGCCATAATTCAGCAGGAAGACCAGCAATGTCTCTGGTACTCAACAGCTCCTCTCCATGATCAAGGAGTAGAGAGTGTCCACTTTTAGTCGAAGACCCGAAACCATTTACATTTACACACTCAGACATAACAACACACCCA
Organism: Xestia c-nigrum; assembly: GCA_916618015.1. Taxonomy (NCBI): domain Eukaryota; kingdom Metazoa; phylum Arthropoda; class Insecta; order Lepidoptera; family Noctuidae; genus Xestia; species Xestia c-nigrum. The sequence goes on from OU745250.1 coordinate 25,429,233, forward strand.
TTAAGTTTAAACAAACCATTAATGCATACACCAGATGCAACTAAGTTGCCAGACTTGTCTTTATGACCAACGTTGTCATTATAAATAAAACATTTCTCACTGCTAAACCTAACTGAATGGCCAGACAACACTAATTTGCTAACAGAAATAAGATTGGCCGCAATTTGGGGAACATATAAAACATTTAAAAGTCTAACCTTATGATTTGACTGAATCTCCAAAGTGCCTATACCTTCACACTTAATTTTAGAATTATCAGCCATAGTTATTAAGTTATCTGACTTTTTCAAGTCCTGAAGTATGTCCCTGTTGTTCACCATATGACTGGTAGCTCCGCTGTCAATATAAAACTCACTGGCTTTTGACAGAAATGCTGTTGCTGAAAAAGTTTTATCTTCATTTTCTTTATCATTGGATTTTCTGGCCCTTTTAAGTTTCTTTAATTTAAAACAAGTTGATTTCTTGTGACCACTCTTTTTGCAAAATTCACAAACAATAACTTTTCTACTTTTGGAGACATAAGCTGTACTTTCTTCATCAGCCGATGTCTTCCTCGAATACTCTTGCAGTAGTCGGGCTCGCACAAGTTCACTCGATACCGTAGTAGTGACTGCAGCAGTTGACAAATTTGAAACAACAGAATCATATTCAGTTGGCAGACCACTCAATAAAATCTCAGCAACTTCCTCATCTTCGGTATGTTTTCCGATGTCGTCAAGCTGCTGAACTAGTGTAAACACAGAATCAATATAAGCTTGCATATCAGAAAATTCAGAGTACTGAACGCGGTGCAGTCTCCTCAGTAGAAGAACTCTTCGGTAAAGGCCTTTATCTTCGTAAACGTCAAGCAACGCCTTCCAAGCATCTTTAGCAGTGTCACAGCTTCGTACATATTGAAATAAATGCGGCTTTAATGTTAAGCAAATGCGTGCAAGTGCTCTTTGATCACGCCTCAAGTGACCTTCGGCTTGGTCTGTTCCAACAACGACTTCCCACAAGCCTTCTAAAATAAGCAGGTTCTTGACTGAAAACTTCCAGGTATGGAAGTTAGATATACCATCCAATTTTTCGAACCCATTGAGGTTATGTTCCATTATGCACGGCTTGCAGTACTGCACGTGCGCATCGAATCACTCTCCCAAAAAACGAACCTTTTCATTACATGCAAAACAAAGCAAGCCAAGATGCTCTTTTCTCTGGGCCCATAACCTTTTAATATGATGATGAGGCACGTGGTTCGTGGCAGTGTTTGGGGAGCACCGGTAGCGAATAAGTGAACAGAACGAGTCCAACCTTCATTTATATGAAGCAGTTTATTGACACAATAAATGCACACATAAGATCGTCACAATAACAAAGAATGCACTATATACTTGATTAGTTTATCTGAGCACAATTACAGTTACAACCAACGTGTTCGTGGTCAGCAAGCGAGAGAGGAAAAGGAAACGGAACAGAGTATATAGTAATAAAGAATAGTTCACACATCCGGTGATGCCATACAAGAAAAATATAATAAGGGCATCTATACACGGTAAATCTAATATTTTTGTGTTAAAATCTTAGAATAGCGCACTGTTAGATATAACTATTAATATGTTGTGGAAAATGTCGTAGGTTATACATTTATAAACCTTGTATATTTAAAAATTAGTTTAAGATTTTAATGTATAACTGTTTATTTTCCCGAATAAATAAAATAAATAAAAATAACGTGCCGAAGCGTATGTTTGTGGTCCACGGTGCTGCCTTTACGGAAACCGGCTTGTTCGGGTGGCCAGCCACCCGAACAAGCCGGTTTCCGTCAAACCTGCGCGCGAGACGATTCGTGATGACTCTTGAAAACAACTTGTAGACATGGCTTAGAAGCGAGATGGCCTGTAATTCTTCAACCGGGCATTGTCACTCTTCTTGAAGAAGAGTACAGCCACAGCCCTGCACCATGCCTGTGGCGTTTTCCCATCGAGTATGACGGAATTAACCAGCTTCTGAAGGGCCTTAAGTACCGGTTTTCCACCCGCCTTCAGGAGTTCGGCCGTAATGCCGTCATCATCACCCGGTGCCTTGTTGTTTTTGAGCTGTTTCAGAGCCATCCTAATCTCGTACAGGCTGAAGTCCGGGATGTCTTCGGTATAGTGTCGGGTTAGTTTAGCTCTTGGGTCGTTTGCTGGGTCGACAATGGGTTTGGTTGACGTGTACAACTGTCCATAGAAGCTCTCGATCTCCCGTAGTAGCTCCGGTTTGGCGGATAAGGTCCTGCCATCGTCGGTCTTCAGTTTCGTGAGCTGGCTCTGCCCAATAGCCAGATCTCTTGAAAATACTTTGGAGCCTTTGTTCCGTGATAGAGAATAAGAAAAATATATTTGCTTTTTAAAATACAAAGTATGAGAAGCGGTTTCAGTCAGGGGAAACAGAAAGTCACTGATTGTAAAATTAAGAGTATAAGTTTATTCGATAATTCACAGTATAAACTATAAAGTCATCAGAAAAGAGTTCGGTACAATTATTCGTGGCCAATACAATATGTTGCGCGAGAAGTTGAGATGTTCGTACATGCTGCTTTGTGCGCGCTAAAATTAAATATACAACATTAGTTTTTGTTTATGCGATACCCGAAACACGTGTCTAGTATTTTTATGTAAAGAATCCATGTACAAAATTTTAAAACTGTATCTTGAAAAATCACAAAGTTATAAGCTTTTTAAGTTACATGATTGTCCGTTCAAAAGTATGCTCACCGAGTCACCGCGCGGCGCGTCGCAGCTCGGCGCAGGCAGCTTTAGGTCGCTGCGGGCCGCCCGCCAAAGCTTCGAGACTCGCATGTTCATTGATAATAATTTACTAGGGTGCTAGGTAGGTAATTACTATCGGGCTAGGATAACTAGGGTGCTAGGTAGTTACTGTAGGGTTCGGTTTGGCGTCAGTTGGGCTTTAGGTACTGATCCAGGCTCAATTGTCTCAACGTAGTCACGTCGTACGCCCTTGGAATAACGGCCGTACTAAGCTATAAGTCCCGGTGCGTATATTTGTGGTCCTTCGAGCCGGATTGTGCAATATGCAATTTTACGCCCGCTCTGGTACGCTATTATGACGGTCTTTTCGAGCAAGAGGAGTGAAAAGAATATTTATGCCTGGTTTGATGGCATGCAAATATAATTTTACAATGAAGAATGTTTGGGTATACTAGGCGTATTAGGTAGGTAGAGATTCTAAATTGAGATTTTCAGGGTTAAATATTAGGTACGGGATCTCATGATCATTTGTGTTAGTAGCAAAGTACATAAAGGCAGTCTACAATTATAGGTTTTGAATAATGCAATGAGAGAAACATCTTTTCAATATTCAAATAAACTTTAATTAACTTTATTGATGTAAAAGAAAAAATACTGGGTACCAGTAGGTGCTTGATTTTTTAAATAGAGTGTGAAATTAAGTTAAATAGACTCGTGAAAGCGTAACATCGCACTTTACATTTTCCTCCATATTTGTTGTATTTTTTTCCAGCTGTAGACTCAGTAGAACACCGACACGGCAGTGTATGGCATTTTCACGAGCTGCAATCAGGTAAAAATAATTAACGTTATTTAAATTCTTTATTTCGTCCCGCAATGGGGCAATGTGAAGGAGTAGGAACAGCCGGAGAGCTAGGAGACAGGCCAGCAATAGAAACGCTAAGCTATACCTGCTCAAAAGATAATTTTCAAAAGGAAATAGTGTTGTGTAAGATGGGTGAGGCTGGGGAAAATGTACTTACAGTAACATATGATTCGTATGAGAACTTTACGACTCCTAAAGCCTTATACACCACCGGCTCCTGGAAAAAATGAGGGGTTAAATATTTTGATTGAAAAGAGTGACCATGGAGTTTCTTGCCTATTCTTCTCTATAGAGATCTAAACTTTGCAATTTGCAGCTACATCTTTACTTTGCTCTGCTGCATCTTTATTATCTTTGCAATAAGGTAGCTATTATGTTAAAAATAACTGTGATAGAATTGTAGCAGGTTCACCTGAGCCTGCCTCATGGCGTTGAGCACCAGCTTCCTGATGCGAACAGATGATTGTCCGTAACAGTTGTGCCAGCCCGAACTGTATATCGCGTCAGATAATTTGGCTGCCTGCAATGCAACGAATTATTTTTAAACTTAAAAAATCAGATTTTATGCTTTCGGTAAATGTCACTGCTTATCTTCCAGTTTTAGGATATCCCGGATTCTCACGATGTTCCGTCACCGCTGATAGCCGTAGTATGATGACGAAATAAAATTATAAAGAAAGTTTTTTTTCGCATGGGAAATCATCAATCTCGCTCTGGGTGGAGCGGAAGTGGTAGACTTTTACAGACTAAAACCCATCCATGTTCTTTCTTAGCCCTTTGTGTTCCGGGGCCACAGTATCTCTTTCAAACAGTCAGGCAGCTCCGGCAGGCCCATGCCTGCCGACATCTCTTTGAGGCACGCGTGGAACACGAACACGCCCTCGACACGGTCTAGTGTTATAAGACGGACGGACGAAGAGATAGCCATTTGCTTACCGTCCACAGGTCCGCGGCTACGGTAGCCGGGGACCACGGTGGCCCCCGACGCCCGGTGCGTCTCCCGCGGTGCCTGAGACGTGAGGTTCTCTCCCTCTCAAGTTCCGCCACCTCCAGCTCTAGCATTACTGCTTCGCACTAGGAAGTGACAGGATCCCATTCCCTCTCGCTCCGGACCATGGATTGAACCAGGGCGGACGCGACAGGTCGCCGCCGCAAATCGCCGATACGGAACACGGCGGTGCTCCACTCAAGTGGGGAAAACCTCCTCTGTGTGCTCAACCGTGTCCTCCCGTCGATCCAGTGATATGGAAACAACCGGGCGTTTCCTCCCACCCGATTCGGTGCTTCCTGCACCGAATCCCACAATAGTGGCGTATAGTCCCGAAACAACCGTGTCCGGTGAGGACCTGCGTCAGGCCGCCTGAGGCAGATCCTCACAGGACACGATTGCTTAGGGGAGTTATCGCCACTAGTGTGGCGTACCCTATGGATGCGAACCTACGATTCGTAATTTGTGTATGTGTCAAGGGAACAAGCAGGTTCCTGTAGGTAGCTTAACTAAATTCTATCGAATATTTCACTTACCTCTATTGTAATATCACCTCCATTCCACATAAAGAACCCAAAAGATAAACAAGTGGATATCGACATTAACACCATCATGGACAGGTGCGCCAAACTATGCGCACCGTTCTGAAATCAAATAACACTACCTGTTAGATCATATTAGATCAACTTAATAATCATCCAGTTCCAACCTACATAATAAACTGTCTCTCAAGAACGTTTAATACTGATTTGAGGTTCCCAATAAGTATTCATTAAGTAGCTGAGTTTGTAATTGTTTTGGGTTTTCTTTGTCGCTCAACGAATACTGCCGAATCAATGTCACCATGGACAAGTAAAATAAAATTATAAATTTAAAAAAAAACCCCGACACAATAACTAAAAGTCACTTTTCTCATTTCATTTAGTTAGTTATATATTCATTTTTCTCTTTGAATGTACCTAGTGTACATTATTTACTAGTCAAGCCTTTTCATTTACCCATTTTAAAGAGTTGTTAAGGTGGTTAGATGTGATAAATTAGCAACTCTATTTGTGGTGGTTCAAACTTTGTTTGAAATGCTGTTAGAATAAAGTTCTAACCAGCTTGCACTATAAAGTGGTTGTTACGTCACTGCGGCCCAAATAGTGCGAAAGGGTTCCATCTATCTGGCAGAATCTTGTTGCTCCGAAATTCATTTAGCATAACACACTTGGCATAATTTTCTTTAAACGAATATATTAAAGGCATATTTTTTTTTAAATATACTTATTGTTTGGGTGAATGTGTGTATGACCGAATTTCGAATGGCATACTTTTAGATGGCAGTTTTTTATTTGGCATATTTACCTTTGGCATTGTTCAAATTTCGCATAATTTCGTTTAGAATAATGTTTATTTAGAACGACGATTATTTGATATAACGAGATGTTACAAGTGCCAGCAGTACGGTCATGCATCTAAGACATGCAAGGTCACTGTCTCGACTTGTGGCCATTGTGGTGAAGAAGGACACTCTAGCCAAGACTGCGCAAAAAAAGCCGATGGTCCAAAATGTGCTACATGCATGCGCTTTAAAAAACAAGCCAACCACAAGACGGGAGACGCAGCATGTCCAGCTAAACTTGCAGCCGAATACAGGTACATCAACTCGATTGATTATGAAGGCGCCTAAGAGCGCCACATATTTGTTTCAATCTTAGACGTATTTTATTGTTTGTTATTTTTAAGTAGAATGGATATTAATTTAATTACCGAAATAGATAACTCATTTTTAACCGAGTCAAAGTCATGTGAGGTTGAGGACTGCAATCAATATCTTCCCCAGTATCAAAAGTCACTAACTATACTAACCCAAAACATACGAAGTATTTATAAGAACATAGATAGCTTTAACATTTTTTCTTCATAGACTTAACTTTAATTGTGATATTATGGTTCTAACAGAATGCTGGCTATCAAAGCACCACGATAACCTCCCAGTAATACCAGGATACAACTTATTGTACACTAAAATTAACCACACTCAAAATGACGGTGTCGTTGTATTTGCTAAGGAATCATTAAAGGTCAAAGTCGAAGAACCTGATCTACAAAATTGTATGAGTAACTGCCTTATCATCAAAATTGGTACAACCACAGCGATAATTGCTTTGTATAGATCCCCTTCCGCCAGAAACCTAACCTCTTTTCACAGTTCCCTAAACCAGATCTTTCAATCACTTAGCCCATTTAATAATGTAATACTAACAGGTGATATTAATATTAACATTAGCTCGGAAAACTGCGACGCAGGGACACAAGACTACCTAAACATCTGCTCATACCATGGTTTTCTGCCTGCTCACACATTGCCTACTCATCAGAGCGGTTCTTGCCTCGACCACATGATGATCAAAACCACTTATTCATTTATTACGCTTGTTACTAACTCAACAATAACCGACCACCATTCTGTCTTACTAGCTGTAAATTTAACGCTGCCTAAGCAAAATCGCCCCCGAACAAAATCCAAATTAAACATAAAAAAACTCGAATATGATTTACGCAACATTGATTATAGCCTAGTTTACAATACTGCTGACGCTAATTCGGCTTTATCGTACTTAATAAAACATGTCCAGCAAGCAATATTGCGTAATACGTCAGTTGTGTCTATAAATAATCGTCTTCATAATATTAAACCTTGGATTACTCCTGGACTAATTCGGTGCATAAGGCACAGAGATAAACTGCACCAGAAAACTAAGAAATTCCCTGATAATTTAATAATTCTAAACACCTATAAAAGATACAGGAATTTCTGTAACAATCTCTTAAAAAAGCTTAAAAATAATTACGATAAAAATGAATTAAATAAAGCAGGCAACAATACCAAGCAAATTTGGAAGCATATTAAAAACGTTACATACATGACTAAACAACGTGAATCAAATTCGAGGTTACTGCATACTAATCCTTCAACTCTTTTATCAGCTAACAAAGTAAATAACTTTTTTGTTAATGTTGGGAAAACTTTGGCCGAACAGATTCCGAAACATTGCGCCCATAACTCTTTCCAAAACCTGAACAACAGCTGCAACCTGAAGTCATTTGCTATGCTGGATACTGATGAAAACGAAATATCCCGAATAATTTCTGGTCTTAAAGATGACTGTGCAGTTGGATGGGATAATATAAGCAACAGGATCCTTAAACTCTTTAAGCATGTATTGGCACCTCCCTTAACGCATATTTTTCGAAACTGTCTTTCCAAAGGAATTTTCCCTAAATGTCTCAAAAAGGCTGTTGTTATCCCTATCCATAAATCTGGAGACCGGGACTTGGTTAATAACTATAGGCCAATTTCATTACTCCCCTCAATCTCAAAAATATTAGAGAAAATTATAAACAGCAGACTAGTTAGCTTCCTGGAAAGAAACAACATCTTGTCACCAGCGCAATTTGGCTTTAGAGCCAAATTATCCACAGCCGATGCGGTGCATCGCCTTACCAATTATGTCTCAGAAGAGCTGGGCAAAGGCAACCAGGTCATGGGAGTCTTCCTTGATTTAGCGAAAGCTTTTGACACTGTCTCTATTTCTGTGCTTCTGAGGAAACTAGAGGCCATAGGAATAAGGGGCACGCCTCTGACATTACTTGCTGACTATTTAAACGATCGATACCAGTGTGTTAGGATCGAAAATTTTACGAGCGATGAGCTGAAAAATACTGGATTTGGTGTTCCCCAGGGAAGTATATTGGGCCCTACCCTTTTCCTGGTTTATATTAACGACCTGTGTAACCTAAATATCAATCACGGCAAAATCATATCATATGCTGACGACACGGCGCTAATATTTTCTGCTGAAAACAGTAGCGAACTGTTGGAAAACGCTCAACTTGGCTTTAATACTGTGACTAATTGGCTTCAAAGCAATCTACTAACACTAAATGCTGATAAGACAAAATACATCCACTTCTCCATGCGCAAGTCTCACACACTTACGAACCTCCATGTATATGCCCATCACTGTGATAATCGGTCAGTCAACATTTGCAATTGTCCTTCTATCCTCAAAACCAGTAATATTAAATACTTAGGGGTTATAATTGACGACACACTCTCTTTTAGGTATCATATTGAAAGTCTCGTTAAGAGAGTGCGCAAATTAATATATGTATTTAAAAAAATACGAACTTTTGCAGATCCTAAACTAATCACACAAGTTTATTTCACGCTATGTCAATCTATAATTCACTACTGTATTATTTCATGGGGAGGCGCATCAAAAACTATCCTGCTACCCCTCGAAAGAGCTCAAAGAGCAATTTTAAAGGTGGCGAATTTCCATCCCTTTTACTTTCCCACAGATCAGCTGTATAAATCCTGCAACGTGCTGACTGTGCGCCAGCTATTTATTATGCACCTGGTATTAAAACAGCACACCATGCTCACGTACAATGCTGACAATACTAACAAGAGACGGAATGATATTGTATGCATTTCTAAAGCAACCTCCAAACATGTCTTTGTGGAAAGATTCTTTACATTTTTAGGCCCATTTCTATACAATAGATTAAATAGAAAACTAAGTATATATAAGTTGAACTATTTTATCTGTAAAAAGGCTATTATTACCTTTTTACAACCCATGACCTATGCACAAACAGAAGATTTACTTGTTGTCTGCAAGTAAACTGCTGACATGTTGTTTGCTTTTTTTTCTATGTAAGTCGTAATTTTAGTCATTTACTTTTACATTTCTCTTAATGTTAATTTATTTATTTTAAGTAGGTATTTATGCACCTTCTAGCCTGAAACACAGGTTCCACCTAGTTCAGGCAATAAGCAACAGTGCTCTATTTTACTTGTTTCTGATACTAAATTGTAAGTGTGCCCCTTTTGATGAATAAACGATTATTATTATTATTATTATTATATTATTATATAATTTCACTTGACATACTATGAAGATTGCAGAATTTCATTTGGAATAATTTTAATTGGCAGTATTGCCATTTTTTAATGCCACAAAATAGCATTTTAACCTTAATTTAAAATTAAAATATTATCTTAAAAAGTCAATATGTTGTGCTAGAAAAGTTAGTGACAGAATCGAATCGCTCCAAAACCGACTCCACGTAGTCTTGTCTGCCCTACCCCTAGAGTGTAATTTAAAATCGCGCAGGCGCGGAGGGGCGAGGCGGGCCGCGAGCTGAGGAGCAGGTGGTTTTAACACTCGCCGCCGCCGCAGCCGGCCAGCAAGCCGAAGCTGCGGTGGTGAGCGTTGAAACACATCTGCGACGAGAAGCTCGCGTGGGACCGCCGGGGCCCCGCAGCGCCGGAGCCGTGACAAAAACCATGCCTGCTGCATGTTGCATTCTCGTTTGCTGCATGCTTGCTGCATGCTTACTGCATGCTTACTGCATGCTTGCTGCATGTTTGCTGCATGCTTGCTGCATGCATGGTGTATGTTTGTTTGCATGTCTGCCTGCTTCTTACAGGAAAATAAAAACCACATGATCTCAATCTACTGTTTTAATAAAAGAAAGAAAGAAAATTATGTTTATCTGTTATCTGTTACCTGCAGGCCACGAGTGCCATACGCTCGAAAAACATAAAGAAACACATAATATCGTCGAAAGATTTTGCACTAGTACCAACTAAGTAAAATTATTGTATATTTTATTAAATTAATAACACTGGTATAATTGAATAACGTATAAAATTTATAAAATATATTCATAAAATACACTAGTGAATATGAAATTTATGCCAATAGATGATTCTAACCCTAAATTTTCTGCGATAGGATGGTTCAACGTTTAATGTTTATGCATATGAAATTTATGCAAAACGATGATACTGACCTCCAACTATCTGCGACGAGATGGTTCGACTTTTAATTTTTATGCATATGAAATTTATGCCTTTAGATGATTCTGACTTACAAAATTATGAGTTTGAATGTATGATAAATGCGTGTCTGCCAAACGATTTTCTGCGAAATGAAGTTTATGCTATCCGCTGTTATGCAAAGTAATAATATGGCATAAAAAGTTCTGCTATAAAGGGTGGACCCAGTGCGAAAAGAGTGGTTTCGATCGATTCATAAAAAAACTATTGATTGGATTAAAAAACTAAAACACTATCATGCTAATATATATATGCTTTTTAATTAATTGCCAAATAAAGCAGAATGATCGCATGCATAATTACTATGTATTTTTTTGTTTGAAAGATATTTTTAGAGATAAGTTCGTGACTTTTTTTATCGTTGTTTTCAAAACACTTTCATGCTAGCATAGTTATATCCTGAAGAATTTTCTTATCCTGAGTCATTATAAAACTGGCGTTTAGCTCATGTAATCGCCTTAAAAAAAATATTTAAATCCCCACTTTGTGCCATCTTGGATTTGAAATGTATCATAGTGTATGTATTTTACTAATCAAGCCCTTCCTTTGTGATACCTGTATTGAGTTAGTTGTGAAAAAATATGTAATCTGCCATTTTATAGCGGTGGCCATCTTGGCCCGATTTTCATAAAACATAGCTAAAAACACTCCCGACTAATTCACCTTTCAAACAAAAACACACAAAATCAAAATCGGTTCATCCTTTTGGGAGCTACGATCCACAGACAGACACACACACACACACGTTAAACTTACAAGACTTCTTCGTTTTAGCGTCGAGGGTTAATAATCTTAAATTAAAATGTTGGCTTGTAATTTTATCATACACTAGCTGACCCACGCAACTTCGTCTGCGTCACATAACAGAGAAAAACGAAAGGACTAACAATCCCCGTTTTTAAAACATTTTTTATTCCTGCTCCGCTCCTAATAATCGTAGCGTGATGTTATATAGCCTTAAGCCTTCCTCGATAAATGGACTATCGAACACTAAAATGATTTTTCAATTCGAGTAGCGCGTTCAACCAAATAAATCAACAAACAATTTATTAACAAACTCTTCTGCTTTATAATATAAGTATAGATGGAATTTATAAAGAAACAGTTATACTACGTAAATCCACGAGTTCGCCGTAGCACCGCTACGACCAGTGCTACGGCGTAGCTCACGGCTACAAATTCCGGAGTTGTGTGCGAATGTGGTACTCACCAGTAAAGTTATAAGTTGAGTCAACAGCATGCCGAAGAACAGTAATATCTCTAAGGCGAACATCTCCTTACTAATGTGCACGTGTTGCTTCTTACACCTGCCAATGAAATAACTACTTGAATTGAATGCGTTTGTTAATGCATAAATATTTGTAAGGCTAAGCTGTGTTTTAGATAAATTCTATTATTTTTCAACACACTTGCTCAAAATAGTTATTTATGATACTAGTGCGGTAAGTTGGTTTTTACAAACGAGTAGACGAATGTAAATGTGTGTGTGTTTTTATTTTTACGAAAAATTTTAAAGAGTGGTACAATGAATTATTTTCTCGCAAATGTGTTGGATACCTGATTGGCACTCATCGCATACAGACGTGCACATCAAATCAATGCAGTATAAAAATAAATAAATTAACGCTTGCATTAAATTTGACCCAGTTTTAGTGTATTAGCTTGATATAATAAAACAACACAGTGAGCGGTTTTAACGCAGAATAATGGACTGACTTGATTACAAAATAAGTGTTTATAATCTGAAAAATGGCCAGCAGCCCCTTCAATCGAAGTGGGATGACGCCACGCAGCCCTCCGTCGACACCAACACCGAGACCACCTCAACAACCAAAGCAGCACCAAGAGGAAGCCTTTGAACCAGTCAGTACTGCAGAAATTCAGAACTGGTTGGGGTCCATTGAGGATCACCTGAATGAGGTATTTTGCATTGCTTCTGAAGGAAAACTCAATTCTGAACAGAAGCAAAGAATTGGAAATCTCTGCCGGAAAGTCAGTCATGGTGTTTCTCAATTAGCTGTCCAATACCAGTCGCTGAAATCAAGAGCCATACAAACCCATACCGCCTTAAAAACTATGACCGAAGCTCGAGACCTAGCGGACTGTTTAGCAGAGATGAACCGCACGATTCAGGAGTCCTGTACGAGGCAAGGAGCAGCATCTACATCTTTTGCCGATATGGTTAAGAAGGGATCTAGCAGCTTTATTCGACCTAATAATCTCAGCTCCGTGGCGATTTTTCCATGCGACAATACCAAGACCAGTGACGAAACCAAGAACATGGTACAAAAAATCGTATGCCCTGGAGAAATGAAGCTGAAAGTACGAGGCGTACGTAAAATAGGAAAAGGAGGACTTATTATCAGCACTGAAACTAAGGATGACCTTGATAAACTCAAGCAAACAGTCCAAATCGCTTCGTCAGGCCTTACCGTCGACGAACCTCGGAAACGCAAACCTCGTATTATTGTACTAGGAGTTCCCGCATCAATGGCCGAAAATGAGGTTTATAAATGCATTTACGAGCAGAACATAACGGACAAACTGCCTATGACCCTAGAAACATTTATGACCTCAGTTAAACTTAGCCACAAATCTGGTAGGAAAGATGCTGAGACCTGTAATTATATTATAGAAGTTTCAGCCATTATCCGCAAGGCCCTCATCACGCAGGACAGACTATTTATAAATTGGACGTCCTGTCCGGTACGGGACTTCACTCTGGTAACGAGATGTTACAAGTGCCAGCAGTACGGTCATGCATCTAAGACATGCAAGGTCACTGTCTCGACTTGTGGCCATTGTGGTGAAGAAGGACACTCTAGCCAAGACTGCGCAAAAAAAGCCGATGGTCCAAAATGTGCTACATGCATGCGCTTTAAAAAACAAGCCAACCACAAGACGGGAGACGCAGCATGTCCAGCTAAACTTGCAGCCGAATACAGGTATATCAACTCGATTGATTATGAAGGCGCCTAAGAGCGCCACATATTTGTTTCAATCTTAGACGTATTTTATTGTTTGTTATTTTTAAGTAGAATGGATATTAATTTAATTACCGAAATAGATAACTCATTTTTAACAGAGTCAAAGTCATGTGAGGTTGAGGACTGCAATCAATATCTTCCCCAGTATCAAAAGTCACTAACTATACTAACCCAAAACATACGAAGTATTCATAAGAACATAGATAGCTTTAACATTTTTCTTCATAGACTTAACTTTAATTGTGATATTATGGTTCTAACAGAATGCTGGCTATCAAAGCACCACGATAACCTCCCAGTAATACCAGGATACAACTTATTGTACACTAAAATTAACCACACTCAAAATGACGGTGTCGTTGTATTTGCTAAGGAATCATTAAAGGTCAAAGTCGAAGAACCTGATCTACAAAATTGTATGAGTAACTGCCTTATCATCAAAATTGGTACAACCACAGCGATAATTGCTTTGTATAGATCCCCTTCCGCCAGAAACCTAACCTCTTTTCACAGTTCCCTAAACCAGATCTTTCAATCACTTAGCCCATTTAATAATGTAATACTAACAGGTGATATTAATATTAACATTAGCTCGGAAAACTGCGACGCAGGGACACAAGACTACCTAAACATCTGCTCATACCATGGTTTTCTGCCTGCTCACACATTGCCTACTCATCAGAGCGGTTCTTGCCTCGACCACATGATGATCAAAACCTCTTATTCATTTATTACGCTTGTTACTAACTCAACAATAACCGACCACCATTCTGTCTTACTAGCTGTAAATTTAACGCTGCCTAAGCAAAATCGCCCCCGAACAAAATCCAAATTAAACATAAAAAAACTCGAATATGATTTACGCAACATTGATTATAGCCTAGTTTACAATACTGCTGACGCTAATTCGGCTTTATCGTACTTAATAAAACATGTCCAGCAAGCAATATTGCGTAATACGTCAGTTGTGTCTATAAATAATCGTCTTCATAATATTAAACCTTGGATTACTCCTGGACTAATTCGGTGCATAAGGCACAGAGATAAACTGCACCAGAAAACTAAGAAATTCCCTGATAATTTAATAATTCTAAACACCTATAAAAGATACAGGAATTTCTGTAACAATCTCTTAAAAAAGCTTAAAAATAATTACGATAAAAATGAATTAAATAAAGCAGGCAACAATACCAAGCAAATTTGGAAGCATATTAAAAACGTTACATACATGACTAAACAACGTGAATCAAATTCGAGGTTACTGCATACTAATCCTTCAACTCTTTTATCAGCTAACAAAGTAAATAACTTTTTTGTTAATGTTGGGAAAACTTTGGCCGAACAGATTCCGAAACATTGCGCCCATAACTCTTTCCAAAACCTGAACAACAGCTGCAACCTGAAGTCATTTGCTATGCTGGATACTGATGAAAACGAAATATCCCGAATAATTTCTGGTCTTAAAGATGACTGTGCAGTTGGATGGGATAATATAAGCAACAGGATCCTTAAACTCTTTAAGCATGTATTGGCACCTCCCTTAACGCATATTTTTCGAAACTGTCTTTCCAAAGGAATTTTCCCTAAATGTCTCAAAAAGGCTGTTGTTATCCCTATCCATAAATCTGGAGACCGGGACTTGGTTAATAACTATAGGCCAATTTCATTACTCCCCTCAATCTCAAAAATATTAGAGAAAATTATAAACAGCAGACTAGTTAGCTTCCTGGAAAGAAACAACATCTTGTCACCAGCACAATTTGGCTTTAGAGCCAAATTATCCACAGCCGATGCGGTGCATCGCCTTACCAATTATGTCTCAGAAGAGCTGGGCAAAGGCAACCAGGTCATGGGAGTCTTCCTTGATTTAGCGAAAGCTTTTGACACTGTCTCTATTTCTGTGCTTCTGAGGAAACTAGAGGCCATAGGAATAAGGGGAACGCCTCTGACATTACTTGCTGACTATTTAAACGATCGATACCAGTGTGTTAGGATCGACAATTTTACGAGCGATGAGCTGAAAAATACTGGATTTGGTGTTCCCCAGGGGAGTATATTGGGCCCTACCCTTTTCCTGGTTTATATTAACGACCTGTGTAACCTAAATATCAATCACGGCAAAATCATATCATATGCTGACGACACGGCGCTAATATTTTCTGCTGAAAACAGTAGCGAACTGTTTGAAAACGCCCAACTTGGCTTTAATACTGTGACTAATTGGCTTCAAAGCAATCTACTAACACTAAATGCTGATAAGACAAAATACATCCACTTCTCCATGCGCAAGTCTCACACACTCACGAACCTCCATGTATATGCCCATCAATGTGATAATCGGTCAGTCAACATTTGCAATTGTCCTTCTATCCTCAAAACCATTAATATTAAATACTTAGGGGTTATAATTGACGACACACTCTCTTTTAAGTATCATATTGAAAGTCTCGTTAAAAGAGTGCGCAAATTAATATATGTATTTAAAAAAATACGAACTTTTGCAGATCCTAAACTAATCACACAAGTTTATTTCGCGCTATGTCAATCTATAATTCACTACTGTATTATTTCATGGGGAGGCGCATCAAAAACTATCCTGCTACCCCTCGAAAGAGCTCAAAGAGCAATTTTAAAGGTGGCGAATTTCCATCCCTTTTACTTTCCCACAGATCAGCTGTATAAATCCTGCAACGTGCTGACTGTGCGCCAGCTATTTATTATGCACCTGGTATTAAAACAGCACACCATGCTCACGTACAATGCTGACAATACTAACAAGAGACGGAATGATATTGTATGCATTTCTAAAGCAACCTCCAAACATGTCTTTGTGGAAAGATTCTTTACATTTTTAGGCCCATTTCTGTACAATAGATTAAATAGAAAACTAAGTATATATAAGTTGAACTATTTTATCTGTAAAAAGGCTATTATTACTTTTTTACAACCCATGACCTATGCACAAACAGAAGATTTACTTGTTGTCTGCAAGTAAACTGCTGACATGTTGTTTGTTTATTTTTTCTATGTAAGTCGTAATTTTAGTCATTTACTTTTACATTTCTCTTAATGTTAATTTATTTATTTTAAGTAGGTATTTATGCACCTTCTAGCCTGAAACACAGGTTCCACCTAGTTCAGGCAATAAGCAACAGTGCTCTATTTTACTTGTTTCTGATACCAAATTGTAAGTGTGCCCCTTTTGATGAATAAACGATTATTATTATTATTATTATATTATTATTATTATTACTCGTTTGTAAAAACCAACTTACCGCACTAGTATCATAAATAACAATTTACTGCCCGTCCACTTACTCCTACCGTACCTGCCCTACCTTGTGTGCCCTTTAAGAAATATCCGCAAAAATAAAGAAAAGTTTCGGCCTACTCCATCGAAAAAATTAAATTAAATGTATTGCTGGATATAATAAAATTTTTAAATGTGAAAGTTACCAATGATCTAAGTAAGTGATATATAATAGGTACTCTGCAATATTAGTTTTAAGTTATCTTGCAGCGGCCTAACAGGGTTATGTACTCACTTGTTTTAAGCTTAGCGTGTAAAGTTAGTTGAGTTCATTATGTACATTAATTAAATAAAAAGCCGTGACATAATAAAATGATGTAAGGTGAAACAACACATTTATTTTGTGTTTCAAACATGTAGGTCGTCGGAATTTAATAGTCACATCACATTTGATCACAATTCGCAAACTTACCACAACGTCAGTGAATGCATCTGGATTCCAACTTTAAACGCTAGTTCATACTTCAGCTCCTTCTCTGTCTGACTCAGCCGTCTGTCACTGAAGATATCCTCAAGGCTGTAGAAATACATCTGCAGGTTCTTGAACTGGTAGCAAATGGCGAGCATCATTGTCACCAGCATGAGGAAGGTGAACATGATCCTGGCTGCGAAGGGGAACCACCAGAGGTAGAGAAACGCTCTCATCGCACCGGCTGCTATGGACGTGTCGTGAACGTCGGGCCAGGCTGAAATGACGGTGATGAAGTTCTCACCTGAAGAAAGTCAGAGGAGCTAACAATTTGAATGAGTACACCTAATAAAAAAGAACACTATTAACTTATCAGGCGGACGCGCGGCGCGGGCGAAGTGAAAGCGTGGCGCTGGCGCGGGCTTGGTGCAGCGCCGCTCGGTGTCGGAAAAGTGAGGCGCGGACGCATTCTAGTCTTAAAAGTCTATATTGTCACGCATTTTCGCCGTCTTGTTCCGTCCCTGTGCATGCCACTGCTAACTGCGGGTAAGAGGTGGCCACCTCGCCGAGGGCGAGGAAGCTGCGCCTGCGCCGCGCCCTCGCCATGGCCGCGCCACACCGTCTCGGTATTTATTTATTTATTTATTTAACACTTCAAGCACAAAGTACAGAGGCGGACTTAATGCCTTTACGCCTTTATTTTTTTATTTTAGACATTTGTTAATGTTGTCATTTTCACGTTAATGTGTTTTTATTTATTTTTACAAGCAATTAGGTCAAATTCTGGTATTCAATTTGAGTCAATTATCTGGTTTCAATTTTATTTTAGCCATTTAATAATGTTGTTATTTTCATAAATAATTTAATTTAATTTATTTTTACAAACGATTTTGTCAAGTTCTGGTTTTCACATCTTTAGTTTAATTTAATTGAATATTGGCGCTTAGTACTTACTAAGTTAGCTTATCTTCCGAATTTATTGTATTGTGCATGTGGTGTTTACCTATAAGTGATTGTTGCGCTGTTATTATATTTACGAATGAATTATGTCCCAGTATCCAGTGTAAACAATTGTTGGTAGACCTTTATTAAATAAATAAATAAATAAATAAATAAATAAATGCCAATGGCATTCTCTACCAGTCAACCTTTAGGTGATGCAGAGACAAGCAGTGGTGGAGCAGTGGTGCTCACGCCACAACGCTTCTATACATTTTTTATGAAATATTAAAGAAGTGGAGCCGTGACCGCGCTACACCACCGCCCGACGCCTCTTGTATTTGTCCCGCACCTTAAAATCATAATTAACATTATCAAGAGGTACCATAAAGCTTTCTAAATTCAAAATAAACGTCTCACCTGCAGTAAACACTCGATACAATGCATGTAATCCAAAAGACACAGCCACTATACAAACAAGACCACTTAAACTCATTGAAAATACTTTAATCTTCTTAATCATCTCGCGTTCCAAGTCAGCATCATTCTGGCGTTCCTTCAAGACTACAACTAGGTAGTACAGGAGGTTTCTGGTCTCATGCTTATAAAACAGTGATAAATAGTACAAGATCAGGTTTCCAGGAAGAATTATACTGAACATTAACCTATCCGTTGATTGTTTCTCTGACAAATTCTTCTGGGTAAAAAAAGATCCTAGAACAGACAACGCGTAGACCACATTAACTATATCTAAAATGTATTCGAACCTCTTAAAGAAGTTGATGAACCTGCTGGAAAGCTTGACATCTGTGAACCAGATATCTTTCAACCCGAATATGAAACCTATCGTGTTTAGTTTATCTAACAGTTTTGTCATTTCGTTTTGTTTGATTTTGCTAATTGGGCGATCCATTCTGAATTGACTTCTTTCTTTTGTTTTGCTTTGCGTGTGCTTTACAGCGTATCAAGTAATATAATACTGTGGTTAACATCACAATGAAGACATTGCATAAATAAATGTACAGACCTACACGTATAGTCATGTACCATTTCCCTTTAATTATAAACTTTGTCTTCAAACAAACGGTATTAATTACGTCCAATTACGTCAAAGAACTTATAGCAAACAAAGCTTTTCAACTTGTTAACATACAAAGTTATCCTAATCGTTATAGCTACAAAGTAACATAATGTACAAAACATTTTTACTGTGTCGTAGCAACAATATCAAAAACAAAAATGTTTGTAGTTTTATATCTACGTGATAATAAATAAAAACGCCAAATATTTGTGCAAGATTTATTAAAAATGGTGAGGGATTTAATTGGGAGCTAAAATTGGTGCGCCAATATTGAAAACATTTTAATATATTTTACTTACTTATACAATGGTGTGGAATGATCCATTTAAATACAATATTAAAATTGAAAAGTACATTTCTACATCGTTTTTTGGATTTATAAATATGTCTAATACAACACAGAAAAGAGGGAATATGACATCTTAACGATCTGAAACAAATGAAATTTGAAATAAATAAACGATAAATAACTACGAGTACTCAGGACGGTCTGAATTTTTAGATAACCATACTAACCGACACGTAGGTTTCGTAAGAGAATGTGAAATGTCCAAATGCCTTCAGTTCGACGGGTCTCTGCAATGAAACATAAGCAGTTAGACAGGTTTTAAATCCTCAAGACACTTTTGGTGCAACTACAGTACTTTCACAGTTTTTATGTCTTGTGACTGGGACTATAGCTAGATTTAATTTTCATCTTTGTTTCGACAATTCAAAAGCGCCTGTAACTGCCTACTTGAAATAAATGCTTTGATTTTGATTTTGTTGCAACTTTTATCAACAGCTTAAATGTGCGCCTCGTTCTAAGTAAGTACCTTAATTTTTGACGTGACAACGTCTCAAATCGATGATCGCCGCCGGCATTCACGCACGAAAAAATGTCCCTCTACGCTTATTGTAACGTTACGATCGGAGCATAGTATGTATGCAATCATTTCATCAATGTTTTATTATGACGTTGTCACCTTAAACTATCGTCCGTAAACTGACTTTACAGACAACCAAATTTTTTCTGTTATTGTATTAGTTTCTTTCTTTATGAGAGCATACCTGTGCTTGCATCATGGCCAAAATGACCAGTTTCTTGACTCGTGAGGATCTGTCGTGGCAACCCTGCCACCCGGAGCCGTACATAGCGCTGGGCAGATAAGAGGCCTAGAGAAATAACCTTCGTTTCAAATAACTTCAAGACTAGCCTAGAATGTTCTCAATGATAGTACATAGTACCCTTGCCTCTACATGGCAATTATTCACCACACGGGCTAGGTGCGCGTTGGCAAATGTCACATGTCTTTGAAGTTTTGGTTCACCCCTTTGCGAACAGTGGTTATGAAAAAAAAACCGGCCAAGTGCGAGTCAGACTCGCGCACCGAGGGTTCCGTACAAACTTTATTAAAAATATTTTTATTATATGATGTAACTAAAAATTTATGCTTTTCGCAATTTTTCCTTTATCTGTGTTATAAGACGTTGCTTCGTACCAAATTTCAAGATTCTGAGTTCACGGGAAGTACCCTGTAGGTTTTGATTCCCTTGCGAGTGTCGAAAATTTGCGGCATAAACGGGAGTATCTTTTGATCGCGTTGACTTAGAAGTTTGATTTTTTCACAGCTCCAAGAGACCATAGACTTGAGTATTTGATATGTCAGTATTTCAGCTTGATACCTCCACGCGTGCCTGAGAAAAAAGGTCTTGACAGACAGACAGACAGACAGACAGACAGACAGACGGACAACAAAGTGATCCTATAAGGGTTCCGTTTTTACCTTTTGAGGTACGGAACCCTAAAAACAGAAAAAATATACACAAAGTAACACGCCTGTCTGGGTTAGACTCTATGACCCTTCCCCCTTCCAATAGAAAACTATTGGAAGTTCTTAACATATGAGTGGCATTAACTATTCCCAAATCTTTGGGATGTGTGATATTATATTCTTTCTTTAGAGAATTACTTCCCAAAGTTACTGTTTGAATTCAGACATCACAATAAATTCACTTAACCCGCGTTCATGGCACTTGCAATAGTGTTGAAATATCTGGAGCTCAAAATAATGAATAATCACGGAAGATATCCAATATCAGTTTAATTTACTTAAGGCGACGACATCAGCTAAATAAGCAAGTCTATTTGTGGTGGTTCAAACTTCGTTTGAAATACTGTAAGAATAAAGTTCTAATTAGCTTGCACTACAAAGTGGTTGTTACTTCAGTCACTGCGGGCCGAATAGTGCGAAATGAGTATTTTCGATCGATTTAAAATGAGAACTTAACTATTTGATAATAAATAATCCATCAGTAGATGTAGTTTAGCATTTGAAATTTTATGTTATATTTTTAATTATAATTATCATTGTCAACAAATGGCTAAACAACTTTGAAAGAAAATTAAGAGGTATGTTTGAAGATTTTTTTGGTGCATTAAAGTTTGTCAAATTGTGTTTTGAGTTCCATCAGTGTATGCAAAGAGGACTTAAAAATATGAAGTTTTTTTATTTGTCGAAATTATTTACAGTTTTAGAGATACACTGCTTTTAAAACCGCATTTTGCACCGTTTTCAAGAAACCTCCGCCTTAAAGCAGCCTTGTCATCCTAAAACTTGGTGTCTTGAGAAATCATAAAGTTATCATTACAAAAGATACAAATGACTAACCTCAAAAGTAATGTCCCCGGCGGGCCACATGAAGTAGCCGAGACCGACGAGCGCGGCAGCCACGCGTGGCGCGTTCGACACCACCATAGTCAGCGAATGAACGTCATTGTTCTGGAGAAAAAAATAACAGAAACAATAAACAGGTGTACAATAAAAAAGGTTAATTATTTAGTTGTTTGGGTAGCTTTTGTTTCAATATACTCATTATGACGTTTTATTTTTGAAAAGTACAATTATTACACTATCCATAGTAAATGCCATTATCACCACTAGACTAAAACCCAGCCGTGGCTGTGAAGCCTTAGATGATGATGATGTGCTTACCAGCACCTCCGGGAGAATAGAAATGAGCAGTCCACACCAGAGCATCGCGTGGGCACTGAACGTTATTTGAAACGTTCGTTGAGTCTCGTCAACGCACCTGCAATGATAACAATGTTCAGCCTATACGTGCCCACTGCTGGGGTAGACGCCTTTTCTCTGTGACAGGGAGAAGACTAATGTCTTCGAATTTTTGGAGTCCCAGCGGGCATCGCAATGTTTTCCTTCACTATTTTGAGCGTGATAATATTTTAGGACACAAAGAAAAGTGGATTATTTCGAACCCGACCCGAAATCCTAACCCGGTCAGGAACATAAAGAAAATTGTTTCATTTTTTTTGTTTTAGGATTCGCCTCGGGCCGCGATAGAAACATCTGAATATCGGAAAGTTTGGAACGCTTAATATTGAAAGCCAGTGAATATTTTAATTAGTATGAATTCTTTTAGTCTAAAATCTCTTAAGTAATGAAAAATAAGTATCTTGGTCAGGTTTTATTGGGAAAGTATCCATATTGGGAGACCTTGGAATGAAGTCATTTGATAAAAACATGAAACATAGCTTTATAAGTTTTATGAAACAAAAACTCACCACAATGTAAGCGTATGCTGTTCAATTCCTTTCTTAAACATCTGTTCAAACTTGATCTCCTTCTCTTCCTGACTTAAATCTCTTTGTTCGAATATTTTGTTTAAGTCTTCGAAATAGCCCTGAAGGTTCTTGTACTGTTGACCCAAACCGAGCAGGACAGTGTGAACGATGAGGAAGACGCCCATGTTGCGGACCACGTGAGCGAACCAGAGGAAGTAGACGACGACCCGCGTGAGCCCCGCCGGCGCCGAGCGGTCCCCGATGTCCGGCCACGCCGATATGCACGTGATGAACGTCTCGTCTGACAACCAGAAAGCCAGTTCTGGTGATTAGAAATATTTTTTAGTTAAATTTTCGTAGCGGCTATGAGATACTATCGTATATAGCTTTGTGATTTGCGGCTACGCGCTACGACGTAGCTATTATCTACAGCTACGAGTTACGGCACCGTAGCTCGTCCTTCGCTGCTACGAGCTACGCCACCGTAGTTCGGCATTCGCTGCTACGAGCTACGCCGCCGTAGGCCGACCTTCGCTGCTACGAGCTACGCCACTCGTAACTCATCCTTTAGAGCTACGAGCTACGCCACCCGTAGCTCATCCTCTGCAGCTACGAGCTACGCCACCCGTAGCTCGTCCTTTGCAACTACGACTGACGTAGAATTTTGTTTTACTGTTACGAGTTTTGATATATTAGCCACGACTAGCATTGTCTTCTGCTACAGTTTAGGTATATACGCCTGACGTAGTATAGCGAAGTGTATGTGACTGTAGCTTCAAGACCGTGTAGCTGTCATACGGAGATAGCTTAACAATATTAATATTTAATGTCTAACAAATAACACATACCCTTAGTAACAGCTTGAAAAAAATTGTATAACCCAACAAACACCATATTGCAGACGCAAGACGAGAAAAATATCCCATTGTGCAGTTTAGACTGCTTTATCATTTCCTCTTCAGCTTTCTTGTCATCGTGTTCAGTCTTCAGGACCACCACCAGTTTATACAGCACCTGTCTAATGTCATCGGTGTAGTACAGGAGAACGAAATGGTAGAACACTGTGATGATAGGAGTGGATGCTGCATACGCCAGTCTGTCAGACTCCTGGCTCTGCGACAGGTCGTGTTGTGTCCAGAGAGACACGAAGCAAGAAGTACAGAACACCACCATGATGAAGTGAATGACGATCATGGCTGTTCGATACAGTTTGATGAAGGTATCGGAGAAGTTGACCTTCACCCAGAAGTCTGGGCAGCAGCAGAGGAACCAGAATTTGTTGTACTTCTCGATCAGATCCGTCGCAGGTGTCTCTGTGTAAGTCAGAGATTCGGGCGGTATTTTGGGTTTATTTCTGAAGATATTCATTGTCAGGAACAATATATTATTTTATTGTCAAACAAAAAGGTTAAAGGCAATAGTTGCACGGTCGCGGCCCAGTAATAAGAAAGCTTGTTTGCACCTCGTTTTTATACGGGCAGTTACGTTGAATAATTAATTTTACTTTAATATGCGTCAATTATGTTATGTATTCTATCGCTAAAGGGTTAGATACTAAGTACTTACTTTTGTATAATTCAGGATAACATTCTCCAACTCAAGACATTCATTCAATTTCAATTCTCATTTTCAGTTTTGACACAATAATGCTAACTGACAAGCGGGCGCATCAAGTATTCGGATTAGGCGCGGGACAAATATAAGCAGCGCATGGCGGTGGCGCGGCGCGGGCGAGTTTATGGCGTGGCGCCGGCGCAGCGACGATCAGGCGTGCTAACGGAGTCGGAAAGGCGAGGCGTGGGCGTATTCTAGTCTTTAAAGTGTAAATTGTCACGCATTTTCATCGTCTTGTTCCCGCCTTGTGCATGCCACTGCTAACTGCGGGTGCGCCGAGGACGCAGAAGCAGCGTGCGCCCGCGCGGTGCCCTCGCCACGCCCGTGCCACACCAGCTCAGTATGACTCGCGCCACACATTTTCTAAAGATTTTGTATGAATTATCAAGGAAATTGCGCCGCGACCGCAATGTGTCCGCGCCAGCGCGCGACGCTTTTTGTATTTGTCCCGCGCGTAAGATTTTCTTCGTTTTATCCTATAGTCATGTCCTGTCTATCGCTTGTAAATATTTGAATATCTTTGATGAAAAACATCTATGCAATGCTGCAGCTTTGGTGATGAATGCCTCATGAATTAGAAGATCTTCTTCATGAGGCATGAATAATTGTATTATTTAAAAATGTACAACAACAAACATTCCTCAAGAAAATAAAATAGAAACATGGTTTATATAAGTCTGATTAAAAAATGATACAACAAGGTCACTTAGTGCTTACAACATTGTTTACTATAATTTCATAACACGTGGGAATAGCCAAGATGCAAGCAATTATATGACGCAGCAAAATAGCAATAAAGCATTGTTTACTGAAGACATAATTGTTTATTCGTTAAGCAAGCCAACAGCAAGATAATTGAATAATTACGCTACAAAATAAAATAAGTCAACGTCGTAAATAGTAAAAGCCTTGTTTTAATAGATAAACACTTTATTCTCTGTAAGAAAATGCATTAGGAAAATGGTATAGGTAACATGTCTAGATACAGTTCATTCATATCGCCAATAATAATCTTGTCGGCTTCCAGACCAACTAGGACGCAGCTAAATACAAATTATTTTCAGTTATAGCTGAATTTACTTTCCACAATTAGAGCAATATATAAGAATCTTCAATAATTTCCAAGCAAATTTACAAATTTCCAGCAAAATCTGATCATCACGTCCATTTCATTACGGGTCATGGTATACTGATGAAATTCTAGAACCTTGACGTAACAATATTGCATTATTATCCCCTTGATCGACTCATCAAATACACAGTAATTACTAGGTAGGTAAGTAAGACATTTTCCTTGAAATAACAGACAATTGCTCTATAACGAAGCTCTTGAATAATTATCAAAATGTATCAATCAAATGATTTAATATTGAGAATATCAAACTATCCACCTAATGTATTGTCTAGGGCTGCTAGCTGCAAATAAATAATATCTGAATGATATTAAGAGTACATTCTCAATTGCATGATGAGTAATACCAGGCACGTTTTTCTGCATCCTACCTATGCCTCGGTTATTCATGATTGACATAGCTCTCTCAGGTCGTGTCCGATTGCAGTCCTATCGGATTTAGAAGGTGAGGAGAGATGTACAACCTACCTGTCCTGTCTTTGCGCACACACTTGTGCATTATAAGTCTCCGCTTATGTACGTCGCCAAGACTGAAAACTCCGGAACACTGCCGGTCGATTCTGTAAAGTTCAAACAACAACTCGCATCACACACAACACAGATCGCTCGCTCGCTCTCGATCTCACATCGCTATGCACTCTCACATAACATAAGGTTCTTTTTATTTGACACTTTGAATCGGGTTTGAGTGCGAAGTGAGCTTCAAAGTGATGAGGGAATTATCATAAAGAATGTCGCTTCTTACGTCATTTCATACTTTATCTGTCAAAATCTCCCTCTCTCCTGTTAATTTATTTCACCAAAAAGATGACGGTCTGAATACCTAAAAACAGCTATTTATAACCCTTTTTTGGTACGGGAACGTGTCACAGTGACAGCTATTTTTAGATAAACAGACCGTTAGTTTTTCGGAACATGGACCTTAGAATGCTAAACAAGAAACACACGGCGGATTTAGATTCGAAGTTTATAATGAGGTCTTACAGAATCACACCCCAGGAAGACTATTATTACTACGTCCCATTTAATGCATTATTTGTAAGTAGGTATTTTAATCGGGATATCGCGTGTTTGAACCGTTATTATGCACACTAACACCGATATTTTTACTGATATTCTATTTTAAATGAAAGTTGAATAAGATTTCGATAATTTTTGGCAACCCTAAACCCTTTGGATTGGAAGTCATTACCTACAAAAATGACGCGAATTAACTCAACTACGAATCTACTAGAACGAAATTTGAATTGTCGTTACCTAGTCATTCGGGAACGAGAGATCAATCATGGAGACCACGACGTACAAACGAAGCAAGACAACAGACTTCTTCTACAAACTCAGCTATGTAGTTTATTTCTTCGGTCTACCAAACTTCTGGTTAGAAGATCTGAAGCTATCCAAAAGATTCGTAAGATTCTATAACAAGTTTACAGACTTCAACAATGCCTTGATATATGCGCTGATACTGTTTGAGCTGGGCTCGTTCTTTACGCAGACTAATTTGACACAGAAGCAGAAATCGAACTTGCTGGTGTATGCTATATCGCACCCGATGCTATGCAGTTTTCGCGTGATGATGGCGAGGCTTCAGGATAAAGTGAAACTGGTAATGTACAACCTGACTGTGGGGCTGAAAAGTGTTTACAACGACCCGGAGGTGGAGAGACAGATGCTTAGGAGCACATACATGTACCTCTTCGCGTTACTGTTAAGCTGTATAATGTCTATGGTCATGTATGCAGCTGAAGCTCTCTGGGAGGTCATACGATACGGTACGTACGCCATTGCTTTCGATGCCAAAACTCTTGGCGGATTTAAAGAGAGAATTTTTCTAGTTTTGTTTTGGAAAATGAACACGTATTTGATTTGTAGTCAGTGACATTTTCCGGTTTACCTTTGTTTGTACTGCCTAATTTTAATTAAAGTCCAAACTTAACTACGTATTAATTAAAACATCATCGAAACTAACCTGATTTAAAACAAAAATAAAACATGAAGGATAGTCTTGGTGACTGCCGATAGAAGTGAAAACTAGTAGAGAATCGGTCGATCCGTAGCAGATCGGCTACCAGTTCGTAGCACTCGTAGCCGTAGCGTACGTGACGGTCACGCGAGTTCCATGATATTTGATCACTCAAAAAGTGCTCAAAGCGCATAAAGAAGTTTTCACCTGCAAAAAACATGCTACAAAAATAATCTCAAAGGTAACGTTTATTTATTGCATTTCCATTTCCAGACGTGACTTTCACGACCCTAGTGACAGCATACCCAGATGTTGAGGACAGGTCTGATCTGGCAAACGTAGTCCGAGCCCTCTGCTTCATTGTGTGGTGGATCTTCCTCACTAGGATCGTCGGAGTATATATGCTGGTCATCCCCCTGACCACCTGCCTCAGCCATCAGTATAAAAACCTGCAGAGCTACTTCTCAACTCTTAACGATATATTTGAGAGAGGAGACTTGAGTCAAGCAGAGAAGGAGGAGAAGTATGAAACTGGGATCAAAGTTGGGATTCAACTACATTCAGACACGTTACAGTAAATATTGCAGGGCTTACTTAAAATCTTTCTTCTACCTATAAACAAAAGAGGGCTGCTAATTGTTGAAATGCATGAACAGCTTCCTCAAAACCGTACTTTCTACGTCTTCATACCAATAGACCATCATCACCAGAAGCCAATATCATCCACAGGGTGTTAATAACCTCATCACGAGCCGTCAACCATACATCAAATTATAAGTAACTTAACGCAACAAATATTGCTGGGAAACGACTTTTATTGGGGTGAAAAATCATGTTTTGTGTTAGAACTCAATGTAACGCACTTAAAACATTGTGTTGATGGATGTATTGATTATTACGAGGATCGTGTAGGTGTTTAAGAGCCCTCTTACAGTCCACTAGCGCCGCCAATCGAAAAAATGTCATAACTCGTAAATAGAATCAAAAATACAAAATGTGGTCTATTATTACTGTAGAAAAGGCAATAACGTAATTTTATAACACCTTATCAACACTTGAAATATAGCTGTTTAGCTAAATCGTGCATTCAAAACATAAACGGCCGTTTTTGTTACAAATGCATGATTTAGCTAAACAGCTATATTTCAAGTGGTGACAATGTGTTATAAAATTACGTTATTGCCTTTTCTACAGTAATAATAGACCACATTTTGTATTTTTGATTTTATTTACGAGTTATGACATTTTTTCGATTGGCGGCGCTAGTGGACTGTAAGAGGGCTCTTAAAGTAAAAAAATACAAAGAAAACTTGTACTTAAAAAAAAAACTTGTCAAAACGTCAGAACCTTGACCTCCTAATATCTCCGTAACTAGAAGGTTCCCAGGTATAATGTAGAACAAAAAAATGATCGCAGTGACGAGGAAAACAAGAGCCTTTGGCGTCTTAAAGAGGTTTTTTACACCATTTATAGTACGTCACGAGCAGCTATATTTTTTGTAAATAAAGAACAACAAATAATCCCAAATTTAATTAAATCAAAGTAAGAAAGCGCTGCGTTGCTGCGTCTAATGTTTTGTGGTACTGGAACGCGTCTGACTTCATGGAACGTTCACATATGGGCCGCTATTTGAAGTAGTTGACGCTGACGCTAACGCCACGAAATGTCAAGCTTCTCGTGACGGGGACTTTAGCTGTAAAATAAATATTAACTGATCTCCATTGTGACCCTTTCTTTTGTTGGTAGGAATTCATCATTCATTCATCACACCCCTTTTACTTACTAAAGGTGAACGCACACTTATCCGCGCCGAAACAAACCGTGTTCTCATGCGTATATCATTATCTATTCCCCCGATTCGATGTGGATAAGTGTGCGAGGTTTTATAGCAAGTACAACTACAGTACTTTCTCAAGTTATTATGCCTTGTTTCTGTGACTGTAGCTTTGATTTTTCTTTCAATTTTTTGACATTCAAAAGTGCCGTGGTCCGGTTGAAATAAATGATTTGAGTTTGAGTTTGATTAATTCTAAAATTATTTTGGTTGGCTCTTTCGCTTCCTTCGGCTCTGATAAGTGTGCGTTCACCTTAAAACCCACCCACGTTCCTTCTTAGCCCTTTGCGTTCCACTCCGGCACTCCATTAAGACTTGTGAAACTTACTTAGTTTTGTTTTTTCAGATGCACCCAGCAAACACAGACGGTGTGTCGCGGTGTGTTCAGTGGACAAATCATCTTCAACATCTGTTTGCTAGTTGTGCTAATGGCCCAGATGGCGGTAGGTGCCCAAAGCTCATAGATTCATCACTCTACTGCGCGTATTCCAATTTATTTGTGCTCGGCACAGTTAGCCTTCTCCTGCCATACTTGTCGCTCCGTCGTCTCCGTTTTCATTATCTTCCACACGATTCATTCATATAAAGGGTGTAAAACATCTCTTCACGAAGACGAAAGGCACTTGTTCTATTGCGATATTTTTTTGTTCTACACCATACCAGCGAATTTTTCTAGTTACGGAGATATTGGGGGTCAAAATTCCAACTTTTTGATAACTATTTTTTTTTAAACAAGGATTTTAATTTGACGTAACACCTCTACGATCCCCGAACTTTTCAATCCATCCATCAGCACAATGTTTTAAGTGCGTTACATTGAGTTCTACCACAAAATATGTTTTTTCACCCCAAAAAAAGTCGTTTCTCAGCAATAATTTTTGCATAAGTAATGTTACTTGGATTGATGTACAGAATACTTGGTTGACGGCTTCGTGATGAGGTTGTTTACACCTCGTATATGGTGGCAACTTCCTTTTTTACCTTCTTCTTATTCTTTACCTACTCTTATAGCCTCATTTATTTTCAAAACTCCATCAAGACATTTTCATCGTTCCATTCTATAAGTTAAATCTATAAGTTCCATTTCATATCATTCCATTCTATAAAAAAAATAAGAGGGAAAACTAATAAAAACTAATAAACAATCTAAATTATCCCCGAGTTAAAACATTCACATGGTATTTCCGACTGTAACTCCAGCAGCGGGCAAAAGCTAGTCCATAACATTTTACGTAGGTATTTAGTTGAAAATGTTGAAATCCTCGGCTCATAAACTTAGCAACGATTGCCATTGCTCCGCATCTGAAGATGAGGGTAGTTCACGTTTAGAAATTAATGCCGTCTGACCTGACTTTTTGTCTATTTTGCTCAGAATTCGGAACGTACGCTTGTGAACTTATGCGCCGCGGTATTCACTGCGTCTGCTGTGCTCATCAGCACTGGATTCTACATGTGGAACGCTGGCGACGTCACCGTGGAGGTGAGCACAAATTGATATTTTATTTGTTAGAAACATGCGTTTACACACAAATTGAGCACGCAAGATCTTAGTGAAATAAACAATGTATTATAACTAAATGTTAAAAGGCCTGGTTATAGCCCAACTTCAACAATAACTTAGAGGCCTGTTTCTTTGTTTAAATCAAAATTGTCTATAAAGACTATTGAGGAAAACTAACTTTGAATTCTTTACACGACCACTCAAGGCCGCATTCACAGACCGCACTTTGGCTGGACTTTGCCAACGTAGGCGTTTCATAATATCAACTGAAATAGGTGCGTGTTAGCTTTGAAACTCGTTTTCGCAGTCGCTGATAAGTTACATGTAAGAATAAGGTTTATATAATTCATTTACAGTACTGTACAAATCGGTCTGAATTTTTGACATCATCACTTTCAGCCACTGCATAATTGACCTTGGCAGCGACAATATCACATCATTCCAATACTTCCTTTTAGTCTTAATCCCCATATCATTCCTGGTAATTATACTTCCTTCCGATTATAAAAAATATTCATCAGGTTTTGGTGTTCCAGGCGTCTCATCTGGGCACCGCGATATATTTCTCTGGATGGCACAACTGCCAGGGGCAGAGTTCGGTGCGCGTTCGGAAGCTCATTGTTATAACGATGTGCCATGCCCAGGTAAATAATTGAACTTTGTAATAATGTTATACCACCCATATTCATAAGCAAGCAATTAGCAAGGATTCTAAAACTATTAGGTTCCTTGCGGAGCAGGTGCAGTGATACACTTAATGATAAATTGAGGAATTAGGTTACATAAGAACGTTGCAGTTTGTAAGATGTGGTGGCATAAATTGAAGAGTGATTCTTAGATGTTCCGGACATGTGGAGAGTGGAAGGCGACTAATAGGGCTGTGAGTGGCAACACCGGCAGGAAACGCCCTAGAAGAACATATAAAGTGCTGCAAAAATACCCTTAACGAAGCTGAAAGGCACTTGTTCTCCCTGTTATTCCAATTATTGTTTTGTTCTAAACCATACCTTTTTTTTCGGATGGGAAATCATCAAATGACTTCTCCCACTCTGGGCGGAGCGGGAGGGAGTGGTGTCGATCTGTTGTGCACAATATAAACTTAATTTAGGCTATTGTTATCTTTTACTAATTGGCAGTGCTAGAAAAGGACGGCTATAGCCACGAACTAAGTTAGAGATGTCAAACTAGTTTATGCCTTGCGCTTCACCGTGTTTTTAGTCGACGTGTTTTTACGTGCACCCTTCATTTGTATGGAAATATTAGTTCCAATTAAATTTGACAGCTCTAAATTACGTCCGTCTCTTTCTCGTTTCATTAGAGAGAAAAAGATAGCAATAGCCTAAATTAAGTTTAGTTTGTGCACAACAGAATCGGCACCACTGTCAGACTTTTACTGACTAAAACCCATCCACGTTCCTTCCTCGCCCTTTATGTTCCGGGGCCGCGGTATCTCTTTCGAACAAGCCCGCAACCCCGGCAGTTCTCAAAGTTCCTTTTTAGGGTTCCGTACCTCAAAAGGTAAAAACGGAACCCTTATAGGATCACTTTGTTGTCCGTCTGTCTGTCTGTCTGTCTGTCTGTCTGTCTGTCTGTCTGTCAAGACCTTTTTTCTCAGGAACGCGTGGAGGTATCAAGCTGAAATTCATATCAAATACTCAAGTCTATGGTCTCTTAGAGCTGTGAAAAAATCAAACTTCTAAGTCAACGCGATCAAAAGATACTCCCGTTTATGCCGCAAATTTTCGACACTCGCAAGGGAATCAAAACCTACAGGGTACTTCCCGTGAACTCAGAATCTTGAAATTTGGTACGAAGCAACGTCTTATAACACAGATAAAGGAAAAATTGCGAAAAGCATAAATTTTTAGTTACATCATATAATAAAAATATTTTTAATAAAGTTTGTACGGAACCCTCGGTGCGCGAGTCTGACTCGCACTTGGCCGGTTTTTTTAATACGTGCATATTTTTAAAGTATGAACTTTATTTTAAACACCTCCAGCTGACCCACACTATTCAAACCATCCATCATTAACACGATGTTGTGAGTGTGTCACATGGAGTCCTACCGCAAAAAGTGATTTTACACCTCAAAAAAATAGTTTCCCAGCAATATTTTTTGCGTAAAGTTACCTTTTACTTAGTTTAATGTACTATTTTGAATTCTATGTATAGGGGAGACCGGGTACAAAAGTAACGGCGGGTCGAAAGTAACAAACGCTCTGTAGGTATATCAAATGGTCGAAACGCTGGTCTGCTACCGTCAGGAGACAGCCAGCGATGCTCCCCTCGCTTATATTGAGTCGCCGCGCTCGCTCCGTGCCGTAAAGTTGTGCTAGAGGACGCCACGTGATTTTAAGAACCAGAAGTAAGTTTTTTGTCATTTACTCATTAGTGTTCACGTAGTGTTCAAATGGTGATATCAATGTGACTATTTGCAGTGTAATTTTTAATTAGATTGTTTACACGGTGTTGTTATTGATTTTGGAATAGCAAGTTCTATTTTTATGCAGGCATTCATGAATTAACAAAATCGTGGTTGGGTACAAAAGTAACACAGCACTACGGGTACAAAAGTAACATGTTACTTTTGTCCCCATAATGCAATAAGTACGTATGATTCCCTTATTATATTAAGTAAATTAATTGTTTTTATTTACGAACAGAATGCCGCGACAACGAGTGAGAAAGATACCAAGAAGGACCACTGACATAATTATGGACGTGTACATAAAAGCGGCTGACGAGCATTTCAAAGAAAATGCCACAATTAGAGCCCTGGCACAAAAGTACAATGTTTGCCATGTGACATTGTATTGATACATAAGAAAACTACCATTCAAAAAATGATAAACACAGCTACAGACAACTGGATGCGCAATAATCCTAGTCAAACGCTGACTACATTACATTCCTGGTATTGTCAAAAAAGCATTTCCTCTAGCTGTTACTGATAAATATGAGTATATTATTGCTGCATTCTTCTTCAATCGCAAAAAATGCGATTGAAAAAGAATACTAAGAAAGAATGAAAGCCAAAAAACTAATTTACAACCTGATACATCTACAAAACGGAAAAGGAAAAAGAACAAAGAAGGCAAGTTAAAAGTAAAAGAAAACATTGATCATAACAATAATTCATGTGACGAAGAAGATTGCTTTTGTTTTTTTATGTGTTTTATAATAAATAAGTTGATTTTATATGGCATTTCAGATTTATTACATGGACCTTAACCATGTTACTTCCGACCCACACCGTGTTACTTTCGTCCTGGCCCCGGGGTCGAAAGTAACAATCGTCGTTTTTTTTTTAAAGCATTGTAATTCCCAATAAACAGCAAATAGTGATGTAAATTTATATACAAATTTGTAGAGCACAAGCGAATTTATTATGTGGCTATATTAATTTCATCATAAATATAATAAATAACGAAAAACCAGTGTCAAAGTACAAAGTGTTACTTTTGTACCCGGTCTCCCCTACCCCAGCTAGGGCTAGGCCTATGTCCAGCATTTGAATCGATGGGCTGAGTTCCTTGATTAGAGTACTAATTTAGATCTCCTTCTTACCACTTTTATATTCCTTAAAGTTTCGCAATAGCAAAGGACTACAAATTTCCTTAACTTTTGGGTTGTAGTAGAAAGTATAGATTGATGCTAATACATCAAATGTCTATTTTTTTTTCTGTTTATACAGAGCGTTTACTCGCATCGTTTTTCCCATTCGTGTTATTCAGATTTACCCATACAAACCCAACATTAATAACAATATTTATTCATAGCGACCTGTGCTCCTCAAAGGCCTTGGATACATAGAACTTTCGTATCAGTCCTACATTAGGGTGAGTATTCCTTTTCTTTTGTTATCATTACACAACGCACTGGTATATTCCCAACTAGTACTCACACCAACATCCTTATTTTGACTTGATAAGCCGACCCCAACATAGTTGGGAAAAGGCTAAGGAAAAGCTGTTGGCCCGAGGCTTTCCAAGAGATGCCGTACCGTATCTACCGGATAGGCGGTCGCTCCACGTAAAATACTGGTATTCAGCTGCATCCGGTTAGATTGGAAGCTGAAACCGACATTATGTAATTGGAAAAATTTAAGGTTACACAGATGATGACTAGCAGCGGGTAGCCTTGGCTTCGTTTGGATACCATCGTGTGGGTACGGGTTCATTAACTTTGAATTCATCATACAAGTATTTTCATCTTAATTTGCATCTAACGTTTAAACACTAAACGTATCTACAACTTTCTATTTTTTTATTTCAGATCGTAAAGTCGTCCTACTCCGTATTTTCAGTGCTATATTAATTTAACAAGAAAGGTCCTTATATAAACTTTGTTTCAATCTATACTAATATGATAAAGCAGAAGAGTTTGTTTGGTCTCAGGAACTACGGCTCGAATTGAAAAAATCTTTTTGTGTTGGATAGTCTATATAACATCACGCTACAATCACTAGGAGCGGAGCAGGAATGCAAAATGTTGCAACAACGGGGACGTTTTTTCCTTTCGTTTTTCTCTCTTATGTGAAGCAGACGAAGTTGCGTGGGTCAGCTAGTACTCAATAATATAATAATCACTATTTTATTAATCTTCTTTAAATTAATGCCGTGTTGCTTACTGGTTAATAGAGTTAAGACGAGATTAAATTTAAAAAAATAGCTCAGAACAAAGAGACACTAATAATAATTATCTACAATAATTATCTGCTATCCTTACATTTAAGATGAATGTTCTACTTGAAACTCAATCGTAATCACATATTGTAAGAATCAATAAAGTGGAATTCAACATGCAAATAAGTCTTTTAATTAACGCCTCATTTATTGTGTATGATGGGGGACTGAGCGAAGAGCGGCAGCGGGTACCAGACAAGCTTCAGGCTAGTAATTCGTTATTAAGTAGTCTCCTTATTAATTCAGAAAAGTAGAAAAAAAATGTTACAAGACTTAATACGAGCATTTGAAAACAAAAGGCTGATGGACACGTTAACCACAGGCATTAGGTGCGCGCAGGAGCTCATTCCACTAATCACATTAGGGTCCACTTTTAGGGTAGGGGGAAAACTGGACCCTAATGTAAGAATAATCCAGAAAGTCCCCTTTTCATTTTGAGTTATTCCACTATTCCCCCTGTGACTGGTCGGTACAATTATTAAGCAAATACTTTCTTAATATTTATTTTAAAATCAACACACGGAGCCAAACACTTACAAAGCTATTAACTTTCTACATTTGGCATTGAAGGACAAAACGTAAAAACTTTCAAGCTCATAAATCCCTTATTTTAATGGGTATGGCTGACAAGCTTCTCAAATGATTCTTTAGAAACTTAAGAGTATCCTATTTCTACGAGCGACTCATAATAGATAAGCACACGTGTTTGTAATAAACTCTGGTTATTGGGTAAAACCCGGACGATCACTTCAAACAATTGAAAGAAACACAAAAAAGGGACGAGCCGTGGGATTTTGCTAAAAAGGCGGGGGACGAGGGCCAGGAGGAGGTAGGCTGAAGACAGTCGGTTTGGGACCGCTAGAGGGTTGAGACGAAAAGCTCTTCGAGCTAAATTAGGACTTGGTTAGTACCAAGAGGCTAGGTCGAGTCGAGTGCCAGTGAGTTGTCGGGTGATTGAATAAGTTAAATACATGCGGGTTGAAAGCCTAGTTAGTTGAGACTAATCTAGTATGTGTGTGTGTGTTTGTTGGTGAGCGACTGGGTGAGTCCTATTACAATAATTACCCTAGGCTGATGGTGTTATTAAAGTTCTTAAAACTAAACAGACAGACATGTGTTGTTGAGGAGTTTGTTCCACCACTTCTTCTCCTCATCTCCAAGGCACTAGGAAGTGGTGAAGGTATGGGCGATTTGGGGGCTGTCTATAGAATTTCAATAGAGTAGATCTCCAGCTCTATTGCAAAAAGGTTCTTGAGTTTTGATTTATCAACTATATCATCTGATAATTCTTGAATTATGTATTCAATAGCTCTAACCATCAATTCAGCCAACTTGCGTTTGAGTTTGATCCTCAATTCTATTATGGACAACCATATAGTGATTCGAGAATAATAGTTCTTATCTCTGATAAATGATTCGGTCAGCCTGACACAAGCACGTGTCTAGCAGATGCACTAGCTGTACAAAACGAGCACATGATCCATGGGGTGGGATTGGAATGGTTTGATACCACATCTATATTATAACCAGTCTTCGGACTGTTAGGGACCATGACTACTGGTTAGCATGATGATTGACGTTCTGCCGCTGAAAAGCCGCCTTGTCACGTTCACCAGTTCGAAAGAACTGCTAGGGACAATGCTCACTAGGAGCATGATGCCGACGATTGCCGCTGAGAAGCCGCCTGCGTCACTTATGGAAGTGTTACTCTGAGTACAATATGTGAAGATGTGAAGTATCGTGTGAGTCACGACTGACCAATTACCTATTACGCTAGCGTAAGGGTTACTAACAAAACTATTGGTTGCCATATGAATATACTTAGCATCTCTTAGTTATGTTTTACACTTTTGAAACCACATTCAATACACTTCAATAACTATGAATTCCATAGTCTGATTTACTATATCTTTCAATCCTGTCCTTGATCTAATATTGATCCGAGGCATTGGACTGCTATATGTTGAGGAATTCATTTATCATAGTCAGGGGAAGGTGACCAGCCTGGAGACGAGTCCTACCGGATCGCGCGGGGCGGGGCGCGATCCCTTCTCCTTAGGGAGAAGCTGACTATAAATACTAATAAATAGCATGATTTAGGAAAAACGAAAATTTTATCAGCCTAGGGTAATTTAGGAACAGTCACACCCCCCCCCTGAGAGAATCTTCCTCAAAAACTTAACCATAATGTAAAAAAAAAATTAATATCGTACACTGTTTGCAAGACCTTCCTGCCGAATCAACTCCAGCCTGCGCTCACTCATCCGCCGCATGGTTGACTTGTACAATAACACTTTTGTAAATATCAACATTCACTTAAATATTTACTTTATTCAAGGGTCTTGTCTTCAGAAATCTTAAAAGTTCATCATTTAATCTTCAAATTATTGTTTTAAATTTAATCTGTCTTGGTTGTATACTTATCATTTGTAATATTTCGTTTATTTTATAAATTTTTACTCTGTTTTGTTTTTTCACCCCTGGCGATTATTGTTTTTTCTATATAATTTAGATAACCCGTGGACAGTGTTGTGGGTTACATAACTTACAAATTGAAAATATTGTAAATACTAGTTTTAAGTTTTCATAATGTAACTGTTTGCTGTTCATTTTAATAAAAAAAAGAAAAACCTATCTTAGATTATTAAATAGTTTTTCAATCTCCCATACTGTCAAAAACATTTACGCTGCAAACACCGCTTTGCGCTATCATGTGGACTCATCCTTATAAGTATAGGTAACGAAGGAAGGAATTAGATTAGAGGCAATCATATAGTTAAACATAATTGATCGCAATTGGTGCAGCTTTTCAAATTATGAAACCCTTTCCATACGTAGAATGTATGATTAAATAACACGAGTAATTATTAACCGTTTTTACTGTACACTCAACCGCACATCCATGTTAACATGTTATTGAAAGTGACAGTGCTTTTTGTCATATACGGTAGGGCGATTTTTGTGGTTACTTGTACTGGTTGGTATCGATAATGTACGTGTATTGCTTTAGACGAATTAGCGCCTGCAATTATGACTACGATCTAACCAATTACGTTATTCCTAGTTATATGAACATCGCTCGGTTCGTAGGAATATTAATTAATTACAGGGATGTATTCAACCTGGCACTCGTACCTAGTTGTTATATTCCTTTTTTTTACTTTTTAAATCAAATGGGTTTTCGGTTTTAAGCCGTGCTTGGCTAGCTGTTGGTCTGTGGGTGACGACCCATTACATACCGAGTTTCTTCTGTTGGTCCCGGCTTTCATTTGTAGATCTTTGGCAGTCGTTAGGCCGTCAGTGGCCTAAAAAGTCTGACAACCAGTCTTATCAAAAGGTATAGAATTACCCGGTACTGACTGGGTTCTGGAGGTCAGATAGGCAGTCGCTCCGTGTAAAATACAAGTATTCAGTTGTATTCAGTAAGACTGGAAGTCGACCCCAACATTGTTGGGAAAAGGCTAGGCAGATGATGATATAGGCCCTATAGTTTATCGAATTCTCATGGTGTTTCGATATCCGTATGGACAAAAACCCCCATTTAATTACAAATAATAAAAGTGAGAAAACAAACTGTCAACTGTTCTGTAAAATAATTTATAGGTACCTCATTATTTCGTTTAGGGGAAATTTAAGTTTTAGTAATGTTTGAACTTTTTAGTGAAAAAGCTTCCCTCGAT
This sequence comes from Xestia c-nigrum, assembly GCA_916618015.1. NCBI lineage: Eukaryota > Metazoa > Arthropoda > Insecta > Lepidoptera > Noctuidae > Xestia > Xestia c-nigrum. Next base: position 25,468,414 of record OU745250.1, read on the forward strand.
GTTACGGAATACGTCTCTGCATTAGAAATGACGCTGCAGTAATTAGGAATACCTATAGTTCGGCACCTACATTCCTTCAAGAATTTTCAGACACGAATTCACACGTAGTCTATTTTAGAAAACCAAAATGGATAACTATACTGGCAGCTACAAGCCTACAAAAACCACAGAATTTCTGATCAATTTGAACAAGTTCGTTTTCATTTTCGGTTTACCGAACTTCTGGGTGGAAGACTTGGATTTTCCAAAGGCGTTCAAGAAAATTATTCGTCAGTTAAATACATTTGGAAACTTGTCAATTTTCGCAATGATCATTTTGGAATATGTTGCGTATGTTACGCAGAAGAACTTGACGGAGCGACAGAGTTCTGATCTGATTATATTCATCATCGCTCATTCTGTCAGCACTGGCTTTCAGGTTCGTATAACATATCAACAGGGCGAAATAAGAGATGTCATGTACAAGCTGGGGATAGGACTGAAGGAGATCTACAATGATGGGGAGGCTGAGCAGCAGATGATCAATCGGTCAAAGTTCTTCTCTTCGGCTTTCATCTTCAATTGTTCTATGACTCTTGTTTTGTACACTATTGAGGCTGTGCTAAGGCTCCTACGGACGGGTAAGTGTGCAATTTAAATATTTTGATGAAAGCTAGGGGGCACTGGAACCAGATTAATGTGTTAAACGAAAACTTACATGGTTTCTTATAATAATATTAATTTCAGGAGAAACATTGAACATAATAATCACTGCCTGGCCTGACGTCGAGGATAGATCTACAATCAGTAACATAGGCAGAATAATATTCTACACGATCTGGTGGATCTATGTGACGCGGGTCTACGTGGTTTACTCCCTGGTGATTTGCCTGACCATTGGTGTCACCCACCAGTTCAAGAACTTGAACAGCTACTTCCAGAGCCTGACGGTTATCTTTAAAGATGATACCTTGAATCAAAAAGAGAAAGAATGGGAATATGAGAAGGCTCTCAAAGTTGGCATCAAAATGCATTCGGAGACATTGAAGTAAAACATAACGTTTTTGTTTTGTATAACAATTTTCTTCTAGATAAAAGTGTTCATAGAATGAATTCGGCATGGCCATTGTCCAGTGGGACTGAAGAGGGTAAATAAAAGTTTCCTCTGAAGCCGCAGTAGTCCAATGGATGTGAGGAACTTAGGACCAGTTGATGTGACGGTTTCTATTTCCAGCCGTGATAGACATTATTTCTCTTACCATACGCAAAACACGCGCATTGACGTAGAGTAATAGAAGCTCGAACTGCGGTATATAATAGTAATAGAAGCTCGAACTGCGGTATATAATTGGCTATTAGTAAATAACGGACGAAAAAATTCGGACGTTTACCGTTAAGGGTTGGTAGATAGGTCTTATTCTTAAATCTTATTTACCGTAGTTCGGACTGTTACCAGTATCACATCGACTATTATAATGATGGTGTTTCCTCTTTTTACTTTGGTAGTTGCTTTGGAAAACTTGCTTCAAATTCTTTATCTTCATCTAATATAACTTTACGGTTTGTGAGCATTCCTGCATTTTATAGGGGGGCGCTGCAGCCCCCCTTCCTATAAGATGCAGAAATGCTCACAAAGCCTACCTCGCTACGCCCTTGACCAGAGGCCCTACTCCCTAACGTTTCGTCCGCATATTCGGATCTATCCGCGTCTCTCACTCGCACTCATCTGCAGACGTGCGCGAGAGAGACGGATAGACGGGCCTCAGCGCCGTAGTTTGAACGAATCATTACACTGACAAGTTTTATGAAGGCAAATGCTCTGTTTTACCGCAGGTGTACAGGCGAGATACAAGCGATATGCAGAGACGTGTTCAGTGGTCAGATCATATTTAATCTGACCCTACTGATAATGTTGATGTATCAGATGGTGGTGAGTATTAAACACTACACCACCACTCAACTTTAACTTTTCCAAGGCGAGATTGTACTTATCATAATAAGGGTCCCACATCTTACAGGCATACTCAATTTGTGGACGGATTAAAAAAAATAACAAATACAGGAAAGTGGCCGGTCGCTTTTGTTAACAGTCCAATAAGATACCCCTGGTCTCTTTAAGCAGTGGCACGGCGGGTTTGCGCACGTGGTGGCTTGACCTATTAATAAATAGACAGGGCAACATTTATTTTATAATGAACGATTTTTGAAAAAAGGTGACCTATATAAAAGTGGTTCAGTTGATTCCGCTCGTGATGCTGATGAAACTGTTTTCAGATTTTGCGCATTTCAAATAGCACGTTGTACTACAAAATCAACACTACACTTACTATTTACCCTACGTCGAGACCAGTCTGTAAATGGTTAAAAATTTAAACTATCAGACGACTGAAAGTCTATTGATTCCCATCTTAAAAACCTCAGTTACTATTCGGTTTTGTATCTTTTTTTCGTTAGACCGTAACAAAGTTCACAAAATGAACCTTCCTGCTATGAGTAGAAAAAGTATTTATTTATTTATTTAAGGTTCACCTACAGCACATATATGCACATATATATAATAACACTACACACACACACACACTACTACTATTTAGACTTATAACTGAGAAAATAAATACATAGTTTCAATAATAGGTACATAAACAAACTATATTAACATACACAACATTTAGTTAAAATTTTTGAATTTAATTTGTGGGTCAAACTGTAAAGCTATTTGCTTTACAGCTTGTAGCTTGTTCGACCGTACTTAGGTAGGCCCAAAAATACGCTTACACCAAAATTTGAACTAGTTGGACACTACAATTTCAACGTTTTAGAATTTGCCTCGTACCTTGACGAATATATTGAGACTGGTGATGACGGCGCTCACGATACTGTGCAGCACCGGCTTCTTCATGTGGAACGCTGGTGACATCACCGTAGAGGTAAGTGCTTACTCTGAAGGAAAGATTAAATGGATACTTACGAGTACATCATGCTAGGAGAACCCAATGATGGCACATTGGCGAAAACGTATTTAATTAAGATAAGTTGAAAAAGGAGGAGCTCGTGGCCAAATAATATCAGCCACTCGGGCCGATCTTTAGGTTAAGCCGTGCTTGCCTAGGTTCGTCTGTGGATGGGTGACCACCTTTACATACCGAGTTTCCTCCGTGCCTCGGAGAGCACGTTGAGCTGTTGATCCCGGCTGTTATTTGTCTCTTTGGCAGTCGTAATAGGTAGTCAGTGGCCCAAAAGGTCTGAGAACCAGCCTTACTAAGCGGTATCGTGTTACCCAGTATTACCTGAGTTGTGGAGGTCAGATAGTCAGTCGCTCCATGTAAAATACTGGTATTCAACTGCATCCGGTTGGACTGGAAGCCGGCCCCAACATAGTTGGTAAAACGCTAGACAGATGATGATGATTAAGTTTGAATAAAAAAGCAAGAAACATTAAAATAATAAAGAAAGAAAGAAAGAAAGAAAAAACATTTATTTGGCACACGCCACAAGTGCACACGCTATAAAAATAATAATAATAAGAAAAAAAAAAGCTTAAGTGTTATAAAACAAAAACAAAAGCTTGTAACAAAAACTGAGATCTTACCTTGTTTTCCTGAACCAGGCAGCAGACCTCCCGACGGCCATGTACAGCTCGGGCTGGGAGAACTGCACACTCGAGTCGTCGGTGCGCGTGCGCAAGTTACTCGTCATCGCTATGCTGCAGGCACAGGTATTCACGTCACGTACAGTTTTTTTGGCCCAAGTAAGCTCCACGCAGAACCCTGCCACCTTGATGGTGCTGGGAGTCAAAATCAAAATCAAAATTTCAAAAGCATTTATTTCAAGTAGGCCAATTACAGGCACTTTTGAATTGTCGAAACCAAGATGAAAATTAAATGTAGCTACAGTCCCAGTCACAAGACATAAAAACTGTGAAAGTATTGTAGTTGCCCACTAACGTAGATCTCTATGGAGAAGAACAGGCAAGAAACTCCATGGACACTCATTTAAATCAATTTATTGTTACAAAGTCTTGGTTACATCATTCATGTTGAGATGGTAAATTATGTGAGAACAATGTAGCAAGATGTGCACGTTAAAAGTGTCCATAGTAAAAACAAAATAATTCATTCAGCCGTGGCAACTAAGAGATGAGAGAAGAGATGACGTGAACTGACAGCGCCCGTTCACGTACATGACGCATGGATCAACACCATTCAGCTCAACCATTTAGAGGGGAACTATATGGTGCGACACACGCGCCACCTTCAGCGAGACATTTCAGTGAGCATGACATACTCTCAACCACCAGGGCACATTCAAGTCAAAAACTAAAGTAGGTTTCCAGTGAATGATAGCTTTTTAGTACATAGTACTCACACAATATGGGCTATGCGGTTATATAATACTAAAGAGATTGAATCTATACAATGCAAAGATAAAGTTAAAAGATAAGAGATAAGATAAGATAAGATATTTTGTGATAAGTTTTGCGCCCCTGTCCTTGTGGAGCAGGACCAGCATTGAGCCAAGCATTTTTATCAGCGATATAATCGCTCAACTTGTAATATGCTTGCTTACATAGTGTGCGTTTAATACATGTTTTAAATTTCGTCTCATTCAGTTCAAGAATACTTTGTGGAATTTTATTATAGCATCTCAAACAGTACCCCATGAAAGATGAGTCTACTTTAGCGAGTCTAAAGCCTGGCTGAACTAGTTGGTCCCTATTTCTAGTACTGTAATTGTGTCTGTCGCCTCTTTTACCGAAAAGATGCAGATTTTTTCTGACGTACATTATGTTTTCGTAGATGTATTGGCAATGAACCGTCATGATGCCAATATCCTTAAATAGTTCCCTTAGAGAATCGCGCCTACGAAGATTGTATATGGCTCTGATGGCTCTTTTCTGCAGAATAAATATAGACTCAATATCAGCAGCCCGTCCCCATAGCAAAATACCGTAAGACATTATACTATGGAAGTAACTAAAATAGACCAGTCTAGCGGTATCCACATCAGTGAATTGACGGATTTTTCTAATGGCATATGCTGCTGAACTTAAGCGCCCCGCAAGAGATGTTAAATGAGAACCCCATTGTAGCCTTGAATCAAGCGTAAGCCCCAGGAAAACCGTTTTATCTACGAATTCGAGTTTCTCTTTATTCAATATTATCTCACAATCACTACTTTTAACATTCGGTAATGAAAATCTTATGCATTTAGTTTTTTTTTCATTTAATACCAAATTGTTTGCTGTGAACCAATTTTGGACCTGAAGTAGGGCATCATTCACGTCATCTAGATTGTTGGCCCGTCTATTTATCTTAAAAATTAGAGAAGTGTCATCAGCAAACAACACCATATTTTGAGATTGGTGTTTCAACAAATAGGGTAGATCATTTATATAGACTAGAAAAAGGAAAGGACCCAATATTGAGCCTTGCGGAACCCCCATTTTTACATTCAAACCCTTTGAATTAACACCGTTTATTTGAACATGTTGTTTTCTATCGCTCAAATAAGATTTTAGCAGGCTAAGTGCAAGTTTACCCAGTCCGTAATGCTCCAGTTTCAAAAGCAATGTGTCGTGATTTACGCAATCGAAAGCTTTGGAGAGGTCACAGAAAATTCCTAATGCGTCTTGGGACTCTTCCCACGCAGCAAATATGTGCTTTAATAGGGTTACACCGGCGTCAGTTGTACATCGTCCCTTGGTGAAACCATACTGTTGATCATGGAAGATTCTGTTGGTGTTAAAATGATAGAGCATTTGATTAAGCATTACTTTTTCAAAAACCTTGCTAAAAACTGGTAACACAGATACAGGTCTATAATTATTGGCATCTTTACTGTCCCCGGATTTGAAAAGAGGTATGACTTTACTGTATTTCATTAAATCAGGGAAAACTCCTTGGTCTACACATAAATTAAAAATTAAAGCTAAGTACGGGGCTATGGTCTCAAGTATAGATGTGCAAACTTTGATAGACATTCCCCATAAATCTTCAGTCAGTTTGATTTTAATTTGCCGGAAAGCTTTAATAACTGTCATGGGGTTTATTGGAGTTTCGGCAGTATTTCAATAAAACTCGCGTTAGATTTCTATAAACACGATATATTTTAAATACGTACAAATCACATGACGTTTTGTAAAACCAAAAGCGAAGACAAGACAGCCAGCAGTGTCAGATTATGAAACCACCAGTCTCTATGATCTATTTTATAAGTTTACATATCCAACACTCCCACTTAAATTTATAAGATAGACATAACAATTCACTACATAATACTTTCTTTTACCTTTAACTAAAACAGAAAACCAACATTCTTATATTTAAACATAAAGGTACATATAATCTCATAACTATAAATTGATGCATTAAACATTTCTCATCATCTTATCCCTAATTGAATTAAATTTCATTCCAGGCAAAGCTTTAGTCAGGAAATCAGCCAACTGATTTGAGCTCTCAACATATTTTATATCAACAATTTTCTTTGCAACATTCTCTCTGATAAAATTATATTTTATGTCTATGTGCTTACTTCTTCTATGAAACACAGGGTTGTTAATCAATTTTATAGCACTCTGATTATCAACATTTAAAGTAATTGAGCCTTGTGGCTCCCCAATGTCACATAGAAATTGCCTAAGCCATAAAATTTCTTTAGTGGCTTCACTAGCAGCCATGTACTCCGACTCAGTTGTGGACAACGCCACAGTATTTTGCTTACGGCTAGACCAAGTGACAGGACCTCCATTCATTAAAAATATATAACCTGTATTAGATTTCCTAGTGTCCAAATCACCTGCAAAGTCAGAATCTGAGTAGCCAACTAATTCAACATTACCTTTGTAAACAATAGACATATCTTTAGAATTAATTAAATAACGTAAGATTCTTTTCACAGCTGTAACATGTGAAGGACAAGGGTCATTGACATACCTGCTAACAACATTCACAGCATATGCTATGTCAGGTCTAGATACAGATGATAAGAATAACAATGCTCCCACTGCTTGTCTATATGGGAAATTAACTGGTACTTTACTTGTGTTCTTAGACAAATGTACATTTACATCAGCAGGGGTACTACTACTTTTAGCATCTGACAAATTAAATTTATTTATTATTGTCTTAATATACTGCTTTTGACTTATCCTTATGCAATCTTTTTCTCTATCTATTTCCATACCAATAAATGAATTACGGTTTAAAATCTTAATTTCAAACTTTTGTTTAAGATCATTCAGTATATCAGACAAAACAACTTTACTTTTGGCCAATAGTAATCCATCATCAACATAGAGAATTAATATTACTTTGACACCTTTAAAATATCCTACGAATACACAATTATCAGATGGACACGATTTAAAACCATATGTAGTTAGAAAAGAACAAAACTTCTCATTCCAGCATCTCGAAGATTGTTTAAGACCGTATATAGATTTAATTAACTTACATACTTTTGAAGACCGAGTTTCCGATCCTTCTGGCACCTCCATATATATTTCTTCGGAGAGCTCACCATACAAGAAGGCCGTCTTCACATCAAATTGCTCGATCAGCAGTTCGTCTCTCGCAGCAATACTAAGCAGCACTCTGATGGAATCGTACCTGCTAGTGGGGGAAAACGTCTCATTATAGTCCAAGCCCTTGATTTGTGTGAATCCTCGTGCACACAGTCGTGCTTTGTATCGTACTATTTCTCCATCTTTATTCTTCTTTAAGGTGAACACCCATTTACAAGTAACAGGCTTCTTCTCAGTTCGATCAGTCAGTACCCAAGTTTGATTTTCTTCATGAGACTGAAGCTCTTCAGCCACAGCTTTCTTCCATAGATGAGAATTTGGACTATTCATTGCTTCTTCATAAGTATTGGGTATTTCAAATTCAATAAAATTTGCTTCTTCATTCCTGTTCCTTCTAGGTCTCAATGTAATATGTCTATCATAATCTTCAGAAATTCTTTGTGACGGCTGGTACGTCACATCATTGGGATCCTCTTGTGTTTCTACACTTTCAAAACTAGAATCGGAAACATTTTGGTCGTCTCCTGATGAAACTGGTATATCTTGTATTCCTTCACTTCGTTCTTCTTCTTCGGTGACAGAAATTGAAGTGGTGTTTTTCCTTAGTACGGGTATGTTGTTCTCATTAAAGTGTACATTTCTACTTACAGTTATCTTCCCACTTTCAACATCAAACATTCTGTAATTTTCATTTTCATACCCTACTAATATTAGTTTTACACTCTTCTTATCTAGTTTCTTTCTTCTTTCATCAGGTATATGAACATACCCTTCTGAACCAAATACTCTTATGTGTTGAAGGGCCGGCTTTTCTCCATTCCACAACTCATATGGGGATACATCCTTTGTCTGTGTAGAAAAACTTCGATTTAATAAATAAACAGCACAGTTTACTGCTTCAGCCCAGAGATTCAATGAAATATCACGAGAGTACAACATAGATCTTGCGCTCTCCATAATCGTGCGCATTTCTCTTTCCACTCGTCCGTTTTGTTCCGGCGTGTATGGTGCTGTGCGTTCATGAACTATTCCTTCACTATCCAAATAAGATTTAAATTCATTGTTCACATACTCACGTCCGTTGTCTGTATGCAAAATACGAGTGCCATGACTAAACTTATTTTTCACGATTGCATTATATTTCTTAAAGCAATCCAGGACATCACTTTTGTGTTTGATTATAAACACATGTCTATAGCTGGTGGCACCATCTTTAAATAAGACAAAATATCTTGCTCCCGATACAGATGTATGTTCTACAGGGCCACACACATCACTGTAGGTTAAATCACCAGGTTCACTTCTTCCTCTACAAGATTTATGAAATGGCAAGCGGCTCCGTTTGCCATATTGACAAGCCTCACACACAAAGTTGATGTCATCTGTCAACTTTACTGGAATTGCACCATTCTTGCTCATATTTTGCACTTCCTTCAAGTTTAAATGCCCCAAACGTTCATGCCAGGTTTTCAAACTTGACTGTGCTAAATTACAAACTATTTGCACTGTTGTTTTAATATTTACCTCATATAGATTATTCTGCTTCAATGTCGCAGTCATAACAACTCTATCATCTTTCAATATTAAAGCCTCATTGTACTTCTTAATTATAACATAGCCTTTTCTTGTTACCATACCTTCTGAGAACAAGTTTCTGCGTAGATCTGGTACATAAAGTACATCTTCAAGAATACTTTGCTCCCACTTGCCATTCACACATCTATTAAATAATATATTTCCGTGACCTTGTACCACTAGTTCTTTCTTATTTCCCAATTTCACAGTTACATCACCGCTATTCTGACCATAATCTATTAACTCACAGAAATAATAGCGCCTGTGTGACATGTGTGCAGATGCACCACTGTCAAGAATCCATGCATCTATATCAGCTTCAGACTGTAAACATTGCTCGGCACTGAATGCAAGCATCTTTTGGTCTTGAGGTTTCCTCTCAGACTTCTTTGGGGCTCGACAATCTCTTGCAAAATGCCCTCTCTTGTTACAGTTATAACATAAAAATCGATGCATATTATATTGGTCAGATGTTGAACTTTGGTGCATGCTATATTTCTCTAATTTTCTTTGTGGTTTAGAATGTTTCATGACTACTAAAGCACTTTCAGATTCCTCTTCATTTGCCAAGCTTGATCATCATCTAATAATCTTGCTGTTAAGTTCTGAATTGTTTGAGAACGTGGATCTAATGACAAACATGCTTGACGCAGAGAGCGATACTTTGAAGGTAGTGTACTTAATATTTTTGTCATAATTGCAGTATTACTTACTTCCTCGCCAGTTTCTTTTAATTGTTTGGCTAAGTTCTCAACTTTCGAAATATGCTGTGCAATACTATCGGTTGATGACATTTTATATTGATAGAATTTTTCGTGCACCATCATTTTGTTTAGCTCCGATTTTTGTTCATAAATTGATTCTAATTTGGTCATGACTTCTTTAGCAGTCTCGCAGTTTTCTATTAGAGATATTTGGTTCAAATCCATAGATGAAGTTAAAATGAACATGGCCATACCATCATCTTTATCCCACTGCACTTGCGAACTGGTTTCCAAGGGTCTTGCTTTTTCTATATTCAATCCCTTTGCTCTTAACGCGCATTTGACTTGGAATTTCCATTGTCGAAAATCCTTGCCGTTAAATTTCTCAAGTTTTATTGCGTTCGTGACCTCCATTACTACGTTACTTTTACACCGGTAGTAATCTTGCTCTTAACTCGACTTTTTATTGAAATATTTACTAATCAAGTGCCTGGGCCCATAACCTATTGGAGTTTCGGCAGTATTTCAATAAAACTCGCGTTAGATTTCTATAAACACGATATATTTTAAATACGTACAAATCACATGACGTTTTGTAAAACCAAAAGCGAAGACAAGACAGCCAGCAGTGTCAGATTATGAAACCACCAGTCTCTATGATCTATCTTATAAGTTTACATATCCAACAGGGTTAATGTGTTTAAATTTAAATTCAGCCAGGCAGCCAGACACATTCGCCTTTAATAAGCCAATTGAGGCTTCAGGTAAGGAATTAAGAGCCTCCGTAGTTTTTATTGGTATTTCGGTAAAAAAATTAACAAATTCTTGAGCTACTTCCTGATTAGAGCTTTTAAGACCACATGCTGTATCTAATGTAAAAGTATTATTACGTATTTTCTTTCTGTTGGTCTCGTTATTTATAACTTTCCAAACGGTCTTTATTTTATTTTCCGCTGTTTTGATCTTGTTGCTAATGTGCAGGGCTTTAGCAACCTTGCAAGTATTTCTAAAAATCTTTGAATACGTAGCAACATACTTGCTAAAAGTTTCAGTGTTTATAAAAGGCTTAAGGCTGTAAAGCTCAAATAGCCTTTCCCTACTTTTTCTGATACCTCTAGTTGCCCAATCACTAAATATAAACTTAGGGCAAATACTCTTTGTCTTCTTTTCAAAAGTTTTGTTGAATTCCGTGTGAACTAATGAAAAGAAACGATCATACAATTGATTTATATTAATATCCTCTTGGCTCATTACACTTAACTTGTTCTGTAGGGAAGTATTATACCTCTTTAATTTGCAAGAAGTTATAGGCTGGTCTAAATTTAATCTGAACTTTTTGCATTGGAGTTTTACACCTAAAAGTTACAGTTTGTCCGCTATGGTCAGACGGCAAACAATTTATTATGGCTTTATCTAAGTAATCACAATCGCAGAAAACATTATCTATACAAGTAGCAGAAGAAGTTGTGATTCTAGTGGGTTCAATAAACACGTTAGTCAAGTCAAATGACTTAAAAAGATTTAATAACCGACTGCTATTTGAATTTTCTTCTAAAATATTGATATTGAAATCACCACAAATTAATTTATATTTATTACTGGCTGCAAGTTTTGCCAGGACATCTTCCATTATAGATTCAAATATGGAAAAGTTTTGATAGTTTGGGGGTCTGTACACACACACAATTATATGCTTATCTAGCTCAACACAGGACAGTTCGACACAATGTTCAACCGAGAGACCTACTATGTCATTACGTTGCTTATATTTAAAACTAGTTTTTATTAATATTAGGGAACCTCCACGAAGCATAGTTTTACGGTTAAAGCAGCTACCCACCATATAGTTTTCATAATTAATAAGCATTTGGTAATCCTTTAGCCAATGTTCAGTAAAACAAATAATGTCAAACTTACTATTTTCTAAAAACAATTCAATTTCTAATAATTTGGAAGAAATGCCTTGGATATTTTGGTGGAATAATTTTAAGGTGTTCTGCTGAGGCCCTTTTTTACTAAATAATCAGTCTCTAGAATCAAGCGTAAGCCCGGGAAAACTGTTTTATCCACGAATTCGAGTTTCTCTTTATTCAATATTATCTCACAATGACTACTTTTAACATTCGGTAATGAAAATCTTATGCATTTAGTTTTTTTTTTCATTTAATACCAAATTGTTTGCAGTGAAGCAATTTTGGACCTGAAGTAGGGCATCATTCACGTCATCTAGATTTTGGGCCCGTCGAGTGGCCTCGGACAGGTCACAAACCTCAATTTCAATAGTTAAGCTAAATGTAACTAATCTTACAATCATCGCATGTACTGTACCTACTGATTTCGAAAATGAGGATTACAGAACCACCTTAACCGTCATTTCACAGGAGACCTGTCAAAACTCAGCCAAGATGATATTGAGGCGGCTCTTAGACAGCTTTGTAAATGAAAAAGCCCCTGATGTGGATGGGATAACGTCCGAGCTCCTGAAAGCGGCCTGCAAGGCCTGCAAGAGAGCTTCAGGAGCTTTTCAACTCGGTCCTGTTATCTGGGAGAACCGTAGAAGCGTTAAGAAGGGTGTTGTGACGTGAACGTGGTCGTTGTTTTCTTTAAGAAGGGGAACAAGCCTCTATTAAAGAATTACAGACCCATTTCGCTCCTTTAGCCACGTATACACCGTGACTTTTTAGTCGTCTTACAAAGGCACTCCAGTTCATGTATCCAATGACTAGTAAACGTTCATAATAAAAAATAGGTATTTATGAGATTTTAATAATTTAAAAATAAAAAAATTATTCATCAGATTATGATGCAAGGTGTAGTTTTGTCTCGTTGAAAATGGTGATGAAATGATCTGCTCGACTCGTGCGCTAGGTAGGTATACTCTAGGTCTAGACTTCTAGAGTTTGATATGTAAACATTTTTAACAGGGTGTTTTATATTTCTAATGTATTATTTATTTTTCTTTGTACCTATTATTTTAATTACTTAATGGTAAAAAAAATATAATCTCGCCTAGAGGTATTTTATGTCGGATACATTGAGTGGACCGCTTTTGTAAGACGACTAAAAAGTCACGGTGTATTATGTGTATTCAAGAGTCGTCACGGGTCGTCTAGCGCATAGACTTGACGACTTCCAGCCACCGGAGCAGACCAGGTTACGAGGAGGATGCAGCACCATAGACCACATCCACACTCTGATGCAGATCATACAGAAGATCATCCAAAGAGTATACCTAATCAGCCGCTCCGTCTTGCGTTTGTGGACTATGAGCAGGTTTTTGACTCAGAGTGGCAGAAGAATTCAGCTGGGCTGGGCAGCATTTGGGAAACATAGTCCGGTCTTCGAGTCACGTTTCCACCGTGCCTAAAGACGTAAGATCTTCAACCAGCCCGTCCTGCCTGTTATGACTTACGGGACCGAAACATCACTGCTCACGGTACGGCTGGTTCATAAATTCAAGGTCGCTCAGCGAGCTATGGAACGGGCTGTGCTTGGAGTCTCTGAGGTGGGGTTGAACTCCGGAGAGAGGTGATCCGACTCAGAACCAGGTTTATCGACATTGCTCACAGAATTATTAAGCTGAAGTAGCAATGGAGCAGCCATATTAGCCGCAGAACCGATGACCTTTAGGGTAGACGCGTTCTTGAGTCGGGACAGCGAATCGGCAAACGTAAGATGGGAGCATCCCATCTTACGTCAGACCCGATGTGACTGGAGTGACGATCTTCGTAGTGTGGCTGATAGCAACTGGAGAGTTGCTGCGAATCGAGTTTCTTGCCATTGAGGAAGCCTATGTCCAACAGTGGTCTACTGTAGGCTGATGATGAAACATTATTATTTCTATTCTTCTTCTTTCAGCCATTCTCTTTTTAAGCAGCCTCTTTTCATTGGTCAGTGCTATTTTTTATTGTTACTTTAGTAAATTTCAAGAAGTGGAACTGGGTCAAGCCACCAAACTGGAATGTTAAGGCTACTTTTTTTCCTGATTATTTATTAACACAACATTTGGCCCTAGTTGCACCAAGTAACGTAGTTTACTATAAAAAAAATCAGAAACATCCTATCATTTACACCTTGATTCTCAACGTGGACACGTAAATTTAGCTGCTTTGATATTCACCCATATGCAAGATGTAGTTTTAGTGACATTGATCCTAATCTGGAAGTTTAATGTATGGTTTGGGTCAATTTCAAGATATTAAAAAAACGTATTTTTATTTTCAGGACGAGGTGGTTTTGACTGGTCTTGGTATTATTGCGCTGTCGTACCAATCCTACGTGTCGGTGAGTTCACTTCAGTAATGAAACTTATAAACTTTTTGTTTTATTGATTTGTTAACTTATAACGTGTTTTTCTCTTTCAGATCGTAAAGTCATCTTATTCAGTATTTTCCGTGCTGTATTGAAAACATCGTACATGAGCATAATTATTTTAAATATTTTACTAACTGAACTGAAGCAGTGGCCCATTCAAGGGTAATCAGAGGTCGCGCGCGCAGCGTCGCTGTTGCGGTTGCCAGCGCGTCTTGCGCACATTGATATACACAATAAAAGAACCAATTACACTAATATTTAATATTTACACACGCTAACCATGACAGCTTTTTTACATCTTTATATTCTAAAGTTTAGTTTAAAATAAAAGATAATATGCGAAGTATATAATTTGTGCATTTTAATTGATTAACATTAACAGACAACAAACACCTTCAATTTCATTTTAACACAAAATACACATCCAAAGGTTCATAGAAAAGTTTTTGTATAATTCTGTCAAGAAAAACTAAATAAATGCGTTAAGTATTGCTTACAGTTAGTGTATTTATTTTACTGGTTTAGGAAAGAATAGGATATACTTTTTTTCATGATTAGGTATGATACAATTTTTAAATAAAAATACAAAAAGGTACATTTTCAAAAGCTATGCTTGCATTTTATTTAATTTAGCTATATTACTTAGTTGCCTTTTTAATGTATTTTATTGCCGTTTACACCAGCATAAAGCACCTAAAATAATACCTTAATTTTACTAAACTGTCGAACTTTCAAACCTCGAGGAGTTGGGCAGTCTCAGTCACAGTCATATGTAACCGCGATTGAAAAACCAAAAAAAAATCTAAACGCCATCTTGGATTTCCACTTTGACATCATTTTCATTTTCAGCGACCCCAAAAGCCATAAAAACAACACTCATGATTGAAAAACCAAGAAAAATCTAAACGACATCTTGGATTTTCATTTTGACATCATTTTCTTTATCAGCGACCCCAAAAACCATGAAAACGACACCCATGACGAAATAACTGAAAAAATTACACCTTCAAATAATAACAATGTAATGTTTACTCTACAGAGTAAATCTATTCGGATTAAAATTAAAATCGTATTTTCGCTTCAACAGATTTAAAGATTATAAGTCCAAGTTTAACGGTGTCCAAATAGTGAACTCCTAGGTCATAAAGATACCGAGATGTACATCGGTCAATATCACCAAAACTACATAATACCGGCTCATATTTTTTACTTAAAAATAATATTAAAAGATCAAAATGTTTGAAACGCGCACTACACTCTATCTTAACAGACATACACAGAGGGCTTACAGCGTTCTCCGAGTCCAGTATAATAACGCTTTTAGGATACTGTTGGGGCTCCCACGTTTCTGCAGCGCATCAGGGATGTTCGCAGAAGCAAAAACGGATAGTTTTCAAGCAATAATGCGGAAGCGAACAGCATCCCTGATGAGCAGGATGCGGGGGAGCGCAAACGGTATCCTAAGGGTTATTGCGGATAAGCCAGACTGCCCTTTCCTGGGGTACTGGACCCGCTTGCACAGCGGCAGCTCCAGTGCTACAGGAAATAGATATATGTTTTTTTTGATTATTTAGGTATTTTATTGTATGGATTGTGTTGATTAAATTAAGTTAATTTTACTAACATAGACATAAGTGTGTTACTAACAAACTATGGATCATGATCTGCAATAAATGATTATAATTATTCCCTTTATTCAATTTTACATTTTTAAATATTAACATAAAAAATATATAAAAAACATTTAAAATATAAAAAAATGTAGCCCACCGGTCGGGAACAGGGTCCAAGCTACCGGTGCGCGGCGGTCAGGGCTCCAGAGAGAGGAACCTCCTAACAATACGAGCCGTGTTCAGGAGTACCGCTTTCTGAATCCAGCCCTTGACCCAGCTGCCTAACGAGAGCCTACTTAGGTATTGGTCGAGGCTCTTGGCAATTAAGCAATGGGCTGACACGACTATCGGCACAATGATCGCTGAGTCCACTTCCCACATGTCGACAATATATATATATATTTTTTTTTTTATTTGATTAAAGGGCTTTGTCGCTTAGCGACCACATTGCCCAGGACAATATAATAATACTTGATTTGTTTATCTTTCTCGGCTTTCACGAGGTTATCATCATGCGGGACATAACGATGTCAACAATCATTGCGCGCCGCTCTGTTCGATCCATCACCACTATGTCAGGCCTATTGGCTATAACAGTCCTGTCAGTGATGATGGATTGATTTATAGTAGTTCCATGTCCTTGCTTTACAACATCTATTAAAAGGCCTGTTTGATTTTTAAAAGCTTCCTGAATGCTTTTTTTTCTATTTTCCATCAAAACTTTGTTTTTACCATCTGCGAGTGAGGGTAAGTTTTTTTTTAATAAAAAGTCTCCTATGTTACTTCTAATACCTCCAAGAATATGTGTACAAAGTTTCATGGTAATCAGTTGAGTAGTTTTTGCGTGAAAGCGTAACAAACAAACTTACATTCACATTGATATAATACCTAGTAGGGAGGATAGGGATTTAAAACTTTACTTAGTTAAAAAGCCTTAAGTAATAGGTAATTGCGGCCTTCTAGACTAGAACAAAAAAAGCCGTTATTGTGTAAATAAGGCTTTTCAGATTCAAAACCATAATTTATGTTAAGTAAGGTAAGGCTAAAATTCTTATGGTAGCTTTGATCGGATACGAGTTAGAGCTTTGTGAGTAAGACCAAAAGGTAGCATGCTGTTACGTACCGTTCTATTTATGATAGGTTTTGAATTAGGAATTTGGACCCCACAACTAGTACTCAGGCCTTTGTGTGTAGTAAAAAAGGATGTGATTTGACTAATTTGCCGGCTTGCTTATCGCCTATTCGCTAAGCAATCCGATTGGTCTACGAAGGGCGAGAGTGGCGCCGCGCTTCCGTGTGGTGCTTTCTCTGGTACCAATCCTCTCAACTCGAAAAACTAACGTGCTCCGCGCAAGAAAAACTTTCTTCTA
The DNA here is from genome assembly GCA_916618015.1 of Xestia c-nigrum. Taxonomy (NCBI): domain Eukaryota; kingdom Metazoa; phylum Arthropoda; class Insecta; order Lepidoptera; family Noctuidae; genus Xestia; species Xestia c-nigrum. The sequence continues at coordinate 25,485,494 of OU745250.1, forward strand.
ATAAGAAGTGGTCCATCAATGATTTTGTACTACAACCCCATCCAAGATACTAAATAACATTAACCGACACCTGTGGATATATATGTGAAGTGAGTTTAGCTGGATTTAGGACGCCTGATACACGACGCCTTGCCCATGAGGTGCGCGAGGCAGTGGACGGGAGTTCGCTGGTAAGTTTTTCAAATTCACACTCATAACTCCTACACATAATTGTTTGGCCCATCGAGCCGGATTCATTTCCAAGTGCTTGGTGTGGGGTTAATCTCTGTTTAGTGTTCATATTTCTTATTCTCATTTTGCGTCGTTACGCGTCCAAAATGGCGGACTTAATTCAACAAGATATGTTCGAACGCGAAATCATTCTTGATGATCTTCAGCGTACATTACAGTTCATAAATTCAGACGAACTACAGTTTAGGTCACGTTCAAAAGATTTAACATCGCAACAAAGAAAGTTCTCCAAACTTCAAGCCAAAATAGAAAAAATATTGATCAAGTCGAATACTTTCGACAAGGAGGAACAACTACAGATTCGTAACAATTTTAATGACTGTTATTACGCAATTAGTGTTCACTTAGAGAAACTTAAAGAAGAGGATAATGAGCGTAAACGAAGAATGTCGTCTAGTACGTCGATGAATAATTCAACAGTACAACATGTTCCATTAAATTCAAATAATAATTGTGCAAGTAGATTACCTATTCTTCCTATGCCTACCTTCTCAGGGGAGACCACGGATTGGCCCCCATTTTACGATTTGTTTCGTTCATTAGTACACGGCAAAAATACCTACACGGAAACAGAGAAGTTTCGTTATCTATTACTGTCATTAAAGAATGAACCCTATAACCTGATTAAATCGATACCAATTACAGACGAAAACTATAGTGTTGCGTGGGACATTTTGGTTTCTCGGTATAACAACAAACGGGCCATCGCCACTAAACATCTCGAAAAAATATTAGAAATTGATACTTGTACCGAGAAAATGACTCAGAGTCTAAGAAATTTACTAAATGTTTATCAAGAAAACATCAAGGCATTGCAGGCGATGCAGTTTCCTATAGATCAATGGAGTTTCATATTAGTGACGATTTTATTACGTAAAATTCCGTCTAGTATTCGAAAACGTTTCGAATTATCACTATCCAAACCATCGGACATACCCGACATAAATACATTAATAAATTTCTTAGAACGCGAGTTAGCCGCAAACGAATTCTCCGCTTACCCACAAAATAAAAACAATAATCTTGAAAAGGTAGGTACTTCGCGGACTTCGGCGACGACGCCATCGCGCGGTTACGAAGGCAAGCGTCACGTGCTCGCAGCCAACGTCACGTCATCGAGTTCGAATACAACAGACCAGTCTATGAAACAAAATAATTTAAAAAATAAGTGTATATGTTGTGATGCTCAACATACGTTGACAAAATGTTCTCAATTCCTTAATTTATCTCCCCGTGATAGGTATTCTTTTATTCAAAACAAAAACGTTTGTTTCAATTGTTTACATGTCGGTCATGATTTAAAACAATGTAAATCCAACTTTGTGTGTCGTTCATGTCATAAACGAAACGACATCATTCGTTAATTCACTTTGACAAGTCTCACAGTTTATCAGTTATTAGTGAAGGCGGTATTAGTGATAATGCTATTTCACTTCCCGTGAACGAAACAACAGAGACAGCGGATCCCAGTACTTCGCAGACTGCCGCATTGACTGCGGTAAATCATGCGTGGCACGGCCGCACGAACGATTCGCAAACCATTGCGCCGTCGGCTAGTGCGAGTACGGTGCTCTTATGTACGGCACTCATCAATGTTCATGTTGGCCCACAAAAACACACAGTTCGGTGTATTATTGATACCGGGAGTCAAGCGACTTTTATTACCGAGTCTTGTGTACAGCGGTTAGGTTTACACCGTAGGCAAGCGCACGTTCCAGTGTTCGGTATCGGCGGGTCCGAAGTCTCAGCTGTTTTACCAAAGGGTGTAGTATCGTGTCATATCACTCCTACGCACGGGGAGCAACCTTTAATTTCAGTTGAGGCATTAATTTTGTCTAATCTTATTTCACGTATGCCATGTGTAACGTTGCCTTACACGGGATGGTCACATATACAGAATTTAAATTTAGCTGATCCTAAGTTTTACCTTCCACAATCAGTGGAAATGCTTCTAGGTGCGGATATACTATCCCAAGTTCTATTAGGTCACGTGATCAAGGGTCCACCCGGTTCACCGATGGCTATGAACAGTATCTTTGGTTATTTATTAATGGGCGATGTTTCATGCAACCAAAATACACCTACTTCACTTCAAGTATGTCTCAGTAGTTTTAGCTCATCATCCGATGACGGCATCAATCTGAGACGATTCTGGGAACTGGAGTCTCTTCCGGAAAAGAGAACCCTAAGTCCCGACGAAGCGTTGTGTGAGTCTATCTACGTAAATTCACATACTCGTGATGAAGCTGGGCGATATGTAGTTCCACTTCCTTTCAAACCTAATGCTCCCGCCCTCGGCGAATCACGGGATACGGCGGTCTCCAGGTTTCGAAAATTAGAGTATCGTTTAGAACAGAATCCTCAGCTTAAGGTAGAGTATCATGCGTGCCTCCAGGAGTACTTGGACCTCGGTCACATGGAGCCAGTTGATATACCTACTTCATCAGCTACTACTAGCTATTACATTCCGCACCATTGCGTGGTCAAGGAATCTAGTGCGACTACTCGCACTCGCGTCGTCTTTGACGCTGGCTGTAAAACTTCAAATGGAATATCACTTAATGATGTTCTTCTGACTGGTCCGAAATTGCACCAAGACATAGTAGACGTTTTGCTAGGTTTTCGTATCCATGCTATTGCTGTCACTGCCGACATCAAGCAGATGTATAGAAATATTAAATTACAACAATCCGATTGGGATTTTCAACGCATTGTGTGGCGTAAATCACCCACTGAACCGTTGCTTGACTATCGATTACGAACGGTCACCTTTGGTGTCAGTTCATCACCGTACTTAGCCCTTCGTACCATTCAACAGTTGGCTCAGGACGAAGCAGCTAACTTCTCGCTAGGTTCTAAGGTTCTCCAGGAGCAGGTTTTCGTGGATGACATCGTCACCGGAGCAGGCAACGTAAAGAAGGCACTGGTTCTACAGCGTGAGCTAGTAGGTATCTGTTCATCAGCTGGTTTCGAGCTACGTAAGTGGCAGAGCAATTCGCCAGCGTTACTTGCTGCTTTACAAACATCAGTCTGTCAGGGCGAGCGGCCTGATAACGTTTCTTTTGCTCTGATGGAGAATGACAAACAAACAAAGGTTCTAGGACTTCAGTGGAATCCTAAATCTGATACTTTCTCTTTCAGTGTTCAAACCACTACGGGTAAAGTTACAAAACGGTCTATACTTTCACACATAGCCAAAATTTATGATCCGATGGGATGGTTATCTCCGGTAACTATTTACGCGAAACATCTGATTCAGTTGTTATGGATGTCAGGGGTCGACTGGGATGAGTCACCTCCTGTAGATATTATAAATGCTTGGTCTAATTTTCTAAACGAGTTACCATTATTATCAAATTTTCAAATTCCACGTTTCGTTTTTGCAAACGTGAATGTCATTCAGCTTCACGGGTTTTCCGATGCTTCCGAGCGGGCTTACGCCGCGTGTATTTACGTCCGTAGGTATATCCGATAATAGTGATAACGTTAAAACATTTCTTCTTCTCGCAAAAACGCGTGTAGCACCTATAAAACCGGTTCTTACGATCCCGCGACTCGAGTTGTGCGCGGCTGTCTTGTTATCGCAGATGATTGATAAGGTGAAAAGTGTGTATGATAAGCACATAAACTGTGAACATGTGTATGCGTGGACAGATTCATCCATCGTGTTAGCGTGGCTTCGTTCTCCACCACACGAGTGGAAAACATTCGTTTCTAATCGCACTAGTGAAATCTTATCCCGGCTTCCGGCCAATAGGTGGAGACATGTTCCATCTGCTGACAATCCAGCTGACGCACCTTCTCGAGGAATGCTTCCTACAAATTTTGTACAAAATGAGATGTGGCTTCATGGGCCCTGGTGGATCTCACGTGGCTCTAGTTCTTGGCCAAGCCCCAAGAAAATTCCAGATGTCACGGAGGACAAACGTAATCTACCATTGTCTATAGTATCAAACTCTTCCACCTCAGCATCACCTGATGTGGTCAACGAGTACATTACTAAATTTTCTACTTTAGGCAAACTTGTTCGAGTCACAGCTCTGTTATTTCGCTTCTATAATAAATGTAAGAAGAGTCACATTTCATATCCAAAATACATAACGGTGTCAGAGTTTAATTTTTGTTTAACTCGACTTATCCACTTAGTTCAACATTCATGTTTTTCCGAAGACATTCAAAATATTTCACATGGAAAATATCCATCATTGAGATTACGTCGACTTAACCCCTTTATGGATAACAAAAATAATCTGCGTGTAGGTGGGCGGATTCACAAATCATTGTTACCATTTGTTTCCAAACATCAATTGATTCTGCCTAAGAAACATCATCTTACAAATTTAATCATTGATAATACACATATCACGCATCTACATGCTGGTCCACAATCCGTGCAATACCTTATACTTCAAAATTATTGGATAATGTCTGGTCGTGACGCATGACGCCATACGTACTCGCATACATCGCTGCGTTCGTTGTTTTCGTGCTCGCCCCGTGAATCCGCAACCATGCATGGGTCCGCTACCGGCCGTCAGAGTGCGCCCCGAGCGGCCCTTTCTGAAAACATCTGTTGATTTCGCGGGTCCATTCTACGTTCGAGCAAACAAAGTTCGAAATGCGAAAATTATTAAATGTTATGTATCCGTATTTGTTTGTATGTCCGTCAAGGCCATACATCTCGAACTCGTGTCTGAGTTGTCAACTGAAGCATTTTTAGCAGCCTTGCGACGCTTCACGTCCCGTAGAGGTTTATGCACGGGCATTTACTCTGATTGTGGAAGGAACTTTGTTGGTTGTAATAATTATCTACAAGAATTATATACTTTTTTACGTAATGACTCTGTTCAAGCTACTCTTAATGGTAAAGTTTTAGAGCAAGGCATCACATGGCACTTTCAACCTCCGTATGCTTCACATTTTGGTGGCCTTTTCGAATCCGGTGTTAAAAGTTTCAAACATCATTTACATCGAGTCCTCGGTACGCAAACTCAAACTTATGATGAGATGCACACCCTTCTTTGTCAAATTGAAGCGGTGCTCAATTCGCGTCCACTTTGTTTGTTAAGTGCAGACCCATTGGATCCGTTACCCTTAACACCATCGCATTTTTAATAGGGGGTCCGTTGACGTCCCTACCAGATATTTCCCTATTCGAGAATGTTCCAAATCGACTCACTAGATGGCGTAGGGTTCAACAATGTGTGCAACATTTTTGGAAACGTTGGAGCCGTGAATATTTACACGAAATTCAACAACGTAATAAATGGTTTCGAGATCGCGGTTCGCAACTCCGTGAAGGTATCATTGTCGTTGTACGTGATGATAATTTGCCACCATTACAGTGGAGGCTGGCTCGTGTCCATGCTCTTCATCCGGGTTCCGACAATATTACTCGTGTCGTAACTTTACAAATGGGCAAAACTTTTGTGAAACGCTCAGTAGTTAAAATATGTCCTTTGCCCTTAGAATAATTATTAAGTCTTATTTTATATTGTTACGAATCTTAGTTAAGGAATCTAGACTAAGAGTAAATTTAATTATTTTTTGTTGCTTTTCATGCTTTCGTAGCTTTTTTTTCATTTCTCTTTTCGAGTGAGACATTCTTAAAATGTCTGTAACATAAGGTTAAAAGAAATCCATTCTTTTAAGGCGAGCGGCATGTTACGTACCGTTCTATTTATGATAGGTTTTGAATTAGGAATTTGGACCCCACAACTAGTACTCAGGCCTTTGTGTGTAGTAAAAAAGGATGTGATTTGACTAATTTGCCGGCTTGCTTATCGCCTATTCGCTAAGCAATCCGATTGGTCTACGAAGGGCGAGAGTGGCGCCGCGCTTCCGTGTGGTGCTTTCTCTGGTACCAATCCTCTCAACTCGAAAAACTAACGTGCTCCGCGCAAGAAAAACTTTCTTCTAATAAGAAGTGGTCCATCAATGATTTTGTACTACAACCCCATCCAAGATACTAAATAACATTAACCGACACCTGTGGATATATATGTGAAGTGAGTTTAGCTGGATTTAGGACGCCTGATACACGACGCCTTGCCCATGAGGTGCGCGAGGCAGTGGACGGGAGTTCGCTGGTAAGTTTTTCAAATTCACACCCATAACTCCTACACACATGCTGATTCCGAATATGTTTACTTATAACTAATTTTTGACAAAATTGTCAGTTACGGATTTCGGCCTTCTTTGTTATGTTGTGGTAATTTTATTATGTTTTTTGTTTACTTACTATGTTATTTTCGTTTTTTTTTTGTATTATCTTAACGAATACGCTCAGTGCTTGTATAGTTATACACTAGGTTTACGTTGAAGTAATTTTAGCGTTTATAATTTCTTAGATTTTGTTCTCATTTTCGTTGTTTTGCGTTACGTTACGAAACTGAGAAATTGTTAAGCTTAGTTCACAAAGACAAAAGTACAGTAAATTTTCTCGTTCAGATATTTTAAAATGGCTACCTACTTAATTTTATGTAAAGAATATTTCATTTGCTAACTCAAGTTTTAAAGTTATTTTTTAATAATCTAAATAAGCCTGTTTAGCCAAATATGATCACGTATTTTATTCGCCCAATCCATGTGTACTATACCTTATTATAAGTATAGGTAACGAAGGAAGTAATTACAAGCAATCATATAGTTAAACATAATTGATCGTAATTGGCGCAGCTTTTCGAATTATGAAACCCTTTCCATACGTAGAATATATGATCAATTGACATGAGTAGGTAATTATAGTGACTGTATGTATATTGCTTCAGAGTCAGACGAATTAGCGCCTGCAATTATGACTACGACATAACCAATTATGTGATTCCGAGTTATTACGATTCGAACATCGCTCGGTACTTAAGTATTTATGCCTTCCCTCCTTTTATTAACAAAGAGAAAAAATGAGAAATCAAACTCTCGTCTCTTACGTATAGCATTATTACGATATACCAAAATTTTTAGTTTTGGGGACATTTAAGTTTTTTAGTGTAAGCCTCCATCGATTTTACGGAATCAGAAATGACACTGCAGTCATTAGGAATATAGTTCTGCACCTAAATTCTTCTACGAATCCTCAGACACACAAATTCACAGAACAGCCTCAAGCCTTTAAAACATTTTATTTTTCGAAAACCAAAATGAAAAATTATTCTGGCAGCTACAAGCCTACAAAAACAACAGAATTTCTGATAAATTTGAACAAGTTCGTTTTCATATTCGGTTTGCCAAACTTCTGGGTGGAAGACTTGGATTTTCCAAACGCGTTCAAGAAAATTATTCGTCGGCTAAGTACATTTGGAAACTTGTCAATTTTCGCAATGATCGCTTCGGAATATGTTGCGTATGTTACGCAGAAGAACTTGACGGAGCGACAGAGTTCTGATTTGATCATATTCGTTATTTCTCATTCTATCTGCACTGGTTTTCGGGTTCGTATGACTCATCAAGAAGGGGAAATAAGAGATGTCATGTACAAGCTGGGGATAGGACTGAAGGAGATCTACAATGATGGGGAGGCTGAGCGGCAGATGCTCAATCGGTCAAAGTTCTTCTCTAGCGCTCTCGTCATCAATTGTTTCATGTCTCTAGTTATGTACACTATTGAGGCTGTGCTAAGGGTCTTACGGACTGGTAAGTGTTCGACTTAAATATTTTGCCGATTTTGAAATAAAAAAGCTGTTTTTCAATACTCGAAAACTGGTTCTTTTCGCACTACGATTAGGTTCAAAATACAGTTTTTTTCACACACGATGCGTTTTTGCTATTTTTTCAATACACTTTTGAAGAAATAAAATAAAAGAATGTAAAATACTTGTGTTATTTTTTTACGAGACTATGATTTAATTTTTTTTTTCCGCGCTTTGCTTTCGACAGCAAAGGTATGAAGTTTTTTTTTATATTTTTGAATTTAGAACACAAATAAATGTTAATTTGTTTATAAAAGTAAATATTATTTTTAAATAATCATGTTAATCTATGATATTGAATTTATAAACACAATTTGAATATTCAAAAAATGTCTACGCCGTAAACACGTAGATCGCTTAACCGAAATTAAAAAAAAATGCACCTCTGACTCTATAGTCAGATGTTAATGGTTTTTTTTAAATTATGCATTGAACCAGTTTGGACTAATTATAGGTATAGTTATCTGTGGCAATTTTGCTTTCCGCACACGTGTGGAAAAAATATCAAAAACGCACGTGTGTGAAACACACTGCATTTTGAACCTACTCGTAGTGCGAAAAGAACCAGTTTTCGAGGAAGTGTATTGTAAAAAAAATTAATGTCGTATAATTTATGACGAAATATTTTACATTCTTTTATTTTATTTCTTCAAAAGTGTATTGAAAAACGTCGTTTGACACACGGACATTTTGTTATTGCAACTCTCGGCCCAAGAACACCCTCGCCTACGGCTCGTGTGTTAATACTGCCTTGAACTACAATAACAAACTTTCTCCACTTGTATCAAAATCGACTATAATAACTTTACAGAAAAATCTAGGAGCATATTACTTAATATACTGAAATCAGAAAAATAAATAAACGAAATTTTATAAGGTTTCTTACTGAAAGAAAATGAGGCGCAGTAATTTTGACCTATTCATTTCAGGAGAAACATTCAACATAATAATCACTGCCTGGCCTGACGTCGAGGATAGATCTACAATCAGTAACATAGGCAGAACAATATTCTACACGATCTGGTGGATTTACGTGACGCGAGTCTTCGCGGTCTACACCCTGGTGATATGCCTGACCATCGCCGTCAGCCACCAGTTCAAGAACTTGAACAGCTACTTCCAGAGCTTGACGGTTATCTTTGAAGATGATATCTTGACTCAAAAGAAGAAAGAACAGGAATATGAGAAGGCTCTCAAAGTTGGCATCAAAATACATTCGGAGACATTGAAGTAAAACTTAATAATTTTGTTTTGTATTACATTTTTTGCCGTGGAATACTCACGGAATACTCGTCACTTACTTACGGGTTTTGGCCTACACTCATCAATTCGTTGAGTTCCGTTTCGGTCGGGTTTTCTGACATGGTACCCCGTGTATGGTACCGATTTTAAAGACGTTATCACGTCAAAAAATTATTCTGTGGCCGTAGGAATCCACTGGATGAGAAACACAGGACCTGTCGATATGACGGTTTGGTGCAGGCCTTATACATTTAATCGGCGCTTTTCTGGTGATCGCCACTTTTGATTCCAGCTTTCAGGAATTATAGTGGTTTGGGAATAGTGTGGCGGTCTTATCCCATTAAAAATACATATAATAAGTTCTATCGTGGTTAACTGATATCAGAATATTTCAGACTTTTACCGTAAACGAGATCATTCACTTACTTCACCGATGATTTGGGATAAAAAAAGGCGGCGGCCTCGACATGAATTATATTTTATTAACAAAAAAAATAACCCGAACTGGATGATCTCCTTTAAGTTTTACAAATAAATCTTATTTTCAACACACTTGCTCATAAAGTGGCTCTAATTTCACTGCATTTAGGCACATAATGACACCTGTAATCAAACTGTGACTTTTTCATTGCTATTATTCACAAGTGAGTTATAGGGTTTTTTTTTTATTTTATTGGTTGAATTGCTTTGTTCTTAAAAAAGTTTCGATACCAAAAAGATCGCGTTCAATAGTACAAATAAATTAATGTACAGCTTGGCAGAAAAGTCGTGAAAATAATGGTGGCGCTACTATCGTACATATTGTAACCCTATATAGTACGACAATAACAGTTTGATACTTTTGTTTTTTTTTCATTTTTTATTTTTATTTAATGTGTACTTTGATGGGTTTTAGAAGAACTCGGTGCTAAATAATAACAGCTGGACAGGACAATCTTCAAGCTTAAGCCGTGCTTAACTAGGTTAGTCTGTAGATGGGTGACCATCTGTCATAGAGTTTCTTCCGTCCCTCAGAAAGCTCTCATAGCTGTTGTCGTGTCATTTGTAGATCTTTAGTGTGAGTCAGGAGCCCGAAAATCTGACAACCAAGTCTGACCAAGAGAAGTCTGTATTACCTAGTTACTGGGTTGTGGAAATTAGATAGGCAGTCGCTCCATGTCAAATACTGATATCACGCTGCATCCGGTTAGACTGGAAGCGGACCCCAAAATTAGTTGTGAAAAGGCTAGGCAGATGATGACGACTTTAACGGGTTTTACATTACTTGAAATAAACATCAATTTCTCTGCTCGTTACATACTCACGCTTTTGTGTGATAATGCGCAAGTACGTGTGTATATTGATTTACATTATGAGGAAAATAATATCAACGCTTCGTCTAAGTGCTTTTTTTTTCATTTTTATTAATAAGATAGATAGAATTTTACAGATGTTTCAATTAGAATCTAGCATGTCTTCGTCTAAATATTCACATCTGAAAGTTCTTCATCCGTGTCTGTATCTGTACTGCTGCTGTCATCTTGCAGATTTATGACTATTTTGTCTATATCACTATACAGAGTTTGCCCCTTTGATAATACTCTCTTTCTATTTGCATATGATGTTTTCCAATCACCAACAGAGATGCTTGCAAACACTTGTTCAGCCACGGCCTACAACAGTAAAAAATAAAGACAGTTAAACTTTTGCAAATACTTCTTTCTAAGAATGTGAAATGAAAGTAGCTATTTTAAAAAACCTTGATATCAACTGATCCAACATTATGTGACGCAATTTTATGTTTTAGTTACTTTTATTCTGAAAGTAACACAAAAAGTATCAAAATTATAGGAGCGTGCTTCTTTGTAAATGCACATAACCACAAAATTCATCGATGTATTTTTCAATGTAAATAATAGTTGTATAATGGTTTATACTATCTAGTGCAAGTTTAAACACACATATTACATCTGATTAATAATAATAATAATAATAATACTTTATTGATACCAATCCTTACACACAAATGCTTAATATCTAGCGAAGTTCACAAATAGTTAAGGCGTACAAAAGATGAAACCCTGACTCCTAAACTAGGAAAACCTGTGACTTAGGAGTCAGTGTTCTACTGCCACTTGGACACTATGTACCTTATGGAAATTGAGAGCTGGTAAGCTGATATTATTTTAAGGAGTACATTATTATTTAGTGTTTTAGAGAAAAAAGAAAATAAATTTGTAATCCATAATAAAAGTTGAAAAAAATAAAAAAAATTGACAAAGATACTTAAATTTAAAGTGACATTTAAAAGTTAAATTTGAAAAGAATCAAATGACTGTGTGGTGGATTCTGTATGTGTGTCTGAAAATCGTATGATTTATTTGCATTGTGTGAGTGCGTGTATGTGTGTGTGTGTGCGCGTGTGTGTGTGTGTGCGTGTGTGTGTGACTGAGAGATGGGTGTATCTTTGTATTATGTGAGTAAGATATGAGTAGCCTAAGTATGTGAATATTGTGGTGTGGTATGTAAGACGGAAGAATCAATTGCTTGTTTGGTGTACAGACTGTGTTACACGTTTTGTATGAAATATTGTGAGTTATGTGTGAGTAGTTAATAGTTCCTCAGTTTGAGCGTAGTCTAAGAGGTACAGCATGTCTTTCAGCTTAGTCTTAGCTTCGTGCTTGCTTAACCTTGCTATTTGGGTGGTCTTACAAATATTTCTGAAGACAAGAGAGCCCAGCACATACTGCTGTTTTCTGGCGAAGGCAGTTCTGTGACCAGGAATTGGGCAGACTATTCTCTGACCACGTTTGTTTGCGTCTGGGAGAGGGACTTGGCTATGTTTCCGAAGGGTGGTTCTGAGTACAAATAACTGTCTCACGGTTAAAAGTTTGAGCTCGGTGTACAGGTTATGAGTCGGATAGCGATAAGGCTTTTGCGATATAACCTTAAGTACTGCTCTTTGCGCACGCTCCAGCTCAAGGAACTTTGTTTTGGATGATCCACCCCAAGCTAGAATACAATAGCCGATGATGGACTGGCAAAGTGCAGTGTAAACCATTTTTAGGGTTTCTAAGTCACCTGAATGCCTTAATGTCTTAAATAGATGGATTGTTTTCCTGACTTTGCTGGCAGTAGACTCCATATGGTTGTTCCATTTCAACCCATCATCGATTATTACGCCCAAATATTTTACCGATGTTACTGAGGGGAGCGCTATACAAGAGCAAGTGGCAGTGTCCAGGCAGGTGTGAGCTCTAATTGAGTATGTTATTGGGGGTTTCGTGCTAGCATGGATAGAAAACGGAATGAAATTAGTTTTTTGTAGGTTTAGGGTAAGGAGATTTTTGCGAAGCCATTCCATTACTATTTTCAGGGATTCTTCAGCATTATTTTTCACCTGGGCCCAGTTATTCCCGTGTACTATAATGGCCGTATCGTCAGCATAAGTAAATATATTAGCTGATTGTAGGTTAAGAGTGCATAAGTCATTGATGTAGATGAGGAAAAGCGTTGGGCCAAGAACACTACCCTGCGGGACTCCATATGACATTATCTCATCAGCACTAATATGTGATCCTATTTTCACACAGATTTTCCGGTCTATCAAGTAACTCTTGAAGAGATCATGAACAACGCCTCGTATGCCGATGCTGTGCAACTTGGATAGAAGGGTGGGAACAGAGACTGTGTCAAACGCTTTTGTTAAGTCGAGGAAAAGACCCAAGCATTTGTGTTGTTTATCCAATTTCCTTGCTACAAGTTCAGTTAGGTCTAGAACTGCGTCTTCAGTAGATACTCCTTTTTTGAAACCGTACTGATTACTTGCTAGTATGTTGTGCTTTTGAAGGTATTTAACTAATTGTTTATTTATAATTTTCTCCATTATCTTCGACATAACTGGTAGCACAGCAATGGGTCTATAGTTATTTACACAATCTCTGTTCCCGCTCTTATGTATTGGGTGGATTACGGCTTTTTTGCACGTGTTGGGGAATATACCTGAGGATATTGAACAATTAACTATATGTGTAATAAGTGGGACGAGGATATGTCGACAAAGTTTTATGAGTTTGACGGGTATACCATCCCAGCCAGTGGCACAGTCCTGCTTTAGGCTTGAGATTATAGAGTCCACTTCAGCGTTATCCACTTCAAGAAGGACAAAGGAGCCAGAAGAACATCCGTTTTGAGAGAGAAGTGATGGGGTAGGTTGAGCTGAAGTATTTATCATGGATGCTAACTTTTGTCCAATATTCGCAAAGTAGTTACAGACGAGGTTAGCTGCGTCGCGTTTATCATAGGCTGTACTTAATAACTCATGAGGAGGATTGGTTTGCTTTTTGGTGTATGTAATTTCTTTGATTTTATTCCACAGTCTTTTAGGGTCGTATTTAGCTTTTTGTAGTTCGTTTTGTTCGTGTAACCTTTTAAGTTTTCTGAGTAGGCTATTGCAGTAGTTTCTATATCTTTTGTAGGTCGTTTGGATTATTAGGTTATCAGGTGATTTTCTTGCTTTTTTGTGAAGTTTATCACGGTGGCGGATGCACCTTAGTAAACCGGGTGTAATCCAAGGTCGAATATTTCTGTCTTTTTTAGGGATAGTTAATATTTTTGTGTGGGTAATTATAGCCGTGTTTAATATTTCCGTGAGTGTGTCAGATGCTAGGTTAGGATCATTTGTTTTCAGTACTTCCGTGAAATCTAGGGTTTCAATATGATTTGTTAAATTGGTGTAGTCTATTTTAGGTATTTTGCAAGCCGGTACCGATCTCCCTGAGAGCGGTTCATTATTAATAGTTAGTAGAATTGGGAGGTGGTCCGTAACATGTGAGTCAATCACAAGTACTGTGGCTGTTTTGTCCGTTTTGAGCATCACGTGGTCTAGGCAGCTATCATTTCTCGTAGGTATCCGATGGGCGGGTAACAGACTGTGTGTTGCATTAAGTGTTAAGTATTCGGTAGCGCGTACATCTAAATCAATAGGTTGGATGTCTATGTTTGTGTCCCCGATTAGGCAAATATTTTTATAGTTTTTTAAGGACAGGAGGATGTTATCCACGCTATTCAAAAAGTTGTCGAACTCAACTTTGGTATTATATGATGGTGAACGATATATAGCCACAAATGCCAGTTTATTTGTGATCTCACATGTCAAGCAATTTCCGTTTAAAAAGTTGGGTTCTTTTATGGTGCAATTTATGTTATCTTTTATATAAATAACAATACCGTCGTTCTGGTTGGCCGTCCGTTCCGTATAATACGAGTTATAGCCGTTCAACACAGGGAGATTCACCACCTTACTTAGCCAACACTCAGTAAGTACCAATACATCACAGCTAACATTGATTAATTTTAGCAATACCAATAGTTCATCAAAATTTTTATTTAGACTGCGAATATTTATATGAAAGATTTTAATATGATGTTTAGCGCCTACCAAATAGTTAGAGCAATCCGACGGTGGACATATTTGTGATTTTGCTACTTCAAATTCATCTAAGTCCGCTGTAATCATAGATTGAAGAATATTAGCCATCAGTGAAAAACGTTTTACTATAGTATGAGACGATACATTGCTCTGGAGTGTTTGAAATGTGTTGTATGGTCAGGTAATAGAAACTAGCGTATTGTGATATAGGACACCAACTTTTATGTAAGTTATACAGGAAAGGTGTGGTGGAGAATGTTTCAGAATGTATTATGTTTGTGAGTGTAATGTTTGTGTGATTACTTAGATAAAAGATCATATTACCTGACATTTCCGCAGTTCTTTTAAAAACATCGTTGATATCCAATAAAATTTGTCCAGCTTCATGTTCCGCCAAACAACTCAAATACACTTTATAAATTATCTCTCTAGCGGAGCTGCGAATGGTTTTTCTGTTCATATTGAACCCTTTGAGTCACCAATTTAAACACAATAACAAAAAATACACGAAAAACAGCCACCGATATCATGAAATGACATTACATGTACTGACTAGACGTGACAGTAGGAGAAGTTGCCAACGATGAAATTTTTTAGTTCCGTTTCAGGACATTTTTGCCAACCTGTACCTATTGCTTGCTCATTTCATGCATAGATAATTTCTACTTATAAGTTTTTAATAAATAAAACTTTCACTCAAATGTAACTTTTGTTTTCTCTGTATTAAATAAAACTTTGAATTCCCCATTTCGTCCGTGTATAAAACGCTATCCGCGAAAAGCAAAAAAAAAAGAAACCTCATTCTTTTAGTCTATGGCCGATCGCCATTGTTAGATGCGCGCGCATAGGAAAACTGATTAATTATTCGCGCCATTGCGAAAAAAAAATCACAACTCGTTTTCAATGTTGAAATTATTAATTCAAATGTCTACAAGTACTAGTTATGAAGAAAATGATTTATTTTGTACACCGCCCGATATAAGATGTGCAGCCCTTAACGTTATGGAAAGTTTACTACCTGAAAACTCCAAGGACAAATATTATTTTAGTATTATTTTATTCTCAAGTGTGTTGAAAAACGTCGTATGATACACGTGTGTGTTGATGATTACCGTCCTCGGCTCTCTTAAGACCCTCGCCTAACGGCTCGGGTCTCAATAGCGCCTCAGCGGTAATCACCAACATTACACACTTGTACCATAATGTACTATTATACGACTGTTATAATGATTAATATGTTTCCTCGTTTTGATTTTGGTCGCTTTGCAAAACTTGCTCCGGAATTCTTAAAAGCGTTGCTACTTTTGAAGGAGACAAATAAAATAGGATTTGGTATCTCCGAACTGGTACGGACAAATTGTGGCGCAGCTTCGGACATGGTGTCAGAGTCGTACTTTGAGCGAAACTTTACAAAAACAAGTTTTATCTACATGCTTTGTTTTACCGCAGGTGTACAGGCGAGATACAAGCGATATGCAGAGACGTGTTCAGTGGTCAGATCATATTTAATCTGACCCTACTGACAGTGTCGATGTATCAGATGGTGGTAAGTACCTACTAAACCACTTCGCTTAAATACGAGATTTCTAAATCGTAATGATGCGTCAATTCAATGTTGTTTTGCCACAACAACAAGCCCTACGGGCAAGCTCAGCTGTCGATTGAGTTGAATCCGCTTCCACTATCGCCTTCAATTCGTTGTTGTCGACAATGGTTACCGGCGGACCACGAGGCTCGTTCTTAAACTTAATACTATCTGATTTAAAACAATTCAACCAATAATGTCGGTACCGTGTTTATGCAAGCAAAGTTAGGCCCGTACACGTCGTAAATTTTTCGTGTTTGCGCAGCGGTATTTCCCCGTAGTAATGCATTTATAAAAGTGTAGAATTTCAGCTTATCCACGGCGCCAAAAACTTAGGTACCACAATAATTGAAATTATACACTATCTAAAAGGACAATGAACAAAACTGTTTGGAGCTTGGTCCAAATGTCCACCACTAACGAGACCTATGTAATAAAATAGTCCACAAAATACGGATCCATTATAACCAAACTGCATTCAAAAATATGCTGTCAGTAAAAAGTTATGACTGAATGAAAGTCATGTATATTGAACTTTTTATGCGAAAAATATCGATAGTATTATTCCGACCATCGCACCTTTTGAACTATTCTACGCATGTTACGATTAAATTAGGGAAATAATATTTAAGGAGATTGGGCTTCGAAGTATAAGCATCTGCCTCAAGGTCCTAAAGCCATATCATAATTGAAAAGAGCTTTTTAAGGAGAACTTTTGCTACTAAACCTACAATTTTACAATTCGCAGTCTGTTCGGAGTTATTGAGCTAAATAGGTAACAAGTTGGACTACGAAGTTATGATTGTCGAGGCAAGCAATTAAGGTTTTCTGGGTTACCAGAGTAATAAAATATAATCCATTGCATAGAGCTTTTGTGTGAAGAACCTTTGCCAGTAAGGGCGATTGTGCACTACAAGGAATTTTACTGTCCGGCAGTCCGATTTTTTACGGTCCGATATGGCACGCCATATAATATATACTGGTTTGTGCACTATACGTAATTTTACCGTCCGACATTTTACTTTTCCCCATTCCGGAACGGAACTGCCGACGTTCTAAGAAACTCATCGTTCAGAGTAATTTCACTGACAGAGCTACCCTAAACTGAGGCGTATCATCCGAGTAAAGACGGACAAGTGCACAAGCCAATCATCCGTATTTTTCATGCCACTTCGGACCGTAAAAAATCGGACTGCCGGACAGTAAAATTCCTTGTAGTGCACAATCGCCCTAACACTACTTTCACCAATTCGTTGTCATTACGTGTTATTCATCTAAATAGGTGACTAATTGAGCACCAAAGTTAAGATTTTCTGGAGACCAATGGAAATAACATATAGGTATACCATTGTAAAGGGCTTTTCAATGACAACTTTTGCTATTGACATAACTTAAACTAAATAGGACACCGAAGTTAAGACTTTATTTGCCACCAATTAAGATTTTCTTGGCATCATTAGAGAACACTTTTGCCTCTTACACGACTTTTGCTAACTTGTGTTCCATACGGAGTTATTGACCTAAGTAGTTGATTACTTGATCACCGATGTTAAGATTCTCTGGGTAGCCAATAGCAATAAAATATACACCATTACATAGAGCTTTTGGAGTAAAACCTTGCCATTTAACGACTTTCATCCATTTGCATTCCGTTGAGAGTTATATTGACCTGAATTTATAGCTGACTACTTGGACACCAAAATTAATATTTTATTAACAAACAATTAGGAGTTTATGGGCCACTTATAGCCATAGTATTTCCACACTATTAGATATAGCTGTTTAAAGATCAGTTTTGCTAATTAGTAGTCTATTAGAATTATTGACGTATATGTGTGTCTAATTGGGAACTGGAGGTAACATTTTCTGAGTAACCATTGGAGAGAGCTTTTCTATAGGAAGTTTTGCTACTTACATAGCTTTTGCTAATTCGTAGTCTGTTCGGTTTTATTAACCTAGCTAGGTAGCTAATTGGGCACCGAACTCTCAGAATCAGAATCGGGAGAAGACACCGTAATAAAAAATGTTGTTCTTAAACAGATCTATTCGTTATAGTAAATATCTTAACGCTATATCTCCAAAAGTAAAACTTGTCGAGGTTTTAAAAGTCCTTGAATATGTTCAGCGGTTCCCGGACTTCCCGGTTCTTCAGAAACTGTTAAAGTAACTGATAATTCCTTTTTCCTAACAAGGAATTATTGGAACAAACACACAGTTTCTTCTTTCCACTTTATTGTCACAAAAAAACAACCACTCAGGTAAAACAGAAAGTCGTAAGTAAAGAAAAAGTCCAGTAAACGGTAGCCAAAGTCGTAAAGCAATGCAAAACAATTAAACTATTATTGTCTATCTATACTAATATTATAAAGAGGAAATATTTGTATTTTTGTATGTACGTATAAACTGCAAACTATTGGACCGATTTGAAAAATTGTTTCAGCTACATTATCAACGAGTCACATAGGCTATATTTTTATTCCCGTAGTCCCTCGGCCGTAGTAACAAGAACTACGCGGGTGAAACCGGGTGACGTCCGTTAGTTTTTAATATAGTCATAACTTTTTTCTGACAGCTTTTTCTTTTTATGTCTTATACTGAAAGTTACTCTCTTTTTAGTGGACTATAAGTCAAAATAGGTCTCGTTAGCGGTGGACATTTGGACCAGTTTAGTTCATTGTCCTTTTCTTTCGAATAAAATTTATTTAAATTTCAAACGGCATTCAATTCACAATATAAAATCCGAAAATGCTGGTTCCAGAATCTCCTCTTATTCATATTAATTAAAAACTGGCCCGAATATTTTACGCATACTTACACCAAAATTGGAAAATGTTTTGTTCCTAATGTTAATGTTTTGTTTGGTATGGTAATGTTTTTAATGCGATTTAATCCCAAAAATATGTTTGGAATGATACTCGCGTGATATGGGTAATAAAATTAAATTGTGAGACCTATTTAAGCCGCATTTAGCAGGTATTTTTGGTTATTATTTTTGACAACATGCAATGCAACTTAATTGAACTTTGTCTTGGGCCGAAGCTTGTGGCCGATTAATCGGTTTCAGCTTCGGTCGCACGCTAAAATTTAAACGTTTTAGAATTCACCTCGTAACTTGGCGAATGTATTGACGCTGATGGTGATGACGCTCACGATATTGTGCAGCACCGGCTTCTTCATGTGGAACGCTGGTGACATCACTGTTGAGGTAAGTCCTTACTCTGGGAGCTAATCCACTTAGAAGGAACGATTAAATAAATAAATATTGCTGGACATTACACACATCACCATCTAGTGCCACACTAAGCAAGGCTTGTGTCGTGGTCACCAGACAGTTGATATACTACATATATACTTTTTGTTTGTAAATACATACTTATTATACATATAAACATCCATGACTCGGTAACAATATGTCCATGCTCATCACACAAACATTTGCTCCTACCGGGATTCGAACCCGGGACCCTAAGAACGTAAGGCAGCCTCACTACCGCTGCGCCATTCGGGTCGTTAAATAGGTGACACATTAGCGATTTGAAAACGTATTTAATTTAGATAAGCTTGATGAAAAAAAGCAAGAAACACTAAAATAATAAAGCTTGTAACAAAAACAGTTTTTTTTATTTTTCCTGAACCAGGCAGCAGACCTCCCGACGGCCATGTACAGCTCGGGCTGGGAGAACTGCACACTCGAGTCGTCGGTGCGCGTGCGCAAGTTACTCGTCATCGCTATGCTGAAAGCACAGGTATTTTCACCAACAGATTTTCTGGACATCTTCTTCGGCGTGTCGAGGATTTCCGCATATTTGTTTCAAATAAGCTCCGTGCAGAACCCTGCCACCTCGACGGCGCTGGTGGTGGCCTCGGACAGGTCCCTCAAAGTGCAGGTGGAATGTTTGGGGCTAAGAGGGCAGGATAAGTGGTGGAAACAACACAGGTTGGTTGCCGGGAACGCTGCCAACGATGCCTCGGAAGTGGCCATGTTCTGGGCTAGCAATACCGTCGTGCCACCGACCGCATTTTTTTAAGACTATGCTCAAATTGATACAGGTTTTAACCTTCCCTCGCGTCGTGTTAGTCGTGTAGTTTGTTCTATTTGCGAGATGTACTCGACGTTTTTTAATGTATGGTTTGGGTCAATTTCAAGAAATTAAAAATTATAGTAAACGTGTTTTCATTTTCAGGACACTGTGGCTTTGACTGGTCTTGGTATTATTGCGCTGTCGTACCAATCCTACGTGTCGGTGAGTTCACTTCAGTAATGAAACTTATAAACTTTTTGTTTTACATATTTGTTAAATTATAACGTGTTTTTCTCTTTCAGATCGTAAAGTCATCTTATTCAGTATTTTCCGTCATGTATTGAAAACATCGTACAAAAGCATAATTATTTTAAATATTTTACTATTACACTAATATTTAATTAATATTTACACACGCTAACCATGACAGCTTCTTTACATCTTTATATTCTAAAGTTTAGTTTTAAATAAAAGATAATATACAAAGTATATAATTTTCTCTTTAATTGATTAACATTAACAGACAACAAACACATTCAATATACATTTTTACACAAAATATACATCCAAATAAAAATACATACAAAGGTACTACTTACATAGAAAGATTTTGTATAATTTTATAAATGCGTTATGTATCGCTTACAGTTAGTGTATTTTTAATGGTTTAGAAAAGAATGAGTAAATTTTTCCCATGATTATTATATAGTTTAAACAATTTTCAAACAACAATACAAAAAGGCACATTTTCAAAAGCTATGCTTACATTTTTATTTCAAATTAGCTATACAACTTCGTTGCCTTTTCAATGTCATTTCATACATTTTTATGCCCGTTCTCACAAACATTAAGCGGCACCTAAATGACTACCTAAATATTACTAAACTGTCGAACTTTCAAACCTCGAGGAGTTGGGCAGTCACGGTCATATCGATGTCACCTCACGATAATGGGCCTGACAGTATAGCTTCTAAATTCCATTCTAATTTGACTACTTTAAGGGGCCGACGGAGCATGCGTTTTTCTTAAAAACGTAATACCAAAATAATAAGAAAATCAAACATATTCTTACGGTAGTGTGTAATTATTTCGACTGGATTACAGAATATCTGTTTTCAATTAAGTATTTTGAAAGGACGAAAATTTCTATAGAAAATTTATTTTCTCATAATCTTGTTTAAATCAGTATCCATACAAAACATGTGTTTGGGAACCTATATATACTGTACTACAATCAAAATAAATACAGACCTTAAGAATATGTTTGATTCACAAATTATTTTGGTATTACGTTTGTATGAAAACCGCATGCTCCGCAGGCCTCTTAACATAATATAAAACAGTATAAAAGTAATAAAGTACTGGGCCCTTGGTAAGGACTTTCATAAATTGTAATTGCACTGGATACTAATATTAAGGCAAACATATTATTATCATAAGTATACTTCATTAATTTAATATGCGCGTAGCTTAATTGTCAAGCTTGAAAAATACAGACGTTCATAACACGGACGCAATTTACCTTCAAACATTAGCGCATGGCTGAAAAAAAAGATTCAAAAAGACGAAAATAAAGAAAGCAAATAGTTTATAGACAACGATACAAAGATCATCTTCTGATTTTCGAGACTCAAGGCTTTTCGAGAAAAAGATGACTGTAATACAACGAAAAAAAAAGGAAAACGTCTGCAGAAATAGTAATAATATAGAGAAATGCTTTGCGCACATGTTCATTACCAACTTCGAATATTTTCTTACTTACAAATAAACCTGGATCTATATTAAAATGGCCATAATTGCATTACTTCTTGCACCATAACATTTCTTATCAGTCGAAGGCAGTGGGTACTGATATGTATTTATTTTTAGGGTTCCGTAGCCAAATGGAAAAAACGGAACCCTTATAGATTCGTCATGTCTGTCTGTCTGTCTGTCCGTCCGTCCGTATGTCACAGCCATTTTTTTCCGAAATTATAAGAGCGATGCTGTTGAAACTTGGTAAGTAGATGTATTCTGTAAACCGCATTAATATTTTCACATCAAATAGAAAAAATAACAATAAATTTTGGCGGTTCCCCATACTTAGAACTGAAACTCAAAAACTTGGTTTTCATCAAACCCATACGTGTGGGGTATCTATGAATAGGTCTTTAAAAATGATATTGAGGTTTCTAATTTCATTTTTTTTCTAAACTGAATAGTTTGCACGAGAGACTAAAGTGGTAAAATGTGTGTCCCCCCCCCCTGTAACTTCTAAAATAAGAGACTGAAAAAACTAAAAAAAAATATACGTTGTAAACTTGTAAACTTCCTCCGAAAATTGGTTTGAACGAGATCTAGTCAGCATTTTTTTTATAAAACGTCATAAATCGTAAACAGCAATTTACCTTTCATTCAACCGGCTACGGAACCCTTCATGGGCGAGACCGACTCGCACTTGGCCGCTTTTTTACTTATAGAAGAATGTACAGATTGATACAGGGAAGTTGTCATAACAAATAAGATTTATGTATTTCCCATGAACCGCTGAGATTTTCGTTAAAATTGTCTTAGTGTAAGTGTAGCTGTGGGAAAAAAATAACCATATTCTGGAGCCCTGATACAGCCAGATCTGGAGCCCTGATACAGCCAGAAGGCGTCGCGGCAGCCTTTGCAGAATGTGGCGGGACGAGCTGGAAACAACTGGAAATCATGGGGAGAAACCTTTGCCTAGCAGTGCGATGAAGCAAGCTAGCAGTAAGTGTAATATTAAACTTAAAAACATTTCAAGGTCAAATAGCATCCGTCACAATACTATTATTTTTGAATTGGAATTGTCCAATTTGAATTGATAACAATGCTCTAGCATATGTCATGCATCACAATGACAAATAAAAAGATAATAATATCCGCACTGCCCCTTTTTGTCATGCAAATAATTATTCTAAGACTGTGTGTTACGCAAGGTGTATAGTTTTGTTAAAAAAAGCATAATAAACGCAATGACCAACACTGTTATGAACTCAGAATCGTCCCTTTACAAAGAACTTAATAGGAAATTCCTTTACTCTAACTGTACCCTTATTTCGTGTACCCAGAATCTTAGTTGTGAGGGTCAGATTGGCGATCGCTCCATGTTGTATGTCACCGTAAAATTGTCAAACACGTTATCTTACAATATATCATGTTTCTCTCTAGCGATATTGTAATATCTCGAATTATTGTCAACTGAACATACAGAAGTATCTCTGCCCCCAAAATCGGGACTTGCAGACAGAAATTGGGGGCCCCGCGAAGCGGGTCTCCGTCGACTACGATTTTTAGGGGAATATAAAGTGTTTTAAGGTTAGGTTATATTAATCGATATTTCTCAGGAATGGTACAGTATCTTTTCATGAGAGTGGTACCACTGTGCAAAGGGGACCCCTCCTTCTCTCCACACCGCGAGAGTTGACTACCATCGCATGCATTTTACGAAAATAATGCGTTTTATTGTGAGCAGCATGTTCATTTGACAATAATTCGAGAGTTTACAATATCGCTAGAGATATTACAATATTACGTTTTAATATTCAGATTTATCCGATTAGACTGTAAGCCCACCACATTGTAGTTGGGAAAAGGCTAGGCTTATGAAGATGATGATGACTGTACCCTTAAAGGGTCACCACAATGAATTGGCGGTACGAAGCTTTGCTGAACACAGTCTGAGCAATCGGCCTTCTTTTTAAATCACTGATAACTTAACCCTGTTACGTTTAAAATAAGACCTAAACATCACATATCAGTACCCACAATCAATAAAACCTATAAATTCGCTTACACCCTGTAGTGAGTACTCAGCAGCTTATAGCTTAGAGTCGAAGTATTGCAGCTCTTTCTCTTGCGGCAGCTTCTTGAAGTAGCTTTCCACGTAGTCATCGTCTACTTCCGCCAAGGTCTTGGGCTTCCACTGGGGGTTGTTGTCTTTATCTATCAGGAGGGCGCGCACTCCTAGTAAGACGGATAGTTTATTCATCAGTAACCAGTACCTCTCTATGTAGTAAACAATGTGTGGGAATTTTGGATACTATTATGTGATACCATTAGCGGACACAGGAGGACAAAGGACGACACGAGACTCTAAAGAGTTTACCGCGCCGCTTTGCTCGTGTGGGTTTCGGAACGAGTCCTACGGGATCGTAATATCGGCATAAGAAAATAAGATGACGAGTTATAGAGAAAGAAGTTGGAATATAAACACATGCTCCCAAACCTTAGGTAACAAAACATCATGGCATCTTGTGCAGCTGGTATCCAACAATTGTATTAGATCACAGGAATTAGATATTGCATTGTTACCTTCAGGGAAATCGTGGTTCTCGGTAGCGCGGCAGGCGGCGCGGTACTCCATCTTGAGGCACTGGCTCAGGTCCAACTGGGCGCCACGCTGTAGTGCTCGCAGCGTGATCTTCAGCGAACCGGGACACATCTGGCTGAGGGTCTGGAATAGGTATACAGAGTTTGAATATGTGATGGTGTAATACAGCGGTCGGCTAGCTTTTGGCAGGCAAGGGCCACAAGAGGTGACAAACTATTATTTAACCCTAGAAGTTCAATGTACCTATGTTGGTCATATCCCGTAGAAAAAATGTAACATAAATATGAAAAAACTTGGGAAAATCGAGTTTTATGAAAAAAAGGGGCCAAGTGCGAGTCGGACTCGCCCATGAAGGGATCCCGTAGCAGATTGAATGAAAGGTAAATTACTGTTTACGATTTATCACGTAGGTACTAAAAAAAACTACTCACTAGATCTCGTTCAAACCAATTTTCGGTGGGAGTTTACATGGTACTGTACATTATATATTTTAGTTTTATCATTCTCGTATTTTAGAAGTTACAGGGGGGGACACACATTTTTCCACTTTGGAAGGGTCGCTCGCTCAAACTAGGTATTCAGTTTAGTAAAAATTGATGTTAGAAACCTCATATCATTTTTGAAGACCTATCCATAGATACCCCCACAGAAATATTAAAAACAGGAGAAGTGGCAAGGGGGCGTGTCGGTGACCACGTGGAGCTGGCCTCGTCGCTCAGCTATTGAAAAAATGGCCGTAACCGCGAGTTAGTGTGTCGTCAACCGCGTTCGTAAAAAAAAACGATTATGCCGTCTTGTTCGGTGGTTTCGTGCAAAAATAGAAGCCAAGACAAAAACTTTAGAAGACAGGGCATCAGTTACCACAAGTTAGAACAAGTATTTTACAATATTTGTCTTAATAATCACGAAAAACCATAATCCCCAAAAATATATCTGACTTGTACTACTTGATTTATGTTTTCTTGTATTACTCCGACTGTATTATGTTTGCATTAAATACATTGCTCTTTTACAACCACCTTAGTCTGTCACTGAGTGACTGAACGAGCAATGTACACCTGACATAACGAAACATCATTAAGCCGTCATCATCATGGTGCGTCCGCTGCTCCGGTCCGCCGTATTTGAGCGCGAGCTAGTGATGTGCTCGTGGAGGTTTGACAAAGTCTGTCGACAAGAAAGTGGACTGCGAATTGTTATATTACTATTTCACATTTTTTTTCAATTTGTTAACTCTTGTAATCTGGTTGGAAGGCCGATGTGGTTCTATGCTTAATTTTCTTTTTCTCTTTGACAATTCAAAAGAGCCTGTAACTGGCCTAATTGAAATAAATGCTTTGATTTTGATTTTGAACTACGTGTAACTGTGTCATTTGATTTTTAATTGATTTTAAAGTATTTTTATTCATTGAATAATGTTTGTAGGTTTCATATTATTTTTATTTACTTTATTTCCAAATCCTTTATAAAAATAATCGATATATTTTTCGATAACTCTTCGATTTAGTCAAGCACTGTGTCGTATCCGCCCCCGTGTCCCGACAACACACAATGATAATTGTTTTAGTGTGAGTAAATTATACGGAAAAAGTACGCTGTAGTTTAACAAATAAGGTTTGTATTTAAATGACAGAGTTATCGATGGCGCGTGTGTGCACTTGTTCGTAGTATTCTTTTGACAGAGCTCTGTGTGCAATATTAGCTTTATGGAGGGGCAACTGTGGCTTCATCGATTTTCTATACATTTTGAACTCCACGCCATATCTCCTTCTTTATTATATCTATGGATACCCCACACGTATGGGATTGATGAAAAAAAAAATTTTTGAGTTTCTGTTCTAAGTATGGGAGGACCCTCAAAATGTATGTTTTTCTATTTTTATGTAAAAATATTAATGTGGTTCACAGTTTTTGCCATTTGGCTACGGAACCCTAAAAACCACTGCATAAAACAATTACAAATATTTTTTTTTTTAATTCCTGGAGAAATAGAGAGAACTTTTCAAATTTTATAGGCACACACAAAGTGATTTAGGTAGTTTTCAAAAGACTACTTTCTCGGAGTGGTCCCACTTCAATTTGGTGAAGATCTGATGAAGACCTTTGGAGATAGGCAACGGAACTCCTCAATAAACGATCGCAAATGGACTGAATCTCACGGCTGATTATTGTTTACACCAGATCATAACAAAACATCACGCCAGTACGCTGTGAAGAGGTATGCGCATGTAAACCACTAAAGAGTGAAAAATAAAACTTTTTTGCAAAAAATAAAACCGACTTCTAAAAACACAAAAAGTTGCCTGCAAGAAATGATAAAATAGTATATTGTTACCTTCAATGTTTTGAGGGACCAATCATTCTGAACCTTCTCTAGCCTTTCAATAATCTCCTCAATCGAAGAAGCAGCAAAACAGTAGTTAATATGTTTAATGTTATCAGACAATGAGAATTGATCTGAAGGTTCATTGAACTTGCTCAAAAGGTTCCTGATTTCTCCTTCGTCAGCGCACCGTGACAGTAAAACTTCTAATTCATATAGCCTCTTGCTGGGTACGAAATGTGTAGCAATGCCAGACTTAACTACGTCCCATCCTTTTAGTCTGTCACCTGAAAATATCATGAAAATTTAACTCACTTACGGGATATCTTAGGTGATTGTTCTTTATTTTGAGCTCTTGTGGAAACCGTGAAAGCTGATGATTGACTTATTCTAAGTAAAAAATGTTTAAAGTAGAAGTGTAGTGCATTTGGGCCATTTATGTACAGTTGCAGAACAAAAGAAAAATCTTTTAGGTATGGCACCCAAAATCTATAATAAATTACCTAAGGAAATCATGGATATTGCCAACATAGATCTTTTCAAAAAATATTTACAGGATTTCCTAGTAGCAAAATGTTACTATACAATTAATGACTACTTAAATGAAAGATACTAGACCTGCTAAATCCGATTTATTATATTACTAAGAACAAATTGATTTTGAATTAAATTATATTATTAAAATTATATTATATGTCATGTAAACATTTTATCATTATACTTTTATTTTATTCAATTTTAAATTAAATTATATT
Organism: Xestia c-nigrum; assembly: GCA_916618015.1. NCBI lineage: Eukaryota > Metazoa > Arthropoda > Insecta > Lepidoptera > Noctuidae > Xestia > Xestia c-nigrum. The sequence goes on from OU745250.1 coordinate 25,513,089, forward strand.
ATTAAAATTATATTATATGACATGTAAACATTTTATCATTATACTTTTATCTTATTCAATTTTAAATTAAATTATATTATTAAGATTAAATTGTAATACCCGCATCTTATATGACATATAATCATTTTATATTTTTTTCTTTTTTTATCAATTTTATAATTATATGGATTACTTCGACACTGACATCTCTTCTGATAGTAAATTGAAATTGCATATAGAATGATAATTGATTATTATGCATGGATTTATATTTGTATGCTTCAACGCAAGATGTAGATGGACTCACTATATTATCATATTTATTTGTAACACCTTGTACAACCTATGTCTACAAATAAAGATTTCATTTTCATTTTCAAAGAAGTATGCAAATATGATAAACACATGCTGCTACATAATTGGCCAATTAAGGCTAATCTAGATGCATCCTTATTATGGCAGAGTTAGTTATGCCATGGGCACACGAAGTATTGACCTGTGAATAATTTAAAAAAGTTTCATGAAGATTTTTGAAAGGGCCTCAACATTCCACTAACCGACTCTTTGACAGTTCAAAAGTGATGCATTGTGTTTTTTTGTTTACTTGATTTTACTCACCAGTCAATCCCAAATATAAACCTAAATTAACCTGCAGCCTTGGCAGGAAATAAGACCCTCCAACATCAGGGAACAGTCCAATCTTGGTCTCAGGCATGGCAATCACTGTCTTCTCTGTAGCTACCCTGTATCTGCCATGAACTGAAAGTCCTAGGCCACCTCCCATAGTAATGCCATTCATAAAAGCAATGTAGGGAATCTTGTATTTTCCAATGAGATAGTTTACGTTGTACTCAGTGTGGAAGAACCGTGGGCCTTCAACTTTATCTATGGCTGCTTTGACATCACCACCAGCACAGAAAGCTTTATCACCAGCTCCTTTAATTATCACCAATGTCTTCTTACTCTCCCATTCTGAGAGCTGAGGTAACAGCTTTGATACCATGGAAGTGTTCAGGGAGTTCAATGCCTTTGGTCGGTTGAGAGTAATGATACCCGCATTGTTTAGTGTTTCGAACAGTACATCTTGTTCTTGACTAGACATAGTGCGTTTTATGAAGTGGGACGCTGTGCGTGTAAGGTTGATGCTGAGCTTAAACATCTGTAGAAAAAGTTGTTATTGCAGTTGAGAACAGCCTTTGAAAAATACATACCATAACCACAATACTGCCGTCATAACAAAGAAGGCCGTAACTGACAATTTGTCAAAAAAGCTGTAACTCATATCAAATCAAAGATAGCATAAGAATTTTAGCCTTAACTACAACATAAATTATGGTTTTAGAATCTGAAAAGCCTTAATTACACAATAATGGCTTTTTATGTTAGTATTTTCGTAATTCTAGTCTGGAAGGCCGCAATTACCAATAAAATATTATTAAGTTTTATATATTAAATAAATTTACTACTAGAAAAAGCCCTATAAGGGCTTTTTACATAAGTATTTTTAAGGAACGCTTCCTCATTCGGAAGCTAAGCCAAGCCATGCCATTATTACATTCATTACGGCCTTCTTTCTTATGATGGCAGAGTATATTTTACTTAATAGCCATTACCAATTAATGAGTACCATCCACTAAGTAAATATTTATGAAATTAGCATAAAGTTACTCTTTATTTTTAGGTATGATTGGCGATTAGACGAGCTAAATAAGCAACTCTATTTGTGGTGGTTTCAACTTCGTTTGAAATACTGTTGGAATAAAGTTCTAATCAGCTAGCACTACAAAGCTACAAAGTGGTGTTTACGTCAGTCACTGTGGGCCAAATAGCCTGAAATGAGTGGTTTCAATTGATTCACAAAAAAAACTATTCATTGGATTAAAAAACTAAAACACTATCATGCTAATATATTGCTTGTAGAATTATTTGCCAAAAACTCAGAATGATTGCATACATATTAGTATGTTTTTTTTGTTTGAAAAGTTCGTGATTTTTTTTTATTGAGTTAAATTAATTGTATTATATTTACAAAATACTATCATGCTAGCATATATCCTGAAGAATATCATATATTTTTCTGGTCTTGTTTATAGCAGTTAACCATATACTTTTAGTAATTATAAAACTCGCGCTTAGCTCATGTAATCGCCTTATATATGGAACTAGTACATAATATTGACTTTACTATCATCATGAAAAGGAATTTTTATTACCCCCACAATCTGAAATTTTTATTGTCTCTTCTCTTTTGGTAAGTCCTAAGGTAAAAAAGAAACCAGATTTATGTAAATTCTAGGCCTAATCTATCTAGCAGCTAAAAAATAGTTTTGACAAGCATTCGTCTTTTTTAAACTAATAAGAAACTGCCAAGTTTAATTTACTACCTACATAGGGATGGTTGTGGGAAGATTCTCAATAATAACAATACCTAAATGTGTGTGGAACAATGGTGTGAAACATGAAGTTTGCTCTTGGAAAAAAATTGGAGTTAATAACCTTAAAACATTATCAGTCTAAAAATCAAAAGTTTAACAGTACAAACGATCATTGTATTAATTAACAAATTACCTTTTATTACAGCACATGGAATATAGTTACGTTACAGATAACATAAATTGCATAATTACTTACTTTGGACCTACGAAAACAGCGTTATCTGTAAATATAACTTGCCAAAATCACTTCGCTTATCTAGTGATAACAAAGCAACACATTTGGCAGACCACCGATACTCGTATAAAGTAGCTAGCGATCAATATACTGCTTCGTATGAAATGATAATGAAGAATGAAGATAGAATAATAAAGTAAATAAATCTACCCAGAAACCGGTCGTGACTATCCGGTACGACGACAAAAAAATCGTGTTTGAAGTTTGTCAATTTTGCCGAATCAATGTCAATATTGTCATTGTCATCAACACATCTCTCTGTTCCACGAACGTATACATCAAAGAGTAAAGTAATATCGGTGTACACATCATGATACTGTTCAGACCATGACCTAGCGCAGTTTATTGCGAAGTATATTATTGTACAATGGTTCAGACCAGTGCATTTGAACGTTTTTGGTGTACATACACTAACAAAAGACATTTATACTCCAAATCATGTAATAATACATTGAACTACAGCTACAAATGAATTATTATGAACGTATCTCACCACTCAGGAGAACACCTTGTAAACCTTAGATTATATAGGTATATAATCTAAGTTGTAAACCTTATATTATACAGTTGTAAACGTAATGATCCTTTTTTTATAGGTCCATGTCCATGGTAGTGATTATTAATTCTATAATAATATTCTCTGTGTCAGCTTGCGGGAAAATAACATAACAGACGAAAGTCACAACTAGACATGGGTCGTACTTGCAAAATCGAGTACCAGGGCTTCCAAGTACGTCTACTTTAAAAAACCTGGTCTTAAAACCAGGGCTCGGGATACTTTCAAGTACTTTTTATCTGGATAGGAAATTGACCCGTATTAATGTACACATAAGGAGCACAATCGCGTTTTCCCTACTTACAGACGATTGAATTTCCTACTTCTATGTCAAGTCCTGTTGGTAGAAAAATACTTGCATAGGAAATTGAACCCTGACCTCTTACGAATAAGGCGCACAATCGCGTTTACAAATAAATACTTGCAAAGACAAACCATTAAAGTAAAAATACTTGCATAGGAAATTGAACCCTGACCTCTTATGAATAAGGCGCACAATCGCGTTTACAAATAAATACTTGCAAAGACAAACCATTAAAGTAAAAATACTTGCATACGAAATTGTTCCGTAGAGCCTTACAAATAAGGAGCAGGATCGCATTTACGAAAACTAACGTGGTTATTGAAGTATTGAAGATTGGATTGAAAACCTACGTAGATTTTAATACTTTGAAGTCTTGCAAGTATTTCGGGTCAGTACCTGGTGTACGTACTTGGAAGCAAATACCTGGTGTAAAAACCTGGTCGCGTAAATACGTACCTTCCCTAGTCACAACATGTTTTGACAGTTGTTATAACCAGCTGATTTAAAGATTTTATCATCTGAAAAGTATTAACACGGAAAAACGTTACTCCAAACTGCGATTGCTGAATTAGAAAATTATAAGATGGGCGTTACAAGAAAAGTGCTCAATTGGTATGCCAGATTAGCGCCCGCACACGGAAAATCAAGTCCACCGTTTGAACATGTCGTACAAATCGGCGACCCATTATTACGTAAAGTTTCCGAGCCCGTTTCTCTAGATAAAATAAAAACTAATGAAATACAAACCATAATTAAGAAGTTAGAATACGTTATTCATAAGTATGGCAGTCTAGGTATGTCGGCGCCCCAAATTGGGGTTAACTTGAGAATATTTGCAATGAGGCACACAGTGAAACAAATTGCGAATGTGCCCAGGGAAATAGCTGGACTAAGAGGAATGGAGGTTGTACCGTTCACTGTAAGTAAGTAACCTAGATAAAATAATTAAGTATATTTTTTTGTTTTTTTATGTAATTTTGATTTAAAACTAGATGAGGCCAGTGTTTCGTATGTCTAAACTCTGAGCTGAGGTCACATGAGCACCTTGCAGATTATTAGTGTCAGAGATAGTTTTTAGATATTGATCCCAAATTGAAGAAAGAATCCAATTCAGCACTTGGAACTAAATCATTCTTGAACTTCATTACCAATGCTTTTCTTTGTTGTATTTGATATAAACCTATAATTCTTTTTCCAGGTGTTTATAAATCCCAAACTAAAGGTGGTTGACTACAAGAAAGTAATACATAGTGAGGGGTGTGAAAGTGTCCAAGGTTATCTGGCAGATGTAGCCCGGTATAAAGCAGTCCAAGTTACAGGTACACCAATTACTACTACTCTTACAATTTTATTCTCATTTCTATAAGAAAACCCATGTATGTAGCAATAAAATCCAGAGAAAAACTAACATCTGAACCTACATCATAATTTCTTCAAGCTTGTTCTGAGAGGAACTATGTACTGTAGAAACTATTCTGCTTACAAAGTAAATTTATTGTTTTTCAGTTATTGGTGGTCCACTTTGGCCCTGGATTGGAACAAGTGGAAGTAATGCAGGCTATCAGTAACACTATCAGTGTTGCTAGTCACTTCCCAAAACTAGGTCTGGAACTAGTGATTCTACTTTTATTTTATTTTTGCAGGTCTTAATGCACAAGGAGAAGAAACTTCAAAAGTGTTCAAAGACTGGTCAGCAAGGATAGCCCAGCACGAAATGGATCATCTAGACGGCAAGATATACACTGACATCATGGACAGGAAGACGTTGGCATGCTCCTGTTGGGAAGAAGTGAACATGTCTAAAGGGAAACTTGTTATACCTTTCAGTCCACAGTAAAATATTTATTGAACAAGGTCTTCTTTTCTTTTCATAAATAATAATCTCTTCCTTTTGGGATTTACCCGAATGTAGTGAAACCCCAAAAAAGGTTATTATGTTATTTTATTATAGTTTTAGGAAAACTTACACCTAAAAAATTACACACAATTAAGAGTTAAAAAAAATTAAGGTAAATTATAAGTTTTCACAGATAGAAGAGAGCTTGGAAACAAAAACAAAGGCAGCCTGTTTGTAAAGACAGTATCCAAAGTAAAAAATTGTTTCAAACAGTGCCTATTGCATTCAATTAGTTTACGTTATCAAAAAAGGAATTACAAGAGATCCTTTTCACTTCTCATGCTCTAAAAGTACGCCATTATAGCCCTACGAAGCGGGATTAAAGTGACCGTTTATTCCCCAGGGAGTAAAAAGTAATTAAAAAATGGAACAATCTTTTACTCTGAAACATGGTCACAAAAGAGTAACTTGTCATAGGTTTTATTTAAATTTCGAATTGGCTTGCAAATAGAAAGCGGTATATTGAAAAAAAAAACAAATGAACTCTTCAACGCGGGAAAATTTGTGGTTTGATTTTGAAAAAGTATGTGGAATGCCTCTGTTGCTAGCCGCTGCAGTAATGTAGGTACTATTATTATCTGTGGAGTGTGGATCATCTTCATTGCGAGAATGCTTTACCTATAAATTCCTTGGCGAGAATGTTGAGAGTTTGTGTTGTGTTTTATATTGTTAATCTGTGACTGACCTGATAGAAGAAAATCTGACTGCTCAGTTCAGAATTTCAGTCGAGTCTACATTTGTTTGGTTTTAAAAAATTACTATATTTCTCGCACTTGAAGTGAAAAGTACAGTTTGCACCTCGAGACTAAACGCCAATGTAATATACCCTCGCAAGCTCGGGAGTCAAACCACCTCGGGTAAATAATGGCTTCGTTTAGTCCCTCGTTATAAAATATACTATTTTTATTTTGAGGTACTGAAAATATCGATGTCGACGCCTTGGCCAACCGCATTATACGAATGACTCGCTCTTATTAAGTATGGGTTACGTCTGCTATTTTGTTCTTACCACGGGAGTATGCAATAGACGGGTATTGCGCCCAAAAGTAGAAGGAATCTGCAGTCCTGTTATTTGCTCAGCAGTTCAGAGAGCTCAGTTGAACCGATGACCGAACCTCGGTTATGAAGTAGGTACTGACACTCAATATGTTGCTTTTGGCCAAAGTAAATCGGAAATAAGCGCAAGACAGTGATGACGAATGATGACTTGACTATCTCTAAAATACCATGAGTCATCAATCAGCACAGATATCGCATTCTTCCATGCTCCTATCCTTATGTTGGTCAGAACCGCCTTATGCTAGAACGAGAAAGAGAGCGTGCCGAGCGCATCATTTTCGATGCTGCCGCATGCGATAGCGCTGCCGCTCTGTGTGTGCATGGAGAAATGAACCTTATAGCAATGATTAATATATTAATGGTCGTGCACAGTTAGACGAAAACTAATAAGGAGTTTTTGGACTCAAAATTAACGTATTTTATGAGAAGTCACCTAGATTTCTCATAAAATACTTGAGTGTTATTGAGATTGAGAGAAATGGGTCAATGAAAATTAAGTAAATAAAATCAACAACAATTTTATATAAGCAATAGTTTATTTGATTTAACTTTTACAATAAAGCAATATCTGTTTATTTCTGAGTAATACTATAAATAGGTACCTGTACTTAATAAATATTAGCGATATGAATATACAGGGTGTATTTCACCTCATCACAAAGCCGTTAACCAAGCATTCTGTACATCAAACTAAGTAACTTTACGCAAAAAATATTGCTGGGAAACAACTTTTTTTTTTGAGGTTATAAATCATGTTTTGTGGTAAAACTCGATGTAACGCACTCAAAACATTGTGTGGATGGATGGGTTGAATAGCACGGGGGTCGTAGAGATATTCAAAGTAAAAATCATGCGATAAAAAGTAGTATTTAAAAAAAAACTGGTCAAAATCTTGCAACTTTGACCCCTAATATCTTCGTAACTAGAAGGTTCCCAGGTATAGTGTAGAACAAAAAAATGATCAGAATGATGAGAAGAACAAGTGCCTTTCGTATTCGTTAAGAGGTGTTTTACACCCTTTAGATAACTAAGTTATATAACCCAGACAGGCGCATTAGGCAATCGGCATGTCCTAGAACCAAAAATTCGAAGACATGTGACATCTACCAACCCGCACTGGGCGCGCGTGGTGGATACGCAAAATACGCGCTTTGACGTGGAGTTGCGGACACCAGCCCGTTGTACAAAAAAAATTAACACAAAACGAAACTAAGTTAGCTTTACCTGTTACATTCTCATGTTGTCTTTAAGTTTGCAGTAATAAGAAATATTCCTACTTGGTTTAATAACTTAGGACACAAAATAAAGGGTACAGGAATACTAGTATTTAATCAAAAACATTACATATTATTTCTTCATGAATCATTAAAGTAGTAATATGAATAAGAATCTAGGAATGTGTTAGAAATATTGAGTGAGCTACTCTATTTTAGATTCAGAGAGAATGAATGTATTTTCTCACCTTTATTTTGTGTCTTAAAAACATTACTTTACAGTTAGGTACATAAATAAGAATTTTAACAGCTGCTTCTATTAAGTTCTAAAATACATGTCATTCAAAATTATCGTTCATATCCTTCTTCTATCTAAGAGAGAGATGTTGTTTAGAATAATAAATATATGTTTAGTTACAACATTCAACATTTTAGAGTATAATAATAACAAGAAATGCGTGTTTGTAGCCCTTGCATTTAATAAGTGATTGACCAAATAATCATTCATCTATGTACCTATATTATAATATTCTCTTACGGAGTAAGCAGAGATCTATGTATCAACAATGCACATACATATTCTATCTAAGTGCAGTTATATAGACATCAAAGTCATTATAATTTGTATATTGCAACTAAACATTTACCTTCCCTAATTCTTCCATCTGTCTGTACATCATATCTATTCAGTTCTGAACGAGCTTTGAATATGATAATGTAATATTGAATATCTTCCTTCATTTGCTATAGCTCAGTACACACTAATTCCATCATACATTTTATAATAATCAATGTAACAGCCATACAAAATTCAACCCTAAAACCTTCTTTTAAGACACATACAAATCTCATCAGGTTATTCTTTACACTTTGTTCTAAATATGTAGCGATATGCATAGATATCTTTGAGACACAAGTAAGCCTAATCTCTGTAATACGAAAAGATGTAAAATACAATATTAGTCTCATGTTGTCTATGCATCACATTACACAGAAGAACAGCCATAGAAACATAAATAATACTTTGTATAGAAGCGACCCATCATGTGATTAATATAGCGTTTATTACTTGACAGTTCCAGCCATACATTCGGTCAATCAATATTGTTGAGGGTGTTGATGTTTTCTCTTACTTTTTTTTGTGGTTTCTTTTGTTATACGTCATTTTTTGGCGCAAATATATACTTTTTCTTTCACAACCATGAATGGCTGGAACAGCGTATGATACGCGGTACGCCTCGCTTCTACAAGAAGTATTATCCCATTTTCCTTGACACTTTTCATCAGTTACCAATCCTCTCATGATCAACATCACACTACCATATCCAAAGCGGACACTCACAAGGGCCAGTGCGGCCGTTGTTGCTGGCCCAGCAGTTACCTTAGAGGGTTGCTGGCCAGGCTGGTGAGGCTGGTGAGTGATGATGGCCCACTGGCGGCCAGGCTCAGCCGGTCGGTCTCTTCGTCTGCTTGGTTGTTGCGCAGCTCTTGTAGAGTGTACACGAACTTGGACCACTCGTCGTGGCGGGGTTGGGAGACGTGCTGAGAGTTATGAAAAATTGATGTTTGAAATTAAATAAGTGATGAGGACAATTTTACTATTCCAAATGAATTGATGATATTTCATTGAACTAAAAATAAGGTCTAGGAACAATTCATTTTGGTTGGTGCCTGCAGAAAATGGTTGTATCGCTATGTTTCTGTTGACATTTCGATAAGCTTTTTTGGTACAACATGATGTGCACTGCATGCTCATAACATGGTGATCTCTTCGTGATACCAAGTAATGACCAATCGATCTAGTTATTGTTAAAAGTCACGAGAGTCCTAGTGGTTGCAGTCAAACTCTTCAGGTCTCAATATTCTACTTTAAGTTTGTCTTTCTTTCTACTAAGAACCTGAGTGGATCTGGCATGTTGTCATCTACCACATAGATACTAGGGCATGCTTCCGGGAAATCCCGGTACCGAAAATCCCGGGATCTTTTTGAACAATCCGGTACCGGTTCTTCAACCCGGAGTTCCAGTTCTTTCGGTACTATATTATTTTTGTTTCTTTTTTTTATATAAATATCACATTGAATAAACAACTTTATACAATAAAACGGTTAAAATGAAAAAAGCTATTCAACAATGTAAATAAGGGGTCAGTTTTAAGAAATACAGGGTGACTGGGTCTGGACTCGCCATAACAAATTCACATATAAAGATGTTGATTTGGCATTATTTTCTTTAAAAAGCGTACTATCTTATTTTTTACCCCAAGTGGGAAAGTGAAAGGAGGGAAGTTCAGAGGTATTTTTTATCACCAATGTTTATGACTACCAACAAATTCTAAAAAACCCCACAAAAATAAAGCAAAAAAAAATTGCATGCTTGAAGGTCTTTTGAAAAAATCTCAATAAAGTATAAAAATTGACATATCTCCTAAACTATAAAACTTTGGTTAGGGAAAGTAAAGTTCAGTAATTAGTAAATGACCTGCTCTACAACCTTATTTTTTGTTTATACTAAACCCGAAAAGGGGTCATTGTACTCATCATTTTGAACAACTTTTTCTATGGGACGAACCCTGAAATCGCGAAAAAAAAATCAGCTGTTCCCTACATTTATGTTCGCATAACTCGTCAAAATGTAGGGAACACATTTTCTGAGGAACAAATAATTTGTATGGTAATATGTTTTTGTACCTACAATTTCAGAATAAAAATGTATAAATGATTGTTGATTCTTGAATAAGAAATTGTTACGTAAAACATTTTTGTAGTTTAATGAATCAAGTTTATCTAAATACATATTATACTATCATTAATCCTGTCCTTCTATCTACTACTATCATTAACCGTCAGACGGGACGTGTAATCTTTCATTAGTCCCGAATAGGTTTTTTTATGATTTTACTACCTACTTAAAAACCAAATCCCGGGACTCGGGGATTAGCCATATTATTCTAACCTGTGGCAAGTACATGAAACAGCTCTACCTATTCCGATCAATGATAATGATACATACTTTTCTTTAATTTTAAAAAGAATATTGTTTTTTATCCAATTTTTATTTTGTTTTTTTTTGCTATCGAAAAATCATTACAGTTTTGTTTTTGTTTGTTTAATGATACTGATAGTGGAAGAAACATAGTTATTATGTGACGTAAAAGACTTATTCTATAGTGAAAAAAACAAAGTGTTTAAGGGACGAAAGCAGACATTTCTAATTAAAAATATATCTCGAATTTACATTCCATTCGACATTTTTTTTTGTATTTACGTATTTCTAATGACTTCATTTTTCAACAGATATTTTCTTAAGTAGCCTTCATACAATAGATTTTTAGACCTTTTCTACGTAAGTAGTAAGTACCGAATTTCCCGGGAAATCCCGGTTCCAAGTCCAGTACCGAAAATCCAGTCCCAGTTCTTGAGAACGGAACCGGTATTGCATACCCTATTAGATACTCGTTAGGCTGGAAGCTGGCCAGCCCTTTTTTGAGTTCCTTGTGGTGCCCATTGGGTCCTAAGTTGGGACATTTATCGTCCGAATTGAATGCAACACAATAAACGTTTAGCAATATAATGTTAATCAGTCACCTCAGCGAGTTCGTAGACCCATATCTTGCCCGCGTCGTCTCCGGCGGTGATGTGTGTGCCCGACGGAGTCCACGACACGCGGTTGAACGCTACGCCACCTTCCGCCTGGATCGATGCTACTGGGACCTGAACAGTAGTGGATGGGTAATGCTGTTACAAACGAACTATTAAGGCATACATGTTGCTCGAAAAATAATATCATCTCCTTGTTTCGAAGAACAAGACATGTCTTTGTATTAGCTATTCTCTAAAGGTGTCACTACCGCGAGACACCAATGGCCCGGTTTCCACATAAAGCGGAGACATGTAATGGCCGAGAGACAAAAATGTGATCGGTCGACTCTCGCAAGACTGCTCTTCATTATGGTGGAACAGGCCTTAAAATGACTTTACTTAGATCTTCAAAATTATTTGGACTTGACCGATACAGAAGGATAAAAATATATTAGACTATCTGACCCGAGCAACTTCGTCTGCGTCACATAAGAGAGAAAACCGAAATATCCCGTTTTTTCAACATTTTTCATTTCCTGCTCCGCTCCTAATAATTGTAGCGTGATGTTATATAGCCTAAAGCCTTCCTCGATAAATGGACTATCCAACAAAAATAATTTTTCAATTCGAACCAGCAGTTCCTGAGATTAGCGCGTTCAAACAAACAAACTCTTCTGGTTTATAATATTAGTATAGATAAGATGCTCTCTCAATGAAATGAGATAGTTGATATAAGTATGGGTAAATCGAGGTCCTGAGAAAGATAGCAGTACCTCAGTATCCCTGTTGAGGTTCCACAGGTCGATGCGCCCTGCGGCGTCTGCGGCGGCGAAGAGTGCGGGGTGTGTGGGGGACCAGCGCACGTCCACCACGTAGTCACCGCTGTCCTCGAACGAGTACAGCGCCTTGTTCTCCTGGCAACACCAAACAAACAACATTTTTCTTCAGGAAAACAGATAAAAAAAAACAATGTATTTCAATTTAAATTGCCATCGCCAGGTTTTCAAAATACCACGTCTATATTCGTTTTGAACTAGGACAAAATTCTCGGTATGCATTTCTATGAAAGATGTCAAACCTACTGCGAAGCTTGTACGTAGTGTACCCCGTATGAATCTGTGCCTGCAACCGTGCTGCTGAGTTGAGTTGTGGTTCAACAGCAGAGTGAAATTAGAATAAACTACTTACGACGGCACAGCCGCAATAAAACTGTTCTAGTTTTTTCAAAATATATAAGCCTTATTATTAAGCAGTAACTCATACCTTCTGGCTCCACAGCTTGACGCTCCAGTCCATGGAGCAGGTGAGGTAGAGATGCGACAGGTCGACGGAGCCCGCGGCCGCGTGACACGACACGCCGGTGATGGGGCCCGCGTGTCCCTCCATATTATTAAGCAGTAACTCATACCTTCTGGCTCCACAGCTTGACGCTCCAGTCCATGGAGCAGGTGAGGTAGAGATGCGACAGGTCGACGGAGCCCGCGGCCGCGTGACACGACACGCCGGTGATGGGGCCCGCGTGTCCCTCCATATTATTAAGCAGTAACTCATACCTTCTGGCTCCACAGCTTGACGCTCCAGTCCATGGAGCAGGTGAGGTAGAGATGCGACAGGTCGACGGAGCCCGCGGCCGCGTGACACGACACGCCGGTGATGGGGCCCGCGTGTCCCTCCATATTATTAAGCAGTAACTCATACCTTCTGGCTCCACAGCTTGACGCTCCAGTCCATGGAGCAGGTGAGGTAGAGATGCGACAGGTCGACGGAGCCCGCGGCCGCGTGACACGACACGCCGGTGATGGGGCCCGCGTGTCCCTCCATATTATTAAGCAGTAACTCATACCTTCTGGCTCCACAGCTTGACGCTCCAGTCCATGGAGCAGGTGAGGTAGAGATGCGACAGGTCGACGGAGCCCGCGGCCGCGTGACACGACACGCCGGTGATGGGGCCCGCGTGTCCCTCCATATTATTAAGCAGTAACTCATACCTTCTGGCTCCACAGCTTGACGCTCCAGTCCATGGAGCAGGTGAGGTAGAGATGCGACAGGTCGACGGAGCCCGCGGCCGCGTGACACGACACGCCGGTGATGGGGCCCGCGTGTCCCTCCATATTATTAAGCAGTAACTCATACCTTCTGGCTCCACAGCTTGACGCTCCAGTCCATGGAGCAGGTGAGGTAGAGATGCGACAGGTCGACGGAGCCCGCGGCCGCGTGACACGACACGCCGGTGATGGGGCCCGCGTGTCCCTCCATATTATTAAGCAGTAACTCATACCTTCTGGCTCCACAGCTTGACGCTCCAGTCCATGGAGCAGGTGAGGTAGAGATGCGACAGGTCGACGGAGCCCGCGGCCGCGTGACACGACACGCCGGTGATGGGGCCCGCGTGTCCCTCCATATTATTAAGCAGTAACTCATACCTTCTGGCTCCACAGCTTGACGCTCCAGTCCATGGAGCAGGTGAGGTAGAGATGCGACAGGTCGACGGAGCCCGCGGCCGCGTGACACGACACGCCGGTGATGGGGCCCGCGTGTCCCTCCATATTATTAAGCAGTAACTCATACCTTCTGGCTCCACAGCTTGACGCTCCAGTCCATGGAGCAGGTGAGGTAGAGATGCGACAGGTCGACGGAGCCCGCGGCCGCGTGACACGACACGCCGGTGATGGGGCCCGCGTGTCCCTCCATATTATTAAGCAGTAACTCATACCTTCTGGCTCCACAGCTTGACGCTCCAGTCCATGGAGCAGGTGAGGTAGAGATGCGACAGGTCGACGGAGCCCGCGGCCGCGTGACACGACACGCCGGTGATGGGGCCCGCGTGTCCCTCCATATTATTAAGCAGTAACTCATACCTTCTGGCTCCACAGCTTGACGCTCCAGTCCATGGAGCAGGTGAGGTAGAGATGCGACAGGTCGACGGAGCCCGCGGCCGCGTGACACGACACGCCGGTGATGGGGCCCGCGTGTCCCTCCATATTATTAAGCAGTAACTCATACCTTCTGGCTCCACAGCTTGACGCTCCAGTCCATGGAGCAGGTGAGGTAGAGATGCGACAGGTCGACGGAGCCCGCGGCCGCGTGACACGACACGCCGGTGATGGGGCCCGCGTGTCCCTCCATATTATTAAGCAGTAACTCATACCTTCTGGCTCCACAGCTTGACGCTCCAGTCCATGGAGCAGGTGAGGTAGAGATGCGACAGGTCGACGGAGCCCGCGGCCGCGTGACACGACACGCCGGTGATGGGGCCCGCGTGTCCCTCCATATTATTAAGCAGTAACTCATACCTTCTGGCTCCACAGCTTGACGCTCCAGTCCATGGAGCAGGTGAGGTAGAGATGCGACAGGTCGACGGAGCCCGCGGCCGCGTGACACGACACGCCGGTGATGGGGCCCGCGTGTCCCTCCATATTATTAAGCAGTAACTCATACCTTCTGGCTCCACAGCTTGACGCTCCAGTCCATGGAGCAGGTGAGGTAGAGATGCGACAGGTCGACGGAGCCCGCGGCCGCGTGACACGACACGCCGGTGATGGGGCCCGCGTGTCCCTCCATATTATTAAGCAGTAACTCATACCTTCTGGCTCCACAGCTTGACGCTCCAGTCCATGGAGCAGGTGAGGTAGAGATGCGACAGGTCGACGGAGCCCGCGGCCGCGTGACACGACACGCCGGTGATGGGGCCCGCGTGTCCCTCCATATTATTAAGCAGTAACTCATACCTTCTGGCTCCACAGCTTGACGCTCCAGTCCATGGAGCAGGTGAGGTAGAGATGCGACAGGTCGACGGAGCCCGCGGCCGCGTGACACGACACGCCGGTGATGGGGCCCGCGTGTCCCTCCATATTATTAAGCAGTAACTCATACCTTCTGGCTCCACAGCTTGACGCTCCAGTCCATGGAGCAGGTGAGGTAGAGATGCGACAGGTCGACGGAGCCCGCGGCCGCGTGACACGACACGCCGGTGATGGGGCCCGCGTGTCCCTCCATATTATTAAGCAGTAACTCATACCTTCTGGCTCCACAGCTTGACGCTCCAGTCCATGGAGCAGGTGAGGTAGAGATGCGACAGGTCGACGGAGCCCGCGGCCGCGTGACACGACACGCCGGTGATGGGGCCCGCGTGTCCCTCCATATTATTAAGCAGTAACTCATACCTTCTGGCTCCACAGCTTGACGCTCCAGTCCATGGAGCAGGTGAGGTAGAGATGCGACAGGTCGACGGAGCCCGCGGCCGCGTGACACGACACGCCGGTGATGGGGCCCGCGTGTCCCTCCATATTATTAAGCAGTAACTCATACCTTCTGGCTCCACAGCTTGACGCTCCAGTCCATGGAGCAGGTGAGGTAGAGATGCGACAGGTCGACGGAGCCCGCGGCCGCGTGACACGACACGCCGGTGATGGGGCCCGCGTGTCCCTCCATATTATTAAGCAGTAACTCATACCTTCTGGCTCCACAGCTTGACGCTCCAGTCCATGGAGCAGGTGAGGTAGAGATGCGACAGGTCGACGGAGCCCGCGGCCGCGTGACACGACACGCCAGTGATGGGGCCCGCGTGTCCCTCCATATTATTAAGCAGTAACTCATACCTTCTGGCTCCACAGCTTGACGCTCCAGTCCATGGAGCAGGTGAGGTAGAGATGCGACAGGTCGACGGAGCCCGCGGCCGCGTGACACGACACGCCGGTGATGGGGCCCGCGTGTCCCTCCATATTATTAAGCAGTAACTCATACCTTCTGGCTCCACAGCTTGACGCTCCAGTCCATGGAGCAGGTGAGGTAGAGATGCGACAGGTCGACGGAGCCCGCGGCCGCGTGACACGACACGCCGGTGATGGGGCCCGCGTGTCCCTCCATATTATTAAGCAGTAACTCATACCTTCTGGCTCCACAGCTTGACGCTCCAGTCCATGGAGCAGGTGAGGTAGAGATGCGACAGGTCGACGGAGCCCGCGGCCGCGTGACACGACACGCCGGTGATGGGGCCCGCGTGTCCCTCCATATTATTAAGCAGTAACTCATACCTTCTGGCTCCACAGCTTGACGCTCCAGTCCATGGAGCAGGTGAGGTAGAGATGCGACAGGTCGACGGAGCCCGCGGCCGCGTGACACGACACGCCGGTGATGGGGCCCGCGTGTCCCTCCATATTATTAAGCAGTAACTCATACCTTCTGGCTCCACAGCTTGACGCTCCAGTCCATGGAGCAGGTGAGGTAGAGATGCGACAGGTCGACGGAGCCCGCGGCCGCGTGACACGACACGCCGGTGATGGGGCCCGCGTGTCCCTCCATATTATTAAGCAGTAACTCATACCTTCTGGCTCCACAGCTTGACGCTCCAGTCCATGGAGCAGGTGAGGTAGAGATGCGACAGGTCGACGGAGCCCGCGGCCGCGTGACACGACACGCCGGTGATGGGGCCCGCGTGTCCCTCCATATTATTAAGCAGTAACTCATACCTTCTGGCTCCACAGCTTGACGCTCCAGTCCATGGAGCAGGTGAGGTAGAGATGCGACAGGTCGACGGAGCCCGCGGCCGCGTGACACGACACGCCGGTGATGGGGCCCGCGTGTCCCTCCATATTATTAAGCAGTAACTCATACCTTCTGGCTCCACAGCTTGACGCTCCAGTCCATGGAGCAGGTGAGGTAGAGATGCGACAGGTCGACGGAGCCCGCGGCCGCGTGACACGACACGCCGGTGATGGGGCCCGCGTGTCCCTCCATATTATTAAGCAGTAACTCATACCTTCTGGCTCCACAGCTTGACGCTCCAGTCCATGGAGCAGGTGAGGTAGAGATGCGACAGGTCGACGGAGCCCGCGGCCGCGTGACACGACACGCCGGTGATGGGGCCCGCGTGTCCCTCCACACACTCCGTGACGCCGGCGCGCTGCCCGTACAGACACCCTGGGGAACACAACACTTCACACTATTCCGAACCACTCAAGCGACGGCGACGGCGAGTTGCTAATATAGGGGATTACAGACCCTTTGGACAGTCAATCTGAATGCAGTACTGCCGACCAGACCATGACCTACTTGCACGCGGACTTATCGCCACTGACTTCTGGATTAACGTGGCCACCTACTGGCTCCAAGTAAGGCTAGAAGGGACGAGCGTCTAACTCGATTCTTCCTATAAACCTTCGATTTGCCCTAAAACTATCATTGTATGGGATAAAGGATGCTCAAGTCATAGATGAGCTTTTTTGAACAGTCTCATCAAGTCAATTCCATTATTCTAGATGACCAATTTACCTAGCCGCATATTAAAAACGAACCAGTATAAATGTTCCCGTCCTCGCTGCCCAGCACGAAGTTGTTGACGTCCCCGTGAGGGAAGCCCATGGAGGTGACGGCGACCGCCTTGCTCTGCCGATGCTGCAGGTCCAGCGTCTCCTGCGGCTGCGACAGCATGTCGAGGGACCAGGAACACATGCGTCCGTCCGTTGATACCGAGATCAGGTTGTGAGCGTTCTGACTGCCTACCACGGACAGGCAGTACACTGGGTGCTGGAAAAAGAAGGATGTGGTTAATTTTAGACATATGATAGTGAAGAATCAGCATTTCTAAATTAACAAAATAAAAACGGTTTGGAAAATTATCAACAGTGAAACAAACAGAAATATAAAACATAGTAATGACTTCACACTAGAGACTTCAGGTGGCCTTGTCAGCTCCAACAATGAAGTTGCTCAAGAATTTGTAAAGGACATGGCCAACTTTTGTATGGGAGTGTGCATACCTATCAAACTGAATGTACACCAACGATTTTTGTGGTTTTATATTCGTGAATATTGGCATATTAAATTACTATAAATAAAAAACTCATAGCACTTGTCATTACAACAGACTGGACGTGAAAAGTTTCACTTAACCTATAATCAGATCACTGGCAATAAAGTGAACTCAATAAGATTTGCTATTAAAAAACGTATTTACTTATTTAATTCTTTATGCTCACACGAGTACAGAGGCGGCCTTAATGCCTTAAGGCTTTTTCTACCAGCCAACCTTTGGGTGCCGCAGAGACAAATTGTGGTAGCTGCAATATTACTAACTAAACGTAATTGAACGTAACGAAGAATGTGCATGTGCAATGCAAATCGCAATGACATTATGACATGACATGACATTTGACAGTTAAAACACTGTCAAACATGAAATCGCGTTCCGTTATAAGTGATATTTTTTTGTATGAAATAGATATTAATTTTAAAAAATCTGTATGAACGTTATATTTGATTAAATGCATAATGCATGTTTTTTTGAAATAAATATTTTATTTAAATGAATTATTTTATAAAAAATACAGTTTTGTGTGAATAAAATGTTCTTAGTTGCATTGTCGTCCATATCGTATATAGGTAGAAAGCATGTTTTGGAACGTATTAGTTTTCTCTATGTTCCATTATGGCGGAAGCTGACAAATGGCGCATTGAATTTATCTTGCATTACTTAATATTTTGAAATAAATACTAACTCTTCCAGTGAAGCTCAAAACTACGTATTAATTCATTTTTCTATTTCTATTTTACGTCATATTTACTAAGTATGTGTACATGGAATATACTTTTTTGTCCATGTCCTTTCTTTACCAGTATCCCACTTAAAACTACTGAAACCTTAAATTCCTCTCCGTTGCTCTCTATTGATTTATTAAAAGCAAACGTTTTAGCCTGTCCAAATGAATTTAAATTTCAGCATATAAACCCCACGACAGTCATAATCGCTTTTAAACAAATCAAGATCAAATTACCCGAAGACCTATGGGATATGTCTATTAAAGCTTGCACCTCAATTATTGAAACTGTAGCACCGTATTTAGCCTCAATATTTAATTTGTGCGTGGATCAAGGGGTCTTCCCGGATCTAATGAAATTCAGTAAGGTAATACCGCTTTTTAAATCCGGGGACAGTAAACACACCAATAACAACAATAGGCCAATATCCGTGTGGCCGGTTTTCTGCAGGGTGTTTGAATAGATAATGCTCAATCAAATGCTTTGCTATTTTAACACCAATAAAATATTACACGAACAAAAGTATGGTTTCACCAAAGGACGTTGTACAACTGACGCCGGTGTCACTTTATTAAAACACATATTTACTGCGTGGGAAGAGGCACAAGATGCCATAGGAATCTTTTGTGACCTTTCGAAGGCATTTGATTGCGTAAATCACGAAACCCTGATCTTGAAACTTAAGCATTACGGTTTAGGTAAACTTGCGCTTAGTTTAATAAAGTCGTATTTGAATGATAGACATCAGTAAGTACAAATAAATGGTGTCAATTCAATGGGTTTAAAAGTAAAAATGGGTGTACCACAAGGTTTGATTCTGGGCCCCTTCCTATTTTTAGTTTATGTTAATGACCTGTCCCATTTATTTAACAACCACCCGGAAATGGTGTTGTTTGCTGACGATACTTCGTTGATATTTAGGATAAACAGACGTGCCACTAATTTTGACGATGTAAATGTATGTCCAGCAGTCGATGTCTTTCGGCTGAGATGATGATGATGATGATGAGCTAGAGTACTCCGCTCTAGCTAAACTTTTAAACTAATTTCGGCAGGTACCATCTTCCATCGAAAGGATGTTTCTAGACCACCAAAAACATTTCCATGTAAAATGTTGCTAAGACGAGACCATATGACCCAAGCCAAGCTTCTAACTCTACAAGGTCAAACTTCACAAACTCTACACCTTAGTTCAAATATGTGGCCCTTGCGCTTCGCTTGGGTCGTGTATGCGACGCTAGGTAATATCTGTTAGTATACGTACGGTGTGTGCGAGTGAAGACAGCGGTGTCCGTTGTATGGGCGTGCGCTTCTGCACGCGGTTGTCCCACAGCACGATCTGACCCGAGTATGTGCCGCCCAGGATCAGGTTAGGGTGGAACCTGGACAAACAAACACATCATTTAAATCTCGTTGTTTCTATCCATCTGTGGTAAAATGAATGGAATGGATTTCAGTCCCAGATCTCTCTTTTTACGCGGATCCCTTAATGGCGCACGCTCTAAAGAAAGACTCAAGTGCTTCTCTAGTCAACCCATCTGCTAGAAGCCTCCCACCTGGATATGAATATGCCATTGCTGACCCAGAAGTCTTGAAATAGACTCCAGACCCTAGTTAATCGAGGCAAGAAAAACCAGTTCAGGTTGAGATTCATAAATGACTTTGCTAGA
Organism: Xestia c-nigrum; assembly: GCA_916618015.1. NCBI lineage: Eukaryota > Metazoa > Arthropoda > Insecta > Lepidoptera > Noctuidae > Xestia > Xestia c-nigrum. Next base: position 25,533,554 of record OU745250.1, read on the forward strand.
AACTCCAATCTATGCAGTACTGTCCCACAAATGATGAGACTATTAATATCGTCCTGTTGTCTGCACATTTACTAACTGACGTTACTGAAGGTGCCATAACCGTCACCAAATTCTGGGCAGATTCAATTTAGACTCCAAACGACACACTAGAACGAAGCATTTTCTTACCTAGCGAAAGTAGCACTCATAACCGGCGACTGACAGTGGAAGATATCCTCAGGGGTGGTCTTCTTGAACTTGGTGTTCCACACGAGGCACACGCCGTCAGGGTCGTGCGGCACGTCGTCACTGTTGTGGTAGGACGCCAGCATGAGCTCGGGGTGCGCGGAGGACCAGTCCAGGCACGTGACGCAGCGCCCGCGCGACCAGCGCTCGTCGTAGAATGTGCGGACTAGGGACAGACGAGCGTCGGATTTGTCGTCGCTGTAACACAGGGAGGATTTGGGTTGCTTTTATTTGGGGTTGTGGATTTGAAGGTTTTTGTGTTAGGAAAAAGATTCTCAACATCCTTTATGAGTATTATATTATTAAAAGCACTTAAAAAAATTTAAAGTGCGTGTGAGTTTTCATTATAATAAAATTGGATAAAAAAAAAATGTAATTGGATAACCTTGAAATAGCTTATAGTAGAACTTATGTCCATTCTAAAAAAAATGCGAAAAATAGTCATACTCAGATGTAGGGCCTGCATAAGAATGGGGGGCCATACTATTATTTTTTTGCTTCAGGATTTTTCGCCTTTTCTGCATTAATAGCAATAATTCAGTATTTCAAGACAATAACTAGGCTTACTTCTTACTATCTATCTGACAGAATAGTCAGTGTATAATATTAAAACAACAAAAAACTGAAGAAATTTATTCATTTCTAGTCGTAGTGTTCCATAAAGTCAAATAAGGCAAAAAAACATTTGTTTGTTTTTTTATATACTTACTCGTATCTTAGGTACTACTTTTTTTTCGAAATGGCCATAAGTTATAACCCATTTCAAAGTTATCCATTAATTACCAGACACTCTGTATAATTCATGGAGTTGTAATCCGTTTACGATTGTTGTTTAGTTGATAAAAATGAATAAAACATACCCAAATGAAATTAAAAAAACAAAGCAAAAGAGTTGTCAGCTATTATATATGGTGTTAAAAATTAACTGCAAGAATTTCGTATACGTACTCGGTATCAAAAAATAATACATATTCCAAAACGTATAAGCATTTTTAGTTTTTACATAAAAAAAACATTGCCAGTCCAAAGTCTGCAAAATGTGATGGGAATGTTAGAATCAGCTGTCTACGTTTGCGCTGTCGCAAGGGTGACCGACCACGCGCCCGGCGCCCTGCACGGTGCAGTCACAGTAAAGTGCGCTTATTCAATCATTTTGCGCGCAGTGAAATATTTTTGAAATGGATCGTTACTTTTATAAAATTTATTCGTGTTTTTTTTAAATTGTGATTACAAACAACTCCCCAAGTTTCTTGCAGTCTTTTTAACACCTTATACTTATAAACCGATATTGAAAAAAAATAAAGAAGCTTCATTTTGATTATGCATGTTAAGTTCACTGCAAACCTACGTTACCAATATTTTATACCCATCGTCACCATACCTTAAAAAATATTAACAATATGACGTTCATAAACTATCAAAATGAACCGATACATGAATGCTGACTGAATGGATCAAGTCAAGCTATGTCAAGGTACTTTCGAAAGGCCTGATACTGTTAGCCAGCGTCAACCTACTGCTGGGCAAAGGCCTCTCCTCTCCCCATGACTTCCAGTATCTAGGGTTAATTAGGTCTTTGGTTTTATCCAGCTCGTCCCGCTATCTTCTACGAGGTCTGGCGCGACGCTTTCTGGCTGTGTCAAAGGCTCCAGAACGTGGCTATTTTGGCCCACAGTTCATTGGACATGCGGCAGACGTAGCCAGTCCTACTTCAGCTTAGCGGCTTTTTGAACAACGTCAGTAATTTGTGTTTTGGAGCGCAGTGTGGTGTTGCGTACACGGTCGGTTAGTTTGATGCCTAGAATGCTGCGCTCCATTGGAAAGATAGTAAGTACTTACAGCGCATTCTCCGCGTCTCCTCCACCGGTGTAGTCGGTGTAGATGTCGACGGACTCGGCCAGCGCGCGCTCGATGACGCGGCCCGCCTTCGACATGAAGCGCTGGAACTCCGACGACAGCATGATGGTCTGCTTCTCGTCCGCGCTCAGCTCGCGAACTGACACCACACAACACTATTATAGTATGGGACATGACAGAAATGTATTCGACTGTGTCAGATACTGGCAGTAGTACCATCATTAATATGTTACTAAAGAGTTTTCCAATGCGTTCAGTTAAATGGACTGAGGTAAGTAACATCTTGTGCCGCCTCTTGTACTCGAATTTCCTAGCAACAGCTTGAAACTTCCAGTTATGCTCGGTTTAGTTCGCGCTGTTAAAAGCAGCAGAAATTAAATTAGGACTTGTTGCCACTAATAATGCCCTAATAAGGCACTTTTACTCCCCGTCGTTGCGATATTTTTTTTTCTTCTTCTAGAACATACCGGGAATCTTCTAGTTACGGAGATATTGATGGTCAGATTTCCAACTTTTTCACAAGTTTTTGAAAACTATAGTTTTTATACTTATATCTTTACTTTAAGCCCCCGTACTATTCAATGCATCCATCAGCACAACGTTTTTAGTGTGTTACATTGAGTTTTATCGTAAAACGTGATTTTGCTACCCAAAAAAAGTCAACTCCCAGCAGTAATTTTTGCGTAGTTACTTAGTTTGATGTACAGAATGCTTGGTTGACGGCTTCGTGAAGGGTCTGTTTACACTTAGTATAATAACTATAAAAGTAACACCAACCTTTCTTCTCTTTCTCCTCATCCTTCTTCTCCTGCGGTTCCACAGTGACGGCAGGCTGCACCTCCTTGACGGTGGGCAGTCCATGCGGCAGTATGCCGGGCGGCAGCTTGCCGTGGAACGCCGCTTCTTCCTCGTCGCCTTGCCGCGCGCCGTCGCCGTCGAATGTAAGCACTGGACGGTGAATAAGAATGGCCCTTGCCGGGGGGGCGTGTGTATGTGCGGTATGGCTGATTTATTATTTATTTATTTTATTATGAGTAGCTGTTATTTTGACAGTTAATCGTTGAATATTGAGCTTGACACTTTGTGTTGAAGGCCCACCAGCCCGTCACCATCTCAGAGACGACCCCATTACCCCAGTAGTGGGGACTTTATAAGCTGGTTAAGTGAAGAAAAAGACTTGTTGCGCCGCGCCGACCCCAAATAAATTGGGATTAGTGATGGCGAAACGTCGCACTACAGGAGAGATTGGTCCATCACAACGTCTGAAAGCCATGAGAAATGCAGATGCAAACAGATTGGAGGGAGGCTTTTGTCCAGTAGTGGGTCAATATGGGCTGATATTATATTAAGTACGGCCAAGAGAATGAATGATACTTTTGTGTCGAAAGAGAGAATGTAAGGAATCATGGTAATTGGCACCTTGATATTTAAGGTTTAGAAATATGACTTATCATTTATGGCAGAAATATTAATGAAGTTCAGCCGTATGAGTTTTGGAGGGAAAAAAATAATTATTCTCATGGCAAGCATGTGGACACAAAGTATCAACAGCTCAAATTGATAAAAATCTTTTTTAGACAAAAATAAATTAAAATGCGCTCATGAGAGCGTTGTTTAATAAATCAGCCGTACTTTGAGTTAAAAACCTGAATTTCATGAAGTTATTTAGCTTGTGTTTATGCACAATCACTAATTGATTGTGCATAAGATTAAGGTTAATTGAATTCAAACTTGATCTCCTTTAAGTTTAAAACCTCTTTTGATTATTTTTTACCAGTACTGTTCAAATTAAGTAGGTACTATTTTTGTGGTAAGTACATAACTTCATGAAACACATAATGTAATGAGTTATGAAGATAGATATAACTACTGCTCTACTGGTGTAGCTAAACCTAACTACTGAGTGTAAAATGGATGTCTTACTAGTTCATTTCAACACCTAAAATATAAGCAGCCATTTTGAATTTTGAATTTCAAAACACGGAACGCCTAAGGATTGGTCTTCCAAAGTTCGTTTTTTTTTTGGTATTTACAAAGCAAATGACATTAATAACATTTTAATTTTTGGTAAAAGTCACACAGCAGTCAGTAAGGTTACTGTATTAAGGATGTATTATTTTTAACTAAAGCTGCTTATATTTAAGGCATTTTAAACTGATGAGTACGATGGCAAAGGATGAATAAAAACTTAAAATGATTTAGAAGTTGAACTAATGTTTATTATACGAATTAGTTCTTTTCACATGTTTAGACGGTCGAAATTTTCATTTGGTTTAGTGCCAAAAGTTTCAAATCCAATTTACGGCCAAAAGTTTCAAATTTTAGAAATAATAACTTTTGAAAAACTATCATCCAAATTTCTATTCATCCTAATCAAAAGCACGCACTGTTTAGACGTACAATTTTGTAAGTCAATGATATAATTTTAATCAGTTCATGAACATTAGCTATTAGAAGCGTCATCTCTACTTGTTAAATGATCACACGACCAGATGACTTCGTTTGCTAATCATCAAATATTTTAACAAAACAAAATCATGCGGTTTTCAACCTTATAGCGATGGTATATGAGACTACAGTTACAGCAAGATAATTAAGTGAAATAATATTAGGAAATAGAAAGAATTGATTTTAAAACAAGCTATGAAACCTCAGCGATGCAATACCAACCTAAACTTTACTATCACGTTTTAGAGCTTATTTTTTATTCATTTAGCTCAGAATAAAAACCTAAGACGAATAATATAATTCTAGTATAAACAAAATAATTCACCTGCATCTTCTAAAATCAACCCTATAACCGGAACCATATAGTTATAAATTAACTGACGCATATTATCAAAAAATCTATAAAATTTTGGGAAGCATGCTGCTAAACGGGTCTTCACGCTACACATTTTACCCCCAAATTGTTAGCGTCAATCTAAAATCAGCACATAACATAACATCGCGCATTTACCGCCAGAAGGGTAATTAAGTGCAGGAGTGTACCTATAGTACACTCACATACACACGTGATCTATTTCATGCACACAAATGAAGGATCTTCTCTTTAATACCACGTTTGATATAATACCTTCTAAGTGTAGCGTAGAAAGAGAAAAGCATTACTGTAACTATATTCTCAGAGCTTTCAGTTTCTCGAAAAGAAAGTAAATTGTGAAATGAAAATGGCTATGTCTGATATTCATATTAATCTTGTAGTTGTCAATGTTGTCATTAGACAAATCACAATTAGGCACTAATGATGGACGTCACCGCAGGCGTTTTAGCTGATTGTTAATTTTTTAATCGACTTCCGAAAGGCGGCGGTTATTTTATCATACAGTTGCAAAACTTTTTTTTATACATTTTAATTTGAATTTAAATAGTCTGCAGGAATACTTATTTTTTCAAGAGAAACTGAAAGTTTTATTCTAATACACATTTACAAGCTAGTAAATCGACATGTTTTAATGAACGATATGTGATCTACTTATTTCCTCTAAAACTGTGCAACTAAACACACAAATTCCTAAAAGCATTAAACATTTGGTGACAGAAAGCTTTGGAATATTTAAAAAAATGCAAAATAACTTCCCGAGCTCTCCACAAGAGAGGTACATGTTCCATCATAATAAAAAAATAAATAAAAATAATACTAGTCTATTACAAACATATGGATGACTTGTCATTTGTCATGCATACTTATACACAACATGTATTTCTGTCACATGCATTATGGATTCAAATGTATTATTTATAAATAATGAAGAATTAATTGTATGTAATGTAATACAGGAAGAATTTTGTGGGTTATTTACAGCTGACCGTCAGCAGTAAAAGTATAGTATTTTTGTTGTGGTCTTATGAAATGCACTTTTTTCCATTTATATGTTACGTTTGATTTATATTTTTAAGCCTCTTAAAGTCCCGATTTTTGTAATGTAATTATTTACTAGCATGTTACTGACTGACAGTCAACTAAATTAGAAATGAAGGCTCCTGTATTAAAGCACACACACAATATATGCTACGTTATGTTTTTGTTAGCTTTGTCATAAATAGCGTTACATAATAGGAATAGATAGACAACAAACCATGCTAGGTGATAGGCACAGGCTCTACGAAGGGCAATATTTAGTTAAAATGATTGTTTGTATGATTCGGAATTGAAACCTACCTGTGAATTCGTCCTCCCACTCTAAACCCGGGTTTAGATTGTACTCATCTTGAAAAGGGAGGAAAAAACAAAAAAACAATGTCAGTATCTTTCGACCATAATATATAAATAAAAATTTCAAACTATACATAGAAATAGCTAGTGCTTATATATTTTACAGCATGACCGTGTCGCGCGGCCACGCAACACGCGTCCGTGTGTTAGGACCTGTGCAGTGTATGTTAGTGGACTCGAAGGGTAAAACAGCGTGAAATGATACGGCGACCCCATAATACCACCATAGTTCATATACACATATTATATTCTGTATATTTCTGCGGCCGTTATGTAGGTCTCCCGGGAGAGACCTAGTGGAGAACTCTGGAAGGCCACAATTCCGTGTAAACTCTTAAACGTGCATCAAATGATGATGTTTTAGTTGAGTAGTGTCACTCAAACCCCCTCTAAACACTAAACGTTACAGATTTCTTGATAAAATGAAATGGATTAAATGGTCTAGATGTTCGGCTAAACTGAGCTTATTTATCAAGTAATCTGAGTACCGCACCTATTTGTTAGTAGGAAATAACTAGAAGCGTGATAGTAAGGATAACCTAGACTAAATATATACAGATCTAGACCGAGATGAGGACTAATATACAACCGACACCGTGTTAACCGACATGATAACAGAGAGGTAGTGTTAAGAGTAAACGACAGAAAGCGTCCTGGCGGAATAATGACTTACCGTAGTAGTCGGTTGCGTGTGCTAGAAAAGGACAAAAAATAAAAATATTCTGTCAGTTATAGTTCAGTGATAAAATAAGTACATAACTTTACAATACTATCTAGATAATAATATTTAAGAACCGTGAATATTTTTGTTTTATAAATATATTATTCAAATATTTACATAAACGTATGTAAATGATTCTTGAACAAATAGTATGGATGGTATTCACAATGAATTGATATTAGTCCATTAAGTTTGTAGTGAGCACATGCAATTCCTGTGTGGCCATGGGCTAGATGAATGTGGCAACTTCTGTGTACATAAAAACGGCACAAACAGACTAACATGTCACAAATAGAGTTCAGTTCCGAGGGCAACCGGACCGACTAGACGGGTAGTCACCCTATCTCAATGACAGCATACCAAGTTACTTTTTATTTTTTTAATACAATGACGTCGCAAACTACCTAGCGGCAATGTCGCAAGCAACATGGCGTTTTCATAGTTACATATAAACCAGCTGTGTCGCTGCGGTCTGTTAGTTTTGGGCGACTTTACTGCTGCGGTTAGGGGGTGTCGTCTTCGGAAAAGTACCTCTAATTTCGATATGCTCTTATTCCCGAATCCACGGCCTTACGTCCAAACTAGCGTCAGTCACTTCATCGGTCAGTGTTTAGTATAGTGCATTCACTGTGACGTTAGTTTGACGGCACTAACAATACATACATGCTCGGACAAACATGGTCACACCACACATCCAAATGGGCGTAGCCAGGGATATTTAAATAAATAGTTCTATTTTCAACTGTATGTCCTTTCCGAAGAGTTTAGTTTACATTCTGGCTACGCTCTCAAATAATATCACAAAAGGTGGATTAGTTACAGGTCCAAATGGAACAAAACTTATTTGTTTAAGAGTCTAATACCATTTAATCCATTTTAAATTAATGAAATCTAATTTAGATGAGAATAAATTTAAAACAGTGTACTTAATCTAATGGCCAATCAAATGGTGGTATAAGGTTCAATCATTTTGCGAAAAATCGAATTAAATAATACTTTTAATTGTAATAAGCCCATGGGGTTTGCTTCGAGAAACGGACAAATATTTTACATACATACACTCAGGCCCTTTTTCTAAGAGGGTGAGCAGAAAAAAACCGCAAATCTTTTACGTGTCTTCAATGAATATGTTTTGTTCCATTTCACGTAAACAAATATATGTGCATGCATTGTATATTTACGCCTCGTGAGGGGCTGATGAGACTGTCCACGAATATGAAACCAAAATAAAAATAAAGTGATCTAGAATCTACTTTATTACGACTCGAGGAGAAGGAGAGCTACTTGTAAATACAATCATTATTTTTCCTGTGTTGCTAAAGTGCTTTTAAATAATCATGCATTGACAAACAATTTCGTCTTAGTATTAAATAATTTATTTCTACAAGTTACTCATTGGAGTTTACATAACAAGATATTACTTTAATAACTAAAAATACTATCTACATTTCAAACAACTACAGTGCATATTCGTGGACAAACAAAATATATACTGTAAAACAATGTTATTAAGGTACAAGTTACCTTTTCGCGGCCGCCACCAGTCCTCCATGTATCCTGCAAGCGGTGATGCATTGGAAGAGCAGCCTTTTTTTATGGTAGCACAAACACAAACATTGCACCACAATTCTCATACAGTATTTACTTTTATATTAAATCATTAATCATTAATTCATTAGAAGGGTAATGTAATGGCAGACGACACAACATGTTAAGCTAACAAAACAAAATAAAAATTTCGCAAATTAATGTTGCCTGAATTTATTTTGGTTGAAAATTTAGTTTAGGCTAGATTTCTAGATGAAAACTGAATTGTATAAGTAGGATGAATACTAGGCATTTAAAATAAAATACCTTGCTTTTAAGTTAAATGTTCATTATTAGTAGTTTGTAGTTCATTAATTAATGAACATTATATATCGCTGGACATTAACACACAGCGCCACCTAGTACCACACTAAGCAATTATAATGAGTGTAATTTCATTAATTTTAGCATGCTTTTAATTTTATTTTAAAATTTGCTTTATTCAACATCATTAAACCTCTACAGGAGATGGAAAGATACAAAAAATGTTATTAATTTAAAAAACAGTTAACTACCGATAAATTCAGACAGCATATCAAAGGCCAAATTAAAAGAGATGAGTGAAAAGTAAATACTGTTGTAAAAACTACAGAGATGTCATTGGTTACAAGGGGCTCTTGTCATTTGCAAATACGTTCCAAAAGCTTCGATTATTTTAAAATTTAATATAATAATACTATTTAATAAGTCAGACGAATTAGTAAGAATAGATGGTAAACAGTGTTTATATGGTAGTACATTCTGAGATTTTTCTAATAACAAGTCATTTTATTTTTATATTTATTTAAATTTATCAGATACTTACTAAAATAAAATTTATTATTTGCAAATGACAAAGTATAGTTAAACCAACACCCAGACATCACAGTTAAAAGAAATTGTATTATTTTTTAAATGGGTATGCAAACTCTCAAAACATGTTATTTGGACAAACATAAATGTCAGTAACACAGAAACAATCCAAAACCCATTATTAAATTATTTGTAATGTTTATATCTGAATTAAAAGTGTAAAATTTTAATAAAAGAGTTTCCCACTATGCAAATCCATTCTTTTATGTTTATATAAAACACTGCAATCACTAATCCGGTTGAAACTATGGTCTTATCTAACACCAACATTACTACTCTCCAATTAGACCATAATGCAGTTCCAAAAACAAACATACATACATTTACTGTTTGTATAAAACCTACATCTTGGTGTTGGACAAACTCAAAGACAAAAAAAACTAAAGACTGTCAACTTAAAAAGTATAAAAAAATAAAAGGTCTAGCAAAAATGTTAGCCAAAGTCTTTTCAGAGCTATATTACCTCTACCTGCTTAAATGAAAACAAAAATAGTTGTGATTTTACCAGATGTATCACTGGCAGCAACCCAATTACAACCTTATTGCAACAAAATTAAAGATTTTGACAGTCGTGCATATAATCAGAGGTTATATAACTGTGAAAGGTACAAGTGTACATAGTCTACACGTAAAGCTTACCATCGCGCAGTTCGGTGACACCCGATGTCGTGGTCTGGGTCTGCTTCGCGTACGTCACATTCTCTTTAGGTGGAATGTCTGTGGACTGGACCGATACCACTTGCAGGGCAGGTGGTTTCTTCGGACCGCTGGTTGTGAACATTAATATTTTGTACAAGGTGTAAACAGCCTACAGCCCTACCAAAACCGAACTTGTCCTCTTCACAAGAAAAAGGAAGCTGGCAACGTTGCACCTACCAAGTTTCTTTGGGGCAACCCTAAGCCTATCGACTGAGACCAAATACCTGGGTATCTATTTGGACAAACAGCTAAACTGGGCAAAACACACGGATTACATCACCACAAAAGCTAGTATATCCCTCTGGCAATGTAAGAGACTCCTTGGGAGAAACTGGGGCCTAAGCCCCAAAATCACCTACTGGCTATACACCACAGTTATCCGACCAATTATCACATATGGGTCTTTGGTATGGTGGCCCAGGACCAACCTAAGCACGACCCAAAAGGACCTTGAGAAACTACAAAGATTTGCCTGCGTGGCAATCACCGGCAGCATGAGAACATCACCAACTGCTGCCCTACAGGTGATGCTGGGGCTACCACCCCTACACCTCGTCGTGAGAGAGGAGGCGGCCGCAGCGATTTTCAGACTCGAATTAGCCGGCACCCTAAGCAACGACTCCAGAATAAAACACACGCGTATCAAAGGAGATTCAATCAGAGATCAGCCGATGATGGCATCACCTATCGACAGATCTCTGAAAACTCACTGCTTCAAAAAACACTACAATATAGTGCTCGTAGAGGAGCTGTGCGACTACTCAGGCACGAAAGAGCTGAGAATCTACACTGATGGATCCAAAACCAAAGATGGGACAGGCGTCGGGGTGTTCTCCGACGACCTCAACATTAAAATATCAAGATCTCTCGGAAGGCTCAACTCTGTCTACCAAGCAGAGTGCGTAGGCATCATCCAAGCAGCACACGCCATAGAGGCCAGGGAGGTTACGGACACCAACATTCGCATACTCTCCGACAGTGCCTCAGTCCTTCAATCCCTAAAAAGTAACCAGATCACGTCGAAACTAGTACTAGAGTGCCACAGGGCCCTAGAAAGAATCACGGTGCTGAACCACAACACGGTAACGCTGCAATGGATAAGAGGACACAGTGGATCACTCGGCAATGATGCGGCTGATGAACTTGCCAGAAGAGGATCCAGCACAAAACCCTACGGACCCGAACCCATTGTGCCCATTCCCTTCAAGCAGCTGAGGAACTGGTTAAAGGATCACACCCGATTACAAGCAGAGAAATGGTGGGCCTTGGCACCAGGCTGTAGGCAATCCAAGGAAGCTATGCCATCCTTGGATCCAAAGCTGACCAGGCGCCTTTTACACCTGGACAGAGATAGCCTGCGTCTGGTGGCAGGGACCATCACTGGTCACTGCTCGCTGAACAAACACTTCCACACCCTAGGTATCACCGACAGCCCCCTGTGCAGAGCGTGCATGGAGGCGGAGGAGACAGTAGCGCATGTTCTCCTGGAGTGCACAGGCGTTACCAAGATTCGCGAGGAGACCCTGGGAACGCCAGGATCACTTGCAGATATCCTGAGGAGACCGGGAAGTTTAATCTGCTTCTGGAGGGAGGTGGGCTGGTTGGAGTAATCGGCCACCATGGCTCACGCACAATGGTCCACTTCAAGGACTAAGTGCGGAAACCTAAACCCCATGATGATGATGATGATGATGGTGTAAACAGCCACTTCATATACCGTCAACCAAGCATTCTGTATATCAAACTATGTTAAGGGTTTTTGTACAAGTTTATGATTTTACTGTAATGGTAATTCAAAGGTGATTTTAAATTCCCATTAAGGTAGAAACACCTTGTATGGCGGGAGAAAAGATTTTTACAGTTTGTAAATAGTAAAAAAACATCTCCTCAACAATGAATAGCATTAAATGTCAATCATTAACGGACACAAAACAGTGAGTTTATTTTCCTGTGCACATCCCGGTCAATGTGGCAACACTTGGGGGAGGCCTAAGTCCAGCAGTGGACATCTTTCGGCGGAGATGATGATGATGATGATGATCCCGGGTGATCCATCCAACTACAGAATACATCTCAGTGTGCAGAGCTAATGCTCGTACAAGTGTTTTCATCCTATAATAGGCACTGGATTGAGTTGAAATGAAGTAGAACCACTTACCCATGTGCAGGTAAACTGGACTTATCAGTGTGTGGCAAACTGGCATCAGGTGATGCAGTCTGCGGTGGAGTCAGTGACGTCATCGACGAGAGAGATGAGAGTACATCCTTCACAGGAGCCACTCCAAGAGAGGACAGCATCTCGTCCAAGTCCCGCCGGCTGTCCAGACTGGAGGCTGCTGAGGCACGTTGCTGGAATGAGATACAAGTTATGAATGGCAGGTATTGTTTTCATGGGCCATGATACCATGTTGTTAATTGACTCACTCTGGCCCAATAAGAATCAAATTGGAACTGAACAAACAACATGCTCTAACACAATGCATGTGTATATTATACCATGTATGTTGTAAACTCAACTTAAATAGGCTTTTCAGGTCATGGCAAAAAAACAAGAGATCCATCACATTATTCATACATTTGACATTTATACTACTGATATTCCACTGCACACCAAATTAGTTTAACAGACCAACATCAGTCATTACTGACTGTTAGCATTACAAACAAATAATTATATGATGTTACAATAAAACTAATAACGTAGGCACAAACCAGGGCTTCTTCAGCATCTTTCTGTTCCTTTTCTCTGCGGCGGCGATCTTTCTCTTCCCGAAGAGCTTGAAGCTTCGCCTTCTTGCGCTCCAGCTCTGCTTTACGGTCTGACATGCTTGACATTGTAGCTTCTGATAAGAAAATAAAAAAATAATTCTGAGTATCTAAACTTTTTAGATAATGTTGGATTGATCTTTAGTTTTCATGTTAACATGTTGTTAATATATTATGAATTCAGAAACTGGCTCAAGAGTAGAAAAGGTGTAGGTAGGCGTGTACCATTGAACATTTAGAAATGGTAACAATATTCTAAAAGGATTGTAATTGAATTGTTATTTTCGTTGTAAACTTAGACTAATATATTTTTCTTATGCGAAAGCCTCGTATTAGGACATGTCTGATGTCATATCATGGGGCAGGTGATTCATTGTCAACGACTGGGAAAACTTTTTAGGCATAGTTTAAACATTTACCTGCTAAATACTTGGCTCCTCAAACAAAAATAAGCATATCTAAGCAACTTTATCACAAAATATTCCGACAAAACGTGGCATAAATAAAATATGTGTAACGGGATTTCACTCCATACAATAACAACAAATGGCTCAGTTAAGTCGTGTAATCATTTATTGGCTAAATATCTTAGTTTGATCGGTGTTCTTATCACAAACTTTTCACAAAATACTCGTAACTCTCTAAAATACCGAAAATATATCGATCAACACTATTTCCCTGTTTCGGCAGAAAATGTTAGTGTTGCAAGAACTATTATTGTGGTTAGTCCCTCACGAATGTCCTTTGGTAAATAAGTTCAACAACGAATTGGTAGAATTACAATAATGAAACTAGTGCTATAGTGTTTCTGGTATTAAACATATTTTCTATGAGAATGACGCTAATTAATTTATAAAGAAGTCAAAAATGGACTGTGAGCTCCCAGTTATGGACTACCTAAATGGTTTTTAAAATTAAGTTGGCAATAAAATCGTAAAATGTCACGCACGGTGGCGTTCAAAAACCATTTCCTTGAACAGTGCTTTCAAAATGTATCTGCATTTATTCATTTATATTTACGTTTACTCTATAAATCAAATATTTATTAGAAAAATGACAGTCCCTTATCACAAATAGATGTGCTGATCATATTAGTTGTTGTTTTTAACTTTTACTATTATTACGATAAATATTGTAAACAATTAATAAATCCCAAGAAATTTTACCAATATTTTCGAACGCAAATTAAACAAGTTTGTTCTTCATGTGGCTTTAATGTCATTATTGCCATTGGTGGATAATTTCGCTTATCGTTAAACGTCCATCAATGAGCCAATAGATATTCGAAAATAAAACTGATTTGACGGTTCGGTTGCCTAAAACGTACTTGGGTGTTGTCCGGCTTGGTGATTGTAACGTAACGCTAACTAGCGTAATGATCAAACAGTTTTATATGATTTTCTGACTAAGACAATACGTTCATATTAATAGTAGCATTTCTATAATAGCTATGAAATTATGATGAGTGGTTTCGTGTATTATTTCTTTGTGTTGCTTTGCCATAGCATAACAAAATCTGATGCAGGTTAGTATAACGATTATTTTAAATGCGAGTTTTGACTGTATTCCCTCATTTTATTCAAACATTTAACGTATATTTAGTTTAAGAATAATCGTAATGTTGTGTTACACATCAACTCTTATTGAATGATATATACATTTGGGCTTTGCTTGCAAAAGAAAGTGTTACACGTTTCAGTCATTCTTGTTTACTTCGTTACAAATTCATTCAACCCTGAAGAGAGCTGTGTCAGTTACTATTTTAGTACTATAAAGCCCCGAAACAATGTTTGAAGTACGTACTGGTATTGTTTTCAGACTCAGGAAGATATTATTTCGACTACGAATGTAATGAGCCACTCGTTGCCAACTCTAAGTTGACCGCCACTTCCAGCCTAAGAGACAGAGGACCAGAGAATGCTAAGTTATATGGTGAGTATAAGACTTGGGATGGAAACATCAACTTCTGGCTTGTATGAGGGAAGAAATCTTACTCAAAGAACTTAAGTTTTACTTAGTTTTCTTGTTAGAACTAAGAATAAAATGCCTCTTTTGATTTAAGTAATAATTAAATTATTTACCCATACAGGTCAGAAATGTTGGAAGTAGGCAAAAGAAAAAATATGATTTGAATTGAAATATTCACTGCAGTTTAAAATTATGACTAAGACCTGCGATGAATGTTACAAAAACATGTTAATATGCTCATAATGGCTATAAAATTAAAATTATTTTGCAAATAATACCTACTCATTATCTCAGGTTATCTGTCATATTAACTGGTGGGCTCATTAGTATGGTAAACCTCATGTCAGTGGTATGAAAACCAGTATAAGCAGACATCATACATTTTCAACTTCATGCTAAATGCTAGGCTGGCCCAAAAGGTCAAACTGGTATCTCTGACTTGCGGTTCCTACTGCACATGAACTCATGTTTTAGCATTAGTCAGGTCATGTTAACATGGAAATTATAAAAATAAGGGAAAAAATATTTGTGTCGTCACTATCATTTTGCCTTTGCTGCACCTGTAGTGTTTCATAACATTTGCATTTTTTGAAGTAGGTACATGACATTATTCTATTCTTACACTAAAATGTTATGGAATATTACAAGTTATGACAATGCTAGAGAATGCTGTAGGACACAAGCCAGGTACAATGGCAACATTTAGAATAGATCAATTTTGTTTTTGTTTTCACTTGGACATGCAGTCATGTCATTATTTTTGCATGCTGTGTGTTGTGTTTGTGATTCAGTTGCCAAAATTATAGTTTATGCTTCTTAACCTGTGAATTGTAAACGAAATATTCGAAAATAAATCAAACGAAGATATAAAGTAACAGGGTTCATTCGTCTGCAGGTCCGTTATCATTATAAAACACTGTATACTTGGACCTCAGTAAGCATACTAAATAGAGACTTTAGTACCAAAATGGCCAGTTCAAATGTGAGATGGGCCTTCAATGCCACTGAATGGAAACCTACCAAGGAGGAAATAGTCGCTGCTTCAAGTTACATACAGCAAGAGGAGAAGCTAAGAATTGCAAGATTTGTGTTTCAGAATGATGCTAAGTCATCACTTGTTGGAAGGCTGATGCTGAGGAAATTTGTTTGTGAAACAACTACAATTCCTTACGAGGAAGTAAGATTCAGCAGAGATGACAAGGGCAAGCCCTACTTAGTGGAGGGAGGGGATGTACCTATAACTTTCAATGTGTCTCACCAAGGAGACTATGTAGTACTGGCTGGAAATAAAGATCGAAATATTGGCATTGATGTCATGAAAGTAGAACCGCCAGCAAATAAAAACATCCCAGAATTCTTTCGTATAATGACGCGTCAGTTTTCGAGACACGAATGGTCGACGATACAAAGTTTTCCCACGGAAATGGAACAGATCGCGTGCTTCTATCGCATTTGGTGTCTCAAAGAAAGTTATGTGAAGAACATAGGGTTTGGTATAACTGTACCCTTGGACGAAATAAGTTTTTCACTAAAAACACGCACATTGGAAGTGGGGAAGCTAGTAACTGATACAGTGCTGCACGTGAAAAATGTTCTGAGGGAGGGGTGGATCTTTGAAGAGACATTATTGGACGACAGGCATGCTGTGGCAGTTTCTTTAAAAGTCGATAATGGAAACTATGTACCCTCGCCTTATACTTATCTGACCTTTGAAGAAATAGTTGAAGATGCTAAACCCTTACATGAACCGGACTTTAATTTTAGTTCCGATTTTGTTGAGAAGCAAATGAAACACTTTTAAACTAAGAAGGGTTGAAAATGAATCTCGAATTTATTGTGAAAGAAAAAACAATATTTTCATAAACTTGTTAAAAGTTTGCTTATTTACTTCTGATATGTTATTTTTTCTGTTTGGGTTGCTTTTGGATTATATAGACGTTACGTAGGTTTAGGATCAATATATGACTTAGTTGTTAGAGGTTTAATAAATGGCTAAGGCAAATAAATAACTATTTAAACAAAGTTAACGTCTTATTTAACCGACTAACTGTTTTACCTACTAATGAAGTAAAGCATGTAAGAAATAAAGATGGCAAATTTTCCCGCACTGATAAGGTTTGAATGCTTGGACGGCGTCGGAGAATGACTTCGACCAGCAGCTGGTCATTGACCTCGGTAGCGTAAAGAACATCACGCGGGTGGCCACACAGGGCCGGGCACACTCCCAGGAGTTTGTCCAAGAGTATCATATCAGCTATGGCTCCAACGGACTCGATTATGTTCAGTACAAAGCGGCTGGAGGAGAAGTCAAGGTAAAATTGTACTAAAATAATAAAACTATTGACTAACAGGTTGAGAGGTTGGTTCGCATGAGCTTCTTTTATTTATTTTTGGTTTTCGTGTGGTGTTGTCACATTTTGATTGTAACATTCACTTGAGTAGTGTTTAGTATGCTGATTCTATATTTTAGTTGATATTCTTTAGCCCACTTTTATTTTATTTCCTGCTACTGTTTTGAACTTTGCAAATGCTATGAGGGCAAAATAGGTTGAGGGGTAGTTAAAAGTTGCGTTAAAATATACCATACACTTGTAAATTTCATGTGTGCTGGCTATTCTCCACTCCATTTAAGTACTTATTTTTGTTAATGTTGATAGTGAGGGGTGAGGGTTACCTAAAAATAACATATAAAAATAACATGGGTAAACAAGATAGTGTACTTTCGTACAATATAATCAGTTTATATTCAATGTTTTGTTGTTTCATGTTTGCTCTGATAGTCATTCCATTCATTAGTTTAGTTCAATCAT
This sequence comes from Xestia c-nigrum, assembly GCA_916618015.1. NCBI lineage: Eukaryota > Metazoa > Arthropoda > Insecta > Lepidoptera > Noctuidae > Xestia > Xestia c-nigrum. The sequence continues at coordinate 25,551,255 of OU745250.1, forward strand.
TCAGAGGCTTTAACATAAACAAACACTGCTTCCTTTCACAAATACAGCCCTCTAGAAGAACTTTGTCTGCTCCAGCACCTTTATGTTAATACAAAACATTTCCTGATATTTTCTAATTCTTTTCTCTAACTAAATCATAACAATTTCGATTAACCTATAACACGTGTAAATGGTACGATTCTGATTGTGGTTTGCATAAAATAATAAGGCACCCCCCTTATGATTGTTGACTAAATAAAAGTACAGGTTTCAAATAATAGAGGACACAAAAATGCACAACACACAGTATTCATGCCCATTTAAACGTTACTTTTACCTACGTTTATATCGTGTTGTGTTGTACGCTCATTCAATGCATCCATTGTGGACTTTGGTATACAAAACCATGACATTGATGTTGAACCTTGATAAGTTGACATTCAATTTGTTTTACATCCTTGATGAAGTTAACTGCATGGAATCTATCTATGTCAACAGTTAGTAATGTTCCATTCATCGAGAACTTCTTAACACTAACTTTTTGGAAATGATGCATTATTTGTTTGTAAGTAAATCACGATATAACAGTCGGCTACAGAGGGTCAATGCATTCATTCATTACCTCAGAAGCCTAAACTAATACTAATGTCAACTCCGAAATGCAATCTACAATAAAAAAAACAAAAGAGCTACGTATACAGGCAAAACAACTTGACTTATAAATTATCATTACGTGTCTTTGAACTTGAATAGACTCCAAGCAACATAGCTATGTTAGTGTCTTACCTATAAGTCATTGAAGTCTAACAAGATATCGAGGTTGTCTGTACACCTAATCTTTTTTGTGAACACACTGCAAGAGTAGCACTAACTAACAAATAACGGTGAAGGGACGGCAGCGTGGACGGCCCGCGAGAGCTCATACTACCAGCACATGACGATACAACTGGACAAGCGGCGGGAAATGCGCGGGATCGCCACCAAGGGCCGGTTTGCCACTGATGAGTATGTTACCGAGTACATGCTGCAGTACTCCGATGATGGAGAGAGTTGGAGGCCTGTCACTACGCAGGATGGGTATACGCAGGTAGGGTGCTATGGGTTGGGTTTAGTTTTGATGTTCTAACAAATTCTTCCTTAATATTCTTTGCATTTCTGCTTTAATTGATTCAAAGGGAGATTTGGTTATAATAACACTTTTGAGTATACCTTTGTGAATGCATTTGCTTAGGGGAATTCTTCGATCTTTAAGCTTTTAAAACATAATATAAAGGTTGTAATCCCCTTAGGATTATAGGTACCCTGGTACTCCTACGTTAGGTTTTAGTACCACGTAATGGCGCGAGCATATTGTCGTCAACCATGCACAATTCCAGACCCTGGACTGCCACTGAGAAATTTGTATTTGAGATAAAACCGTAACATAATTTTGTTATTCAGTATGCTTTTAAGACTTGAAAGGACTACCTAATATGTATTAAAAGCATTCCCCTTCCCCTCCCCTCCCCTTCCCTCGCCCTTCGCTCGCGTGGTGGACGTGTTGACATCTCGATTCCTTTCGAATGTCAATACTACATATAAATAGAAGATGAGTTGGTCTTGACTAAACAGGCTTTGTAAACAATACAGTAAATTGTTTACACTTTACCAATATTTAGTACCAAAGTTGCTTGTTTATGGATTCGAGATGTTTATAGACTCAAATTACGACACTATCTCAGTTATTTTCCATTTCACATACAAGGTAAAATCTAGGAGCTCGTGACTGAATAATTACAGCCGCTCGGGCCAAACTTAAGGTTAAGCTGTGCTTGCCTATAGGTTGGTCTGTGGATGGTTTCCGGTTTCCTCCGTGCCTCGGAAAGCACGTTGAGCTGTTGATCCCGGCTGTCATTTGTCCATCTTTGACAGACGTTACTGGTAGTCAGACAACCGGTAAAGTCTGACAACCGGTCTTACCAAGTGGTATCGTATTACCCAGTATTAACTGGGTCGTGGAGGTCAGATAGGCAGTCATTCTTTGTAAAATACTGATATTCAGCTGCATCCGGTTAGACTGGAAACCGACCCCAACATAGTTGTGAAAAAGGCTAGGCAGACGATGATACAAGGTAAAATCTACCTTAACAACTGATCATTACATCTCCTAATACACGCCAAATTATACTTAAACGTCAAACCAATAGATTTCATATTCCAACAGATGTTCGAAGGCAACCACGATGGAAACACGGTTCAGAAGAACGAATTCGAAGTTCCTATTATAGCGCAGTTCATTCGAATCAACCCGATGCGATGGCGCGACAAGATTTCCATGAGGGTGGAAGTTTATGGTTGCGATTATGGTACGTATGAGTAGAGTAATAGAGGTCACATGTTAAAATAAGCTGAAGAACCGAGCAAAAAAATATGACGGTTGATACCGCGGGGCAAAGCTGCAAGTGTGTAAATATCTATGTATATCAAGTCTAAAGTGTGCAGAGTTCAATGGTTTGCCAAACACTTTGATCTGCGACTCGATTGATCTTTAACAAGATTATATAAAACATTTAAGTATGCGCAAAATAATAGAAGGGTACTTATATATAATTTTAACTCCAAAAATAACGGCTCCATAAATCGATTTCACTACTTGTTTTAGAGTGCGCTATAAATATGAAAAGTAAAGCACCTTTCGCCCAATGATATTCAAACGTTATTTTTATTAGTTCTTATAAAATACGCTACGAACGGGGCGTCTTGCTGAGTTCAGGGTTTAATGCTTAACACCTACTAAAAGGTTATAGCTATAAAGAGTTCCATTGCCCCTGGCCTTGCCTCACTGGCCTTTGAATAGATTCCTCGATTTACTTACATAACAAGGAGTAATCGACTGGCAATGGCATGCCATGCTAAAATAAGATGACCTAAGATAACCTCTGGTTCCACAATATCTTCCAGTTATAAATTCTGTAACCAAGTTTTGGGAATGTGTCCCGAATGTAGGTTGTTGAAAATGAAATGCCGTCATAGTTTTGGTTCATGACAATACGCCGGTTTCCTCAGGGTATTTACCTTTCTAATCACGAACTGAAGTAACTAGACAATAGTCATTATTATTGTTAATTCTACAAAATGCTCCAACAGTTGCCGACACACTGTACTTCAATGGTACCTCCTTAATCAAGATGGATCTGCTCCGGGACCCCATCTCGGCTTCCCGCGAGGTCATCCGCTTCCGGTTCAAGACCAGTACAGCATCAGGCGCCCTCATGTACTCCAGAGGGACGCAGGGAGATTATGTGGCCTTACAACTTAGGGATAATAGACTTGTGCTGAATATTGATTTGGGTAAGTTTTCCAGCAAATGTTGTATTTCTTTCCTTTCGTTTATTTTTTTATTTCTAGCAATAATTCACGACTGTGGAGATCTTAATGAGCGTGTATTGATACCGCAACGAAAAAAAAATCCTACAACAGATATTACTCAACTGTCTTTGTAACTTCTTACTTACTTTAAAACTTTTATCGGATTAACATATATGGCGCGGGACTAACACGAGTGGCGTATGGCGGTGGCGCGGGTGCTCGGGAGGGCGAGAAAGTGGCGCCACTTCCTCGCCCCCCGCGCACCCGCAGCTGCGCCACCGCCATACGCCACTTGTATATGACCCGCGCCTTGATCGACATATTTTCTTTAAAAAAAAACCTCATACGTTCAAATAATAAAACAGCCCCTTGTGGGTTAAACCTGGTTCTGAATTCTATTCCAACCCACAAAACAAAGAAATGTCTGGTGGAGCATGGAATAGACAGATAGATGTGGATATTTTGCTAGCTTACTTCCCTTTGTGCCTATTGGCCTTGTTTCGTTCTGTCTCCTGCTGATATAGAAATTACGATTTTTTAATACTCCTCTGCTATACTTTCTGATTCATTTCGTTGCTTGTTTTAAGACAGATTCGTTCTCTGGGACTTCGTCGAGCTTCATTATCTCGGCGCTTTACTGGGTGGTCGCCACTGTTGAATCTGTCTTTCAGGAGTTACAGTGGTTTGGGAGTAAATTGTGTGGCAAACTTGTACCAAGAAAAAAGTACCTTACTGCCTTGCTCAAAGATAAGTAAGACAAAATCTGGGTAACTTACAAGACATCATTCAACAGGCTCAGGACAATCATCCTCGTTGTCAGTGGGAAGTCTCCTAGACGACAACATCTGGCACGACGTGGTGATATCCCGCAACAGACGGTCCGTCATCTTCTCAGTGGACCGCGTCGTCGTGCAGGACCGCATCAAGGGCGAGTTCTCGCGACTCAACCTCAACAGGGCTGTGAGTATAATTTGTTGTACAATAGTCTTCCAGACGTAACATCTGCCACAACGAGGAAAATAGAAAAGAAAATGAAAAGAATGGAAGAACTAAGAAATATCAAAAGCAACCGTATCGTGATTTTTTGCAGTTTTTCACATTTGTTACTTGTTATATACTGGCCACCTAGTATCCTCACAAGTGGTCCACATGACAGGTGAGGATACTAGGTGGCCAGTATATAACAGTGCCACCTAGTATCCTCACCTGTCATGTGGACGACTTGTGAGGATACTAGGTGGCCAGTATATAACATTACTATTGGATAAAGAATTATTAAAATCTGTGTCGACTTTAAAACAGCCTCCTTTTTAAACGGTTTTTTTTGGGTTAAAAGCCTGTATTATATTGTATAATGGTTTGGTGTCCGCAACTCCACGTCCAAAACGCGTATTTTGCGTCCGGTTAAAAAGCCTGTACAGCTCTTTTGAATTTGCCAAACAACTTTCATTCAACAACACCTTTAACCTCATCGATCACTAATAAAGAATACCAACCTCTTGAAGACTGGTCCCTTTTTTTTTTTTTTTTTTTTTTTTAAGGATGGGAAATCATCAAATGACCCCCCCCACTCTGGGCGGAGCGGGAGGGAGTGTCAGACTCTTACTGACTAAAAACCATCCATGTTCCTTCCTCGCCTTTTACGTTCCGGGGCCGCGGTATCTCTTTCGAACAGGCCCGCAACCCCGGCAGGCTTCGGCCCTTACGGGCCCCTCTCTTTTTGCTGACACTCTTTGAGGCGCGCGTGGAACACGAACGCGCCGTCGACACGGCCTGTCGTCGTCGTTAGACGGCCGGACGGCCAGCTATTGCCCATAGCCAGCCGTCCACAGGCCCGCATCTACGGTGGCCGGTAGCCACCACGTGGCCCCCGACGCCCGTTGCGTCTCCCGCGGCGGCCGGGAAGAGAGGATCTCTCCCTCTCTCGTTCCGCCACCTCCTTCGCTAGCATGACTGCTTCGCAGAAGGAGGCGACGGCTTCCCATTCCGTCTCGCTCCGGACCATGGATTGAACCAGGGCCGGACGCGAGAGGTCGCCGCCGCAAGACTGGTCCCTTGACTTTGTTTATAAAACAGCGTTTAATCTCCTTTTGGAAATCCTAATTTCAGTGATTTTAAAGACCTTATTCAACAACCCAATATCACATTCCAGTTCTACATTGGAGGCGTACCAAACTTCCAAGAAGGTCTGGTGGTGAACCAGAACTTCACGGGCTGCATCGAGAACATGTACCTGAACGCCACCAACGTCATCCAGGACCTGAAGCAAGGCTACGAGACTGGAGAGCCTTTCAAGTTCTCTAAAGTTAACACGCTATACTCTTGCCCGGTAAGTGTTATGGCTAACCTGCGTTCCGAGACACAGAGGAACCTCTATGGTATGTTATGGATAGGTACCCGTCCATAGACCGACCAGTGAACATGCCGACAAAATTTCGTCTCCGCATTGTGTTTCCTCATTGTGTTTTCTATAACTTATGTATAACAGTCAGTTAATATGTCTACGTCTCGTAGCTATCGGTGTATCTATAAACAAAATTAGCTTGAAATATCCTCCATTTTAAATCCTCCAAATAATTTTATACAAATGTGCTAAACTGTAAATAACACACCACCTTCGCTTCAGGAGCCACCCGTAGTCCCCATAACGTTCCTGAAGGAGGGCTCGTACGCCAAGCTGCGCGGCTACTCGGGCGGCAACACGCTCAACATCTCGCTGGAGTTCCGCACATATGAACTGCACGGACTGCTCATATACCACAAGTTTAACACCGAGGGACATGTCAAGGTGAGATCCTAGTATAATTTTATTAAGGTATACGCACACTTATCGAGCTGAACGAAGCGAAAGAGCCGAAAGAAAGGAATTTTAGAATTACTTGCATGCAGTCTTATGTAACCTCGCACCTTGATCCGCGTCGAATCGGACGGACGTTCTGTTCGGCGCGGTCGATTTTTTCAGCGCAGCCATGTGTGCGTTCACCTTAATATGATTGATTATTTCAGAAATTTCGATTCTACAAGTTAAAAACCTCATCATCATCATCATCTCAGCCGAAAGACGTCCACTGCTGGACATAGGCGAAGGCCTATGGCCTATGGCCTATGGCCTATGGCTTGGGGGAGCCCAAGTGTCGCCACATTGACCGGTCCCTTGCTACTCGCATCCACCGGATTCCCGCAACCTTCACCAGGTCATCGGTCCACCTAGTGGGAGTTAAAAACCTCGCGTCACCACTATTCCCAACCATCATATTGAAACTTAATTTTTTTTTATTCTTATTCGTATTCTTTATTGCACACAAGAATAACAACACATACAGGGTGTATTTCACCTCATCACAAAGGCGTTAACCAAGCATTCTGTATATCAAACTAAGTAACTTTACGCAAAAAATATTGCTGGGAAACAACTTTTTTTTTGAGGTTATAAATCATGTTGTGGTATAACTCAAAGTAACACACTCAAAACATTGTGCGGATGGATGGATTGAATAGTCCCGTCCTCTGCCTGCGGTACTCACGCACCGCGTAGTGTTAGGCCGCAGTGGAACTTCTATCGAGCCGATTACGAGTTGTTATACTCTATGCTGGCTTCCACTGATTGGAGTATGATTTACAAGTTGCATGATTTGGAGGATATGTTGAATATTTTTTATGATAATTTGAGTGATATTTTAGATAGTTGCGTACCACGGAAAAAGCTTAAACGTGAAAACTCTCGATACAATTATCCCGAATGGTACACTGCAGATATTATAAGCGATATAAAGAATAAAGCTAGATTCCATAAAACTTTCAAAAAAACGAAGCTGAATAGCGATTATTCTGAATTTTCAAAGTACAGAGCCCGCATCAAAAAATCAATAGCAATTGCGCACAAAGAACACAATACCAAAATTCAAAATCAATTTACAAAAGATCCGAAATCTTTTTGGCAGTATATTAGGTCAAAACGTAGCAGGTTAAATAAGCAAATTCTCATAGAGAATGGTCAACATCTTTCGGATGAGGAGTGTGCTCGACATTTTGCAACATTTTTTGAGTCGGTGTACAAAAAAGAGCGGCCGCGACTTGAGGCGCGTTCGGCGGAAGCGGAGGCGGGGGCGAGCAGTGCACGAGTACACATCGAGACCCTCAGTCTTCAAGACGTAAGGGAAGCGCTCACGAAGCTCAAGCCAAAGCGCTCATCAGGCCCCGATGGCATTCCAGCTTTTCTTTTTAGAGACTGTGGCAGAGTGCTGGCTGAGCCACTGCATCACATTTTTAATACTTGTTTAAAACAAGCAACGTTTCCACCAAGGTGGAAAATCACTCGAGTGATTCCGGTTCCCAAAGGAAAGTCTGGTCCGGATATCAGTGGCTACAGACCGATTGCAGTGTTGTCAACACCGGCAAAAGTCTTCGAGTCTGCCATTCAACGCTGTGTGCAGGCTCAAGTGAGCGCACAGCTATCGGACGCGCAGCACGGCTTCAGGCCGGCGCGCAGCACGGCAACTAATCTCCTTAACTTTATGGCGAGTGTGGTGCCCGCCGTCGATGCTGGGGTACAGGTAGACGTGGCATATTTTGATTTTAAAAAGGCGTTTGATACCGTCGATAATGACGTACTGTTAATGAAGTTGGCAAAAATTGGCTGTACTCCAACACTCTTACAGTTCTTCGCCAGCTACCTGGAGGATCGACAGCAGTACGTCGACTACAACGGGTTCGAATCCGAGCCATACTACACCAGGTCAGGCGTGAGCCAGGGCAGCAATTTGGGTCCTCTCGAATTTATTTTAATGATAAATGACTTACCAGAGGTAGTCAAACATAGTTTATGTTTACTGTTTGCAGATGACCTCAAATTGCTGCTCGAGGTCAGGAATGGGTCGGACTGTGAGAAACTGCAGGGAGACATAGATAGAGTGGTAGAATGGAGTAAAAAAAATAAACTGTTGTTCAACACAGCGAAATGCTCAGTGATGACATTTACGCGCGCGAAGAATACCTTGGACTACGATTATAAAGTAGAGGAGGCGTCGATGCAGCGAGTGTCTCAGGTACGAGATCTAGGAGTACTGCTTACCCCGGATCTTACTTTCCGGGATCACATAGTTAAGATTTGCAAGAAGGCGTACAGAAACCTGGGTTTCGTCCTGAGACAGTCGCAAGGATTTACGAACCTTACCACACTTAAGGTGCTCTATGACGCGTTGGTGAGAAGTCACTTGGAACACAGTGCGGTGATTTGGGCTCCTCATGAAGCGAAATACAATGTCATGCTGGAGCGAGTTCAGAATAAATTTACAAGACACTTGTATTTCAAACTTTATGGAGTTTACCCATTTTACCCGCTAATGTATCCTACACTGTTTGTGCTGGGTATGGTGGGGTACAATGAACTCAGAGTGCGCAGAGAATTTACACTGGCGGCGTATGTGCTTAAGCTCCTGCGTGGAGTTGCGCATAACCCGGGAGTGCTGCGACACCTGAAGCTGTGCGTACCGGACCGGTACGTGTGAAGCACTGCTGGCCGTGCCTGTTGCCAAAACCAACCTGCTGTCAAAAACACCTCTCACCCGTACAATACGTGTACTGAATGAAGTGCATGAGAGGACAGACATATTTTCGTGCAACTTGAGTGAATTCGCAAGAGTTTTGTTGAATTTTGTTTCCTACATTTAATATTTACTTCTCTTTTTTTTCTTGTTTTAGTGCTGTTTGTTTTGGTTTTACTAGTTATTTTTAAAGTTTAGTGTTTTAGTTATAGTGTTATATATTATTATTATAGTTGTAAGTTATGTTTAAAGTATCTTGTGAGTGTTTGCAAACCATTATTGTATTGGGTAGCTGCCTGTAAAGATAGTGTGTGTTTAATGAATAAATAAATAAATAAATAAATAAATAAATAAATAAATAAATAGTACGGGGGTCGTAGAGATATTTAAAGTAAAAATCATGCGATAAAAAGTGGTATTTAAAAAAAAAGCTTGTCAAAATCTTGCAACTTTGACCCCCAATATCTCCGTAACTAGAAGGTTCCTAGGTATAGTGTAGAACAAAAAAAATATCAGAATGACGAGTAGAACAAGTGCCTTTCGTATTCGTTAAGAGGTGTTTTACGCCCTTTATACATATTAAGGCATTTTTAGTAGCAGTTCAGTCTCTATTTGAGCATTTTGCATCATTTTGCATCATGGTTGAGCCATCAACCATTCTCAAATAGAGACTATGGACTGCCAATACAGAATAAAAACCGACTACATTACTAATAGCAATTAGTCTCCTAACAACATAGAACTCACTTAACCCATAACTAACGCAATGGTGGTGTTTCTGCTAAACTTAGTTACAATACAAAGCTGGTTCTCTAGGTATACATCGAAGAAGGCCGAGTTAAAGTAGAGCTAGAATCACCAGGCTACCCTCGCGTCAAACTGGACAACTACCCGGAAGAGTTCAACGATGGTCGCTGGCACTCCCTGCTGCTGACCATGGCTACCGACAGTCTCATTCTGGCGGTAGACTACCGGCCTGTCAAGACTCAGAAGAAGCTGAGGTTCATGACTGGAAGCATTTATTATATTGCTGGTAAGTTAGTTAAATTTTGAAGGTATGGGATTTAAGGTGTGCTGTATTGTATTATTTTAGTATGATTAGCCTATAACGTTCTCACTGCTGCGAATTAAATTAAACCTTAAGTCTGTGAATGTGGGTGGGCATTAAATCATTTAAAATTTGTTTATTTTTGTTGTAATCTATTGACATAGCACCTTAATTGTAATTGCTTGTTTATGTTAATTTTGTACACCATGTATTGGCAAAACATAGTGCACATATTTTAGACTTTACTTGTATACTATCTGTAAACTATGTTAAAAAATAAATGATTGATTGATTGAAAATAGTTTTGAGTAAAAGAACTTGGGCTTAAGCTTGCTTGAGTAGGTGGAGTGTGGGTGTTAATCGACGACGTCTTGATGCATGATGCCACTATGTAATAGCTTTTCAGATGACGTATAAGCGATTTTCTAATATACACTAAGCGACGTTTGGCAGGGCTTGAATTATATTTAATCTTCTGTTTGGATCCCTAATGAAGAATGATTCAGAACTAATAATTTCTCTCACCCTCTAGGTGGAAAAGCCCCTCCTCGCGGTTTCATCGGCTGCATGCGTAAGATCGCAGTGGATGGAAACTACCGACTGCCCACTGACTGGAAGAAGGAGGAGTACTGCTGTCCCAACGAAGTTGTCTTCGATGCTTGTCAGATGATCGACAGGTAAACTTGGTTTTTGATCTCTTCATTAGGTTTTAAGTGGGACTCGGACATAATTGGCAAAATGTGGGTTAGTATAGGAAGACCTCCCACTAGGTGGGAAACTCTCACCTAGTAGAAACCTTCCAACGCATCGTCTTGTGTTTCGCGGTCACCACTCCAGATTTTTTCCAGATTTTTTCTGCCCCATCGGTCAGCAATGTGCTGTGCCTACTGTACCCACTGTACCTTGGTACTCTTGTGACTCCGAGCATAGCCCTCACCTGCCTTTAGGGATTAGTAACCGGAATGTATTCTGTTACAGATGCAACCCTAACCCGTGTGAGCATGGCGGAGTATGCACGCAGACCGCAGATGAGTTCACGTGCAACTGTCAGGGCACGGGGTACGCCGGCGCCGTGTGTCACACTTGTAAGTACTTAGATAATTAACTTTTTTTCTTCTAGAAAGTGTTATGTACGATGTATATGTAATCAAATTAACTACCAAATACAGTTTGGTAGTTAATTTGATTTGGAACATGCCAGTAATGAAGTTTTAAAAAACTTTTGTTTTTGCAGCGTCATCAATATCATGAATGTAACAGTTTTTTTTCTAAAGTGGTGTCTGTGTTTCTAAAGAAATGCGAGTAATGGACGCCCTGGTACTGTATCTCGATTTTCTTTATTTATTTAAATGCTCTATATCGAGCTGACATCATTAAAAATGTTCCTAAAATGGCGTAAGACCTAAGAAAAAGAAGAGACCGGAAATGATTTGATTGCAGTTCCCATACACTTAATAACTTTTCTGTTTTTGTCCGAATCTCCCTGTATTAATCTCCGTTGACGTTGCTGTAACGCATGTGTGTTCCAGCCGTGCACCCGCTGTCGTGCCAGGCGTACAAGAACGTGCAGGCGGTGTCGCGCTCGGCCGACATACACATCGACGTGGACGGCTCCGGACCGCTGCCTGCCTTCCCCGTCACCTGCGAGTTCTATTGTAAGTACACTGTCGTGCCAGGCGTACAAGAACGTGCAGGCGGTGTCGCGCTCGGCCGACATACACATCGACGTGGACGGCTCCGGACCGCTGCCTGCCTTCCCCGTCACCTGCGAGTTCTATTGTAAGTACACTGTCGTGCCAGGCGTACAAGAACGTGCAGGCGGTGTCGCGCTCGGCCGACATACACATCGACGTGGACGGCTCCGGACCGCTGCCTGCCTTCCCCGTCACCTGCGAGTTCTATTGTAAGTACACTGTCGTGCCAGGCGTACAAGAACGTGCAGGCGGTGTCGCGCTCGGCCGACATACACATCGACGTGGACGGCTCCGGACCGCTGCCTGCCTTCCCCGTCACCTGCGAGTTCTATTGTAAGTACACTGTCGTGCCAGGCGTACAAGAACGTGCAGGCGGTGTCGCGCTCGGCCGACATACACATCGACGTGGACGGCTCCGGACCGCTGCCTGCCTTCCCCGTCACCTGCGAGTTCTATTGTAAGTACACTGTCGTGCCAGGCGTACAAGAACGTGCAGGCGGTGTCGCGCTCGGCCGACATACACATCGACGTGGACGGCTCCGGACCGCTGCCTGCCTTCCCCGTCACCTGCGAGTTCTATTGTAAGTACACTGTCGTGCCAGGCGTACAAGAACGTGCAGGCGGTGTCGCGCTCGGCCGACATACACATCGACGTGGACGGCTCCGGACCGCTGCCTGCCTTCCCCGTCACCTGCGAGTTCTATTGTAAGTACACTGTCGTGCCAGGCGTACAAGAACGTGCAGGCGGTGTCGCGCTCGGCCGACATACACATCGACGTGGACGGCTCCGGACCGCTGCCTGCCTTCCCCGTCACCTGCGAGTTCTATTGTAAGTACACTGTCGTGCCAGGCGTACAAGAATGCCAGTTATATATTTTATATACTTCTATTGTAAGTAACAGTATACTGTTTATAATGACTCTGAAAGAGAAAAGCCCTTCGCTGGCAGTATGACAGGTATTACTAATCAGTTCATATAATTTTTTACATCACTCCATTCTGTCCCACAGCTCCCAAAAAATAAAAACATTATTTTAGAAATATGTCGACGTAAGCGTCATATTAATACTACCCTGTATACATTCGACGAACGCTTGCGCTTATCCAACGGTCGACGTAAGCATCATATCAATACTACAGTATACATTCGACGAACGCTTGCGCTTGCGCTTTATCATTTGTTCATTTATTTAAAAGTTGATACACAAGCCAAAATAACCGAACAAAGGTGGTATTGATGCCTTGGGCAAATTCTTCCTTTCAGCCTAAGTTTATGTGAAAGCTTCATATTCGTAAGCTCAATCTGTGTGTACAGCGGACGGGCGCATAATAACAGCAGTGGAGCACTCGTCGACGGTGAACACGGTGGTGGACGGGTACCAGGAGCCCGGCGCCTTCCGACAGGACATCTCCTACGACGCCTCGCGCCAGCAGCTCGAGGCGCTGCTCAACCGGTCCGAGAACTGCATGCAGCATCTGGAGTACATGTGCAAGCATTCCCGCTTGTTGAACTCGCCTAGTGAGTATTCTCCTTACTGTCATCTACTTAATGAGACGAATGTGTTCTTTTAGCGCTTGGGAGACATTGTTAGCAGTGGCGTGCAGTAGTTCTTCACGAAGGGTAGGTCACGAAATACGGATAGCAAAAAAAAAAAAATTGTACGTCGAGCTTTATAAGTTCTTCTCTCGTAAGAAATAACAAAAACCCTAAACCACGAAAACGACACCCATGAAGATAAAATAATAAAAAACAAAAATTATCGCCGGCGCCATCTTGGATTTTCATTTTGACCTCATTTTCAAAATATCAACTACTCCAAAAGTAACCGCCCTACAATGGCCGCAATCTATACATGTGTGCGGTTAATATACACGAAAATATGCACCAATGTGCCGGCCTGTGTGCGTGGAAATACTGTTTGCCTGTCCGGTGGAGCCCGAGCTTCGTAGTAACTTCCAGGGTAGTGTTAGTTACGTGACACGGGCGTAACAAATTGCAATAAGTATTCTTACAGGAAATTAAACTTTTTTTTTAATATTTTTTTTAAATGTATTTGTCATGTTAGTAGGGTAGCTTTGCCTAATTGCCTCTTCGAAGCACACGCCCATGATTGTTAGGAATGGCCGCTGCACATAAGTCGATTTTAGGCATTTAGGCGGTCAAAAATATTTTACAGTGTATTTTGCTTTTTTTAGCTTTATTTTATCATTTAGTGTTGTTCTTTGTGTAATAAGCATGTTTTACTGACGAAACACGGAAATAATTCAACAAAAATTAAGAGTATTACCATATTTTTATTATATAAGTAGTTATAACATTTTTTTGTATTTGTATATATATAAATAATAATAATAAATATCTCTGGACATTAACACACAGCGCCATCTAGTGCCACACTAAGCAAGGCTTGTGTCGTGGACACCAGATAGTTGATATACTACATATATACTTTTTGTTTGTAAATACATACTTATTATACATATAAACATCCATGACTCGGAAACAAATGTCCATGCTCATCACACAAACATTTGCTCCTACCGGGATTCGAACCCAGGACCCTATGAACGCAAGGCAGCTTCACTACCACTACGCCATTCGAGTCGTATATATGTATTTCAAAATAATATAAATCAGCTTTAGGCCAAAGCAAATATAAAAATTAACTATTTATTTATTCCTCACCTTATCGGAAGTTCAAACGTTCCGCTTAACCAATTTTAAATAAAGCTTCTTTTCTATGAGCTTTAGACCATTTTTCTCTCATTGAAGTTTTAAAATATGCAAATTTTTGCTTTAAATTGCTTATGTTATCAGGTGTGTCACCATAACAGGTCAAAAGGTAGTTTTCCAAATAATTTAGTTTATCACTCAAATTAGGCAAATCTTGCAGTTGCATTTTATCGTAAAGATAACGTCGTGTCACTATTTTTTTACCAGAGGTACCTAAAGCAAAAAAAATACACTTTATAAAATTTTATAGAAAAAAGTTATTTTATTTTTGTATGACTTTCAATCTTTAAAAACCTTTAAGTCGGAAATTCGCGGCCATTCGCACTTAAAATATGTGTCGTAAACTAGCCTTATATGTAAAATATTTAAAACCAAAAAAAATATTTCGCGAGAGAAGGCGATAACATAACTTAATTATATTTGAACAAAAAAATTAACCAAAAAAATAAATTGTTTATATACCCTCTTTTAAAATTGAACCGATACTATAAAATGAAGTTAACACACTTAAAATACATTAGAATATAACAACTCATACCTGAATTACTGGAATCCATCACAATCGTTACGAAATATCAAGTAGAAAACACTACAATCTTTTTCTTTAATTCCGTCAATTGAGATCGCGGAGAACAATAAATTACAATTGCGTCAAGATCAAGTTCGAACCTGTGCTGTCGCAAGCAAATGAGGCATGTTTAGTAGGTGGGGGGAGTAAATTCTTGTTACTGGTATATTTCTCTTTCTATCTTTTATTTATTTATTTATTTATTTATTTATTTAAGGTTAGCCTACAATTGTTTACACTATACATTTCATATAAAAGTACACGATATACATTTATGAGTGCAACAATTACTTACAGGCTAACACCACATGCACTATTTTATTCAAATTACATTAAACAGTAATATTATTGCAATTAATTGTGAATTATGAATTTTAAAATTAGTGTAAAACAAAATAGATCTACAAACATAACAAACAAATCAAGAGATAAAATTAAAATTAAACATAATATATTGATAATAATAAAAACGAAATAACAGATAAACAAATTAAATTAAACTAAGATTAAATATTTGGTCATCAAATTAATAAGTTATTTAAAGTTAATTAACATAAAACATATTCAGTATCAAATTGGAAATTCTTGTACTCTAATTGTCCGAATAGTATTCAATTATTATTCTACAAAATTTTCCTACGCTATCGTGGTGAACGTCAATCAGGTCACTACAGCTGTTTAGGATTTTACACATTCGCGGTATTGGTGAGTTAGCACCCAAGACAGTTCTACGCAATGGCGGGTAAAGCGGAGTGATGGGATTTCTAGGATAGCGGGTTGGGGCACGAAACTTGAAGAGACCTAGTAACTGTGGACAGTCTATTTGCTTTCTGAGTAGCTTGTATACAAACAGGGCATCCATAACTTCTCTTCGGGTCGATAACGGCAGCATCTTGAAAGTCCGCAGACGGGACACATAGGAGGGCAGCTGCTTGCTTTTCCCTTTGAAAAAAGCAAGGTGCCAAAGAAATCGTTTCTGGACCCTTTCTAAGAGAAGTTTATGAGTTGCGTAATGTGGTCTCCATACGACACTACAATACTCCAGTATGCTCCGGACCAGGCTGTTATACAACAGTATTTTAGTGCTGACCTGCTTGAAACCCTTGGTATTGCGTAGTACAAATCCTAACATTTTGGAAGCTTTTTTGACGATGTTTTCGATGTGGGGGATAAAAGTAACTTTCTTGTCAAACAACACTCCTAGATCCCTTATAGTTCCTACTTCATGAATACTTTGTTGCCCTATAAAGTAGATAGAATTAATGGGGTGAATCTTTCTAGAAAAAGAGATGTGGTAGCATTTATTGAGGTTCAATTCCATTTTGTTGTTCTTACACCATTCAATCACTCTATTCAGATCATCCTGCAGAAGCTGCATATCATTAGATGACTCGACCTTCCTAGCAAACTTTAAGTCATCCGCGTACAGAAAACACTCTGAAAAGTGAAAGCAATGGGGAAGATCATTTATAAAAATGATAAATAAAATGGGAGCCAAATGGGAACCCTGTGGGGCACCGGAAGTCATGTGATAATTGTTGGTAGAGCGAAAACCATTAACCACTACATAAAATTCACGGTTAGCGAGATATGATTCCAACCACTTCAGCAAGGGACCCGTGATACCATATGTTGCCAGTTTTCTTAACAGTATGGCTTAGCTATTATTGGTTGATAACCTTTTCATTTAAGAAATTGACTTATGACCGGCTAATTTTTTTATAATCGACCTATGTGCGCTGTTGGTAAACTTTTCTCTGAAATTACCCATGGAAATCATAAAAAAAATGTCTGTTCGTCAGTTTACCTGTTCGTATCGTATAAACTCCTAAACTACTGAACCGAATTTGCACAGTTGTTCTACAATACATACTCCAAGGAAGGGTTCTGAAAAAAGGCATTGCGCATGGGTCCAACTACCTAGTTGTACTATAAAAACAATTTGGCGGCGTGAGTTCCGTCTATGCCCAAGTGCTAACAGCTACCAGAAACATTCTGCAATTATTGTTCAAGCTCACATTTTCCACAGGTTTTAACTTTTGATGCTGTTCGAAACTCTTCTACTGGGTGAACATATACTGCACAGCGTTCATATATTTAGCACCTTATTTATGCCAGAAGTAACCAATCGAGTGCGCGATCAAAACGAGTTGTGTTCAACGAGCAATTTGCTGAATAAGGAGGGTTGTTTTTTGACCGCAGCTCTCTTTGAAGAACTATCTACTAATGAAGTCCTGATTCCAAAATTTAGATCAGAAAATAAAGTATAAATATTGATGTATTTCCTTAGGTGAAGAGTCGTCGTTCCACCCGTTCGCCTGGTGGGTGTCTCGCTCAGGACAGCGCATGGACTACTGGGCGGGCGCCACGCCGGGCTCGCGCATGTGTCAGTGCGGAGTGCTGGGCTCGTGCGCTGACCCGACCAAGTGGTGCAACTGTGATGCTGAGCATATGAAGCCTGATGGTATGGATGACGGTTATGCCTGCCTACTTGTACCTAATAATGTTGTTTTGTTACCATCTTGCATGCATGTATTTTCTTGTATGGATGTCACATGTTTAGCAAATAAAAATATTATCTTATCTTATCTTACCACTTTCGGGAAGATTCGTTTAAAATACTTCTCTGTCGTTACGAACAGTAACTCTTGCTAGAACTACGACCTCCCACTGCTACAAAATAAAAGTTTATATCATTGTCAAATGGTTACGTCAAACGTAGCGTGGGCTGTATAGTCGACCTCGTTTATTATTATTTTCCTACAAAACTTCACTATGAAACTATATAACTTTCAATAGACATACTATAAACCTTGTAATTTTTTGATTTACGGTCGAACAAGCTAATTGGTATACAGTTTAACCCACAAATTACATTGTTGTTAAACCAAATAGCTTGTTCGACCGTACAGGTGACAGTTAACCCAATGGTAATGTAGTAGTTACGGGGTCAACTAAACTAGGGACATCAAGAAAATGTTTAACATTAGCGTGTGTCACACATAATAGTCATGTTGAAAGTTCAAACAATCTAACTACTTAAAACTCTTATTGTAACGGTACCACCATTCATTCTTTTCAGTTTAAATACAGCTTAATAGTAGATTGTATCATAAGGGAGCAAAATAATATTTTTACGGCGAGGGCGCTTTTTTGAATCCAGAGCGAAGTGAGGGATTCTTTAGTAGAATCCTGAACGTAGCGAGGGATTCAAAGTACGTCGCCCGAGCCAAAAATATATTTTGCGCCCGAGTGATACACTCTACTTTTCATCACCCACTATGAGAAAATAAAAGACGCCTCATATTTTATTGTAATATTGATATTTAATGAAACAGAGTAACAACTAAATTGAAATTAAGTAGTATCTAATAATAAAACAACTAAAAACTTATATTTACATTTGAGACATTTTCACAATTTTGAAAATTAATTGTTACAGTTTTATTAGGAATAGAGATTGTTGTAGATTTAATTTTATTCTGCGTGTTTGAAATAATGTCAGAATGTGGCTCATTTTGAGGAAAGTGTGACGGTGAATCTCTTTGTTTGGATGTAGATGGGCGCGGCGACAGTGGCATGGATGGATTAACTGAAGGTTGCAATTTAATGTTTTCCACGATGCGTTCACATGTTTTCGCCTTGTTCTCAATGGAATCTTCTATATATCCCTCTGCTACAGCACTCGACTTCCATCCTCCATGTCGCTTGAGAACAGTTAAGTCCGCTCCAGAATCTGCCAACAGGGTAGCAGAAGTGCGACGAAAACAATGTCCTGTATATAGCTTGATATCTGGTAACTTCAAATAAGTAGCGATTTCTTGTGGCATGTAAGAAATTTTATTTTTTCCCATAACTTGTTTGAAGCACTTGCCATTTTGATAACGGATGAAAACGCGATTGGTCTTTATATCAGCAGGACGCAGGTCCAGGTATTTCTGTACAATAGTTTTGTATTCTCCTCGGATTACGAAGGATCGGTCAATTTTTGTTTTTGTGTCTGTCAGCTTTACTAACAGTAAATTATCCGAGTGATTTTCGACATCATCAACAGTTATTTTTAAAAGTTCATTGCCACGACAAGCTCCATGTACTCCGAAAATTAAAGCCACCTGTAACAAAACCGAATGTGAATAAGACAAGTACCTATCTATCGAAGTACAGGTTACAATAAAATGCGCATTTTAAAACACTGGTTATACTTTACTAATCCACCATATATACATACATAGTTACTTACTTTTACGGCAAGAAAGATGTTGTCGGGTGCCTCATTAAGGAAAGTCTCCACGTTTTTGACTGAGAACACTTTGGATTTTTTAGGTTTAAATCCATCAGACATCCTCTTCAGATACGCTATTAATTTCGAATATGTGTCCAGTTTTACGTCGTTATTAGAACTGACTGTTGATTTTAGCATTGAGTAGGTACTCCAAAGTGTGGAAGGTTGTTTAGTTTTGGCTAAGTACTGGAAGTAGGCCAAAAACACAGATTCTGAAAAATTCTTGGCGCCTCTTGAATTTCTCCATTCAATAAAATTACCATAAGCTTTCATATATTTCTCCCGGGATTTTGCAGGTAGTAGATTATCCATCACATTTCTTGCGTCAGTTCTAATACTATCAGGAGTTAATTCTATACTTTCACTGTCACTTGAAGAACTCATTTTTCAAAACAAAATCATGAATTTCTATCAATCCGTGAAAATTGACGAAAACGCGGGCTATAGTTCGAGCGTTTTTAATTTTATTTCTTTTTTTTTTTGTATTCAGCCGGCGCGCGGCGCTACTATGGGCCGTCGCACCAGCCAGTCTTTATTCAAACAATATTTGCGTTCGATTTCTTGGGCGCTGAACACAAGATGTTCCAAATTCAAAAAGTGCGCGGCAAAGATAATTGCGGCGCACTTATAAAGAGGATTAAAAACTCATTACTGCCCGCTAAAAGTTTCTTATAGAAAACACCACCTTTGGGTGCACTTAAAGGCGAACCAAGTCGTCTTTTTCGAATAGATGGGATGAAAAAGCATTAAAACGTTCTCTTTTTGTGATTACTAGAATTCCAAGTGGACGGCGGTGAGATAACAGAGAAAGAGTTCCTGCCTGTGAAACAGCTGCGCTTCGGCGACACCGGCTCTCATCTCGACGAGAAAGAAGGACGGTACACACTTGGACCTCTGTTGTGTGAGGGAGATGGTATGTTACTTATATTATTTATTAGCTTTTAGAGTGCCAAAAAGGTTGGGCAAAGGCCTCTCCCAATAGCTTGTGTCCTGAAAAAATCTAATTCAGTCTAGTCAGTTAGATTATCAAATTCTTGGTTCTCTAGGTTCCCAAATATATATTTTGAAAGGACAATGATATTTAGACGAGATATGAGGAATTTAAAATGTTTATAGAAAACTTAATTTTCGTATAACTCTTATTTAAATCAATGTCCATTTAATATTTATTTGGGAACCTAGATATTCTGTTATCCAATCGAAATAAATACGCACTACCTTAAGAATATGTTTGGTTTACGAATTATTTTGGTTCGCTCCGCCGGCCCTTTAAGCCGGTCAGAAAAAAAATATGTTTGGCTCAAGCCGATGTTGAATTGGACTGTTTTTGTGTATGTATCAGTCTGTAAGATCTAAACAGCATGTTTTGTTTCGTACCAGATTTGTTCAGCAACGCAGTAACGTTCCGCATATCTGACGCCGTCATCACTCTGCCGATGTTCGACCTCGGCCACAGCGGCGACATCTACTTCGAGTTCAAGACTACCAGGGAGAACGCTGTGCTTCTACATTCTAAGGTAACGATTGTAATGGCCTATTATTTTAACACTGTTGAGACAGGCCTGCTTTTGTGAGATGGTAAGACTTATTGCGATTAAGGAAAATGATAATTTTACTGTTTAGAGTGGATGGACAATATGTGTTGTCATTTTTGGTTAGGTTAGGAAGTTTTAAACGACACGATACATTGCCCTTTTTTATGACACCGCACACGAGATAGATTGTGTTAGGCTTACACGGTTTAAAACTAAACTTATATTGTCACTTACGGGATATCTTCCGTGATTATTTATGGTTTTGAGCTCCCGATATTTCGACGCTGTTACAAGCGCCATGATCCCGTAAGTGACAATATAAGTTTAGTTTTAAACCGTGTAAGCCACATACAAATTACATTGTTTCAAATTCTTTGTTTTCCAATGTTAGGCTCAAAAATGAACGTTGAATATTGCGCTTTAATAGTTTTTATAAAAATGGGTATTCGTTTGTGAATTGTAGGCTCAAGTGTGACTTTTATTTGTGTCCATTACAAAAATTGAAATGTTTATTTACTTAGTTTAACTAAATTAACTTAAAGGGTCCTCAAGACTACATAAAGCTTTCCATCATCGGCGGAGACCAGCTACAGTTCCAGTTCCAGGTGGGCGACACTCCGCTGGGCGTGTCTGTAGAGACCAGCAACAGGCTCGCGGACAACAACTGGCACTCCGTCAGTATCGAGAGGAACAGGTATGTTGGGATGTTCTTTGTCGACTTTTTACTGGTTTTCGGGGGAAGTCTTCAAAAAATGACCGGTTTTTTTAAATAAGACCAGGTGGAGAGAGTGGGATTTTTATATCGAAATTACTCTCGTGATTACCATTAGGGGTGGAGGGGGGGGGGGGGGGACGCAGTTGTCCTTCGACATGGAACATGAACAGTCAATCAATTGCGTAAGACCGCTGCAATACAATTTTACAAAATAGAGCCTAAAGATGCCTTCGATCCTCAGCGGGTGTTCTTGGCCAAACCATGGCGCACTTACTTGAGTGTCCAAATTTCCCCTTCGCCTGTTCGAATATAATAATGTTGTACAGGAAAGAGGCCCGCGTAGTAGTAGACGGCGCCCTGAAGAACGAGATCCGCACCGCCAAGGAGCCCGTGCGAGCGCTACACCTCACCACCGGACTGGCGCTAGGAGCCGCGCTCGACAGGAAGGACGGCTTCGTGGGCTGCGTGAGGGCTCTGCTGCTCAACGGACGACCGGTGGACCTCCGGGGATATGCAAGGAGAGGTACCTACTACAACTAGTATACCAAACACACCATACTACTGTCGCACAACGCAGATAATGATCTGGATAAGTATATCCATACCTTCGGCCTCGTATTGAAATAGTAGTTTATGCAACTGTGCATAATGAAGGGCATTACAACACGAGTGTTGTAATGCCTAATTATGTATAGTAGCATACACTAGTTTATCTACCCAAATATCATAAGGGCTCTATGATGGTTCAGGAACCATAGGGAAATGACCTGCATTGTTACTTGGCCTTTGATTTTTGTGCCAACAGGTTATTAGTTGCATTCGTCGCTGCATTTACGATATCTGGCGGAGTATTCATGTCAATTTCTGAGTCACTATCACTCATTTTCGACAGAAATAAAGAACTTATCCGAAAATTTGTCTACTCGTAACTGGATTACTGGAAATAAAAAGCTAACGAACAAATGACAGCTCGAAATGGCGGCGTTTCGGTTATCTGTAATTTTTTTTTTAATCATGGGCAAACGCGAACAACGTCACTATTCTTGTGTCACTCGAGATCAAAATGTCGTGCGATTTATAATTAAAATCATACTGAATTGGGGTTTCGTATCGATATCTGATTTAATGTAGATAGGTACTAGGCACACTCACTTGAATTTGACACCTGTTCCAAATTTAAACTCATAACCTACTGTTTTTGTTTTCAGTAGGTTATGAGCTCATTACAGTTCCGTTTATTTCTGCAGGTTGGTAATGCTGGTCATTGCCTATGGTTTTTGAACGCATTAGAGAGGGTTTATGATATTTGGGTAGATAAAACACTATACGCATCCTACTTGGTGGTATCAGACTTTTCTAAGCGATTAACAAACATAAATCCGAGACCGTGCAAAAACTCACCAGACATAACATCTGTCTGGTCTGGTCGGAATATCGTCCTTTTTCTACAGAGGTTGCGTAATTTTCCACCCTGTTAATGAGCTAAAGTCAAAAGTCGAAAAAGCTTAATAAAACGTTACGTTACCGCACCATAATCTATTTTTTCCAAATAAGAAACACTCGAAAGTGTTTTGGATACAATTTTTCAATTTGGATACAAACAAATGAGCCTGTGGCTCCCCTTCAGGTCTGTACGGCGTGTCTGAGGGCTGCGAAGGCAAGTGTTCGTCGTCCCCGTGCCTGAACAACGGCACCTGCCTCGAGGGGTACGACTCCTACTCCTGCGACTGTCGCTGGACGGCCTTCAAGGGACCCATCTGTGCCGACGGTAAGTGAATACGCTAGTTTCCACCATCAATAAATTGCAAATCTATTTAGTCCGTCAGTTAGAGTATTGGAAAATAATGGACACGTATTTTTTTGTTTTTGTAAATCAATGAATACTGACGAAGTTAGAACGCATCAAAACTCGGGAGTGGGGGCTCGTGACGTCACAACGCACTAAAAAGTATAGCACGGCGTGACGTATTGAAAATTTTAAAAGCGTCATATCTTCGTCAATTTTGGTTTATGTGACAAAAGAAAAACACGGGTCAAATATTTTTTGATAATCTAAGTGACGGACTAATTAGAATTTTTCAGTTAACAAGCTTAGTAAGAACTATGTCGTATTGTAACATGTAAATGTCCATTACAGGGAACTTTTTGTCCACCATGTCACATATGTATACCCATGTATGCCAAACGACACAAATATATGACAAATTGTGTAATGAAAATGTGGCTTGGTGTGTGTTAACGTTCAGGCAGACAAATGGTTAATGTTATACATGAAAAGTAAAGAGAAGTTTAACATCACGGTCCGAATGTGTTATCCGTTTTTGTTTGAGTGATTGTACTTGCTGCGTTGAACTATCGAATGATACTAACTACTACCAAGGATTTTATTTAGATAATATGCATTTCCGGAATTATAATTCAACCGCGGTTTATTAACCGCTGTTTACTCTGTTACATTGGATCGAAAGGCGCCGTGTTTCATATCACACTAACATCAGTTGAAACTAAGTTGCAAGCATAACCAATGTTAATCTCCCCACAGAAATCGGCGTGAACCTCCGTCCGAACTCCATCATAAAGTACGACTTCCTGGGCTCGTGGCGCTCCACCATCGCCGAGAAGATCCGCGTCGGCTTCACCACCACGAACCCCAAGGGTTTCCTGCTCGGTTTCTACTCCAACATTTCTGGAGAATATCTTACCTTGCAGGTTTCTAACTCTGGTGAGTGTTCAGTTTTATAGTGTAGTTGATCAGATAGAAGTTATACTGTCCTATTGTATGGATGTCGACATGTGTGACCTACCGGCTCATATGATAACTAAGAATCATCCAGGTGACCGATGAAATGCGTAATGATTAAATAAAAAAAATATATATGTGGGACAGTCCTTGGGGACTGCTGATAGAAATGAAAACTAAGTTATCTGTACCTGCTACGAGTTGTGGATCGACTACGAGTGTTACTAAGTGGTGCTATGCTAGTGGATCGACTACGAGTGTTACTAAGTGGTGCTATGCTAGTGGATCGACTACGAGTATTACTAAGTGGTGCTATGCTAGTGGATCGACTACGAGTGTTACTAAGTGGTGCTATGCTAGTGGATCGACTACGAGTGTTACTAAGTGGTGCTATGCTAGTGGATCGACTACGAGTGTTACTAAGTGGTGCTATGCTAGTGGATCGACTACGAGTATTACTAAGTGGTGCTATGCTAGTGGATCGACTACGAGTATTACTAAGTGGTGCTATGCTAGTGGATCGACTACGAGTGTTACTAAGTGGTGCTATGCTAGTGGATCGACTACGAGTATTACTAAGTGGTGCTATGCTAGTGGATCGACTACGAGTGTTACTAAGTGGTGCTATGCTAGTGGATCGACTACGAGTGTTACTAAGTGGTGCTATGCTAGTGGATCGACTACGAGTATTACTAAGTGGTGCTATGCTAGTGGATCGACTACGAGTGTTACTAAGTGGTGCTATGCTAGTGGATCGACTACGAGTATTACTAAGTGGTGCTATGCTAGTGGATCGACTACGAGTATTACTAAGTGGTGCTATGCTAGTGGATCGACTACGAGTGTTACTAAGTGGTGCTATGCTAGTGGATCGACTACGAGTGTTACTAAGTGGTGCTATGCTAGTGGATCGACTACGAGTGTTACTAAGTGGTGCTATGCTAGTAGATCGACTACGAGTGTTACTAAGTGGTGCTATGCTAGTGGATCGACTACGAGTGTTACTAAGTGGTGCTATGCTAGTAGATCGACTACGAGTGTTACTAAGTGGTGCTATGCTAGTGGATCGACTACGAGTGTTACTAAGTGGTGCTATGCTAGTGGATCGACTACGAGTGTTACTAAGTGGTGCTATGCTAGTGGATCGACTACGAGTGTTACTAAGTGGTGCTATGCTAGTGGATCGACTACGAGTGTTACTAAGTGGTGCTATGCTAGTGGATCGACTACGAGTGTTACTAAGTGGTGCTATGCTAGTGGATCGACTACGAGTGTTACTAAGTGGTGCTATGCTAGTCGATCGACTACGAGTGTTACTAAGTGGTGCTATGCTGTAACGTATCGGCTGCGGGTGCTATAATGTGACGCTATGACGTAAGGGATCGGCTACGAGTGCTACTAAGTGGTGCTACGCGTGCTACAAAAACTGGTGGCGGTCAGGCGAGTTCCATGATTTTTGTTCACTCAAAAAAGTTCTAATACTAAAGAAGTTCTCACCTACAAAAAAACTCGGGAAATACCGCTGCCAATCCATGGTTTATTTTCTGTCTATTCTGACTACTTTTGCACTTAGCACCTACTAAGGGTTCTCCTTATTTTACATCAGTTTCTTATACAGAGTGGAGAAGACAATACGACAATAAATGAAAACACGCGTAATACTAGTTCATAGGAATAATTCTACACAATTAAAAAAACCCAAAACCGAAATTACAAAAAAAAAACAGACAACATCTAACTCTAAGGACTCTCTTTATGACTCTTATTGGCCTGGTTTAAAGTCTAATTTGCAGCAAATCAAATTTAGCGAAAATTTTTAAATAGCGAGTTGGGGTCGTTAACCTGTTAGTGCTTCCTTAAAATCAGATACATCATGTAGCAAATGTTGAAGGTGAAAAATAATTTCCTGTGACTTACTTCCTACTTGATATTTTCAAACGATTTTTTTTTGTTTGTTAGGAATTTCTTGAGGTATGCGTAGTTTAATTTATTGTCGTATTGTCATCACCACCCTGTATATTGTGTAACCGTCAGGTCATCTTCGCGTGGTGTTTGACTTCGGCTTCGAGAGGCAGGAGATCGTGTTCCAAGGGAAGCACTTCGCGTTAGGACAGTACCATGATGTGAGACTCTCTAGGAAGAACAGTGGAGCCACTATGGTGCTACAGGTATGTAAAGCATGAATTTCATCAATTTCAATATAATTTAAGTTTTTTCATATTGATAAGTTCAAACTACGTTTACGAGAATAGGCTGTGTCGTATTTTAATTCTAATGAAACCACAAAAAGTTTACCACAGTGATTTTTTTTATATTTCAGGCAAATAAATGAATTTATCTATTGATACAAGACCAATCACGTCCCCTTTTTTATAAGTTTGTGTGAATGCACAGTCCAGTCAAATCTGTTAGTGCTTTTCTCAAAAGATCACTCCAGACATCTACAATTACTTACATGGTCCTTATGATTATGATTTGTGGGACTATGCCGCCACTTTCTATAGGAGTAAAAGTTTACTCAATTTATTCGCACACTGTAGTAAGTACTACAGTGTGTGAATAAGATGGCGCTATATAGATTTTCTATTTCCATCCCTTTCCCGCACTGAAATTACTGCTAAAACAGGTGGAGGTAGGCTCCCTCAAAATTACAATTTAATTGTATGGACTGGAAAAGAAACCGAAACCTGAGTTTGTTTCGGTATTTATTCTAAGAGTAATCGACTTATCCAGCCTTTTTAACCGACTACAGCAAAACCAAAAGGAAAGGTTATGATTTTAGCAATCTATGTATGTGTGTACTCGTACGTATATTTGTATTAACGTATGTTCCTCTGTAGCGCCTAAACTATTTAGAGTCGATTTTACCTTGGCGATTTTTAATGAAAGCGTGATTTTTCAGTAGTCGGCTTTTTTGTGTTAGTATACCACTCAAATTCTAGTTGTCATTTGACAAGAACCACTAGCGGACGTCACGCGGTTTCACTCGCGTAGTTCCCGTTTCAGTGGGAGTACGGGGATAAAATATAGCCTATGTTACTCGCTGATAATGTTGACTCGTTGAAATCGTCACAGTAGTTTTTGAGTTGATTCATTACAAACATACTCACACACAAAAATATAAACACCCTTCCTCTTTATAATATCAGTGTAGATAATATGAAAAAATACTTACTTGTTTCAACAAACCAATCTCAGGTGGACAGCTTCGAGACCCAAGAATATAACTTCAACATAAAAGACTCAGCAGACGCGCAGTTCAACAACATCCAGTACATGTACATCGGACGCAACGAGAGCATGAACGAGGGCTTCGTGGGCTGCGTCAGTCGCGTGGAGTTCGACGACATCTACCCGCTCAAGTTACTGTTCCAGCAGGACCCGCCGCCCAACGTCAGGAGTCTGGGAGGTCAGATACTGCACTTTCTTATTACATGAACTTTGTCCCAATAACCAGATAATTACAGCGAGTCGGTAGGTTAACTCTTAGAGGCCACATCCACGAGCGAGCGAATCGCGGACTACACGAAAATATCGCCGCAGTTTCCACCATCAATAAATTGCAAGTCTATTTAGTCCGTCAGTTAGAGTATTGGAAAATAACAGACACGTATTTTTTGTTTTTGTAAATCAAAGAATATTGACAAAGATAAAACGCATCAAAACTCGCGAGTGGGGGCTCGTGACGTCAGAACTCACTAAGAATGATACCAAACAGTGACGTATTGGGAATTTTAAAAGCGTCGCATCTTCGTCAATTTTGGTTTATGTGACAAAAGAAAAATACGGGTCAAATATTTTTTGAAAGTCTAAGTGACGGACTAATTAGATTTTTTCAGTTAACAAGCCTATTCTCTCGTTCGTGGAGGCGGCCCCTAAGTTGATAGTGTGAAATCAAGAACGAACTGTGGAGTTAAAATGGTAAGTAATTAGGAAGGATTATGTTAGTGATAAGATGAGAATGGTATATCAGCGTTTCAAGGAGAACACATTGGATATGCATTTGTTGCCTTAATGCACATTTTGTCATAAATTGAACCGATTCATACGACAAAAATTGTGTCGTATGAGTCGACTTTGATCGAAAGCGTGTTTAAGTTAGGTCTCTGTATCAAGCCGATAGCTGATGATCCATCACCTTTCTCCAACGACAACAGTGACCATTCGAACTGTCAAAGAAGTACATATGACAGCCGATTTGCAAATGGCAGTTGACACAAAAGTCGTACCTTGTCTAGTTATAAAACATATGGAAACTGGTATCTATCATGAATTTTACCAAATAGCCGTTTCTTTCCACGGCTGGTGCAATCCGGTCGAAACCTCGGACTTATATTATATTTCGCGATAAATACCTACTCGTTTCCATATGTTTTATAATGTGTCACTCGTGAAGTAGTAGGCACGTAGGCAGTATGTGAAGATGTGGTTGTGTGCAGGAGGAGTGCTGAACGAGGACTTCTGCGGCGTGGAGCCCGTGACGCACCCGCCCGAGCGCCTGGAGACCCGTCCGCCGCCCGACGTCGACCTGCAGCACGAGATCGACATGCACAACACCGACGAAGCTATCCTCGGCAGTCAGTATTACTTTACTTTACTCCTTAAAGATACTGTTTCATACTTAGTTTTGGAAGTTGAGCTTACCGATTCAGCAGTACTTACTGCCCAAAGACTCGGAAGCATTTTTAATCATACTACAAACGTGTTCCGCTTGTGGCCATCGGCTATCTCCGTTTGGCATCTACCTTGAGGTTGGCTTAGCATATTTCAAGCTAGGCTGACCGGCTTCTTCCCTAAAGTATTGATATACCAATAAAACCACCAATATATTTGACTTTGCCGTTCGGCTGTGCCGTAGTAGTATCACCATTAAGCCTTTACCTTTACGGGGTTGGCTTCCAGTTTAACCGGATGCAACTGAATACCAGTATTTTACATGGAGCGACTGCCTGTCTGACCTCCACAGCCTAGTTAATATTGGCTAATACGGTACCACTTGGTAAGTCTGGATGTCAAACTTTTTGAACTTCTGACGTCCTGTAACGACTGTTTTAAGATTTACGATTGTGCCGTAGCATGCGTATCTCAATATGTGGTAGACCTTATCCATTCTCAAACAAAATAGTATAATTTTCGTCTATTATAATATTAACTTTGTATGTATTTACAGCGGTCCTTGGGTTTATATTCCTGTTGCTGATCATAGTAGCTATTGTGCTGGTGCGTGCGCTGTCGAGACATAAGGGAGAATATCTGACACAGGTTAGTCTATTTACTTTGTAATGTGTTACTTTTGTTTAATGTATGTGTTTGCAGAGATTTAGATAGTGTAATACCACTGGTCATCCTTAGTTTATACATTTTACTGGAGTCTATTTTGTATACCTTTTTTTCGGATGGGAAATCATCAAACGAGTCCTGCTTTGGGTGGAGCGGAAGACAGTGTCAGATTTTTACTGAGTAAAACCCGTCGATGTTCCTTCCTCTTTTTCTTCCTCCAGCCCTTTGCGTTCCGGGACTATGGTATCTCTTTCGAACAGTCCCTCAGCCCCGGCAGGCTTCGTACCTTGCGGGCCCCTCCATAATGCTGACATCTGTCGCTCGGCGCGCGTGGAACTCTCTGGTCTGGTCGCCACGGCCTGTCGTCATAAGACGGACGGACGGCGAGCTAGCCCATAGCTCACCGTCCACAGGCCCCGATTTTGCATACCTGAAGTGGATAATCTGATAAGGGACAGAGTGTTAGTTTAAAAATGAGGTGTTTTAGTCGCGGCAATCAAGTGGTGTTTAACTTTTGTGTCAGGAGGAGCGCGGCGCGGACGGCGCGGCGGACCAGGACGCGGCCGCGCTAGCCGCCGCCACCGGACCGCGCGTCACCAAGCGACGAGAGTTCTTCATCTAGTGCAGGCACACCCCGCCCGACCCGCCCGGGAACGATATATACCTGCCTACCTAATACTTACATCCACTACTACCTGGACCGTGGACAGCTACCCTACCCACACGAATTACCCGTGACCTACTACAGTGAACATTATTCATATGTGCACAAGTTTGAAGCCAATAGTGATGGTGAAAGTGTTTGAATCCAAGACAAAGTAAGACAGGTACCAATTATATTACTCGTATTTTGTATTCAAATTGACCCAGTGCGTGCCTACTACATACTATATTTAAGATTATAAGATCTATTTGGACGCAATCTCTGCTGCATTTTTAGGGTTTTCACTAACTAACTGCACTATCAAGTCAATAAGCGCCCTTAAAATATCAACAAATCGCTTTCTAAGTATACCGCAAGCGCAAGTACCCATAAAAAGCAACCAAAAATATTGTTTTGCTGATACTTAGTTGTATATTAAAATATTTACTGGTCTAAATTCACGCCTAGTATAGTGCAAATTAGTACAACAAAAACATTTGTAATTAGGACAATATTTGAGTATTCCAATGTCATTTTATGACTAAAAAATATAGACTTAAATCATTCTTCCAGTACTCTACAATATACTTACGCTATGGATGTATACGGTTTTCCTCTCTCGCATATTACGGCAAAGTCCGAATAGCTTTTATTTCAATTCAATAAATAATCGCAAGGAAACCGTTCATATCCGTAGTCTTGTATGTTATTCATTCAAATTATTCATAGAAATGTTTCCTATTTATGTAAGAATCAGAGTAAATTAATCGTATTTAAAATTATAAAGTATCTCTCCCACTAAGTGCCATCTGGCTACTTGCTATCAGTTCTCTAGGCTTCAAGCTATCTTTAATGAATCTCTTACTTATACCTCTCTCATTTTGTTTCAAATTAATATAGTTATCATGTATTTTACATATTCTATGGATGAATCTCAAATTTTCTGCTCTCGAATTATTGTATTAAGTTACTAGTTTGAATTCTTCCAAACTCCATGTATAATAAAAAAAATAAAAGATAGGTACTCATAAATATTTTTCACGAAATTAGGATAAAACTGAATCTAATAATTCACGTATAAGGTCGTTTATCGCTTGAAACAAGACAAGAAAACATATACAATACTACAAATTAGATTTAGGTTTTAATTAGGTTCTTTATAGTTTTATAACTTTTTCTTAGAAGTTTATTTTACTTAGACTGCTTACGGATAAGCGAATAGAATATTTAAAGTTTAAGACACGCGTTGGAAACATTATTTTTGTTTATTTTCCGTCCAAAATGATATTTTTCTTTACTTGTAACAATGATGTGATCATTTTCTTTCTATTTGGCGTATTTGTATTTTGAGAAGTAGGGACGATTAATATGTAAATCAATTAAACACAATATAATATATTGACTTTACTTAGGTAAACATATTATACAATGTGTATTGAACTTATTGTAATTGTTCAAACTAATCATACTAAGATCTTTAATTAATTTTTGTTTTAAGTAACAGTTAAAAGTTACGTTAGTGTGTATAATTTTGAATTTAATTTATATTATTATATAAATTATTTAACGTGTGTATAATTAAATATTTTTGTATTGCAATATAAGTTCGTGTACTCCAACTATAAGCCAGTTAGCTCCTTTTCAAAGTTCCAAAATAAATAAAAGGTAATAATAATAAAAATATGAATTAATGTCATTGCTTTATCATCGTTAAGGAATGTTAAAAATTACTTCAAAATACCCGCGAGTTCTGAAAGCTTAACCAAGTCTGATTGGTCAATCTTTTACCAATATTCACGTATTACGTACTTGACCAATATAACTTGGGACGTCTTGGTAAACTAAGAAAACCTTCATTCTCGTCTGCCACCACCGGTTTGCCAGCTTTGGTGGTAGTTGCAACAATTTGTCTTATCTTCCACACTGGTGGAAACGTCAACCACCTGTCAAATTCAATGTTACATTCGTAGTTCCAAATTCTACCGCGTTTCAAGTTGTTGGTCAAGGATGTAGCTTGTGTGATTGGTTGTTCAAAATAACAACGACGGACTTCAACCAATCGTTGATGAGCTTTCAGAATCCGAGAGCGACGTAAGTTTAGATAGAGTGTGCTCTGTTTATGTAATGAAATGAATGGAGACGAAGTTTTAATCATGTTAACTATACAATTGCTTAAAAATCGCAGCTTTTTAAAGTCCCACTGTTTGCATTGCTGTATAGTCTTTAAGAAAGCATAGTCAAAACTACAAACCAAAAAGAGAATATGAAGTTAAATCTGCTTCTATACAATGTATATTTGACACGATTAGTCTTTGGTCTCAAAAACGAATACCACTTGATCATAGTAGTTGCATTTATGATGTGTAAATCATTCCAATTTGAACCCTATCTCGGTGCCATAATAGTCGTCAAATGCAACTCCTGTTAAATGTAAAATATTCATATTCCGTCTTACAATAATTGAAAATGAACACAACTGCCAAAGGAAGCATTGGAATTTGAACTGTGTTAAGATGGATTTTAAGGTTCATAATCCATAATCATACGATCAAGTGTTATTCAGGCTTAGAAATGGGTTTATGCGGTAATATAAGGTGTTTGTGCCTTATCAGTAATCAAACGGAGCCGGCACATAGAGTTAAATCACTGATAATTATGTAGCGTGTTGATAGTAGAGTTTTTATTTTACTACTTCGAAGATCACGAATAAATTTTCCACAAATACATTATTTTTGTTGTTTTTATTGTAACCTAAACATTTACACATTACTACCGTAGTTAGATGACGATGACGTATAAGGTTACCTAGTAAGTCCTCTCACTCATGACCAACTTCGCTGTAATATTACTGTTTTAAGCTCACGGTTTAAAACGATAATACTCTATTCTAATAATCACGGAAGACGTAAGTGACAATATAAGTTTCGCTGTAATACTATTTTTTTTAACAAATTCTTGAAAAACTTATGTCAACTCGAGAAACACAAGAAGTGCTACGAACAAGCTATTTGGTTTACATTTTACGATGTACTTTGTTGGCTAAACTGTAAATCAAATAGCTTGTTCGAACGAGAATGATTATCACTTAAGGTTCACTTTTTGGTCTAATGTAGGAATTTAGAAACTACGGATCGCCAAGTACCCTTTTTTTTTTTGTTTTTTTTTAGGATGGGAAATCATCAAATGACTCCTCCCACTCGGGAGGCGGGAGGGAGTGTCAGACTTTTACTGACTAAAACCCATCCATGTTCCTTCCTCGCCCTTTATGTTCCGGGGCCGCGGTATCTCTTTCGAACAGGCCCGCAACCCCGGCAGGCTTCGGCCCTTGCGGGCCCCTCTCCTTTTGCTGACATCTCTTTGAGGCGCGCGTGGAACACGAACGCGCCGTCGACACGGCCTGTCGTCGTCGTTAGACGGCCGGACGGCTAGCTAGCCCATAGCCAGCCGTCCACAGGCCCGCATCTACGGTGGCCGGTAGCCACCACGTGGCCCCCGACGCCCGTTGCATCTCCCGCGGCGGCCGGGAAGAGAGGATCTCTCCCTCTCTCGTTCCGCCACCTCCTTCGTTAGCATGACTGCTTCGCAGAAGGAGGCGACGGCATACGTTTATGGATCTGTATATAATACACTCGGGCGGCGACCATTAGTACGCACTTGACCTTTCTGAAGAACGAACAAGGTCAGTGTATGACTTAGGCCCCGTTCCCACTAGGTCGTGACGATTCATTTATCGTTGGCTTATAGTAGGTAAAAGTCATGGACGACAATAAGTGTCGTCCTATAATTATGTGACCACTTCCATTTAGAATCTAAATGGAAATGGAATGGTCACATGTATCTGTGGCTTGTGTATCTAAATATTAGATACACAAGCCACGAAACTTATAACTACACGATTATCTGTCGTCACGACATAGTGGGGATGGGCCTTAGTCTATGGCTTCAGTCATTGGCGTTTCCACTCTCATCTACCTTGTAAATACCTTAGCACACCTATCCTAAGTATAAAAAAGCACAGTAACCCCAATGAAGCGTCACTTAGGTGTCGTGGCGGCCATTATCGGCTTGTCCCACATCCGGGCACGCGCCGCTCTCAGCAAGCACCTGGGACACTCAACCCGTTTGCAAAACGCTGACTGCTGCGGAGCCGACCCTCTAGCACTTAGACAGCGATCAGGTAAGGGTGTGCCAAACTATCGATACTATTTTTTTTGAATCAAGGTTATAATCGGTGTCTGACGTTGTGGGACAGTCTTATCAACTTTGAAATTCGAATTATGCTTAGCGGTAAAATAACTTGTAAGTACCTGGGAGCCCCCACCTTAGGCTACAGGCGACATTTGAGATTTAGTTATTTATGATTATTAAGCTATTGCATAGCTTCTATCGCGGGCCATGAGCGTGCAGACTGATCCAGAAATTCCATAATGAAAATAACCTAACCTAACCTAACCGCGGCAGTCCCCGAGTGCCACACGTCTTTTTTATCATTCATTTAAGAATAAGTATGATCGAAATATCAAAGTGTTGCTCTGTGTACTGTGCACACGTTAGTAACGTGTCCTCATTTATTATGCCGTAGCACTTGCTAGATACTAATTAATTAATTAAAAAAAAAATTAAGTTAATCATAAATGAAATGGGGATTAAATCTGCGATGTAAATCACAAGAACATTGAAACATATCCTCTCAACACCTGCCACTAATCCCCACCGTTAATTACCTCATCAAAACTATCGACACCAGCCCCTCCCTACTCCCCACATCAAGTCTCACTCAGTGCTCGTTTGACCTGAAACGTCGATACATCGACTGTCGAGCACGCGCCACCACTCCACACCTTTTAGCGAGCATCTAGTTCTAGTGCACATTACTGGGTCACTGGGTTGGAGGGCAAGCCAGCCTTTGATAGGCGCTTTTTTACGATAGCTGAGAAAGTTGGATGAAGATCGATATTACGTCGACCTTTGGTAACGATGTCGGTACCTCACTAGTCTTTGCCAAGGTTAAACTGCAAAGGCGATAAAAAGCAGCCTGCGTGAAATACTAAGCTCTATATTATTTCTGTATCATCTTAAAGCCAGCTCATAACAGTACCTCACTGTAGGTTCGTTTTTGGCGTAGGTTGCCCCTTAGAATCTACTTGGTTGAATTTACTTAGCTTCTCCGATTGTTTGGCTAATCGAAGGTAAGTGTAATGCCTGAGAGTCGGTGAAATGGAACGAGTGATAAGTATACGACAGTGGAATGAGATAGAGTGTAACTGGAAAACAAAATGCTGGCTCAAAGGTACTGGTTACACATACCATGTTTTGAGATAATGGTGTCGATTCTGTTGTGCACAAACTAAACTTAATTTAGACTATTGCCATCTTTTACTAAAAGGCAGTGCGAGAAAAGGATGGCTATAGCTATGCACTAAGTTAGAGATGTCAAACTAGTTTATGCCTTGCGCTTCACCGTGTTTTTAGTCGACATGTTTTTACGTGCACCCTATTTGTATGGAAATGTTAGTTCGAATTAAATTTGACAGCTCTAAATTACGTCCGTCTCTTTCTCGTTTTATTAGTGAGAAAAAGATAGTAATAGCCTAAATTAAGTTTAGTTTGTGCACAACAGAATCGACACCAGTGTGTCATTAAATAAGTAGAAATTAGCTTAAAAAAACTTCATTATCATAAGCCTATAATGTTCCCGCTGCTGGTACACGGCCTTCTCTCAATGAGAGGGAATGGGCTATAATCCACCAAGCAGGCCCAGTGCGGATTTGCATATGTCACATGTCTGAATTTTTAGTTCTAGGACATGCCGGTTTCCTCACGATGTTTTCTTTTTCTTCACTGTTTTGAGAGCAGTGGTGGTGAAAAATACTTTGGTACGCCTAATATTAAGTTCAAAATATTATTAATCAAAAAACTTCCACCAAAACACCACACTGCATAACCATCGCAATCCATCACCCCCTCATTAAATCCATCATCCTTCTAATCCAATATTAAACAACAATTCAAACAATACGCAGGTATAATAATAAATCTTCACAATTGCCCCTGGATGTAACCCACTCAATATTTTAAACTACCAGCTTTACCCGACCCCTGCACGTTCAATTTTCAGCTGTATTTCGAAGGTACTAAGGTGGTGTGATTTAAGGTGTTAAAGTAATGGTGCCTAAAATGGCCGGTGGGTTTAGGTAGCAGACGGGAACACGGTTAGATATTAATCCGTCAGATCGTGATTAGATTCAGAGGCACGGAGTAATATATTCGAAGGTGTCAGCTTTAGTGAGGGGCTCTGTCGATTGTTCGTCCGTTTAATTGATATCTAGTGATTAATGTGATTGTTTCTTAATGAGTCTTTATATGTCAGCGTTGTTGAATCAGGATTGAACTATGAATGTGCATTGTATTGATTCAAGCCTAATTAAGCAATATAACCATATTTGGTATCATGATCACGTACTGTGTATCTCATAGGTACTTATATTATAATTGCGTATGCTTATTTATCATGAGCATTTACAGTCCACGATGAATAAGATAGGGAGAAGAAAATTAAAGTTACTTTAAGCTTTTTAGCCTTTAATTTAATTTATTAGAAAATCGTGCAAGTTGCAATCTGCATTCAAATGTCCTATTGTTAAAGAAACAGACGCCCCTTTGCTTTCTAGCTCTAAAAAAATGGAAACGTCCTCTAAACAAACCAACAACAACACTAAGTTTACAGCCACTCAATATTCATCGTGGAACTATAACTGTAAAACAGAGATCAATAATTGTCGATATTTCACCTCCCGTTGGGCGGTGTCGATAAGCGCGCGTGCCGCGGCAAGCGGCAGGCGTCTTAACGTGCACCTTCACGTCGATAACTTACACAACACTAAAGTAAACGGAGACGTTTTCTTTGCAGTTATGCTGAGCTTTCATCTCAAATGGTACGTTTCTTGAGGCAGAATGAATTGGAAAATATGTAGCTACTACATGGAGTGTAATATGTACGGTCTCAGTTGAAGTTGCCGTTTATAATCTAAGAAGCTTTTCAAGTCAAAACAATACTCTTTTTCATTTTAATACGTAGCTAAATAATCCTGTAAGGAATTGCTACGCGGGCGCTGCTACGAGCTAAGCTGCTACGAGATATGGAGCTACGCCGTCTTACCACTCCCTGGATTTTGACACATAAGATTTCTACAGTAATCGCGACAATTACGCTTTAATAATGTACCTATATTATGGTTACGATCAATGACCTCAGATTTCACACCAGCTGAAAGCTTTCTACTGTTATTCGTTTCACTAAATACTTGCTCTGAAACCTTCAATCTGAAATCAATCAGTTCATTAAA
Organism: Xestia c-nigrum; assembly: GCA_916618015.1. Classification (NCBI taxonomy): domain Eukaryota; kingdom Metazoa; phylum Arthropoda; class Insecta; order Lepidoptera; family Noctuidae; genus Xestia; species Xestia c-nigrum. Next base: position 25,588,710 of record OU745250.1, read on the forward strand.
CACCTTTCTCCAGAGCTTCAGACCCTTCCAAATCCCAATCACAGTATTGTAAAGTAACTCAATCATAGCCCATTTACCGTCGCTTCGACGTCGCAACGTAATTACCAATAGTAGACAGTCGGCAACTCCAAACAGATTTAGCAGAGAATTTAGCAGTCGCCGGCCGCGGCCCTAACTTCGGAACCGTCGCTTCATTTTAAACTTCACAATCCGCTTTACGAGGAGCGCCGAAATTAGTTGGAAATTAAAACAGCATCGGTACACCTGTCTGAGCCGATTATGTGAATCGATGGAGCTTGGCAAGCTGCTGCAATTTTTGGTGTAGAATTATAGAAAGTTTGTCGTGGCTTTTGAATTTTAATTGCAGATTTGTTGGGCTGCTTTTAATTAGGATGGCTTACGTGTTTTTGAATGTTACAATGACCTTTGACAGTGTTCGTTTGTTAAGTAAAGATCACAGGAATTCATTTCAGAAAATGTTCGCCTCTTAAATCGAAGTATTAATTAGTGAAGTAAGTGTAGCTTATTGTCTAGAACATATTGTGACAACAGAGTCAGTTCAACGACAGTACCTACATTTTAGAAAAAGCTCTTCTACCGCAAATATTGTCGTGTATGCACCGCCCCACGAGCTGCATTCAAAAGAAGTTTAAAATATCGCTTGATTAACCATCAACATACTTGAAGAAGTAAAGGGCAATACATAAATACTAGAATCCCAACTACAATTCTGAGCACAGAAAACCCAATCTCGCCAATACGCCAACTCATCCTTCTAATTCACACATTCACCTTAATTACGTATTATGTGGTATCTAATAATTAGCCCACAACTCCCACGTGCCGCCTGAGATCACTAATCAGTCAGATTACAGGGCGCCGTGATTACAGACGCGCTTTGATTCGCCATTGTGTCTCTACACACCTTGTGATTTGGCGGAATTGCTGGTGTGATCCTGAGTGTACGTTCTATTGATCGTTTGGTTGTTTTGGTTTGTGGTAGTTTACGAGTATTAACAAGTTGGTGCTATTGTGTGATATTATTATTTGTTGAGATATTATACAAGTTTATCCATTTACTATACAATTTTTACTTCAATACCATTTAGGACATCTTACTTAGTTTACCGGCACTGCCGGCACGGCATGTCCTAGAACCAAAAATTCGAAGACATGTGACATCTACCAATCCGCACTGGGCCCGCGTGTTAGATTACAGCCCGTTCCCTCTCATTGAGAGGAGGCCGTGTCCCAGCAGTGGGAACATTATAGGCTGATGATGATGATGATGATTTAGGACATCTTATTTATAAAACAAATACTTGGATGAGGTTGCATCCGGTTACATCATTAGACTGGGAAAAGCTAGCCAGGTCTTCTTCGTCCTGTCCATGAATGATTTCCCCTTTTTATGATTAAATATTAAGAATACATAAAGCCACAGCCTGAATTCACCCACTGTTGGGTATAAATCCTGCTTTACTTGTACCAATGTCCGGTCCTGTGCTAGCCTCGATTCCGGATAAAAAGTCGATATGATTTGATTTAACCGTGTCCCATTGTAAATAATTATAATAGAATTTAAATTCTCTAGGTGAACTAGTCGATTAAATCACCTTAAAATCAGGCTTCGAGTGGAATAGAGCCGTTTCGAAAATAGGTTTCATAATTTCAACTGTAAAATCAATCCTCAGTCTATTCTACATATACTACTCACTTTAACTTTTCTAACTCCACTTCCCTAAAATCCTTGTCTTAAAAAGAGGCAATAATCCCTCCATCCCTCCTAAACGTCCCTCAGAGGGCCGTGTTCAGGTGTCACGGCGTCACGTCAGGTGTCGTAAACACGCTGCAATCAGTTTTTATCGCCATCACGCCCTCGAGACAGAAAGGGTTACTTGCAAGAGTTTTGGGAGCTTCCGAGGTAAATGTTTCAGGACATAACGATATGTTTGTGAGTACGGGATGGTAAATATGGTAATGTGAGTTTTCATTTCATAAAAGTGTAGTGCTTGCTTTGTTGTAGCAAGCTCTACTGACTGGTATTTTTTTATTGGTTCACCAACAATTGTTTGCACAGGTTGTATGCAAAAATGTAAATGCAACAGTGCAACAATCATTTTAAGGTAAACTCCGCATGCATAAATAAGTTGTACAATTTATAATATTAATCTAATGTTATTATTTTAATATACTTAATTTAAAAAAATCTAAATGTCTAAATAATTAATCTAACATTCCATTTCAGGTCAGGAGTCATTGTCTTGCGTTCCATTTCAGGTCAGGCGGAATTCTTTTGGGTCTCACTGGTCGCACGGATTGATGGCAAGATTCTTGTACTTTTTACATGGGAGTTAAACATAGCCGGTGAAATGTGGAGGTACTTTATGTATATCTTTGCCTAATCCTTTGGGGATTACAGCGCGACGTTATGTTAGTGTAGTGATAAGCATAGTGATTGTACCTACTGGATCAGCAATCTCTGGCAGTCAGATCTTTCTTAAAACAGTCTTATATTTTAAAATATTCGATGAACGTAAATTATTTCTCATCTCCAAGTATTGTAAATCCGTCTAATTGTTACGAATCCATACAATACTAACACCCCTCGTAAATTATTTTCACAGCTGATTCAAACACAATCAGTGCGCATCTCGGCGACATAATCCGAACTTTTCTCAACAACCGCTAAGACCCTCTCAACATCTAATAAAGTTACTTAAAAAAATCTCCCCGTCACGCTATTATCTGCACAAACTCTTAAAAACAGATTAGCACACTCGAAGAGCTCCACAATGATCTTGTCGTAAAATCCTATCTGTTTCAGTTCCACATAAAAAGATTTCCCCAACAAAAGGTGCCACTTTTTATCCGAAAAGAGCACCTGCTTCGCTCGAAACTTTCGGCAAGTTTACCGAAAGTTTGGCGAAACTTCGCACCGGATGTTGTTATCAGCCGGAAGCGCTTTAGGCGACTTCCTGTTTTGACGGACGTAAAAACTGGAGATTTTCTTCTTAGTCTTAAAAAAGTTTTTAAGTGTTTTTTTTATTAATTTATACCAGGTCTTCAATTACATTAAGTTGAAGGCGAGTCAGCATTCATTCATAATCAGAAAAATCCATTTGTTTGAAAGTCGTGAAAACTATACACCTACAGACTTATTTATATGTCTTTAGGTCCTGGTCCTTTAGTCCACTTTGTCCTTATCTCGCATAATAAGCATTTAAAATTGGATTAGAAGATTCGCTACCGTCTTACCTTCTGAGTAAGTTAACAAAATAGCTGCGAATTCTGCACTATTTTAAAAAACTCAACTACTTTTAGATCGCAAGTCAGTTCTACGGAATCATCTCTTTCGTACTCTACTAGAAAAAGATCCTTACCATTACTTTTAATACAGTGAGGCACAAAAAACTCGTAAAACACAAGTTTTACCGCCGCCGGCGAGCACACCTCCGTCGCAAGAGTTTTGAAAAATGGCCGCCGTCTTGACTGACGGCACTGACGGCGAGACCTCAGATAAAAGTTTCGCAGCAATTTCCTATTCCCTTCCAGAGAGATGAATAGGTGATGTAATTGCGTACGAAAACTTAGTGTTATGGTGGAAAAAATGAGGTAATACGAATGAATTTTTCGAGTACATTTTAATACAATATCTTATCTATATAATCTGTCTGTATCACAGGTGCGTTAGCTGAAACATACTGTCGCACTAAAACACTCATGATTTATGTATGATATGCATTTTGTGCATGTGTTCATGTTGATGGAGTTGATCATCAATTTCCATGGGTTGGTTAAGCACAAGATTTGTGTAAGTTTGGTATCGTGTTACCCGATACTAACTGGGTTGTGGAGGTCAGATAGGCTTCATGTGAAAAACTGGTATTCAGCTGGATCCGGTTAGACTGAAAGCCGACCTCAACATAGTTGGGAAAAGACTAGGCTGATGATGAACGCTACTATACCTAAGTAATCGTACACCTCGATGACTTAACAGGAAAGTATCATCCATTGTATAGTTCCACCAGACCACCACCCGACTCGTTATAGGTTACGTTGAAGTACATTACCTTTCCATAAGAACATGTACGAAGTCTTCCAACTTTTCCTGACCTAAAAATAAAAATCTAAACAAGCGGGGGATGAATACGCGTATTCAGCGCCAACATAACAATTTTCATGAACACCCCGTGGTTATAAAAAGTCGACAATATCATGAGCAAGCGAGGTGGTGTAATTAATGGGCCCTCTCTGCCCACTCCCCGACAAGGTGCCGACCGGGGAAAACACTTTTAAAAACTTTGCCACCCGCAAATTATTAATAGGTTTCTACGTAGACATGGATAAGGTGTCCAAGGATTACCTTTACAAACTTATCGATATTATTTTTGATTGACATTTGAAAAAAAGCAGTTGATTTCGTTTGATATGTTAAGTGCCAACTTAATAAGATATTGGAGATTTCTGTATATTATAGCGATATGATATACCGCGAACTCGATCTTCGGATAAAGGTTGTCCCAGATCAACCTAGCTTATTCATAGTTCGTCTAGACAAAAATGTTCAATCAGCTAGTCTAACTTGTACGTTTGAGCATTAGAAAACTGGAAACAACAGGCTTTCCTTCAGTTACAGACTTGCGAGCCGGCTTTTTGAGTTATCAAAATAGTACGTAGTACTGTAGTATTCATTCTATCGATACATCGATATCTCCCACCTATAATCACCCCATCCCTTCACAAGTAACACCTTGCAACGATGTAAAAATTAAGAAAGAGAGATTTTAAAAAAGTGCGCCGGCGTCGGCCGAGTTAGTGACGCCACATTAATTCGGGTGTCGATTACTTGCGTCTTGCGACTCGACACAACGCTGATAAAAAATCGTACTTACCTGAAACTTAGCGGAGACTGACGGGACTTTGTTATTAGTTTGACAGTCTGGGCAGGAGAGGGTTTAAGGGTTTTTTTTGCAGATGAGAGGCTGATAATAAATGTTTTATTGGAGGTCCTTCTTATATCGACTTGGTTGATTAATTGATCTACTAATAATATGAGCGAAATGAAATAGTGCTATAGATACCTAGAAATGTTGTAGATACAGTTCATAACTTTTTTAGGAACTTATTTAGAGTTACGTAAAGGTCCTAAAAAGTAGAAAATGAGACTTGTTGTTTTACGACTATCTATGAAATATAATCTACTCTATAGAAGTCATATATTTTCTTAAGAAAACCATTTGCATTGTACATCATCGTCGGTTTATGACTGTTACCAAACCTTCTAGAGTCATAAGAAAACTAAGTTTACTATTACAAATAAAAGCTTACTTACTCAATAATCTTAACAATAGCAACAAAAGCTAGTAATTCATAGGAGCTAGACAAAGTCTTAGCTACTCGTAGAATGTGTGAAAGGAAACGGTCGACAAATCACTGTCGTTTACCGTTGAGCGCGTTTTCAATTTGTGCCGTCTCACCGTAAGTGCTGGCTGAATGTGTGCGCACTGTGTCACCAGCGTCGAGCCAAGAAAATAAATATCGAGGTTCTATTGTTGGGGAAGTGGAGGAGCCAATGTGTTATCATGGTAAAATTGACCGAACGACATTCACTGATGGACATAGGCCTTCCTTAAGCACGACGATGCAATGTATGCTGCAGCTAAATTTGCAAATGGCTTCTCTAGGTTCATTATTCATTAGGAATGTGAGACAAACCTCGGACTAAATGAGTTGTTTGGTGACCAACCCCAGACCCATTATCATCTGCCTAGCCCTTTCCCAACAATGTTGGCGTCGGCTTCCAGGCTAACCGGATGCAGCTGAGTACCAGTATTTTACATGGAGCGACTACCTATCTGCCCTCCACAACCCAGTTAGTGCTGGGTATTACGATACCCTTTGGTTTTCAGACTTTTTGTACCTCTAACGACTTTCAACGTTCTACAAATGTCAGTCGGGACCAGCTGCTTAACCAACCCCAGACTCAGATGGTTAGAAACTGTAATCTATATCTATACTTAATATCTATACTAATATTATAAAGCAGAAGAGTTTGTTTGTTTGGTTGAACGCGCTAACCTCAGGAACTACCGGCTGGAATTGAAAAATTTCGTGTTGCATAGTCCATTGATCGAGGAAGGCTTTAGGCTACATAACATCACTCTACAATTATTAGGAGCCGAGCAGGAACGAAAAATGTTGCAAAAACGGGGATTATTAATTCTTTCGTCTTTTCTCTTATGTGACGCAGACGAAGTTGCGTGGGTCATAATGGTTGAAATAAATATGGTATTATTGCATTTAAAAATCACATTCAATTTAAAAATTAATCACCATTGGATACTTTCTGAAATTATCGGCCATGGCTAGCCATACTTACACTTACAGTGTGTGATGCAATGGATTTTTCCAATATGCCACATCCTCCTTTCTTGACTGAACGGCGAGTGCATCTGCCGTGAGCTACATACACTAATGATAATTTATTTGTCCGCGTTGTCTAGCGAGCTCAGGAATCCGCTGCACATTGGAAACGAAAACTTTCAACTGTGTATGTAGCTCTGTCACTATGTGTTTGCAGCACAGTTTGCTGGAATGTTGATTGGGAACGAAAGAAAAATGCAGCAACGAGTGTGTAGCGTTTTCATTTGTTGCTGCATGTGGCTTGTGCTCTCAAAATGATTATATTTAGTCAATCGAAATTGTACGAATAGTGATATTTTTATTAAACTAATGTAGGTAATTTTATCTTTGAACTTTATTTTTAAGGTCTACAATATCGAGTGTTTTTAAAAACTGAAACAAGTTATTCTGACGTTTGCCACGGCGTTTGCTTATCAGCATTCATTTCGTGCTTGGCCGTAGATCAAAGCGATGTCCCGACTACATTTTCAGACAAAGTGAAGTTCAATACCTCACGATTATTGCCAAGCCACGGACTGATGCTATATAGGCTTGACAGCTGACATTAAAATCACAGCATACTCTTCTTGCTACACCTAAAATTCTACAAAATTCCATGCAGCCTATTACTACATCGTAATAAGTTCCATTTACAGCTGAAAATCGATTTAATACCACCTCACTGAAGCAATAAACTCCAACTAAAAAGCCCACGCGCTCAGAATGTGATCGTCAATAACTTAATATAAAAGTATAAAGGTGAATAGGAGTTTGATACCGTCGTAAAAGGCCGCAGTCATCTTGAGATCGCGTAAACCTCTCACGAGAGGGCGCTCAAATAATCCTGACAATAAAGAAAAATTCCAGCCCTCTTTATGAAGAGGTAAGTCCTTGGCAAATTGTGCATTGTGGGTGGTGTGGAGCCGTTGTTGGTGGTTTAATTTTTGAGTATTGGTACTTAGATTGAGGGGTGTTAATTACTAGCAGCTGTTTATTTTATAGTGAGGCATTGCTATGCATTGATATTCAACTTTTAACATAGGATTTGGGAAAAGGAACTAGATATTTCTCAAATAGACCTAAGAGAGATTAATGTTTCTTTATCGCCGTCGTCGTGGCAAACCGCGACGAAGGTGGTGTGACAATCTGATCACTGCGATATTGCACAGGACAGAGAGGTTTGAAAGGAGAAAGGAGAGGCCTTTGCCCAGCAGTGGGACACTCAAACACGCTAAAATTCAGCTTAGATATCAGTTGTAGAGTTTCTGTTCTAAAGCCTCCTGCTCTCTGTTGTATGACCGCCTGGGGCCAACAACATGCGGGGGGGGGGGGCATTAACCATATTTAACTACTTTCGTTGCATCTTGTTAAACAGTAAAAAAATACCAATACAATTCGTCTCCACACCCTCTGCTATCCATCTGTAAGTAGAGAATGTAACAGACGAGCATCGTGCAGGTAAGAGACGCTATAAGTGGATTGCTCTTCTGCTTTACATACAAATATTTTGTGCAAATGGACGCCACCCACTGTGTTATGACTGAGATACTTAGACCAAGGATTTATGAGTCTTTTATTTCTGGAGGACAAAGAGTATTGGGAGTGAAGACGATTGGGAGGACTCTGTTATAATAATCTTGAGCATTATTTTGTTTGGTAGAGTGATTAAAGAGATAAACCTGTTTTTTTTTCTTGATGGTAATGGTAACAATAGCATCTAAGGCCAAGGAAAGTAAAGTTAGTAACTCAAGAAATGGGAAGAGGCTTTTAGACCCGGACAGCGGAGATTTCAGTCTAGCAAAAAGGTCTCATTTTCTCTAGAGTAATTAACTAACTTCTCATGCTAATTGTAACTACGAGTAAACGATTTTATGTGTTTCAAGGACCTTTTCAGTATAATAGTTTCAACAAGAAACTAAACTTCTATAGTCTCAGTTATAGGAAATGTAGTCTTGTAATATCAGATTATTTAGCGGTACTTAACTACACGGACACAGAAAAGCTTCTAGAAGTCATAGTATAAGTTTGTTCTCGTAATTTCATAAGCTGAGTCCTAAATTTATTTAACACTTTAATAATAATACCTCTCGTTAGGCATCTGGATGAAAGGCTTGATTCAGATAACGGTACTTCTGGACACGGCTCGTATTGTTAGGAGGTTCCTTTCTCTGGAGCCTAATAGTTATATAGTCTATAATTTAAAAGTATGAAAATGTGTACATAGATAAACATAATAATTAAATATTTATTAAAGACACACAAAAAAACTTATTAAAATGTAATTAGGGAACTGATTCTACCTTTATGTAATTTAACAAAAGGTACCACATCATATTTTATTCCGCTTTCAGGAGCAGTAACACTCCTGGTAATAAAACCTCCGGCACACGTCAAGGTGTACAATAGGTAAGTCAGTATAATCATGACGGATGACACAGCCACGGGACTGAGGGTTTGAGGAGTAGTCCCACAGAACATTCTCGTGCCATTCATCATAGCTTGATTATGTACTCAACGTGATTGATTGTTGGATTTCAATATCTCATCTTGATGTGTGCAGCTGTATAGAAAAAAAAATGATATTATTCTTGTTACTTTATATTTAAGTATTAAATGGAGGTTTATTGTAAAAGAAGGTTTATGAAAACTGTAAAAGAGTTAGATTCGATAAAAAATGTATGTAATATTTTCCCTTGTTGGCCCAGATGGACTTCTATTGGGTTTTTGCATCAAACATTTCTCAGCAGCAGCTACGGACTGAAGATTCGTACTCGGTACGAATAGTAAGTAGAAAGTAGGTTTGAGTTTGAGTTTGAGTTGATGGCAATAGGCTCTCCCCTTTTACATGGGACTTAAAGACAACTGATGAAATGTGGGTGTCTCCATCTGATACTCTCTTTCTCAATCTGATGCAATATTATGAATGCAATCAGTTTGTTAGCTCATCATAATCAACATTACAGCCCAGTATCACCCACTGCTGAGTACAGTACTCCAGTATGTCACACTTACCGGTTCTGTGCGTCCCTTAACCAGTTGTTTCACCTACGAGTTTGACGATATCGTCAACTAAACGAGCTTTTTATTCAACGAGTTGTAATTTAGCATTAAAAAGGACCATTAGAAAATTGGTTACAACAGAATCTTGACCTCGCTACCATCACCTAAGGACGGTATACAACTACATGATCAATTAAGTATAATTACTAGGTATTTCTGTTCTACAAAACCTTAAACTTGATCTTAACCCAACCAAAGCGCCTAATTTTATAGTTTTACTGCGTACATAAACATTCCACTACCCCCAATGGCCCCACAATCTATGGCTCACACGCCTTTACCTGCCGTTACCCTGGTTCTACCCTGGCTCTAACCTGGCACTACCCTGGCACTACCCTGGCATTACCCTGGCATCGCCACAATGATCCCATAAACGCTTTCAAGTATAATAAGATTAGTTTAAACCGTTCGTCTGGCCAATCCTTGGACATGTTGTGGTACAAGGTAGAAGATGGAAGCAGTATCTTGAAGATATCTCGGGACTTCGACGGTTAATTCTTGAAAAAATCAACCACTTTCTACAAGTTTCGTTGCTGTAGCACATTCGAGTATTTTGTAAATGAATAAGAGCAAGCAACGCCTGAAACCTATAGCGCCTAGACACTTCCAAACTTCTCTAGCGTCAATGGGCTTATTCCAAGTGATATTGGTTTAATGTGGATGGTTGGATGGTTCACATTTGATTACTTACTGTAACACTTCTGTACCTAGGAAAGCACAACACTATTCGCAAATCACTGAAAGACAGAATCAACATTAGCGACCACCAGAAAAACGCCAAGAAAATGAAGCTCGACGTAGTCCTGTACCTCGGCCCCGGCTGTCATTTGAAGATCTTTGTCAGATGATTGCCCTCATGCTGTTCCCGCCTCCTCCTATACCTTGCGGCGAATCTTGAAGGTGTGCGCACAGTAGCGGTCGGCGGGTGAGATTAGCCGCAGTTACTATGAGACGACTTTATTAGCGCCGCCACTTACAGACGATCTGGGGTGAACGGTGCGCTTTTCCACTCGCTACGAATGTTAACAATGATTCCACGGTGCTATATTGTTTTTGCTCTGACATGTCTTGCCTTCAGCCTAAATAGAGTGTGTCCAAAACTGTGCTAGGAGTTTAGCGTTTGTGAGCATTTGTATTTCTTCATCTCGTTCACAAATGTTTTAGGGTATTCGGATTCAAATCACTAAGCTAATGAAACTTTTAACTATACAAATAATGATGTAATAGCTAAATATAGCTTTATTTCGGTGTCAGAAAACTTTTCATTATTTTCTTCAGTGAATTATTTTATCATGTGCGAAATAGTTTAAAATTGAATTAAAAGCTGGTCATCAAAACCAGATTCATTGGAAGATAAAAGTATTTCTTAAATAATTTCCGTTTTCCACCAACTGTGTCGTACCCAGCGGACCACACGCAATCGGCAGACAGCACTGTGGCAAAGTTAAGACGCCATTACAGACATAATAGACGCAAGACAATTAAATTAACCTCAAAGGTGACGTCGGGACTTGGCCGCACAAAGCTGGAAATACTGATAAGTAAGGAAAACTTTATAGGATGGAGAGTGAATATAGGAGAAACTTTGGATGTGGGAGAACCGATTTTTCCGAAGTTATAGAGATGTTTTCAACTCTTGACAGATGTCTTAGTACTCACATCATTAAACATATTTCAGAATCAGAAGGTGCTTACATTTTGTGGTTTTGTTATCGATATCAACAGGAATATTACCTTACGTTTCATATTCACGAATTAACACGATCCCTAAAGATTGATATTATTGATAGATATTTATAGTAAACACCAGTTTAAAAAGAAATTTCCAGAACAATAATAATGTTCTATCGACATTATATCCTGAAATTCTTAAACTAAAATTATTTCCTTTCAAAGTCCGCCAAGGCACCCCGTATCATCGGAACCCATTACCTAATATCTTCCGCCGTCCACCTGCTCTCGACCAATAACTTAAATGCCACGTTAGGTCCCATAAAAGAGCCCGCCATTGTTGTCAAGAAAAATGCCGTGTTTTTTCCAGGACGACGCCGGGCGAGCGCATTGTGCGCAGGTATTCAGAAAATTAACTTGGTCTAGACGATGGGGTCACAACGTAAGACAGTACAGTAAACCCACTGCTAAAATATTTCTTTGTAGAGTATATCATTCTGTAGTTACGAGTAGGTAGTTTGTCGGCAGTGACCCCTATGTTCCACTGAGGGATGGAGGAACCATCCAAAATAGATTTTCAGTCAGCCTTCAGCATCCAACCTGGTACTTAGGCTTTGAGGCCACGTTCCAGATATCATTGCGTTAGCCTAACGCGCCATCTGGCATCCTGCATTACAGTTCTGTGGATTAAGAATATGTGTTGGTGCTCATGAGTAAGTATCCTCCAGATTCAAGTGCAGCTGTTGAATTATCATCAGTTCTGATTTGGTCCGATAGCTGGTTTTAGAAGTGTCATACAGATTTAATCTTCTGTGTTCTTTATGGTGTCACGTTGGTGTGGAAGATGGCTTTATGAGATCGGTCCAGTTTAGATGATTTGTTGGTTAGTGACCGGTAAATGTTTTCATATCGGGGCAAGGAACGGCAAGGATTTTTTTATAAAATTATACAAAAAGGTTTTGTTGGATATTTTTAGAAGCAAAAATTAAAGGAAACGAATTTTGTTGAGAGCGTATAGATTTGTCTGAATATCTACACTTTATCCACGAAACTAAGAGTACATTAGACCCTCGTGATTGATTAGGGCCCTGACACAGAGACAAGGCATGTGTACCAGAGTTAGGAACTTTATAGATTGATTATAACACCTTTAATTATGACATCTAAATAGCTAATTTATAAGCCTTCAGATAGGTCATCGGTACTTTGCATCAATATTTCTCTTAAAACAGGTTTAACAGTCATCTAAACGTCTAGTCTTAATAGAGATTTCTATGATTTTTTCAATAAATTCGCGAACAAAGCACAAAAAACGTGTTGATGTATGAAATTCAGCGACACCGGTGACCGCCGCAATATGCATAGCGTTGATTTGTTGGGCTTCAGTGCCATAGACTAACTGCGTACAGAGCAGAGGTGACACTTTATGTATGGAGTGGAATACCTTGAAATATGTTTTTAGGTAAGTAATTCAGAAAGATAGTTTAGTATTTAGCACACAACAACGAATGTTTTAGCAGTATCTACTATTTTGTTTTAAGGCGAGTGTAATAGGTTCTTTTATTCGCTTAGTACTGATCTATCATTTACCTGATGAGACATATTTTATGCCAGGAATAAAGATAACAAAACAAAAATTTACAAAATATTGATAAATAAGGAACTTCCTGATTTCATTTTTTCGTTAAGTACTGATTTACCATTTACCTGATGCGACATATTTTATACCAGGAATAACAAAACAAAAAAGTTACAAAATATTGATAACTATGGAACTTCCTGATTTTATCAACTAAAATAATAGTTTGTTATTTAATTATGTGCATCGCATGATAAAATATATCATTAATCACTTAAAAGTTTGTTAGTAAAGTTCAGTCATTTTGATCGTTAACTAAATAGCAATCAAAATAATACCTATCATTACTCTTTTGAATGAAAGAGATGGCACTATAAAACGTAGAACGCTATCCCTATCTACCGGGTCAAGTGACCGAGACATATAATTTTGTAACCTTTAAGTCACATTAAAAGTACATGGTTTCAAAAGGCTAGGTGATTTTTAAAGCACGGAATTTTATTTATTGTTTATTTTATTTATTTTAAGAAAGCTTACAGACTAATAACAGAATAATAGGTAAAAATGTATATAATCAAGTTGCTAATAACAAGCTTCCACAGATATATATTAAAAAATACGATTAACTAATGCCTACAAGTTAAAGTTACGGTTTTTCACATTTTTTTTTTCATAACTTTAGTTAAGGTAACTAACTCGGTAATGCTTAAGTTTGTTTTGTCCATTTAGGGTCAATTATCGATAAAGTTCGTCACTCTCCGAAGCATAACAGTGACGCATCTGTTCTATTAATCTAGTGCAGTGAAGGACAGCACTATAAATCAGAAGGCGCGTGTGTCGACTGTCAGTGGCACCTACTCTATGAGTTAGTGCCGATAGTGAGTGTGAGGTGTGCCACTCACCACCACTACCACTACCTACTGCTGATAGCTGGAATATTCAGCAATGTGACCAGATGGATGAACGTGGATGGAGCTAAAATTTATGTGAGGATCAGTTTGGAGGTGTTTAGTTTTAACCAAACCCAAGAGAGAAACAAAAAAACAGTCTTTGGGCTGCCGACAAGTGAAAACTAAGTAATTTGCACTTCGTCTACCAAGCAGACCCAACGGTGGGTCTCCTGTGAATTGGTTGTAGCACTGCTACGGGTTGTGCCCCGCGCAAGCCAAGTGGTGCTACGCCGTAGTGGATTGGCTACGACTGCTACGAAGCGTTAGGTGTCGGTAACGCGAGTAACATGATTTTTGTTCACTCAAGAAGTGCTCAACGCGCCTAAAGAAGTTTTCACTTCGAAATCTATTGAGATTAGGTAAGTACAGATCCAACAAAATGGATAAAAAAATCATGGAAAACGGATTTTCTATTGTAAATGAAAATGAAATGAAAAATTTATTTATGATTTTTGCCAAGTTTTTCTTACAACCTAGTGATTGGAGTTTCCTATTAGGTGTCTAAGGCCTGTGTTACGAAACTCCACTCTTCCATAACATATAAACATTAACAAACTTGTTTTTTATTTACAAAATTAGAAAAATACAAAAAAAAACAAACAAATTGAAATCTACAAAATGTAAAATACAAAAATGAGAATTAAAATAAACAAAAGTGAGAAAGTGAATATGCTTGTCACGAGACGGTGTGTATGGAGAGGGGTGTGTGAGTGAGTGTATGATGTTATCCTGTGTGGGTGGGTTGTGTTGTGTGGGGTGAGTGGATGGGTGAGTGAGTGTTGAGAGTGTAAGCGTGGGTGTGTGAAAGGATGTGTTTTGCTTATGGCTGTGTGGGTGTATGGGATAGAAAATGATCTCGGTTTGTGTTTTATTTTAACAGCGCCTCCGTGTCCTCGTAGGTAAGAGGTTTAATCCAACCAGTTACTATTGTTTACATTCATTTAGTTTCTTGTTATGTACATAAATGTCTCTATTACATCTATGGTATAGCTGAGCTGAGCGTTTTTTTATATTGTATGCTCGCGAACTTTGTTTTCGTCTGGGGAACTTCTGCTATTATGTCTTTTCTTCTATTTAAGGTTTAGCCAGGGACATAAGGTAGGGTTTTGTGTGAGTTTAGAATAAATTTGACTATATATAATTTTCTCGCTGTGAGTAAGTCGCTAATTTGGAAAAGACTGGGTAGGATATCTAATCCTCTTCAAATACATTATTTTTATCAGAGCACGTTGTGCCCGCTCAAGGTTGATAAAGGAGATAGTTTTTTTTGGGCCCACTTGGTCGTTGCATTTATTATTCATAATAACACCAAAAAATAGTAACCATTTTACTATGGTATAAAACGAAACATTACGTAGAAATGAAAACGGAATCTTAAAATCATAATAAATAAGCTATGTTATGATATTGTTTTGCGAGTCAAATCATTCCTGTTGTGGTCAATGTCATTTGACAGCAAACACTTACGTGAATAGGGGCATTTTTTTCTGTTTACTAAAAAAAGTACGGTACCTAGCCGTTGGTAATCATATCTGCTATAATTATAATCGAATCAGAAAGTAAATATTTTAAACTATGAACGTTTTTAATGCTACTTTTAGAGGTTTACACTAAAATCGCATGGATGGTTTAAACAATCAACGTGGCACGGAACGTGATATACCCACTTTTTTAGTGATTGACAGACAACTTCATTATTTTGACATTTATTTTTTCGGTTTATTTTGGTTTTCGTAAATGTTTTTGCAGATTTTTCACATTTATTCTGTTTAGACAATGCTTAGCTAATTTAACCACTGGAATCTAGAGGTTATAAGAAAGAAATCCATGTAAGTTTCATTATTAAATGCTACAATTTATGTGGGTGGCCTAATCGCCGAACAAAAAAAATTGTCTCCTTTAGTCTTAGCTGCTCCTGCAGTACACTAAGATAGATTGTACCGAAGCCAACTATATTTCGTTGAGGAGATGTCTGGGGGTTTTTGTGTTTAAGGGAACGTTTTTTGGTACAATATGTCTCAGAGTCCTGAAGATCCAGCTCAGTTTTCTAACCCTATTAGTAACTTGTTCAAGCTGGGGGTACCAGGAGAGTCTATGGTCAACAACAACACCCAAATATTTGGTCTGTGACACTCTGTCTAGTGTTGGACATGAACAATTCTGTGCATCGTCACATGTATGCACTCTTATACTAAATCTGTGCTATATCTGCACTTGGTTGTGTACGATTTGATATACTAAAGCATATGTAATTTGTTTTAGCTGTGTTTAATGTGAGTAGGTTAGTTGTGAGCCATCTAGCTATTTGGGTCATGCCAGTTTCAGCACTTAAGGCAACCTCACGCCAGATACACCCAGTAAAGACGACAGCAGTGTCGTCAACATACGAAAAAACTTTTGCCTTATTAATTTTAAGATTGCAGAGGTCATTGATATAGAGCAGGAAAAGCGTAGGCCCAAGCACGCTTCCCTGGGGGACTCCAAATGTGACATCCGCGTCCAAACTTACATGGTCTCCCACTTTATGCTGTTGTGCCTTTATCCTTTTCAGAATCTATCCTACGAGTGCCAAAACTACTATTCAATTACCACGGTCTAAGGTTGAAAAGTGGTAGCGTCAGTGAGTGCGGTAGTACTTGGACTTGTAATGGCACCAGATGTAAGAAGACGCTTCGTTGCTCTAGTGCGTTATTTTATAAAACATAAAGTAAACGTATTTTTCAGTAAGTACCTATCATGTGTTTAATCACGGTCCCTCTTCCTCATCATCAGCCTATTAATGTTCCCACTGCTGGGACACAGGCCTCCACTCTATGAGATGGAATGGGCTATAATCCACCAAGTGGGGCTAGTGGGGGTTGGTAGATGTAATATATCTTCGATTTTTTTTCGGTTCTAGGACACGCCGGTGCATCTTATTGTATACTAAAATAAACGATACTCCTTTTAAATTAAATTAAATTACACACAAAGGCATTGCGACTGCGAGCACAAAATTGTTTCCAAGTATTAGTAAATGAACAAAAAGCGTCTAAAATTAAGAGTAGTAACAGGTAAGGACGTCGCGACGAGTCTGGCCGCCTTCCAAGTTGTGTAGCGTGAACGTACTCGTTTGTTTGTGTACTTGTAGTTACGTGGCTAGGGTGTGGAAAGCACTACAATTGTGCGATGGGTTTGCGCGAAACAATTTGTAGAGATAAATATTAACAAATCACAAAGAAATTAAACAGAAAATCAAACAAAAATACACGTGGGGCAGTCATTGGAGACTGCTGATAGTAGTGAAAACTAAGTAATATATATCTGCTACGGGTTGTGCTTCGCGTACGCCAAGTGGTGCTACGCCGTAGCAGATCGGCTACGAGTGCTACGAAGCGTTCCCTCTTAACGAAGTATTTACTTCAAAAATTAAGAAACTATCAATTGTTATGTGTCAAATATCAAATATCAATGATTGCTTCTGAAGCAGTGCTCAGAGAGATTACATATTGGCAAGGATTATAAACATAAACAGGCGTTTAATTTTTTTTTTTATAGAAATCAAATCAAATCAAATAAAGGTCAGTTAATTACATTTAAAAGTAAATAAATATAAACAAACAAAATGTAAAGATATTAAATTCTTATTGTTATTCTCATAATTGTTTTTGAATGACATACAGACAATCTGTTTATTTTTCAGGTTCTAGTTTGTATCTCATTTCTATTAGTGGTGCGAGTTCTGAGTTACTTTCCTTTGTTCGCGTTACAACTTTGTTTTTAATGTTTTAAATCGGTTATACTGCTCTGTTGTTTATTGTTCTATCCTGTTATTTTTAAGGTTGAAGGAAAGTTTATCTGAGATGGCTCAGCGGTAGGCAGTTCAGAAATAAGATTCAGACTATTCATTTTATGATTGTAAAAATTAGTATTTTCAAAAGTATTTTTTTTTTTGAATTTTGTTTTATTGTTACTATCGAACCAAATTTTAAGTTTTTTTTTACACTTTGTATTTTGTTAAGAAATAAAGGACTTATGACTATAATTATATTTTAACACACACACACGCACAACACAGCATTGCTATTCCAATCTTTTCTTTATTAAAATTATCATCATTTCAGCTGAAAGACGTTCACTGCTGGACATAGGCCTCCCCCAAGTGTCGCCACATTGACCGCAATCTTATCTTACTACTATTGTAAATGCGAAACTTAGTGAGGGTAGATTGATGTATGAATGGATGGATGTAGCAGCAGTTTTTGCGTGAAAGAGTAACAACTACTAACAACTCTTTGTAACAAAGATGTAATGAAATGTGGCACACACGGAGTTTAGAACCTGGATTAACACATAGGATACTTTTTATCACGGTAGTAAGATCTCGTAGCATGATTTACGAACTCCATACGCGGGCAAAGCAGCGGGCATACGCGGTGTATATATGATCAATTACCGTCTTCTTCACTCGTCTAAATTCACTTACAGGAAAGTTTAAGTATTCAGTAATACTTTTCTTATTAGTTAATACAAGATTAATCTTTTACACCATTGTATTGTATTGTAAACGGGCTGGTGTTCGCAACTCCACGTCAAAACGCATATTTCGCGTTTGGGATATAATCCACCACGTGAGCCCAGTGCTGATTGATAGTGTCACTGTCTTCGAATTTTTGGTTCTAGAACATGCTGGTTTCCTCACGATGTTCTCTTTAATCGGTTTTGAGAGCTGTGGTTCAAATCCACGACTTACTGTTCGTAAGTTGGGGCCGCCACCACAGGGCCACCGCTGCTTTCTACACACATCTCTTATTTTACACCTTACGAACAGTCTTTAAAATCGTACCTCAAAGCGAAAACCGCCACAAAACTCTCCAGGAAATGAAAGTGTGAAGACAGTGATTTTGTTCTCGAACATAAATCCTTTCAGTCCCATTCTAGCGGTCAAGTCTCAAGGATCGTGCCGGAAGTGACGCGGCGACAGGTGGGGGAAATGGCGCGTGTTTCCGGTCTGAGCACCGGACGCTGCGCACGAGTGGAGGGAGTGATTGTATAGAGGTGAGTATTGGGTGCTTGAGAGGACGATTGAAGGTGCATTTGTTTTATTGAGAAAGGTTTCCTTGGAGAGGGTGAGGTTTAGAAATGTAAAATCAAAGGTGTTTGAGGAAAGTACCCGGGCGTCAACATGACAGAGAGAATTCTCTTAAAAGTCGGACTTTTATAAAACTTGAAGTGCCATACCAACTCACCCGAGGTTTGATGTTTAGACAGAGTAAAGGCAAAACAAAGTCTAGCCCTCTATTATATGCGACTTAAACATAACTGGCGAGGACAACTACCAGGTACACCTCTGCCTAACTATTCGGGAACTATATGCGTGTATATGTTATGTTGTTGGTAAAACGAAAGTAAAGCTAGGTAAGTTACTTTAGACACTGGCTTCCTTTATCAAATTGTCAAGATATCTTTACGATAAAATATCCACACCTAATGAATACTTACAACTTAAGTACATTCAAAATAGATAATTGCTTCTAATAATATGCGGGCATAAATATTTGTCCCTGGAGTCATTCACAATTTATTGATTTTGCTGATCATCGTGATTCTATCCATCGCATCTTCTTCTAAGTAAGCAAATATTTGTTTACTTCTTTTCAAGATAGATAGATAGTAAGATAGTGCACCGGAATCGGGTAGTCATTTGGCATTCGCTAGCGTTCGCCTCGGTGCGCATCCGATCGCATGGAAACGCTCTATCAGGTGTGAAAATGAAAATAGTTCGCTTCGAATACTTACAATTGGGTTCGAATCGGCTATTGTACAACGTTGTTTGAATGTAAAAGAGTATGTTAGGTTTCGGGGCATGGTTTTTGTTTACCATTTAAATACGGGAAGAGTGGTGATTTGTGCCAATGTATCTTTAGTGACTTAGTATGATATAAAATAAGGAAATGCAGTGTTGCAGTGTGTTTTTAATTTACCTTTTGATTCCTCTGGTTCCTGATAGTATGGTGTTTTTTTAGCTTCGTAAAACAGTGAATCGTTGACTCCTGAATTGCGTAGGTTCTTTCAATTTCAATTAGATATTAGTCAAACTGCAAGTGTTTGCGTAGCTGAACAAACAACATTCGTTGGTGTCCTGCTTGCACAAAAAACAATGTTGTCTGTTCTGCGATGAAAATTCAACAGCCTGCTTTTATTTAGGATTCAATTTGGAATTGTCTCATGTAATAGATACGGGAAAAGGTAAATCAAACATTTTAAATTGAAATAACTAACAGTGAAATAGTGCCAAGAAAAATATCCCTACTTACCCTGTAACGTGCGAAAATTCTGAGAAAATTCTAACAGGGCAATAATTTACGCGCCAGAACAATATCTCTAAAACGATTCAAAAAACGCTGGTGTATCTAAATTGAATACACGTGTGTTAGGGTCATAAATAAGGCGCGCGACACAGGAGCGTCTAGACGCTTAATCTAAAGTACCTGACTCATGCTCGGTCCAGTTTCACCCTTGTATGACTTTAAGATGTTCCACAGATGTAGGAAGAGAGTGCATCTCATGATCTTTGATTGTTGAGTTTTATCTTGTAAAATCAATAAAAGTTCTGGTAATTTGGACTTCATGCAATCTTGAGGAGTATTAGAAATATTTATCCATTTGACATTATTATTTTATGCTGTTCACTGAAGATTACAGGAAGTGTCAATCATAATACTACACAATTACTAGGTACAGAGATAAGTGCAGCTGTGACGCTATTGAGGAGATCCATAAAAATAAATAGATTTCTTGAGACTTTTGAAGTATCCAAGCGTACCAAAGAAGAAAACTAAGTAACTAAGGTGTTAATTGAACCAAATGTTGTACGTTAGACCAATGACTCTGATTTTTTGAGTCCTTTAATTAACCCTTTATCTATTGACCCCGCCTATTGTATCTACTTCGCAAAAAGTTAATGAATTAATACATTAATCATCCTAAAATATTGTAAATATTGGTAAAGTAAATGCGGTATCCACTCCAGCCTACATCTAGGCGCATAGACAATGCGTAATGGGAGGGCGGGCTATCGGCTCACCCGCTCACCTTACTCACCTCGACTGAATCAATGTGTTGCTCTGTTGCTCACTTACCCTGTGTTGCCCCGCACTTGTCCCTTATGCTTTCCGATACTTATTTGTTTTAGTTTTATTTCTTCTTTATTTATTGTTACATTTGTAAGGTTAAGTTGTGTGTTGTTTTAAGTTGCAGTGTTGTTAGTGTTTGGAGTTACTTTTGAGTGTTATTGAATGGGAATTAAGAAAGTTTACCAAATGATTACTCATCAGATTAGCAGTTGTGTTATTCATTAACATTGTTTACCATTGCTTATAGCTGAGTTCTGTTCCAGTTCGATATAGATTGGCATTGAACCAGAAGAAGTGGTAATTACTAATACCATGTGAACCTTGGACATGCTAGGACCTTTTATCAGCAGTAAGGCAGTGGGTGTCGGTTCAACTAGCAGTTGAGTGATTGACTGGTGCGCAATCCCAGCACTGAACAAATATTTTCATTAATAAATAAATAACACGACCCGAATGGCGTAGTGGTAATGACGCTGCTTTACGTTATTAGGGTTCTGGGTTCGAATCCCGGTAGGAGCAAATGTTTGTGTGATGAGCATGGACATTTGTTTCCGAGTAATGGATGTTTATATGTATAATAAGAATGTAAAAAAAAGTATATATGTATTATATCTCAACTATCTAGTGTCCACGACACAAGCTTTGCTTAGTGTGGCACTAGGTGGCGCTGTGTGTTAATGTCCAGCGATATTTATTTACTGGAAATTGCACACAGCGCCATCTAGTGCCACACTAAGCAACGAGGTTTCATAGTCACTAGTACCATTAACAGTTCCATGATGGAACTCTTGTTGTTTTTTATAATCACTAGTTCTATTATGAAAGAATCTGAAAATAATGGAACTGGAGTCGTGGACACCAGATAGTTGATTTACGACATAGATACTTTTGATTGTAAATACATACTTATACTTCAACATCCATGACTTGGAAACAAATGTTGCTTTTCACACAAACATTAGCTCCTATCGGGATTCTAACCCGGAACCATAAGAACGTAAGGCAGCTTCACTACCGCTGCGCCATTCGGGTCGTCGTTATGACCTACAGGTAGTTGCGTCTGGCTGTTTGAGTTTGGGACTCAAACTGTAACCGTAATAATGTGTTGTTAACACTGTTTTTAAAACAGTTTCAACAGAAAAAAACACTTTTAGATGTAACAGATACAATAATGTTACCAAATCAAACTGTAACCTGTAACCTTTTATATGTGTTAATATGTGCTATCCAATGGCAACGCTGAGTTTACCTGTTAAACAGTTATTAAAACTGTTAAACCTTTTATATCTGTTACAGATATGTTATGGTAACACTTTTGTAAGTGTTTTGGGTTAACACATTGAAAACACATTTCTAAGTGTTACAGTTTTGATTCTGTTACCAATTCAACATGTAACACTTATAATTCTGTAACCTTTATAAAGGTGTTTTCAAGTCCCTGGTTTGAGTATGTTATCTATACTAATATTATAAAGCAGAAGAGTTTGTTTGTTTGTTTGGTTGAACGCGCTAATCTCAGGAACGACTGGTTCGAATTGAAAAATTCTTTTTGTGTTGGATAGTCCATTTGTCCAGAAAGGTTTTAGGCTATAACATCACGCTACGACCATTAGGAGCGGAGTAGGAATGAAAAATGTTGCAAAAACGGGGATGTTTTTTCCTTTCGTTTTTTTTCTCTTATGTGACGCCGACGAAGTTGCGAGGGTCAGCTAGTTATAAATATTTGTAAAGTCACTCACGATACAGGAGATATTATAAGGCTGGCGCAACATTAAAAAGCTACTATTACTAACTACCTGATTAAGACCTACGTACGTTTGCAGACTATTAACAGAAGTCGATTACAAGACAACGTCCTAAAATCTCTATCTAAAAGTCCCTTCGACATTTCTCTTCAAGGATCTAATTACAAACATAATAAATGAGAAGGAATCTTTAAAAGCTGAGACCCTTAATCCCCGTCCAAACCAAGTTCACTTAAAAATTTTAAAGAAAAAAGTGCTCAAAACTTTTTCAGTTAGAGAGATTTTTTCGTCAGTTTGGAAAGCGTGCAATTAATTTTTAAATGCTTCCAAAAGAGTAGGATGAGACACGTTTTTGCGATTTTATGGGAATTAAGAGCAGGTTGACGAGTTTTATTGACCGGGACGTGCGGAATGACAGGTGTTTATGACAAGTTTAAGAATTTAAAAGTTTGTTTTCCTTTTATATCCTTAAGGAGGAAGCGTCAGGGTAACCCGCGAAATTCCAATTTTCTCACGTTTATTGCAATTTGCAGGCCTGTGGCAGGTTGTATGAAGTTGAAAGTATCGTTTGCGACTGTAAGACGTATACAGTTAGTTACAGAATTATGATCATCGAAATCATCAATACAACCCTCCAAGCTCACATAAGTATAGGAACGACTTTGACCTTGTTACAATCGTTCATCGACTTTTATGAACTTAGAGGGTTGTACGGATGATTTTGATGGTTATAATTCTGTAACTACATACGTCTTACAGTCGCGAACGATCTTTTCAACTTCATACAACCTGCTGCTGGCCTGCAAATTGCAGAAAATGTAAGAAAAAATGTATTTCGTGGGCTAACCTGACGTTTTCACCTTAACGCCCTTTTCTATTACTTATTTACGTTTAACTGTGGGTGAATATGCCTACGTCCGTATCTATCAGTGTTTCTATAAACAAAGTTAGCTTGAAATATCCTATCCGCATCACCTACCTAATCGTATACATTGATTTATAGAAAAATCAAAGAAATCTTTTCTGTGACGTTTTGTTTGTAACCGTCCGTAAGTTGTAATGTCAAACAGACAAAGCAAGCACTATTCCAATACCTGTTAGTATGATAATGAAAATTGCCGTTTCTTCCCAAGTAGTATTCTGGGGAGCCTTTGTGATGTGAGGGACTTTAAACACACTAGTCCTAAGTTTCTTATTTAAGGTTTGTTTCACATTTAGTTATAAATGTAATTTGAAATTAGCATCTAATTGCACTTTAATGTTTTCATGCCAATTTTATGGCGAAATGTGTCATTACACTAAATATTATTTTACCATCTTTTGTACCACATTTATTGCAAATAATTATACTTTAATGTTTTCATGCCAATTTTATGGCGAAATGTGTCATTACACTACATATTATTTTACCATCTTTTGTACCACATTTATTGTAAATAAATAATTTTGACTTTTTGCGTTTTTTGACTACGATCAACCTTCAACAATAAGCGATTGAAAAAATCCGTTTAGGAGTCTCATTAAAAATACACGCTTAAAATATACTTTTACCTTTAAACAACATTTAAAAATGCTCGTAAACTAGGCACTGCAGGGTATGTGTCCGTCTGTCACAGCAGTGCCCAATGCTTGCAAGCCTGCAGAGCCTGGAGCAGTCAAATCGCCTAGCGATCAACCAGTACAACATTAGAGCTGGCCTACTGCATCCTGCGTAGGCGCACCAGGACGCGCACCGCTTGCGCAAGGTGGATAACGCATTGCTGGAACTGCGCCGTGCAGCTGTGAGTGGCTACAACAAGGTCATCAACATCTAACAATTGTGATAAACTATCATAAAAATAAAACAATACTCATCTCCTTAACCTCTTCCCAACATCTAGTTTAAAGTAAACCCTTTAAAACAGCTACATTAAGCTAATCGCTGGCCACGAATCAGCGCACACTAACGCGCATACTATATCACGCAGTGTGCACCTACCCGCGCGTCATTACTGTGTGTAATAAGTACTGCGCCTAAAAATATGCGCACCTATTACAATGGCAGTTATCGTCGCCCGTTGCTCGCGGCGAAACGTGTGAGTGGAGCAGACGAGCGACTTTTAAAAGCTTTGTAAATACAGGTGCGACTTACTTACCAGTTTCTGGTGAATGCAATAGCAGTACCCGTAAATCTGTAAAATATACCAGATTGTATTGCTGTTGGTGTATTTGTAACATGCATCATTAGCCTATTAATGTTCCCTCAGCTTGGACACAGGCCTCCTCTGTATGAGAAAGAATGGGCTATTAAACCACCACGCGGGCCTAGTGCGAATTGGTAGATGTCACATGTCTTCGAATTTTTTGGTTCTAAGACACGCCGGTTTCTTCGACGATGTTTTTCGTCTCCGTTTCGACTTCCTTTACTGTTTTCAAGTCGTATATTACGTTGTAACATGCATTTATCAGAAATATTTGTTTTATAATCAGTGACACCTGAAAATACGAGGCGACGCAAACATTGGAAGTGATGGGATGTGGTTTAGTTCTGGTAACATTATAAACAGATGTCATTAGAATAGGTAAATATCATGCACTTGGAAAAATGAGAAGTAGCTGAACCTCTACGTAAAAGTGATCTTCCTCAGGAACCTACAAACGCAAACCACATCGTCAACATCACCCAGTGTTGCGACTGCCTTCGGAAAATTACTATCATCTTCAAATAACTTGCGACAAAAAAGTCGACGGTATGTTCACCCCGGTACGCGAGCTCAGATTGTATTATTTATTGTGCAGGTAGTTTGGCCGGCCGCCAGCAGATAGCGCGCGCAAGATTTTTAAACCACCCGCCATGTTGTATTTTAGGACGCTATAATTTTTAAAACATGAATCAAAAAAAAGGTGGAAAATTTTCACGTACACTGTGCTTCCACCGTGAAAGAAATAATGTTTCGCATTTTTGTTGTTATTGCGGAGATAAAATAAAAAAGGTATTTTTGTTGCCAATTTTTATGGAATAATAAATTTCAGTGTAGTCGGGTAGTTTGAACTTACCTACCGCAGTTGTATTACCAACAAACAATGAAAAACTATGATGCAAAATACTAGTTGCCATTGAGTGGATTCACAAATATTAATATGAAAACTACAGCGCACGGTTAGATCCTGACCTTATCAGTGGGCTTCCACAAATACCAATAGCTGTGAAAGCCTTTGATATTTCTACAACGATCTTTAACAGATTGACATCAGCTTTTCGGTTGCTTCTCATAGTGACTTTTCTTTAACTACAGTGCAACTTTTTCTAGACTCTTACCTAGGATGAACAAACTTGAGATACAATTGTGTGTATAAATCAGTTCTGTCTCCAGACTAATTAGAATCTCTTAGCTAATCTTGCGAAACAGCGTGACCTGAACTTTCAAAGGTTGAGGTAGAACATTTGTAAAATGCAAGTCCGGTGCCCTAAATACCAAAGAATGTTAACTACTAATCACTATAGAATGTAGAACAACCTACTAACCAGTGCTACAAACTTGTTACCCGAGCACTATGCTACAAGTATAGAAGTGAACCTGTAGAGTAGTGAAGTCCTGTTTAAGCGGGAAGCAGCTGAACTGTGCTCAATCAGTTTACGATTGGTCAGCCAGGACAACAAAGAGATGTAAATTGTGTGGTCAAACTCAAACTCAAACTCAAACTCAAATAATTTATTTCAATTAGACCATTACGGCACTTTTGAATGTCAAAAATACAAAACTAAATCAAAGCTACAGTCACAGTCACAAGGCATATTTACTTGAGAAAGTACTGTCAAAATCAAAAATCAAAATCAAATCATTTATTTCAAGTAGGCCAGTTACAGGCACTTTTGAATTGTCGAAACAAAATGAACATTTAAAGTAGCTACAGTCCCAGTCACAAGACATAAAAACTGTGAAAGTACTGTAGTTGCCCATTCCCTAACGTAGATCTCTATGGAGAAGAACGGGCAAGAAACTCCATGGACACTCTTTTAAATCAAAATATTGTTACAAAATCTTGGTTACATCATTCATGTTGAGATGGTATATTATGTGAGAACAATGTAGCAAGATGTGCACGTTAAAAGTGTCCATAGCAAAACAAAACAAAATACAACTCAAAAACTAAATAATTAATTCAAATAACCCATGGCGACTAAGAGATGACCAGTCACAACTGACAGCGCCCGTTCACGAACATGACGCATGGATCAGCACCATTCAGCTCAACCATTTTGAAGGGAACTAAATGATCCGACACACGCGCCACCATCAGCGAGACATTTGAGAGAGCATGACATACTCTCAACCGCCAGGGCACATTCTAGTCAAGAACTGCCGTAGGCTTCCAGTGAATGATAGCTTTCTAGTACATAGTACTCACACAATACGGGCTATGCGATTATATAATACTAACATTGAATCTATACAATGCAAAGATAGTTAAGTACAATCTTCAGCAGCTCCAACAATACCATTTAATGCTATCAATTTTTGCGCCCCTGTCCATGTGGAGCAGGACCAGCATTAAGCCAAGCATTTTTATCAGCGATATAATCGCTCAACTTGTAATATGCTTGTTTACATAGTGTGCGTTTAATGCATGTTTTAAATTTCGTCTCATTCAGTTCAAGAATACTTTGTGGAATTTTATTATAGCATCTCAAACAGTACCCCATGAAAGATGAGTCTACTTTAGCGAGTCTAAAGCCTGGCTGAACTAATTGGTCCCTATTTCTAGTACTGTAGTTATGTCTGTCACCTCTTTTACCAAAAAGATGCAATTTTTTTCTGACGTACATTATGTTTTCGTAGATGTATTGACAATGTACCGTCATAATTCCAATATCCTTAAACCGCTCTCTTAGAGAATCGCGCCTACGAAGATTATATATGGCTCTGATGGCTCTTTTCTGCAGAATAAATATAGACTCAATATCTGCAGCTCGTCCCCATAGCAAAATACCGTAAGACATTATACTATGGAAGTAACTAAAATAGACCAGTCTAGCGGTATCTACATCAGTAAATTGACGGATTTTTCTAATGGCATATGCTGCTGAGCTTAACCGCCCCGCAAGAGAAGTTAAATGAGAACCCCATTGTAGCCTTGAATCAAGCGTAATCCCCAAGAAAACCGTTTTATCTACGAATTCAAGTTTCTCATTATTCAATAATATATCACAATCACTACCCTTAACATTCGGTAAAGCAAATCTTATGCATTTGGTTTTTTTTTCATTTAATACCAAATTGTTTGCTGTGAACCAATTTTGGACCTGCAGTAGGGCATTATTCACGTCATCTAAATTTTGTGCCCGTCTATTTATCTTAAAAATCAGGGAAGTGTCATCAGCAAATAACACCATATTTTGAGGTTGGTTTTTCAATAAATAGGGTAGATCATTTATATATACTAGAAAAAGGAAAGGACCCAATATTGAGCCTTGTGGAACCCCCATTTTTATTTTTAAACCCTGTGAGTTGACACCATTTATCTGAACATATTGTTGTCTATCATTTAAATATGATCTTACCAAACTAAGTGCAAGTTTACCCAGTCCGTAATGCTCAAGTTTCATAAGTAATGTGTCGTGGTTTACGCAATCAAACGCTTTGGAGAGGTCACAAAAAATTCCTATAGCGTCTTGGGACTCTTCCCACGCAGTAAATATGTGCTTTAATAAGGTTACACCGGCGTCAGTTGTACAACGTCCCTTGGTGAAACCATACTGTTGATCATGTAATATTCTACTGTAGTTGCCCATTCCCTAGCGTAGATCTCTATGGAGAAGAACGGGCAAGAAACTCCATGGACACTCTTTTCAATCAAAATATTGTTACAAAAATCTTGGTTACATCATTCATGTTGTGATTATACATATATGTGAGAACGCTGTAGAAAGACGTGCACATTAAGAGCGTCCAGAGAAAAGATTAAATCAACTGAAAAAATAAATAAATTAAAATTTACCGTGGCAGCTGAGAGTTGACCAGTCTCAATGTCAGTTCCCCTATCAACCCATCTATCTAAATAGCAAACTATTCACAATAGGATGCGCTTCCATATAACTTGACCCAATACTGTTGAAACAGTCAAGTTATTTGACCTAATTTACCAACTAACACACTCGAAAGCTTCTTAAACACTATTCAGAATGTATAACAACCTACTAACTAGAACCAACTTGTTATTCCAGCACTACGCTAACTATACCTGTAAACTTGTAAAGATCTGCTTATCCGGTAAGCACCTGAACGTAAAAGTGAAGCGGCGCCGGCCCATTACCTCCCTCGTTTAACCGACTATTGTTGAGTCGGGACCGCGTTATACAGTGTTGCTAGTCAGTTTGTGTCAGAACTGCTCGTTGAAGAGTTGGTTAGTGAATATAAAGGTTGGTTTAGGGGGTTAGTGGAATGTTACAGGGAAGTTCCTGTAGTTGAGTGTAAAAATTAGGTTTTCTTTTTTTTCTGCACGGACCGGGGCTACTCAAAGATTAATTCTTATTTGCTATAGAGATATGGTTTAATTTATGAACTAGTACTTGGATTTAGGCCCGGTTAAATTAATATAAGATAAGAGAATTAAAGAGCAAGAGAAGAGAGATAAGAGGGTCTACAGTAGACCCTCTTATCTCTGCTCTCTCTCTCTCTCATATTAATAGACCGTCTACTGAACACCACTATCTATGCGTCCATAGAAAGTATGCGACATGAAATGGAGAAGTTTTTTTTGATTTTCTAAATAATTCAAAACAAAATGAAAACCTTGTGTTGTTTTCTAACGAATTTCAATCACCTTGTAAAAATCTATGCCTTAAATGAATTCTTGCTACTCTTAAACATACAGTCATCCACTGTCAGACAAGCCTACAAGGGCCAATAAAGACACGGGAGGGCGCGTTAAGCCAGTCATCTTGTTTTTGTAAACAACCCCGAGCTACGCCGTAGCCGGGGGTGCCCTACAATGCTACGAGCCGCGGCTACGGGCTACGGCGTAGCTATTCACGGAGAAGTTGAAAAGTTTCTAGTGTAATTATAGTGCGGCCTTATTTGTTATTCGAAATGTAAGGTTGAATGAAAATGTGGGGAGATTAGCTATTGTGTGATATATGAGGAAAATGTTATAAATAGTTGGGGATTTTACGAACATATTCAGATTTGGAAATAAAACTTCATAGCGGTGCATAAACAATGGTTTCTCTTACAAGAATGTCATTGTTTTTCTCTTAGATATCTTAACGAAGTGGTCTGGGAATTGACCTACTTTTCAAAAAAAACATGAACTATTAGATACGGACATAGATTAATTAAGTAGTTGAGTATTTTTGAAGTATTTTTGATCCAACTGTTGATTGAAATAAAAGAATTAAATTAAATTGAACACGACAATAACATGAAACAAAGTGAAAAATATTCAAAACACATTTTTTTGTTTTTAATTACCTCATTCAATAAAACCACCCCACATCCCCACTAACTAACTCCACACACAAAAATAACAATGTCCCTTAAATAGTAAACAAAATAAAAATAATAAATAGAGAGCTATGTAAAGCTCATCGGAGCATAAGACAATAAAGCCGGTCGGCCAGTGGCAGCGTTATTTTTCCGTCGTTAATTATTTCCAGTTAACAAGGTGTTGTCTCTTCGCTTATTTATTGCTTTGTGAGCGGTGAGCGGGGAGTTAGGAGGTGTCACACTGGGAGACATTAGCGGTCTTGCGCTGTGGAAAAAGTATCGCTTAAGAATTGTGCATTAATGATCTTTTTTTGAAATTGGTAACTAAGAAAGGTGGAAAAGATAAAACTATTCTTATTGAGCTATGAATTAGGTTTAAAATAATAGTGTTTCATTTCGAAATAGATTTGACAGAATGTGACAAAAGAGTCAGTAGTTGGATGGATCCAGGCTGTCAGTAATTATGGTGATGAGCTAGACGGCTGTATTCCTTAATGGGAGCAGGCAGAAGTACAACTACATATATTTCGGCAGTTTCGGTTGTTGTTGGTATGATCTTTTACTACCTGATGAAACTAAGTAGTAGATTTCAGCTTAAAAGAGTATTTTAATTCATGTGCCTGACGCTGGCACAATTGTATTTTGAACTAGCTGACCCACGCAACTTTGTCTGCGTCACATATAAAAGAGAAAAAGCCCACAAAAGAAATAAATATTCCCCGTTTTTGCAACAATTTTCATTTATGCCCCGCTTTTGGTTGTTATCATCATTTATCGAAATGGACTATCCAACACAAAAACTTTTTTTCAATTTCAATAATTCCTGAGATTAGCGCGTTCAAACTAACAAACTCTTCAGGTTTATAATATTATAGTATAAAAGATAGATTACAATTGAATACGAGGTCACCTTTACTGCATGTATTAGGACACAGGGGCTAGAAACAATAAAACAATAGACAATCTAATTAACTGGTTAAATAATAATAATTTATCTATTAATCTTGACAAATCAAAATATATACAATTTAATCAATCTTATTATAATACGTTTAATTTTAAAATGAATATTCCGAAAATTACACAAGTGGCACAAACTAAGTTTTAAGGAGTAGTAATTGACGAACATTTAGACTGGAACTCAGGACTAGAAGCTCAGGTTGATATGTAATAAAAAAATGCTTTGAGACAAATAAGTCACTAATATAAAAACGGCTGTGATATCATATCGCGCATATGTTGAGTCCTCACTACGGTATGGACTAATGATGTGGAGAAATAGTACTGATTCCAAAGAGCATTTGTCGCCCAAATGAAATGTTTACGAGCTCTATACGAGATTCCAACTGATGAATCATGCAAACCAATATTTAAAGAGCTTGGTTTGCTACCGTTACCTTCATTATATGTATATGAAGCATGCATGTTCGTTCAAAAACACAAAAAAAAATATTTCAAACAGCAGAGCAAGTGAGCTCTCGAAGTCGGCGTGACCAACACAGACTTGTGCTGGAGGTGTTGCCTCGATCAGCGAAATATAATAAAAACTCTCTGGCTATGATGCTGGTTTGATGCTGTGTAGCGTCTGACATCTTATATTTGTACGCCGTTCAGGCAAAACATGACTGTTATAATTATAATTTAATGTAACATCTTGCATGCTATGTGCGTGTGTACTCATGTTTTGAACAAATAAAAATTATCTTATCTTATCTTATGTGTGTACGTCTCTATAATAAATTACCAAAAATGTTTAAAACATTAAATTGTAAATTATTTAAAATCGAATTATATAAATGGCTTAATAATAATATTTATTATAGCATTAATGATTTTTTTAATACGAATTCATAATGTATCTTTAGTAAGGAAGTTTGCATGCTTTAGCATTAAGCAAAACATGTCCGATATACTACTTTATTTTGGAATAACACCTTGTATACCATGTTTTATGCAAATAAAAATATCTTATATCTTATCTTATATCTAGAATGAAACTAGTCTCATATTACGGCGTAGCATGGGTTGTTATACAAGCCTTAAGCAATGTTTCAGCCAGGCTCGTTAGTCAGCCACCTCGCGAAGAATTAACTGCTGTATTTTGACACTTATTACTAACACTACACACGGTTCTTTTTATTTTGTTTCTTTCTAGATTTATGCTAAGTGCCCAGCTAGCGGACTTCTTGGCTAGTTTAGATTAATGTGCATTTTGGTCACACTTTGTGTGTACAAAGATTTTTTTTGTGAACGAGGTAAGTATTGTGGTGAGTCATAGTATTTAGGAAACGACTTACATTTGTAGCAAAAGTTTCTTGCTGCGAATTTAATAAGATTGTTTTATATTAAGAGAGGCCCATGCAAAATATGTAAACTTCTTTCAGCGAATATTATAATAGAAGAGTCAATTATGTAAGTATTTCTCCGTTACTGATATAAACATAACCTAACGAAAAGTTTGGATCCATGCTGTTGAAAACGTTGTAGAAAAACAACCAGATAAGTTTGTCTGGTTGATAGTGTTATATTTTGTATATAATTAATGTACTAGGATGAATAAATATCTCTGTTAGATGTGTTCCTTGGTGATAATCCAGAGGTCGCAGTTAAATTCGTAGTTTAGTTTTTCTTTGATACGAAAGAAGTTATTATATGTAGTTCGGTTTCAAATTACTTGGGCTATAGGTTTTTTTGTTGTTATTTTATTATCAGTCTACTCCGATCCTTTGCTGGGCAAGGGCCTCCTCCATAGCTTTTCAATTTTGTTTAACATTTGCCTTCTCCGATCAATACGTTAAGAATGAGTTTGGATCGTCACGCCAGCTTTTCATTTGTGCTTAAACAGGT
Organism: Xestia c-nigrum; assembly: GCA_916618015.1. NCBI lineage: Eukaryota > Metazoa > Arthropoda > Insecta > Lepidoptera > Noctuidae > Xestia > Xestia c-nigrum. The sequence goes on from OU745250.1 coordinate 25,621,548, forward strand.
TTTTTGTTCGTCTATTCAATATTTTCCATCAGCACTACAGCTGACCAATAACATTATTTATCAAAAACTATGGTTCGCCCATCAACCGCACACAATAGGAGACGATGGTGTTTTTTCCCCATAAATTCATAACTTTTATAGCCGCGGTCTGACCCTCCATCATCTGTGACTTAGGGCTGTTATGGTGTGTTTATGGTTTGAGGATAGGCAGGGGGACAGGTGGGTGGTGTATACTTATTGAAGTTTTTTATATAAGATTAAGGTCCTGGATTGATATGAGGATAGGACTTTTGATATTGTTTGTTGAATGAGTTTTTAATAATATTAAACCTAATACACACGTGGATTTAAATAAACAAGTGGCTTTTAAGTAACAAGTAGATTTGTCTTATTAAGTCCCACAAACTTGTGCTCATTTGTCCTTCAATCTTTTGTTTAGTAGTAATAGTTCGGATACTTATTTAATTTATTAGTGTTGGTTAAGAAGCCTGCGGAGTACGAGTTTTTCATACTGTGACTGTTCCTAAATTACCCTAGGCTGATAAAATTTTCGTTTTTCCTAATTCGTGCTATTTATTAGTATTTATAGTCAGCTTCTCCCTAAGGAGAAGGGATCGCGCCCCGCCCCGCGCGATCCGGTAGGACTCGTCTCCAGGCTGGTCACCTTCCCCTGACTATGATAAATGAATTCCTTAACATATAGCAGTCCAATGCCTCGGATCAATATTAGATCAAGGACAGGATTGAAAGATATAGTAAATCAGACTATGGAATTCATAGTTATTGAAGTGTATTGAATGTGGTTTCAAAAGTGTAAAACATAACTAAGAGATGCTAAGTATATTCATATGGCAACCAATAGTTTTTGTTAGTAACCCTTACGCTAGCGTAATAGGTAATTGGTCAGTCGTGACTCACACGATACTTCACATCTTCACATATTGTACTCAGAGTAACACTTCCATAAGTGACGCAGGCGGCTTCTCAGCGGCAATCGTCGGCATCATGCTCCTAGTGAGCATTGTCCCTAGCAGTTCTTTCGAACTGGTGAACGTGACAAGGCGGCTTTTCAGCGGCAGAACGTCAATCACCATGCTAACCAGTAGTCATGGTCCCTAACAGTCCGAAGACTGGTTATAATATAGATGTGGTATCAAACCATTCCAATCCCACCCCATGGATCATGTGCTCGTTTTGTACAGCTAGTGCATCTGCAAGACACGTGCTTGTGTCAGGCTGACCGAATCATTTGTCAGAGATAAGAACTATTATTCTCGAATCACTATATGGTTGTCCATAATAGAATTGAGGATCAAACTCAAAACGCAAGTTGGCTGAATTGATGGTTAGAGCTATTGAATACATAATTCAAGAATTACCAGATGATAGAGTTGATAAATCAAAACTCAAGAACCATTTTGCAATAGAGTTGGAGATCTACTCTATTGAAATTCTATAGACAGCCCCCAAATCGCCCATACCCTCACTACTTCCTAGTGCCTTGGAGATGAGGAGAAGAAGTAGTGGAACAAACTCCTCAACAACACATGTCTGTCTGTTTAGTTTTAAGAACTTTAATAACACCATCAGCCTAGGGTAATTATTGTAATAGGACTCACCCAGTCGCTCACCAACAAACACACACACATACTAGATTAGTCTCAACTAACTAGGCTCTCAACCCGCATGTATTTAACTAATTCAATCACCCGACAACTCACTGGTACTCGATTCGACCTAGCCTCTTGGTACTAACCAAGTCCTAACTTAGCTCGAAGAGCTTCTCGTCTCAACCCTCTGGCGGTCCTCAACCGACTGTCTACGGCCTACCTCCTCCTGGCCCTCGTCCCCCGCCTTTTTAGCAAAATCCCACGGCTCGTTCCTTTTTTGTGAATCTTTCAATTGTTTGAAATGATCGTCCGGGTTTTACCCAATGACCAGAGTTTATTACAAACACGTGTGCTTATCTATTATGAGTCGCTCGTAGAAATAGGATATTTTTAAGTTTCTAAAGAATCATTTGAGAAGCTTGTCAGGCATACCCATTAAAATAAGGGATTTATGAGCTTGAAAGTTTTTACGTTTTGTCCTTCAATGCCAAATGTAGAAAGTTAATAGCTTTGTAAGTGTTTGGCTCCGTGTGTTGATTTTAAAATAAATATTATGAAAGTATTTGCTTAACAAATGCCTCGGCCAGTCACATTCCCCCCTCTGAAAATCAGACGCGTGACGCAGTACAGCGTATGATCTTTCACAATAGGATAATCTGTGCCTTTCCATGAAATACTAGAATTCATAAGCACATCTAGCTGATAAGCTAGCCTAATCAGATTACTATCAGATTACTATATTTTCCAGCTGGAACACTAATGTATTAAGACACATTGTCTGCTATAATAATTTTGTTTAGTTTCGCAGAAGCATCTTTTATCGACACATCATTCCTGAACTTGAACTTATTCAACCTCAAAATACTCTTGTCATTTACCACGTTTCTGGTAACTCCAGAAGACCTGTGCATGCTAATAATTTATTTTTACATACCAGAGTCTCATAAAAGAGTATTTGTGCTATAGAGCGACGCTACCTGCGGTGCTCCCTCGTTCTAAACTCAGCCTTATACAGCTGCCGCCGGACAGAGGCCTCTCCCAATGCACCTTAATGCTTAGCCAACTGTCAGCTGTTCGTAGTCGTATCCAGGAGTAGCTGAAATAGTCCGCACATAGACATATTAGACTTTATTCCAATTAATCGCCCCCCTCCGATTTTAAGAGGAAAGAGCAGTTCTGAAATCCAACTATAGTAGGAAAGCTGTATCAGAAAATCAATGCTATCTATTCTTAATTAATTATCATTTGCTCTTTGATATGTTGAATAAAAGTCCATCTACCATCTAAATCGTAATACATTTCGTGCACCTTGAGTAAACAAATAAGGTTCTTGACCTTAACTTTGAAATGTAGATAGGTACTCTAGGATATCAAAGTAGTTATGGCCTCATTAGCTCGTAACCGCATTACACAACTCAGTTTTGTAATGTTCACACTTGGTTATTGAAATATTATGTGCAAGAACTTTATCTATCAGGCACCAATATTGGAACTGCTTAGGAAGGTTTATGTAGTCATGTAGCTCAAAAAAATAATACAGTTATAGTAGTGATAACAAAGTAATACCACGTGACTAGGGTTAACTATAGTGTCCATTAAAAGTGAAACTTAGCTTCGTTACTGGAGCCGTGCTACACTACACCTGCCGTTGAAGTCAGACGATGTCAGCTGAATTTGATCAAACTTTAACCCGTACGCAACGCACCAGTAAAGTCTAGTGACAGCCAAGCGAAGATTTAATATCCTGGAATTTGAAATAAATCCACACGAGTATTCGTCCAATTATATGACATACGTTACGATATTGGAAAGTTTTAGGTTAACCCTCCATGACGTTATTGTAACTCTTGAAAATAAACTCTCATTTTCTAAACGTTATGCTTCTTAGTATCTAAGCACTATTAATATATACTCATACCATTCTACTCACTACCATTCATCCTTATACCAATACAAAACTTTCAATTTTATCGTAAACAATTGTATTTCAATTTCAATTGAAATCTGTCCGTGTATTATTAACACACGATACTTGCATTAACAGGGAGTCGAACCCATAAATTACTGTTGCACTGGAACACAAACAAGTCTTATAAATCGTTACCTACACTTAAATCTAGGTACATCACATCATCCATATTTAGTATATGGGAACTGAACCAACTAACCGTGACACAGGAATTTAATTACTTATCAACTATTGCGCCAGGCGGGAATCGAGCCCAAAATCCATGACAATGGAATACAGGTTTATATTATTGTATCAACTGATAAATCATACGGGAATTGAACCCGCTACCAGTGGTTGAAGGATTCAATCACGACAACTAAACCATTATCGTAACATCTGTTATTTATTGTAGCCGTTGTAAGCTCTAGCTGCGCTGTCTCTCACAATTCCTAGAACCATAAAATTACGTTGTGTTTTTATTGTAATAACCCATTCATTGTTCTTTCTCGTTGCACTGAAGTGAATCAGTACATTTAATGACGAGAATCCTGGTCACGGCACCACATGTGACTGTTCCTAAATTACCCTAGGCTGATAAAATTTTCGTTTTTCCTAATTCGTGCTATTTATTAGTATTTATAGTCAGCTTCTCCCTAAGGAGAAGGGATCGCGCCCCGCCCCGCGCGATCCGGTAGGACTCGTCTCCAGGCTGGTCACCTTCCCCTGACTATGATAAATGAATTCCTTAACATATAGCAGTCCAATGCCTCGGATCAATATTAGATCAAGGACAGGATTGAAAGATATAGTAAATCAGACTATGGAATTCATAGTTATTGAAGTGTATTGAATGTGGTTTCAAAAGTGTAAAACATAACTAAGAGATGCTAAGTATATTCATATGGCAACCAATAGTTTTTGTTAGTAACCCTTACGCTAGCGTAATAGGTAATTGGTCAGTCGTGACTCACACGATACTTCACATCTTCACATATTGTACTCAGAGTAACACTTCCATAAGTGACGCAGGCGGCTTCTCAGCGGCAATCGTCGGCATCATGCTCCTAGTGAGCATTGTCCCTAGCAGTTCTTTCGAACTGGTGAACGTGACAAGGCGGCTTTTCAGCGGCAGAACGTCAATCACCATGCTAACCAGTAGTCATGGTCCCTAACAGTCCGAAGACTGGTTATAATATAGATGTGGTATCAAACCATTCCAATCCCACCCCATGGATCATGTGCTCGTTTTGTACAGCTAGTGCATCTGCAAGACACGTGCTTGTGTCAGGCTGACCGAATCATTTGTCAGAGATAAGAACTATTATTCTCGAATCACTATATGGTTGTCCATAATAGAATTGAGGATCAAACTCAAAACGCAAGTTGGCTGAATTGATGGTTAGAGCTATTGAATACATAATTCAAGAATTACCAGATGATAGAGTTGATAAATCAAAACTCAAGAACCATTTTGCAATAGAGTTGGAGATCTACTCTATTGAAATTCTATAGACAGCCCCCAAATCGCCCATACCCTCACTACTTCCTAGTGCCTTGGAGATGAGGAGAAGAAGTAGTGGAACAAACTCCTCAACAACACATGTCTGTCTGTTTAGTTTTAAGAACTTTAATAACACCATCAGCCTAGGGTAATTATTGTAATAGGACTCACCCAGTCGCTCACCAACAAACACACACACATACTAGATTAGTCTCAACTAACTAGGCTCTCAACCCGCATGTATTTAACTAATTCAATCACCCGACAACTCACTGGTACTCGATTCGACCTAGCCTCTTGGTACTAACCAAGTCCTAACTTAGCTCGAAGAGCTTCTCGTCTCAACCCTCTGGCGGTCCTCAACCGACTGTCTACGGCCTACCTCCTCCTGGCCCTCGTCCCCCGCCTTTTTAGCAAAATCCCACGGCTCGTTCCTTTTTTGTGAATCTTTCAATTGTTTGAAATGATCGTCCGGGTTTTACCCAATGACCAGAGTTTATTACAAACACGTGTGCTTATCTATTATGAGTCGCTCGTAGAAATAGGATATTTTTAAGTTTCTAAAGAATCATTTGAGAAGCTTGTCAGGCATACCCATTAAAATAAGGGATTTATGAGCTTGAATGTTTTTACGTTTTGTCCTTCAATGCCAAATGTAGAAAGTTAATAGCTTTGTAAGTGTTTGGCTCCGTGTGTTGATTTTAAAATAAATATTATGAAAGTATTTGCTTAACAAATGCCTCGGCCAGTCACAATACAAACGTAATACCAAAATAATTTGTAAACCAAACATATTCTTAAGGTAGTGTGTATTTATTTCGATTAGATTACAGAATGTATAGGTTCCCAAACACATATTTAGTATGCTTTGATTTTCATATTATTTTGGTATTACGTTTGTATGAAAAGCGCATGCTCCGCCGGCTCCTTAAGTCCTAGAAGAAACTTTTGAAACTTGAATGGTGTTAACAGGGGATCACTGTTCGTCAAATGCATTGAAAAGCAATATGGCGGCGTGAATTCTGATTGCGATACATACTAACAAAACATAACAGGGGTTAATGTTGTGTACTTAACAAATAACAACACGTTATAAAGTTGCACCTGCATCCACACGACAATTGTTAACAAACCCCAACAACCCCTGCGCATGTGCACACGATTCCGTCCCGCCGTCCGCGCCACTTTTTACCTCCCATGCAAAGTTGCCAATCTAATAACACTCCACGTGGTGACGCAAAAACTGTCGGACACCCCCGCCACAGGATAGAAGTAACCAGTAAACCAGAAATGACTGCCTCGTTGGTATAACGGTCGCAAGCCTTGGTCGGGAAAAGTTTTTTGGGCATTTCCATCAGTAACTTCCTAGTTAGCAGCTAATCTAGTTTTTCTTGTCGTCCCCTTCATAAAGGCGAATGGTTGGTGTAATAAAAGATACACCTCTGCTATATAGGCGTCATGTTATGTTGAACGTACACCTACTAAGCCCTTTTGGGAAGTCAAACGAAGGTGATAAAATTCGCGGTGTGTGACGTAGAAATCAGAAATAACACCATGTTAAAATAATTACTTTTCAGATTGCCAGTCATAAAATTGGGAATCAAACAAACCTGCTTTCCTACAGTTTGTCAATTAAACTTTTTGTTTTGTTGCAGCAGATATAGAAACATAAAGCCTGTCTCGATGCGAAAACCCCTATCTAGTCACGGGTAACCTATAACCTGCGGCATGCTTAGAATTCCTGTAAACGATTTGTTTGTGTTAATTGACCATTTGTTCTTAGTTGGTATACTGTATGTTAAAACTTTGTACTGTGGCGCCGTCACTCGGGTATCGGTGAAACTTTCCACCTATGAGAGGAAAGTTTGGCAGGACTAGGTAACAGTGTAAAAACTGTACGGAGGGGAATATCGGGTAGCCAAAAGCGATAACGATTTTGATGTGATAGTTTTCGTGCATAATATTAATGAACTTTGATACTTATATTTACACTATTTGGAACATGTTATTGTAGTTATTGACACATCGTAATTCAATATATTTTTTACGTATGGATTCACCATTTCTGTATCTCATCATAATAATGTGTATGTCAATAATATCGCGTCAGTTTTAGCTTGAAAGTAGTTTGGTTGATTACGCTGGATGGTAAATTCTATCCCTTAGAAACTCTAATAATGATGTTTTATTATTTTGGCATGGGCTTGCTAGGTACAGGTAGAGGACAGTAGGTTGTTTGAGCGATTTCTTATGTACGTAAGAACGACCAAAGAGCTAAACTGACTACCATAACTAAATAAGGTCTCCATATAAATGACGACTCGAATGGCGTAGTGGTAGTGACGCTGCTTTACGTTCTTAGGGTCCTGGGTTCGAATCCCGGTAGGAGCAAATGTTTGTGTGATGAGCATGGACATTTGTTTCCGAGTCATGGATGTTTATATGTATAATAAGTATGTATTTGTTACGCCACGATACAAGCTAGGAATCGCTGACGCTGGACACCAATTCTGCGCATCGCAACAGCGGTCGACACGAGGCGCCGACACGAGGAGCCGACTCAGCGGAACGTGCGTTCCGATCGCGCCACTTTTATTTCGCAATAATTTACTTGACACCAAAAACTTTGTAATAAACAATAAGTTATTCATATAGCATTCTTGGTACAACCATCGACCGATTATCACCTTGTTAGGCTATAATTCAATTGTAATTCTTTTATACAATAAATTGTTCTAAGTTAATTGGTTTTTTTTGCATCCTCCGGCTCCAGATCTCTTATTTGGCGCAGCCGGTAGGATACTCGCGGGCCGGTTCGCGAGAGTAGCTTACTAGAATCGCTATTATAGGCGCGATACGCGGGCTACCCGGGTGGCTATCAAGCACCGTTCGAGTATCCGGATCTACAGGACCTGCAGCCGGGAGGTGTATCCAGACATAGATACCGCAGAGAAACCAATTATGTGCATGTAAGTACTCTAGAATAGTTCTCGAGTTGCTTCCTTTTATTTTTACCGTGTAATTTTAATCCTCCAAGATTTTCCATCCCAGGCAATCGCGGACCCCTAGGTTAGATAGATCCTCTAGGTCAGATTTTGTAGATTCAATAAGACAAAGCTCTGATTTTAGTGTTAGTGATAGGAATAATATCGGTGTACCGTTAACGGAAATGGCGTCAATTGATGACATATATAAGGCTTTGCGTATTGTCCCCGAATTTGATGGGAACACCAATGTCCTGACTAGATTCATTAAACTCTGTGACCAATTAGTGCAAACCTTCATTTCGCAGGATCCAGGAAATCAGTTAATAAATTTAGCGCTTTTAAACGGAATCCTTAATAAAGTAACTGGACCCGCAGCACGTTTAATAAATACTAACGGTGTTCCAGAAACTTGGGAAGGCATTCGTAGCTCACTAGTGAATAATTTCTCCGATCAGCGCGATGAGACTTCGCTTTACAATGACTTGGCTTTACTCACTCAAGGTAATTCCACACCCCAAGAGTTTTATGAGAATTGTCAGAGCTTATTTGCAACTATTATGACGTATGTTAGCTTGCACGAGACAGTTCAGAGCACTATAGAATCGAAACGGTCACTCTATAAAAAGTTAACCCTTCAGTCTTACTTAAGGGGCCTCCAGGACCCGCTAGGGTCGCGTATAAGATGTATGCGACCAGACACGATTGAAAAGGCCTTAGAGTTCGTTCATGAAGAAATGAATACTCTGTACTTACAGCAGCGTAATGAGCAATTACCAACAAAGAAAACTCCATCTCAGGTTTCTAATCAGCCAATGAAGCCATTCAATCCTGTCATGTCGCCCATACAGAGGCCATTTAATTTTAGCATGCCCGGCCCTTCGCGACAAAATGCAATTATGCAACCTCAACGTCCTCAAATTATGTGGAGACCAAACTTTAATCCATCGTCGCAATTCCAAGGCCCTTCGCGCACTCAACAAATGTTCGGTGCACGCCCTTTTAATTATAACGGGCAAAATAATGCGTTCAGACCTCAGCCTAGTTTTCAACCTAAAGTTCCAAATTCAAATGATACACCTAAGCCTATGAGTGGAGTATCGCATTATGTAGCTAAACCAATGCCAATACGTGGTCATGATTGGACGAGGAGTGGTAATCCACCACCCTCTAACTATTTTAAGAGCAGAGAACTTAACCTTAATGAATGTTACGAATATCCATATTTCGAGCCGTTCTACGATAATAACTACGAAGAATATCACTGTGGCTATTACGAACAACCTGACTGCATTTACTATGATATGTCTATGCTTCAACAACCTTCTTGTGCCGATGTACATTGCGCGCCTCCAGAGGAAACGCCAGCTAATGCTACGACTCCTAAGGAGGAAAATTTTCAGAGAAGCCCGAATACAAAAGAGTCAAGATAGAAGTTAACTTACAGACACAGCGTTACTTACCTTACATAGAAATCTCTAATCCGCCATTAAAACTGCTCATTGATACCGGGGCAAATCAATCATTTATTAGGCCGGAAACTGTAAAGAAATATTACCCTCACTTACCTTGGAATTACGACCCGTTTGAAGTTACAAATGTGCATGCGACTAGTCGTAACGACTATTCCATTAACTTACCTTGTTTCCAGGAATTCAATGATGACAGTGGATTAACGTTTTATATATATAAATTTCACGACTATTTCGATGGTCTGATCGGATTAGACCTCCTAAATAAATGGGAGTCAACTATCGATCTTAAAAATAATAAACTTGTAACAAAGCATGCCGTTAATCCAATAGTAATGTATAACTCTCGAAATTGTAATTTATATGAAGATATAATTCCGGCAAATTCTTCAAAATTAATCAGAGTCCCAGTTGATATTCGAAACGGTGACGTATTTATTTCGGAACAAAGTATTTCTAATTGCTGTGTGCATGAGTGTATTACTAGCGTAAAAAATAATCGCGGATATTTAGAAATATTTAACCCTACATCTAATGATTTAATATTTTCTATGGATCATCCAATTAAAGCAGAGATTTTTAACACTGAAAGCGTTAACATATCATCTTCATCTCGCGTGCAAGAAGTTTTATCTCGTTTACGTACTGACCATCTGAATGAAGAGGAGCGAGCCAATTTAAAATCGTTAGTTTCCCAATACGCTGATGTGTTCTATATAGATGGCGAACCTCTTACCTTCACTAATAAAATAAAACACCACATACGTACCACAGATGAAATACCAGTTTATACTAAATCTTACCGTTACCCGTTCATACATCGCGAAGAAGTTCGAAGTCAAATTGCAAAGATGCTGGAACAGGGTATTATCCGCCCCTCAGAATCTGCGTGGAGCTCACCGATCTGGGTAGTTCCTAAGAAAGCAGACGCGTCCGGCAAAGTTAAATGGCGCATTGTAGTTGATTTTAGAAAGCTCAACGAAAAGACTATAGATGATAAATATCCTATACCAAATATAGCAGACGTTTTAGATAAACTAGGGAACTGTAATTATTTCACTACCCTCGATTTAGCCAGTGGATTTTACCAAGTTGAGATGAATCCAGACGACATTACCAAAACAGCATTCAATGTCGAACACGGTCATTTCGAGTTTTTGCGTATGCCGATGGGACTTAAAAATTCTCCATCGACATTTCAACGTGTTATGGACCATGTCCTTCGGGACCTACAAAATTCTATCTGTTTAGTATATTTAGATGACATCATAGTCTTCAGTACCTCTTTACAAGAACACATTGGTAATTTAGAAATGGTATTTAAAAGACTGCGTGACTCTAACTTTAAGATACAGATGGATAAGTCGGAATTCTTAAAGTTAGAGACGGCGTATCTGGGTCATATCATTAGTAAGGACGGGATTAAACCAAATCCTGATAAAATTGCTGCCATAAAAAAATTCCCTTTACCGCGGACTCCGACAGAAATTAAAAGGTTCTTGGGACTGTTAGGGTACTATCGTAAATTCATCCCTGACTTCGCAAAGATCACCAAACCAATGACACATTGCCTTAAGAAGGGTTCTAGGATAAATTGTAACGATATTAATTATATTAATTGCTTTCAGAAGTGTAAAACTCTGCTTACTAATGACCCAATATTGCAATACCCCGATTTCTCTAAAGATTTTCTGCTCACAACTGACGCATCAAACCTAGCAATAGGAGCAGTCCTTTCACAAGGACCAGTAGGGTCGGATAAACCGATAGCCTATGCATCGCGGACGCTAAATACAAGTGAAATAAACTATAGTACAATAGAAAAGGAGCTATTGGCTATAGTTTGGGCCACGAAGTATTTTCGGCCTTACTTATTTGGTCGCAAATTTAAAATCTTCACCGACCATAAGCCTCTCCAGTGGGTTATGAGCTTGAAAGAGCCTAACTCTAGATTAACACGTTGGAGATTAAAATTGAGTGAATACAATTTTACAGTAATTTACAAACAGGGCAAAATTAACACGAACGCAGATGCTCTTTCTCGCGTTGAGATTAATACCGAAGAAACAGACTCAATTGCTGTCAATGTATCGGAAAAGCCACCTTCATTAACTGGTTCGTCCACAGCTACAGCTCATACCAGTACCGAAAACCCAATTCTGGAAATACCTATCTCGGATGATCACCTAAATAAATTTAATAGGCAAATCTGTTTTACTGTAGTAGGCGATATAAAGAAACGTCCAACGGTTTCTAAACCATTTGAGACCCACACTCGTACTTCAATTCAACTCTCGGAATCAAATCTCGAGGAAGATGTGATTAATGCTATCAAGGAATATGCAAACCCAAAAGTAAAAACAGGCATCATAATATATCCCCCTTTGGCAATGTATAAAATCATACCTATTATACAAGAGAAATTTAAAAGTTCAGCTATGAATCTTGTCCTGACCAAGACCGAGGTAGAAAACGTCAAAGAGTATCTAAGACAACAAGAAATCATTCAAAAATACCATGAAGGTAAAACCAACCACCGTGGTATTAATGAATGCTACCTAGCCCTTTCTCATAGATACTATTGGCCAAAAATGCGAGAGCAAATTGCTAAGTACATAAATGAGTGTAATATATGCGGCCAGGCTAAATATGACCGGCATCCCATAAAACAAAAATTCACTATAGTTCCGCCGCCTACAAAACCATTTGATGTAGTCCATTTAGATTTATTTACCGCCCAAAATGAAAAGTATTTAACAATAATTGACGCGTTCTCCAAATATGCCCAGGCATACCATCTCAGAGACGGTACCGCTGTTAGCGTTGTTCAAGCCCTCTTAAAGTTCTGTTCTCATCATGGCGTCCCAGTATCCATAATTACAGACCAAGGTCCTGAATTCACAAACCAACTTTTCACTGAATTCACCAAGGTTCATAAAATCCAACACCACAAAACCTTGGCCCATGCCCCTAATGATAATGGAATGGTTGAACGACTCCATTCCACTCTATTAGAGCACTTGAGGATTTTTAGATTACAAAATCGTAGTGAACCAGTTGTCAATCTTATGACATACGCTGTATTGGCGTATAACAGCAGCATACACAGTTTTACGAAATGCCGACCACTCGAAGTAATTACCGGGCATACGGATCCACGCGACCCTCTAGATATAGACCTATCTGTGCATTTACTGCAAGAATACGTCTTAGAGCATCGGGACAAAATGTCTAAACTGTACGAGGCAATAAGTGAAACATCTTTACATCAGCGTACGCAATTGATTGAAAATAGAAATAAAGATAGGGAACCTGAAAAGGAGTATGAACTGGACCAACATGTATTCGTGAAAAACCCATTGGCTAGTAGACAAAAACTCGCACCCCGTTTTACCCACGATACGGTGTTAGCAGACCTACCTATTCATATATACACTAGAAAGAAACGTGGTCCCGTTGCCAAATCGCGTCTCAAGAGAACGGCTAACACTAAACAATTGTTACAGGATACTACTGATGATGTTTCTCCACCTGGCCCGAGCGGACGACATAATACTTGAACGTCTAGAAGATGGGCCCGGATTACTACCTTTTAAACTAGGAGCAGCAAAGATAATATCACATTATCATTCTTTCCTCCTTTACATAGATCTAGACGATATCCAATCCAAGATTAATGTAGTTGCGTTACAGTTGAATGAGTTCAAACCTTTAGTTAACAATAGTACATTATCACTTTTCGATCCACATATTAGTTATCTCGCGGACAAACTTAACCAGTTATCTTCTCAGCTAGAGAGTTTCAAGCCTAGTCGTAATAAGCGTGGTCTTATCGACGGATTAGGATCCGTAATTAAGAGTATTTCTGGTAATTTGGATTACACAGACGCAGTAAAATACAATAACGCCATCCGAATTTTACAAGGAAACGAAGATAAGTTAACGTCCGAATTTAACAGTCATATAAGCCTAACTAAGGACTGGATGTTTAAACATTCCAGTATACTTGAAGAAATGTTAAACAATCAAAACTTAATTGCTAAAAAACTTAATTCTATAATAAAACAGGACGTATCTAAGCAAGATCTAGTTAGTTTCGCTCACTTAGCCCAACACCTATTAATCTTAAACGATAATATAGAATCACTATCAGACGAGCTAAATAAGATAGAATACATGTTAGCCTTTATACGTGCATCAAGTGCTACCCATACCATGGTTAGTTTAGTTAATCTTAAAAGTATGTTAAGTAAGTTAAGATTATTGTACTCGAAGGACGAAATCATCGATATTGACCTTCGAGAATATTATAATGTTATTAGACTAGGTTCATATTATAATGATAACAGAATAGTTATAGTCATAAAATTGCCGATTGCCTCACCTGGAGTTTACACCCTCTATAAACTATCCATAGTCCCAACTAAAAATAACCTAGCCCTTATACCTACCTTACCCTACATAGCAATTCAGGGATCATATTCTATGTACATAGAGACAGAATGTCCGAAGATGAATTCATGGTATCTCTGCGAAGAGAAGATTGGCTACAAGATTCTGGATAAACCAGACTGTATTCAACAGCTCATCACGAAACAGCATCTCAACTCTTGTACACTAACACCGGTCGTCCTGCACAAAGAAGCCCTAGAGCAACTAGATGACAGGCACTACACTCTGAACTTTCCTCAACCAACTAAGGTTCAAACATCCTGCGGACAAGAACAATTCCAAATGCTACAGGGGAGTTATCTGGCAACCATACCCCAAGATTGTATTATGAGAACGACTGAATTCACTATCGCCAACCTCAATGATCGGATTAAAGGACACGTACTGAAAATATTGTCACCCAGCATTCATAATGTCTCTCTGAAAACTGAAGAATCATTGGTCCAACTTAACTCAATCAATCTTGAAAGCCTTCACGACAGTTACAAGAAAGTCTCCGTGCAACCTCCAATTAAACTTACGCCGATCACGAATAACAGTATCTACCATACCACCATACCTGTCTACCTACTACTATTAGGTGCAGGTGCACTCAGTATTGCCCTAATATATCGACGTTACTATGCGAGAAATAAAGATCAAAAGGGCGATGCTACTGAGATGGAAGCTGCGCAAGACATGTATGCTCAAGTGGAACCTAGAAGGAGCTTACGCCCCGCCGAGATAAGAGTTGATCCGAATACTCTAACAGCAACATTTTCAACCGCTGTTAACAAATAGTTGCTGTTCTACGGGGGGAGGTGTTACGCCACGATACAAGCTAGGAATCGCTGACGCTGGACACCAATTCTGCGCATCGCAACAGCGGTCGACACGAGGCGCCGACACGAGGAGCCGACTCAGCGGAACGTGCGTTCCGATCGCGCCACTTTTATTTCGCAATAATTTACTTGACACCAAAAACTTTGTAATAAACAATAAGTTATTCATATAGCATTCTTGGTACAACCATCGACCGATTATCACCTTGTTAGGCTATAATTCAATTGTAATTCTTTTATACAATAAATTGTTCTAAGTTAATTGGTTTTTTTTGCATCCTCCGGCTCCAGATCTCTTATTTTATTTACAAACAAAAAAGTATATATATTTTAGTATATCAACTATCTAGTGTCCACGACACAAGCTTTGCTTAGTGTGGCACTGAGTGGCGCTGTGTGTTAATGTCCAGCGATATTTATTATTTATTATATTTATAAATAACTAGGTATTTTGTAGTACTTATAACAATTTGAATAAATAAAAAGCCATCATTTAAAATGCACTTACGATTACCGTGTGCCTAGATAGTAATCACGACACTTGACCGACATTCACACATTACATTACAACTAGCTAAATATTAACTATTGTAAAATAATACAAAATGTATTCAGGTGATTGCAATTTAATTCTCGGGTTATTATTTGTGAATATTTACGATAAATACCGGCACGCAATAGAGGCCGTGAACTGGTGACCTCAAGGTGATTTGTTTTGTTTAAGGTCGCATTGTTTTAAACGTGACTTAAGGATAATGTCAAGAGGATCAGCAGAGCCATCCTCTCGTGTGTGAAGGTATGAGGGGCAATATTAAACTCATTTCTAAAGACAGGATCACTTTTAACTTTTTCAGGAGACTTTCAACAGGATAAAACTGTTCGGTAACTCATTTCAAGCGATTTTTGGACTATTTCATTATCGTTATCGCTGATGAAATGACACTTTGTGTTGGCCTTCTGTTTCATAGTGTCATGCAGCTAGCCTGAGTTAACCTACTTTTGCTGATCTTAGTCCAAAAACGATACCATAGTTTAGGAGTGACGAACACGAAGAATAAACTTTTGTTGCTTTTAAGTTCATGGGAACACGATCGCGATAAAATTAAAAGTTGGCAGGTATTTACGTTCAAAGTTCCTTTTTGTGTAACTTACCCACTACGAAGTTGATCCATTTCGATCTGATCGTTAATGTATGAGCTTAAAATATACCTGTCTTTTTTTTTGCGGATTGGAAATCATCAAATGACTCGTGCCACTCTGAGCGGAGCGGGAGGAAGTGTCAGACTGTTACTGACTAAAACCCATCCATGTTCCTTCCTCGCCCTTTATGTTCCGGGGCCGCGGTATCTCTTTCGAACAGTCCCGCAGCCCAGGCTCCTGCCCTTTAGGACCCCAAAATACCTGACTGCAATCTCATAAAATAATTGTAACATTTCATTTCTGCTACATCATTGCTACTACGTCTGCCTACCCCTCAAGGTACACGGCACATCCTCACACACAATTACACATAATATTAGCATCGTTAGGTGTAACGGTGACAATCAGCGGCTGCTCTTTGATCAGCTGACGCGTGCCGCGCACAAAGTGTGCCGCTACCCTTTGTAGTTGATGTCGATAAGGGTACAGGGTGGAGACACTGAGCGCGTCTTTTTGTACAGATAATGATATGGAAGTGTTTGATACATTAGGTAAAGGATGAATTGATGTATTAAGCACATCATTCCATCTGGATAGGTAGTCGTAGGCAAGTCTTACGCCAGCAATTCCGCAAAAATGTTTCTAATACACCTCGTAGTCAGTAGTAGTTCATAAGAAAAATGAATAAATCGTATCACGGTGATAAGCAGCGTATTTACATAATGTAATATACAAAATTTTATTATATACTAGCTTCTGCGACTTCGTTCGCGTGAAGTTTTGATATCGCAACGCATCGCCAGTTCAACGGAAGCTTTTTTCCCGCTTGCAACATTTCTTATTGCTGTTCCGCTCCTATTGGTCATAGCGTGATGTTATATAGCCAATAGCCTTCCTCGATAAATGGACTATCCAAGCGTTTATTCAACTACCTTCACTCATCTTCATAAATGTTAATTAGGGCCGGTTCACACTAGGACAGTACACTACACTAACAGTGTCCGTATATTGAGGCGATTTCACTTGACGAGTACACTTAGTGATCACTGGATTCCAAGCTGAAGCGAGTTCGAAGCCGTCTTCGCGATTAAAATTAGGGTACTTTTTGATCTCAATCGCTTCCCGAACCATTCTCTTATAATAGTGCTTCTCATCGGCAAGGATTTTTGGGTTGTGTAACGGGTCAGGGCAGTTATACACGAGTATAGTGACTTGTTCGATGAAGATGTTTTTGAACGCCTATATAGACCAGCTATAGTTCAGTCACCCAAATTGTTTGCGACCTATCGTTAGCCAGGTACCAATCCGGTCAGAACGTCGGGATTAAATTAAAGGTAAATTCGCGATAAATACCCGTATTCATATGTTTTATAATTTGTTCTGATCGTGAAAGTTTAAAAAAGACAAACTCTTCTGCTTTATAATATTATTATATGTAGTATAGATCGGTCGTATTACGTAGACGTAAACAGCTATCTCTGTTTCTACGAGTATACTTAAAATAATAGCTTTAACTGACCCTATTGGAATGCCAACTCATCACAGTATCATCTCAATCAATAAATATCAGCTTTACACATAAAAAACACTTATTTCCACCTTATAGACTGCGAAAATAATATGTCAAGTCCAATAGGTCATAGACTTGATGACGTAAGTCCTAGGCATTGTGAACACCTGACATAATCAGGTCATTCCTTTCAAACAAAGGAGGAGGATGTACGTGAGCAGAGCTTGTGTGCGAATGTCAGGGTCAGACTATCTGCAGACAGTACATCTGTATGTGTCCTGATGTTACAGATAAAATAATGTTGTTTTAGTTATTATGCTAAGATGATATATCATTGTTTTTAGTTCTGTGAATTTCTGTGGTAGCTATATCGACTGAAAACAGAAAACTATTAAATAGAGTCTATTTTTGAAATCTGCTGAAATGACTCCGCAGATACAATCTTTTCATTTCATATTGCCTAATAAAAAAAATGGAGTCGAATATTATAACATCAAACTATGGGTAACTGAAAACATAATCATAACCCAACTTGCTTTCTCCTGGAACACTAATATTTTAAGGTCAGTTCAGACCATTGAGCGACCATAAATCCATCATCACTACTTTACCAAATACTTTTGTTATTTTTGTGGATAGACTGCTCACTCACCACTGATACCTAAATATCAAGAAAATAATGCTCTTGTTCTGGTTAAATGTTCGATTGTTCAACACCCACCTTAAGACTAATAATGAATTTAGTAATTTACTATAGGTCACATACATAGACAAATTGCTGGGCGAACAACAATCACCGTGGTATTCACAGTCCTCGTCAAATAAAATAATGGCTTCGTGAGTGGCGGCGGGTCGTGGGATGTAACCCGCACCGGACTGCTATCAGGGCAGGGCTGCAAAAACTTGTGTAATATGCAAACCTCTTCTTATTAAGGCAGGAACAAATTAAAGAATACACTGGTGTAGCAAAAACTTTTTTCATGAACTAACGCCATCTATTATGCAAGAAAGAAACTATTTGAAACACCACTTTTCGAATACCAGATGGCACTGTCACGTGACGTCACTTTTCTGAATAGCAGGGTTAAGATTTTCAGTGATTCAATGACTTTCGACGATAGAATATTTGTTGTATTATCCATCTTATTCACGGTGGCCTGGGCTACCGGTTGAGGAATGAGTGAATCTCATTTGCTAGTTGCTTCATGTGGATGCTGCTTTGAAACTCTTTGCCTTTAATAACTCTTTTGCCGGAGGGGGGGGGGGGGGGCATGCATTTAAAACGAGAGGAAATTATGAAATCCGTGGGAACTCAACTCTCTGGTGCAACAGTAACCCTGACCTAAGGTCCCTTTCCTCATTAGGCATCAATGCTGCCGACATGAAACAATCAGTGGAGAAACGCTTTTTTGACCGCTTCATGAACCAATGGCTCCCCCGCTATTGCAGTGCTTCGACTATGTTTGCAGAAGCGCGCGTGGATTGCTTCCACGCTACTATGCGCAAGAGAAGCACGTCGCTGGTGCGGCGAGTGCGGGGGAGCGCTAACAGTATGCTGGCCGCGCTCGCGGGAAGGCTTGATTGCTCCATTATCTCCCACTGTTGCATGCGACATGTGGCAGGCTGATGCGACGAACTAACCTGATTTTAATAATTATGTAATGTAATGTAATTTTATTTTTAAGTTGATTATGATTATTTTTTATTAGTATTTTTATTTATTTTTTTTTAAATCTTTAATGTGTAAATAAATGTTTAATATGTAATTTTATTGTTAAATTGATTATGATTATTTTTTATTAGTATTTTTATTTAATTTTTTAAAATCTTTAATGTGTATTGAAATTGTTGTAAATTGAAAATATTGTGTAATTATGTAATGTGACTGTATGAATTTGTGTGATTTGTATATGAGTCTGTGATACTCGAATTAAAATGATTTTATTTATTTATTTATTTAATGGCGCTTTTTTGGCTGCCTGAATAAAGTATCAATAAACAAGTAACGGTTGGTCACGACAGCTTTCATGTATTCTTTCGGCATACTCAAACGGACTCTGAACTTGACGCCCTCGATACAGGATGGTCCGCACAGTACTGACCGCTAACCCGGTACATCACCCACGGTCATGACACTGTACCTTTTATAAAAATGTAGGTACTCTGTGCTGTGCGTCCCGCAGAAGTGTAGTGACTCTTTAAATGCCTCCCTCGCACAACCTCGATCCGTGGATAAGTTTATCATTACTGTCAAGACTATTATCGCCAATAAGCCTGACATAGTGTTGTTACACTGATCAGCACACGACTTGCACACGAGGTTCGCGACATATGGAATATGAACTCGGCTATCATTGTGCCAATTGCCGTTACGACCAATGGCCTGATGGCCAAGAGCCTCGACGAACTATAACTCTGGGATGATATGTACCAAAGAATTTTATAAAAATCACTGCAGCCGACGTTTGGGGAACCTCGGAGCAATCTATTCCAATAAGAACCGAATGTGAGGCTAAATAATTTAGTACGAGTGCTAACCCTACCGAGACAAACTCATCTGCTTCGTTCAAAGGGCAGACGTTAGATATATTACGGAATTTAATTCTAATACTTCCGAAGATCGCTCCGTTCTGCGGAATAATACATTAAACTATTTATATTGACATCAATTTGTTCGGTATGTTTGATTAGAATTATTTTGTACTTAGATGCCCTTAGTCGTGTATCTTTAGACAGTTTAATTTAATAGATTTTACCAATGATTTTGTTTGATTGGTTTGCATGAAACTTTTGACGGCTTTTTTCGGATAACATTTTTATGATACGGCGTTCCCAATTCCTGTGATTCGGATAGGATCCTCGGTCTATCACAGAGTTTGAAATAGAAAGAAGGTAAGGTAAATAGAATTAAGTCAGTATAAACAATGGAAAAATATACCAGATACATGTCGTATATCTCTGAACCACGGGCAGAATTCAAGATCTGTTGGTATATCATACCATTTCATCATATCAGTCATACGGTGTGGGCTTCACCATGACTCCATCGACCATGTTGCCATTATTCCAATTAATTACATAGCGCTACAACAGCGTCCGTATCGTTAATTATATGTCATCAACAAATCTATAATTAAAATCATATATCACAGTTGACACGCATTGTTTGTATTATTTCAATCATTTCGCTCGCGGCGTTACCTTTCAACTTGTCAAATGAGATGGCGAAAGAATGCTTTTAAAATATTTAAGCAATAAGCTCAGTGACATAATATTAAGCTAAGCTGTCCATTGTTTGTTCATTTCTCAATAAAAGAGATTGGGCCTCAAAAATATCGACCCACACTTTAAGTAAATACATGCATTTCATCATATATTTGGTGTAAAGAATTTGCGTGTGTGGTGATTTTGTAATAGATGTTAAAGTGTTTTCACAATCTTGACTTTATTTTAAAGATGAAATTAAAAGCTGCACATATTGTTTTCGTAATCCTGATCTTTTGTCACCTGTGTTCTAGTGAAATGACTAAAAATGTCGCGATCTAAATAGTAGCATTCATGTTGAGAGCTCAGAATAAGATTGCATTAAATTATGGCATAATGATGTGATAAATATACATGCTTCGAACTGCATAATGTTATGCAGTTCGACGCATAATTAATGCAAATGCAATCATTGGTTCAACAGTATCCATTTATAGTTTGTTAGTTGTCGTGTTTCTAATACGAATATGTTAATTTTGAGAAGAACAAATGGATTTATGATCAGGAAATCATTTCAAGAAAACATAGAGGAGGTTTCAAGAAAACATTTTGGTAATAAAATACTGCCTGCGTCGTTGGTCTTGTGGTCGCAAGTGCGGCAGCTGAGGTAGAGGTACGAGGTTCAGTGTCTGGGTTCGGAAAAGTGATATTGCTTTATTCCACCATTTATATCTCAGCAACCGCAGTGAGTTCGTAACTGTGCCTGGTTAACGGAAATAGCCTCACTTTCTGTTACTTTGGACTGAAGCATTATTGTGGAAATATACGTGTACTCTGCCAATCTAACTCCAGAACTAACCTAAGGTATGTTACAACAGAAAATCTTACTTAAATTCATAATCACGTTCCTACAAGGAATAGTAATGACCACATACTATTATCTTGTTCGTTACTTCGCAGCGCCTAAATCATATAATTAGATGTTTAACCAATTGTGGAGATACACGTGGAACGATGGTGTGGTAACGATGGCCATAAGCCATGGGTGGGCGTTTACACGCTGGTCACATCGCGGACAACGCCCCGTGTTGATCTATGGGTAGTGCGCGGGTACATTGTCACACGGGACTAATTGATAAACAAAATAATGATTTATGGCTGACAATATGATATGGTGATAGGAAAATGAAACGAGCATTATGGGATCTTCAAGAAAGGGTGGAAGGTTGTGGCACAAAATATACATACTTTCCGACGCAAAAATACAAGTGGTATATTTGACGATACTTATGTCAGCAAACCTGATCACCACAAGCGAATCCGTTTTCAATTATGTATCTGAAAATCAAAAATGATTTGTAAATTTTTTATCGATTTTATTTCACACATAACATATAGTTGCTATCAGTTAAGACATTAACGGCCATTGACCCACCTACATTTCTTAAAGTTTTTAATTTTGAAAACCAAGAACAAGTCTGTTCAAGTCTTGAATCGTCAACTATAGTGATCTTCAACATTTTTTCTAGTGAAAAACGATACAAATACTTCATATTTTGATTCGTACGAAGAGATATTAGGGAAATACGAGTAGCAACGACCGTTAGTCATCCAACCTACCAACTGTAGATTAATTATAATTATAAAAAAATCGTACTGCATCAAGCAATGCACACATCACACGATCACGCATCCACCGAATGGATGGTCTAACAAAACGCGCGATCTAAGCGAGTCATTCTTTTATTCTAATTATGCGAAGACGCGCGACATTAGGTCCGTGTCAAGGTGAACGCGTCGGATACCGCGACGCGCGTGAAATCGAGGCATTCCTGTCTGATTTAGCCTTTATATCGTGTTGTAAGAAATTTTTGATGGTATTTCTATTAGCAAGAAAGCTTGCAAGGTTGTTTGCTGTATGCACTAGGTTTTTGTAAGCGTCAGACAATCAAGAATCTAAATTATGTTTTATGATGTGCGCGAAGAATTTTTGATTGATTTGTTTTAGTGTTTGCGTAAGTTAGTTAATTAGTGTAGTGGTATATAAATGATACGTGTTACTTAATAATAGGGGCGTTAGTGATGAGTTGACACTGACAGTCTGTCATTGTCTTTGCCAATTTTAATTGTATGTTATTTGGTACTTTTGTTAGACAGGCAATGTGTATTTGAAGGTGTTCACAGTGACATACTCATAGCTGCATGCCGTTCTTTTCTGAGCTGTGTAATATATTCGGCGATTGCAGCAATCTATCAGAAAGCTCATAGGTACAGACAATCAAGAATTTATCATCTTCGATAGGTGTTTTGTAATTCTAGTTTTTAATAGCGACAAATCTGTGATTAGTGCTTCAGTGATTTATAACCATGTCTTGTTTAATTTTTATCCTTCCGCATTTATTTTATAGCCATATTATTTTTCATTATCCCATTACTATGATAATGCAAAGGTCTTGTTACCTTCAAAATATCTGTTTCTTTGGTTACATTTATTGAAAACGATTCAAATTGTCAAATATTTTACAGATTACTAAATAAATTGAAGCAGGAAGTGTTTTGCATGGACGCGTTTTTAGTTAGGTACTAAACTAGTTTTGTGTCTATAATTTTACGTTGGTATGTTTACAGACATTTTATCAGATTCTAACAAAAACTGCAGAAAGGAGAGCATTCTATCAAAGTCGATATGTTAAGTATTATCTAAGTTTTATGTAAGTAGATGCGAACTCCGGACACTTTTTTATAACGTGTGAGAATTGCAATCAAATAGATTTGCATGATATGCCATCAATTCAATAAGATGCAGTTCTTAACACTTTGGTGTTAACTGTTTTTATTTTTTTATAGCTACCAATCATCCAAGAAGACATTTTTCACGGAATAAAAACGAAACTTAACGAACTTAATTTTTTTAATATTCCTATTACTTTAAGTCATAAGTCATTGAGGTTGATAAAGAAAGATATTGTTAACAAGTTACTCAAATGGCAAGATTACTAGTGACAATATACAATGCTTTTCAAGTCCTTTTTTCTACAGAGATGGCCCATCAGAACTATGGACCTATCCATAAAACGGGGGACGACTCAACATGGATCGAACTCAGAACCTTGTAGCAACCAGGTCACTAGACCTACTACACCAATAACACTAAATATATATGGAAATGCACTATAATGTCCAGATTAACCTTTGATGATTGCTTTTAAATTATCTAAATCGAAATTTTATCCTTTGTGTGGAATGCAATATTTTGTGTGGGCGCAAATTGACGAATGAGATGATATACCTATCTGCTTAATTTAAACGTTTTTTGGGCATTTCAATAAATATTAATGGACAAAAAACGTGGGATTCATCTCATTTTAATAACCGGATTTCTAGATATTTAGGTTTCTAGTTTTATAGGCCAAGGTTGGAAATTACTTTAAAGGATATTTCAAGGTGAAATTGTTGGAAAGTAAACTTTATTCCAACTGTGAAAATATTTATGACACTCATAGACGAAAGGAATATGTCCGTCGGCTTCTAAAGATGAGAGTAATACGGTCATTGCTACATTTCAACGTGGCTGATGCTGATGGATGGCTTGAAGAGTGTGAGGGTCGTAAAGGTGTTTAAAGTTAAGTATTTTCATTAAAAACATGTATTAAAAAAAAAGAACTTGAAAAAGTTGGAACTTTGACCCCCAATATCATAAGTGTCATCATATTGGAGGTCATCAGGTACGGTCTAGAACAAAAAAAAACAATGAAGGGGAGAACAAGTGACTTTCTGCTTCGTTAAGAAGTTTTTACTATCTTACCCACCCAAGATAAGCAGAGGATACATTCTGAATGTAATGTGGTAATGATAATAAAAATGCAACAGTAAATGCCATTATAAGTTTTTATCACAATGACATCGATCATCCGCTTCATAGATAATGAGGTGCTGACATATCGACTCGCGTTGTGATCTTACTGTACAGCATCTTAATGGCACACACATACTTCACAGGATGCGATCGCACGTGAGGTAATAGTCAGGTGAGAGGAAATACGTGATTCAGATTAAAGGGATCGCGTGCTTATATTTTTTATTATAATTATTGTATTATTGTAATATTATTGTGTTAATGTAATATTATTGTATTATTGTAATATTATTGTATTATTGTAATATTATTGTATTATTATAAGACAATGGATGAAGATATTGGTAAAAACTTGAAGAAGTTTTGAAGAGTTGTATAGATTTGCTAGCTTAGTTAGCATGCCCCAGAACCAAAAATTCGAAGACAAGTGACGTCTACCAACTTGCACTGGGCCCGCGTGGTGGTTTATAGCATATATTCCCTCTCAGCAGTGGGAACAGTGGGAACGTAATAGGCTAATTATGCTTAGGCTATTCAGATATGTCTTTCAGTTAAGTTTTAGGTACTAGTGAAACTGGTGATGCTAGACCTGGCATCAGCTCCCGGGAAGCCTATTCCATACCCTGTTGAATAGTGCTGTAGAAGTACGAAACACCTAGAAAGCGATGAGGAGGTCGACGCGCTAAGTATAAGATAGAACAGAAAAGTTCGAAGTATCACTTTCATCATCAAGGATAGATGATGAAACTGATAGAAATGCTTGTATATTTTTTAAAACTTACTGTCTGCAGATCAAAACAAGATAAATAAATAAATACCTCTGGACATTACACACAGCGCCATCTAGTACCACACTAAGCAAGGCTAGTGTCGTTGATACAGGACACGTGAGTTGATATACTATATAAAAAAAAAACATAAAACAAAACATTTTCTGTAAAGTTAAGTTTAAACAATGTTAAAATTGCGCATAAAATACGTTTGCTTACCCCAATGCAATTAAGTTCTTCAAACTCGTTTTAGTTCGACATTTTATACAACAAGTCTTCCTACACAATTATGGATAATAATCGTGATGTGATCTATCATAGCGCGAACTATTAACCATGTGGAACGCGTGTCATTACCTGTTAGTTCGTTTGCGACACCTGACTGTCGAAACGTCTGTGGCATTTGGGATGAGTCAAGTGCAAATGTCAAGCTTTCACGAGATCGAACGCAAGCGCAACTCTATATTGTTTGTTATAGATCTTATAGTTAAATAAGTGATGCGTGGGAGATTTGATTTTTATTGGTGATTGAGATTCTTGCCTGAGTAGTGAATAGTATACGCAATATTACCGTATGTTAGTTCGGCGGTAACTTACGTAGTTCTTTCAATGTCTTTATTTACGAGTATTTAACACTTTAAGCACAAAGTACAGAGCAGGACCTAATTCCATAGGCATTTTATACCAGTCAACCTTAAACCAGTAAATAACCCTTAGTTTTAGGACTATTTTAATTTACCATGTTTTTAATCAATCAATATCGAACTCATGCAGTGGCCAGCGCGAAGCCCGGACCCAACCGAGCACGCCTGGGACGAGCTTCAGAGATGCGTGAAAAGTCGAAACCTTCCACCAATCACGCTTCCCGAGCTCAAACAAGCACTGGTAGAGGAATGGGAAGGTATTCCTCAGGACCGGCTCCGAAATTTGGTGTACAGCATGCCTAATCGGCTGGAAGCTGTCAGAAGAGCTCCTGGAGGCAATACAAAGTATTAAATGAAGAAAGTGATAAAAACAGCAAAAAAACAATAAAAAAAAAATAATCTTAAGAAAAATATGACTACTTTAGTTTATTTTTAATTTAGAGATTAATATTGTGGGTGCAACTAAGTTTTGTTTTATTTTTTATCTGTATAATTAAATTCTCAATTGAACAGTCTTCGTTTCATTAGGATGGCATACGTAGTTCGGGAGATATTCGGGTTTATGTGACTGACCCGTTATTTTTGGAACCTAGTGTATATGGAATTAGCTTCGCCCGAAGAGGCTAAAAATTATCCCACGGGAACGTGAAAATGATAAAAGGATTAAAATTATCTTGTATCCTAACCCAGGTTTCGACCTTTCTTCCGTTTACATGTGTATAGGAAATGGAGGCACTGAGTTCTGATCAAGATCAAACGCATAAATAATATTAAGAAACGCGTTGTAACTAGCTTACTACAAACTTATGTTGCTACAATACTGATACTCGTAGTTAAAACAAGTCTGGATAGTACAAAACAACATTATAATATGACTCACTGTCTGGACTGGTTTTACTAGGCAACCTGTAATGTAGGAACTTATTTGTGCATTATTACAAAAGGCTAGCTATTGCCGCTAGATTATTCTTGAAAGTAGGTAAGATGCAGTCCAGCAGTCTGGTATTGGAAGATGGTCTTCAAAATGTTGAATTGTGTAGCAAAGTCCCCCGGCGCGTCTGTCTGTCCCTATGTATGCTTAGATCTTTAAAACTACGCAACGGATTTTGATGCAGGTTTTTAAATAAATAGAGTGATTTAAGAGGATGGTTTTAGTATGTTATTTGTACGCGCGTATACTTATACTTTTCAAAACATCTCAAAGTTGGAAGTGTTCTCAAGTTCATCGGCCAATCGCAAGCTTGAGGACATTGCCGATGCGAACATTACAAAGTATTTGCAAACAAAACCGTAAGTTCGACCTTGTTTGTGTTTAAAGTTAACATGAAGTACAGTAAACCACATTACTTAAATATTTGACATGCGTTCAAATGAATCGGGTAATCTTTCGTTAACTCTGCTTGTGAGTTAAAGGTTACTCATTAGTTACCACACTTGTTTCTGGTTTAATGCAACTTACGGTTACTTTGAATATTGCAATCAAGTATAAAGTAAGTAACTGAAGTAAGTAGGTAGAAGCTGGTGGCCAGGTAGGCCATAGTGCATTGTGAAGTGTGCTGTATCGCATGGGATCGATCTTCAAGGTTAAGCCGTGCTTGCCAAGGTCAGTTCATAGATGGGTGAACGTCCATTACATACCAAGTTTCCTCCGTGTCTCGGAAAGCACGTTAAGTCACCGGTGAAATCAGTATTATTAAAGGGTTCGAATTACCCGGCACTAACTGGGTTGTGGAGGTCAGATAGGGAGTCGCTCAACTGTATCTGGTCTGACTGGGTGCCGATCTCAACATAGTTAAGAAACGGCAGGCAGATGATTAGTAAACTTAAAATTATAACATTCCATTTTCGCATTACCTACATATTATAATAGATACTATTATTCGAACACATTAGAAATAATTGAAGGTTGTTTGTTCTTCTAAATAAAATTTACAACCGCAAAATCAAATCAATAAATAAATAACTAAAGTAATAACATTTTTTATATTACCTTCGGTCGCATCAATGTCTGAAACATAAATAACTACAATCTCTGAGACAACATTAAAGCCTAACATTTAAAAATAATCATTCGAATAAAATTAATCTATACTAATATTATAAAGCTGAAGAGTTTGTTTGTTTGTTTGTTTGTTTGTTTGTTTGTTTGAACGCGCTAATCTCAGGAACTACTGGTTGAAATTGAAAAAATCTTTTTGCGTTGGATAGTCCATTTATTGAGGAAGGCTATAGGCTATATAACATCACGCTATGACCAATAGGAGCGGAGCAGCAATGAAAAATGTTACAAAATCGGGTAAATTTTATTCCCTTTGTGAGCTTTTTCTCTCTTATGTGACGCAGACGAAGTTGCGTGGGTCAGCTAGTGACAAATATTCGAAATGACATTGCATTCATAATTAACATTCGATTATAATCAGGATCTAACAAAAATATGGATACAGAAGGCCCACTTGATCCAAGAGATGAGATAGATCCAAAGCTTACATTTTTGATTACGACCTCAACACCGTTGGTTAAAGCTAGACAGATTATTTGATTGATGTTGTTTCGGCAGCCATGCTGTGCATATCTTGAATTTTATCGTGACGGTGAACGTCAGTACACCAGCTACATATTTCTACTTTTGACCACTCGAATGGCGTAGTGGTAGTGAGCTGCCTTACGTTCATAGGGTCCTGGGTTCGAATCCCGGTAGGAGCAAATGTTTATGTGATGAGCATGGTCATTTGTTTCCGAGTCATGCATGTTTATATGTATAATAAGTATGTATTTACAAACAAAAAAGTATATATGTAGTATATCAACTATCTGGTGTCCACGACACAAGCCTTGCTTAGTGTGGCGCTAGATGGCGCTGTGTGTTAACGTCCAGCGATATTTATTTAATTTATTTAAAACAATTTAAGCTATTTGCTCAACCGCAAAAAAATGCCAGAATTAGATAACAATGTAGGCACCAAAATACCGGAGATTCCGGCCCTTTTACTATAGGTATTTATGACTTAGTAGTGATGTGAAAAGCCTTCCTCTGGAGGCTAATTGAGACGAAAAACAAAATCTGCATCATGGTTGCAAAGGCAGTGGAAGTTTATTCATTTGTTTTTGGAGTGAGCCTTCTTCATTTGTCTTTCTCATATTACAAAGCTGTCACAGTCACTCACAATCACCTTTGATAACATCTCAGATAGTAATATAATTAGCTGATCAAAGTCTCATTACTATTGCTTTATCTAGTAACGGTATTACCTTGGGATTGGCGCAGATTGTCATTAACATCGCTGTGGAGATGACTGACTTAGGTTCATGTTCAACAAAAAGATGACGGTCTGAATATCTAAAAACAGCTGTTTCAAACACATTTTTGTTTGGGAATGTCACAGCGGTTTTTAGATAATCAGACCGTTATCTTTTCGGTGAACATGGACCTTACCGGCTGATGGAAGCATATATGCTGTTTAACGTGTAAGTACAGTAAGCGTTCATAAGCGCACAGGCACGCGAAGGATCATATTGCTGTGAACGCACGGTCGAGCGTCCGTGCGGCTGTATGTGTAAGCTGTCTCAATACAGTACCTACGCACACCACAGCCACAGAGTCGCCTACTGTCGCAAGTTGTCGCGTCGCTCTCCACGAAACATAAAGAAATATATTACCGTCTCTTTTGTTATGCACGCAGCAAACGCATGATCGTATTTGCATTGGATAGCTAAATTTCGACCATATTTACTAGGCGTTGATAGCTGTTTAGGTTAAGCAGTGGGTTCACGATCAACGTGTCTTGAGTTCAAATCCCGTTTACATAATAAGGGTTTTTTATTTTTTTTTGTAACCACTTTAATTAATATTTGTATTTTATGCAAAAACTATTTACTTTGGTATTTATTTTGAAATGGGTTCATGCTCATTATTTATTTTTATAAGGATTTAAATATAAGTTAATAACCCATCATAACTATTTATGTGATTGTGTAATATTTTTTCGGTGTTGGAAGTTGGAAAAAAAAGTCGTGCTGACAGATAACAACAATTGTTTTATTCGTTTCATTTATTCATATAATTAACAACTTTAATGAGATTTGTAACGTCACATTACTCACATTCCTACCTAGATATAAGAAGTTCTCTTGTAACCGTTCATAAGATTTTTTTGTGTATCTGAATACCCACTTTGAAGTTATTTTTTATTAACATAACAAGGATATTCTAATATTGTGGAGCATTTCCGACGTTTGGCCCCCAGGCTGGAACGGACAGGGGCTGCCTTCAGGCGGCTCCTGCCAAACCTTGGGGGGCCGAACGCCTCCTGCCGCAGGCTCTACGCGGGAGTCGTGCGGTCCATGGCCCTCTACGGGGCCCCAGTGTGGGCGCGTTCGTTGAAGCGGCGAGCCGCTCACCATTTGAACGCGCCCCAAAAAGTGGTGGCCGTGAAGATGGTCCGTGGGTACCGCACGATCTCTCGCGAGGCGGCGGGCCTGCTTGCCGGATTGCCGCCGTGGGATCTGGAGGCGATAGTCCTCGCGCGCCTGCATGAGTGGCGCGCGGAGGTACTACGCCGGGGGGAAACTCCGCTGCCGCGGCAAATTGCCGCTCAGCGGACTGACCTCCGGCGCGATCTCATGGCGACATGGAGAGAGCGACTGTCGCAACCCCGTGCAGGGCACGCCACGATAGTGGCGGTAAGTCCCCTCTTTGAGGAGTGGCTAGAGAGGCGCCACGGCGTCCTCACCTTCCGCCTGACGCAGGTCCTCACCGGACACGGATGTTTCGGGAGGTACCTGCACCGAATCGGGCGGGAGGAATCGCCCGGGTGTCTCCACTGCGAGGATCGACCGGAGGACACGGTGGAGCACACGGTGGAAGTCTGCCCTGCGTGGGCGGAGCTCCGCCGTGTCCTCGTGGCGGCGATCGGCGGCGGCGACCTCTCGCGTCCGGCCCTGGTTCAATCCATGGTCCGGAGCGAGACGGAATGGGAAGCCGTCGCCTCCTTCTGCGAAGCAGTTATGCTAGCGAAGGAGGTGGCGGAACGAGAGAGGGAGAGATCCTCTCTTCCCGGCCGCCGCGGGAGACGCAACGGGCGTCGGGGGCCACGTGGTGGCTACCGGCCACCGTAGATGCGGGCCTGTGGACGGCTGGCTATGGGCAATAGCTGGCCGTCCGGCCGTCTAACGACGACGACAGGCCGTGTCGACGGCGCGTTCGTGTTCCACGCGCGCCTCAAAGAGTGTCAGCAAAACGAGAGGGGCCCGCAAGGGCCGAAGCCTGCCGGGGTTGCGGGCCTGTTCGAAAGAGATACCGCGGCCCCGGAACGTAAAGGGCGAGGAAGGAACATGGATGGGTTTTAGTCAGTAAGAGTCTGACACTCCCTCCCGCTCCGCCCAGAGTGGGAGAAGTCATTTGATGATTTCCCATCCTAAAAAAAAAAAAAAAAAAAAAAAAAAAGGATATTCTAATAACACAAATATAATTGTTGATACCCACTTCTATCTATCGGTATTCAACAGAGCTTACTGAAAACTAATACATAATTTATACTTCGTGAATATGTTTTTTATGTGACGTCACAATAAATGTAACTCATATTGAGGTTATAGTTTAAGTGTTCATTTTCCTGAAGAAAAGAAGATTGAAACTAAACCTCAATTTAGGAATTATTAATATCGCTAAATATTTTGTAACACGTCTAATTAAAACTAGAACATTAGGGATTAATATTTTGTATAACCCCCATTATTTTCAATGTAGTCAAGTAGACGTATGCGGCTTAAAGTCACCCAAAGGGCAATGGAGAGGGCTATGCTCGGAGTTTACTTGCGTGATCGCATCAGAAATGAAGACATCCGCAAGAGAACCAAGGTCACCGACGTAGCCCGAAGAATTGCTAAACTTAAGTGGCAGTAGTAGGCAGGGCACATTGCTCGCAGAACGGATGGCCGATGGGGTCGAAAAGTTCTGGAGTGGCGACCGCGAACCGGAACAAAATGGAAGTAATCCAGTGAAAGTCTAAATATTCCCGTGCGAAACGTAATCGTTCTTCTTTATGTCTTACTGTCAAGAAGGGCATTTTAGCTGATCTTCTGTGATGCAAGCCTTCAGCGTGGAGGGCACGGCGAACAGTTTGCGGTGACTCCGAGTGTGTCGTAGGTGTGAAACCATTGGTTTCATACTCGCCCAAGATATGTTGTCGCTGCGCTTCGCTAATAAGCGACGACCTTCCACTTCGCTGTCTACTTGCAAGGCTCCCTTCTTCCTCATACCTTTTGATCCAGAGACTTACTGCATTTCTCTAAACAAAAAAAATGATATTAGGCAGCTGTAATAAATACTAAAGTGACTTCATTCACTATGCATTTATAAATCCAATAATAAACACTAATTATTTATCTTGCATGATAGATTGAAAAAAAAACAACGAATTAAGTAAACCACAGGTCACCAAATAAATGAACAATTTATAATACCCATTCGTTTTTAATTTTTAATGTTTAAGTTACAATTCATAAATAATTATAATACTCACATTCAGTTCTATTAAGGCCACTTTTATGAAGCGCGGATAATTCGCGATAATAGTCGCCCTCGCCTTAATATTAATATTTGCCCGCATTTTAAGAATCACACCAACAACAATACCGCTATCTATTAAACCACACGTCACTGACCATCAACTACCACATTATATAGTGTATTATGTATGACTACAACCAAACGACAAAGTTCATTCCGATCAAGTTAAAATATTCATAAAACTCATGTCTACCTCACAGAAATCTAACTAAATTCTTGACTTATTTTTCTATCTACCTCCCTAACTTTACGAAATGTGTGAACAAAGCAAACAAGTTAAAGAATATAATATTTCTGTAGAGTAAAAACTTACAAAAAGTCTAAAAGTAACTGTGCGGGATTTGAACTCACGGCTTACTGATTCGCTCTTAATTCTGGACGGGCCCAACCGCTAGGCCATCATGTCTTAGATATTGGCATTGAAATTATGAACTACAACTAGTTGCTGACAATACCTATTTTGTTGAAAGTAGAAGGTCGTAAGTCAAACTAAACGTCAAGCTATTGCTTTGTGAGATTGCTTATCGACTTTTGGTCGGCACTGTACATTCAGAGAGATGTGTATGACTTAATAAGTTGTAATTACTTATTAATGTAGTTTAGATTAAAGAAGGCGGAAGAAGTCTATGGACTGAAACAGCTGATGTTTTAAAATAATAATCATTTCAATCCACAACTAATATAATAAAAGCGAATGTAATGTCTAAAGGTTGGTCTGTCTGTTAAATTTCACGCCTAAACGAATGCACCGATAGCCATGTTTGACAGTTAATTGGCACCTTGAAAAGGATATACATTGGCTATTCGTCCTTGTCGTTTACCCACGAAAGAAATGAATACAACACAAAATTATATGTGCAACAGTTAGTTCGTGATAAAACCACAATACGAATTAGAATATATTAATACGAAAAAGCAGCGGTGGCCCAGTGGTGGCGGCCTCGACTTACGAACAGTAAGTCGTGGGTTCGAACCCAGACAGGCGCATTACTTTGTGTAATTTAATTCATCACCGCTGCTCTCAAAACGGTGAAGGAAAACATCGTGAGGAAACCGGCATGTCCTAGAAACAAAAAATCGAAGACATGTGACATCTACCAATCCGCACTGGGCCCGCGTGGTAGATTATAGCCCATTCCTTCTCATTGAGAGGAGGCCGTGTCCCAGCAGTGGGAACATTATAGGCTGATGATGAATACGAAAAAAGTAACGCAGAATATTTTAATGAATGAATGAATAAACGTTAACGGACCGACAGATGAGTCAATATTATTTTTGCAAAACACGTGTAATTTGTGTTTCAGACTGTCTAGTTTCCATAACAAACTAGACGGCCAACAAACCACATGCATACTTGCTGAGCAAGTCAACGAACAGTACGCCTCTAAACGCAGTATTTAGAAAATATAATTATTCTTAATGATATTCTTTATTTAGAAACCGCTTGTTGATAGAAGGTTACACTCATTTTGTGGTTAATATTTAAGTGGATAATTGGTAGCGCTAATTGAATTATGAAGAAAATAACATCAATAACAGCATCCATTGGAATTATTAATGTTTTGAAAAATATACAGTGTGTTGCAGGATCCACCTGGCAAAAACGTGCATATGCAAGAAAACTGATGACAAATGAGCTCGCCGTGCAACCAAGCCTACTTATACAAGACACGTGTTTCAAACGCTCCACGGGACGTTCTTGTTGTAGTCAACATCACCTGACGATGCCCCGAGGGTGATCCTGCATCTACATAAAAAAAAAAAATTACTTACACTAATTAATCCGATTTCCGCAAAGTAAATCCATAACTCAACATACTTTCGATTTAATATCCTAACAAATGTGCGGACAGCATTAGTTTATTTAGGTTTAAACAGCATTAATTTTTATATATTTCACGGGAGGCAAAAAGTGCTACGTTCTGAACTCAATTTTAGTTCTAGTTTTTGTGGGATTAAAACTGAATGTATTATTTTCCGGATTTTTGTAAGCATAAAAAACAGACTTAAAATCCGGTTTATCTAAAATAATAATGTTTCGTGCTTCATCGGAATCAGTCCAGTCAGATCGTGACTTATTAATAAAATTGTACTAAAAGCTATCAATTTGTCTAATAGGCACCTAGTAATTTAATTTATTGGTTGTTTGAACTCGTAAGAGGACCCATTATTGTACCACAAAAAAATATAGAGTCATTTTATAAATATATTTTTTGGGAGGACCTATTATTTAATAAAGATGGTATAGTCTGATAGCAAACAAAATCTTAAATCGACCTATTAGTGGCGTAGTTCCGGGTTGGAATGGTAATATATTTTTCATTACTCATACTCGGAAAGTAAGTCTGAAGTTGCCTGAGGAGCGGGCAGCAACATATAACAGCCATTTTTATGGACATGTCAAAGGCCTTTGATCACGTGGACCACCAAATACTCTTGAGCAAATTAGAAAGATATGGGGTCAGAGGAAATGCATTAAACCTCATAAAATCATATTTGTCAAACCGATCTCAAGTAACACAAATTACACATATATCAAAAGATAATAAGTTGGAACAAAAGTATACGTCAGAACCTAGAACTATGATGTATGGAGTGCCACAAGGAAGTATTCTTGGACCTCTTTTGTTCATCATCTACATAAACGATCTTCCGAAAATTATAAAACAGAAAATGGTACTATTTGCAGATGATAGTACTGCTATTTTTACGAACTATGACAAAGATAATTATGAAAAAAACATTAACAAAGCAGTTGAAGACATTATACAATGGTTAAATGTAAACAATCTCAAAATAAATATTGATAAAACTAATTACATGACTTTCACAAACAAAAATACCACTTCAAAAAGAAAACTACAGGTACATTATAAAGGTGAACAAATAAAAGAAGTAAACAACACTAAGTTTCTTGGTATTAACATTGACTCTGAACTAAACTTTAAAATGCAGGTTGATCATGTCTGTAAAAAATTAAACCAGTTTTCATATGCCCTCTACATGCTAAGAAAAGTTGTTAACGAGAGAACATTACTGACCGCTTACCATGCATACGTAAGTTCTACAATAAAATATGGTATTCTTTTTTGGGGAAACTCGACTAACAGAGAGTATGCTTTTAAGGCACAAAAAAAGTGCGTTAGAAGTATATGTGGGCTTAAACAGACCGACTCATGTAGAACAGAGTTTACAAGATTACACATCATGACATTACCCTCACAATACATCTATGAAGCAGCAGTACTGCAGTAATGATAAAACGCGATTTAAATAACTACGACACGATGAGAAGTGCAAGGTATAGAAATGTATTAAGCGGAATAAAGTGTAGGACAGTTAAATTTAAAACAAGTATATTTGGGATAGGAGTAAAAATTTATAACAAACTACCAAATGACGTAAAAAGCAGTGTAACCTTGCATAGTTTTAAAAAAAGGCTAAAAGATTTTTTGATTGGTAAAGCCTACTATTCCATAAATGATTTTTTTAATGACAAAAATACTGGTGACACCTATGGATAAACTATGACATTTAATTTGTATGACATCAATGACTAACTTAAATGTAATGAAACTAGTGAAAAATTTAATTTCTTTGACATCAACGAGTAATTTAATCGTAATGAAATCAATGAATATTTTTAATTTAAATGAAATCAGTGTATATTTTAATTTGCAGTACAATAATAAGTAATTTTAATTCAAATGAAATCTACTGATAATCTAATTATAGTGAAATCCATGTCCTATTTACTTATTAATAATTAATTGACTTGTGAATGAACAACTTTACTGATGCGTGACTAATGTGGACGTTGACTTTGGACGAATAATGATGCTAAATAAATATTAAATCAAACTAAATATTGTACACCATACAGGTATGTTACAGCGATCCTATATAATAATCATAAGAACTGATACTTTACCTGTGACAAACAATAAATGAATTTGAATTTGAATTTGAATTTGAAAGAAATACTTTTCAGCCCTAGGGAGAATCGCTTTCAACTGACAGCTGTCACATTATTAAAAAAAAATCTAGTTCTATTTTCACATTTCTATTGAACCATGTTCCAACTTCTATACAGCCCGTAAAATAGGCGGGAAAGCGGCAATCCGACCTTCGTTTTTTTTTCTAGTGGTTAGTTTTTATTTTCCTTTTATACGTTATCAAAAGCACACTGTTTACCTCGGGTTAAAGACTTATTTAGTCCCTCGAGCTATTATAGCGCCCGCGCTACGCTTGGGCGCCAAACCCCGTCTCGGGACTAAATAAGTTCCTTTCACCCCTAAGATAACAATGTACTATTTCTCTATGCAGTAAGAAGACCTTCACAGGACATGTTCAATTTTATTTCTTCCCTGTATTGTGCAATCAAATCTGCACATTTGCTGTATGGCTGCGGAGCTGTCAAGGAAGCACTTACTGGCCGGACATGAATTGAAGTCAAATGATCCGAAAGGAAAAGACGTTATCAAGCAGTTATTTCCCTTGACGTTTAAAAAAAAACAAATTCAAATTCATTCTATGCACTGATTGTCAAGTAGGTGCCAAGTTTGACCGACTCCTATCTGACCTTAGCTACCTTAAAGTAAACCAATACCATTATTACCTATAATAGCACCCTGTTTAGCTTTCTATTGACAGCACTTTACATAATACGACATAATGCAACCGGTTCTCGGGCGCGACCGTTAATGTCACGGCAACTGGGGCCAATAGCTAGGAGGAGATATCTTACAGAGACTGAGCTTCATACAATCGATAACTACTAGAAACTACTCCATAAAGAAGTCGGTGAAATAAGTGAAGGGATAATGCTGGAATTGCATTGCATTCAGTTTCATTTTATTAAATTACTAGCAGTTGCCCGCGACTTCGTTCGCGTGGAAATTTTGATATTATGTATGTGTGATACTAAAAATAGCTTAAAATTCTCAGACCTATCAAATATACATAAAACAAGACATACAATTTACTAAAGCCGTTTCGGAGGAGTACGATTACAAACACTGCGGCACGAGATTTTATAAATAAGATATTTAGTTTTTATATACAATGGGGTTGACGTATCCATGTGGGTAAAAAATAAGCAAAATAAGTCCGATTATTTGTTATGGTTAGACGTAATTTCTGCTGCCTATTAATTTTGAATGACGCAAAAGCTTGTGGAGATTATAATATTTATACTCAAAACCTAAAACAGTAGACAGACTCGTGAATGTAACAAACTCACGATAAAGTCTTGCCATGTATATCTGTCACCGAACGATGCACTGTATAGGAAAGGTAGGACTCTGTATCATATTTACTCATGTAACGTTGCGTTACCGATTACTAAAAGATGGTTCTAAATAGATCCCGTATACATCTGTCCGTAGTATAATTTGGTAACTTATTGATTGTACGACAGGTTTGACGTAAACTTATGCAAGATTTGCGTATGAGCTAATGTTTTCTGTGCTAGAGATCGTACAATAGCCCTTCAATCATTAAGCTTTCCGGCAGGTATCTGTCCGTGTTTGTAATTTCAAAATTAGTGAACGTTTCTTGGAAGTTATGATGATGTTTATCTGAATAATATGGAGTTGGATTAAACCATTTCAATAGGTCAACCTGAAAGAGTTGTAATATTGCACTAGGTAGCAAATTCTTTCTTCGTAGTTATAATACATCAATAGGTCACATTACCAGATGGAAATACGCCTGGATGGGTACTCTGGCCCACTGTGTGTGGAAAGTGGATGGTGCAACTAAAGACAAGCCTTTGACCAGCGGTGGGCTTTACCAGTAGGCTATATTAATTGATTGAATTCTTGTTCCGAACACGGTAATGTTTATCGCCACCGTTTATAATAATGGGCAATTTAATTAAATGCATGTTTATCACTGCAGTTTTACGGGCTCTGATCAATGAATAAATTGCTCATCATCATAGTTTTTGTTTTGCGCTTTTTGCACTTGCATATGAGAAGTTGTCTCGACTAATTGACAGATACCATTAATGAAACTAAATACGAAGTACTTTTATTTATTTTGTAATTTATTGATATATTGGAAGTTCTATTGTCTGAAAAGTAATAAAAATTGCGAGCAAATCACTGTTGATAATTAGATCTTCACACCTAAGAAATGTTATGGTCGGATTGTATTACGGGCTAAGCACGAGGCTTAGGTTTTAGTTGGTTTTCCCAAATAGTAATATGAATATTTTAATCCTAAAATTATTTCATGGGTGATCTATTTTAGGCTTTACCAATTGAGATTACCATCGACATGCAAGAAACACAGACAAGAAAAACAGATGAAGGAAAATTGTTTTGAAGTGAAAACTCGAGACTACACAGACTACACATGAAGTTGGCAGATTCGTCCCAGAACGAAGTTGTAGTGATTCTTTCTATATTTTGTTTTATGTATGTGTATATGTATTTATTCTTATATTTTAGTTATACTATTAACTATTTTGTTTTCTGTTATTGCACCTACTATGTATTGTTTCTGCATAGACTGGTAGAAGTCCGCCTTTGCACAGTTTTTAATTGTGCATATAGTTTTAATAAATAAAATTGTTTTTATTTCTTTAGATGTTTACCCAAATACCTACATACAGTACTAAAGTAGGCAATTGCGGAATTGTAACAGGGATACAGGCATTTGGGATTAAATGTGTTGTATTTAGAAGTGTAAACCTGTGAGCGACGAAAAATCTTAACATCAAATCTTCTTTTTGAAGACTAAAGAGCCAACGTTGTCTTAACCACACACTCGCACGAAAATGTTACCTAAGTAGCTCACACCTGTTGAAAGTGTTCACGGCAACAGCAAGAAGGAGTTGGAAGCTTTGCAACAGCACGCTTTAATAGCATTTTAACTAAAGTTAGAGGTTAACCGTTTGCGTCGGAGCGAATTATAATGAAGGAATGGCATTGAATTGATGGAGATGTGTGAGGGCTCTTTGTTTATCTCAGTTAGAAGTGATAGGTAAGAGGTATTCTTGCAAATGAAGGAGTGGAATTTATGAAGCTTTCGCTACCAATATCCTTTGTCATTTTTAATTTGCCAAGTGCCTACTTATCTGAAAATGGAATACTGTAATAATGTATTGCTTTGTTTTATTTTTCGCCAGTCCTTTTTTGGGAAATCATCAAATGACGTCTCCCACTCTGGGCGGAGCGGGAGGGAGTGTCAGACTTTTACTGACTAAAACCCATCCATGTTCCTTCCTCGCCCTTTATGTTCCGGGGCCGCGATATCTCTTTCGAATCGGTCCTTACTTTCATTTTACGTGTATACCTACAAAAAAACCTCATCACGAAACCGTCAACCAAGCATTCTGTACGTCGAACTTGGTAACTTTACGCAAAAAATATTGCCGGGAAACGACTTTTTTTTTAGGGTGAAAAATCATGTTTTGTGGTAGAACTCAATGTAATGCACTCAAAACATTATGTTGATAGATGGATTGAATAGTACGGGAGAGGTGTTTACATTAAAAATCTTCTAATAAAAACTTGTCAAAAAGTTGGAACTTTGACCCCCAATATTTCCGTAACTAGAAGGTTCCCAGCTATGGTATATAACAAAAAAAAATCACAATGACGCGGAGAACAAGTGCTTTTCGGCTTTGTTAAGAGGTGTTTTACACCCTTTATTTATATTTTTACTGTTTGAATTCTGTGATTTCTCAAATTAATTTCTACCTACCTCTGATGACTCGCTTTGTAAATAATATTTTCGACATTTGGTAAAATGTTTTATGTAGTGGTCTTTTACCTTATATGTAGAGAAGATCACATGTTCGGCCAGTTTCTCACACATGGCCTGTAGTAGGTATACACAGATAATTAATGTAGTGAACCAGTACCGATTATGTTAATTAGGTAAACGTTTTAGTAGGTTTTATTTATAATTATATTAATAATGGTTTAGTGTGTATTTTGTCATATAAAGATCAATGATATCCATGTTTGGGATATGTATAGACCCGTTTACTGAGGGTCTGAGGCGCGTATCTGGGCCTATTATGTAATTAATTTGAATTACAAATTCAATATTTTTAAATTTTGTAAGATTTAATGTAGCACCTAAAAATGTTTACCAGTAAAGTTTTTTGTGTTAGAGATGAACGTATAAAATATGCAAACACATATAAAACCATTAATTAAATCTAACACGAGTGTCATAAAATGATTTGCGTGACTATAAAATCAAGATTTTCATGTTTAGACTTGTATTTTAAGGATATTATAATGTACCTATAAAACGTCAGGTTTTTTTAAGGAGGTTTTTTATGTATTTTAGGCAAAATTTTAATTGACCTTATATAATTGAAAGTAAATTTTAATGAGATTGAAATATAATAGAGGCGCCTGAGTGTTATTCTGTTTATAATTATAGTCCTAATTTTTCATTTTTGTTACTCGTACAAGTTTATGACCAGGTTTCGCCCGCATAGCGTTCAGTGAATGTCCCACGAGAGCGCAATACCGGGATAAAGCTATCCTATCCAGGTTATAAACTATCTCATCCAAATCCGATCAGTAATTTTTGTATAAAAGAGTAATAAACAATCATACATCCTCATAAACTTTCGCATTTACACAGATTTACTGTTTTTTATTTGTTGTAAATACAATTGAAAAACAGGAAAAAAAAAATCCGTACAGAAAAACATCTCCACGATAAGCAAAAAATATATTTATATCTATATTACAACACTAATATTTCATAAACCTACATATCAAATCCAATGTATAACTATATCCACTCTATATGCTTATTAAACCATATCAGTCATTATATGCATACAAATTAATAGCCTAAAATCGAAGGATAAACCTACGTATAAAACCGCGAGGATAATAATAATTTATAAATAACTAAATACATTTAGTGGGTTAATCCCATCATTGAATCATACTTTCAACCGCATGTTTAGATAAAGGTTTTGATTTTGTAACAAATAATAGTGAATGATGTTACAAGCAAAATATTCAAGGCCTGTGTGCATTATACTAGAGAGTTTTAGAAAAAATATCTAAAAAAACGTGATATCTGGTGAAACACAAGTCTTTAGTGTTGTTTGGCAAAAAATGTGATAATTTGCATTAAAGGTTTCAACGTTTGGCAGCGTTACCGGGAAGCAGAATGAGCAATAAAAAGCTCCCTATGTATATGTCACCGTAAAATCTTCAAACACGTTATATTACAATATAACGTGTTTCTCTCTAGCGATATAGTAAACTCTCGAAATATTGTCAACTGAACATACGGAAGTATCTCTGGCCCCATAATCGGGACTTGGGGCACCCCCCCGTTAGGTTAGTTAGCTTTTTAGGGGAATATAAAGTGTTTTAAGGTTAGGTTATATTAATCGGTATTTCTCAGGAATGGTACATTATCTATCCATGAGAGTGGTACCACTGGGCAAGGGCGACCCCTCCTTCCCTCCACACCGCGTGAGTTAACTACCATCGCATACATTTCACGAAAAATTATGCGTTTTGTTGTAAGCAGTATGTCCGTTTGACAATATTTCGAGATTTTACAGTACCGCTAGAGATATTACAATATAACGTATTTGACCATTTTACGGTGACCTATATACAGCCACTGACTACATACCCGGGATTCCTAGGTACAAAATAACTAAAATATAAGATTTTGTGTTCTAAAACATGAGGGAAAAATAAAGTGAGGAAATCCGTTAAATGTGATGAATAATTCAGGCCGTGTGATGCTGAGAGTAGCGACAGGTGGTTACAATTTCAATGTCTGCCGTGAAATACCGGTTCTACGTGGTAATCGTATGTAGATAATATCCCTTTTTTTATTCCTGAGTTCTGATGCTATAAGATTTGGTGAATTCTAAATGTGCCTGTTCCAATCTTATCAGGGTTCTGTGGGTCTGTGGGACATTACTAAGGATTCCTAATAGAAACGTAGTTGTTTTCAGTGTATTTTAATCATGTTTTCAAATCAGAACGTCCACATCCAAAGTGCAAGGTTCCTTAATTAAACAAGCTTTTATACAGATAACAATGAATTGACCAGAATATTCCTGCCTACACGTTGTTTTGTAGATAGACTGAGTGAATTAACGTTTTGAAAAATGCGCAGGTGCACATTATTGGCTGCTATTAAGTATCCCAGCCACAAACCGTGGCAGTCTACTAGATATTTCCCCTGTCCTCTCAAACAGAATGATGTTTGTTGTTTGGCATATTACTAAACACGCTAATTAATAACACGGTAATTAAACGCGTTGGACACCAAGCTTGTTGTAAGTCGGTGGATGTAATCAGTATTGGAAGCGATGCTGCACAGGGGGTACAAAGATGGAAGCTGCAGGGTAGCCTACGAAATCCAAATTTTCTTACGTTTTTTGCAAATTGCTGTTGAGTCATGAAAAGTCATTCAATCGAGTTACATGAACTTAGAGCGTTGATTGCAGCCGCGAATCATATTTTAATCAAGATACAACCTAGCACTGGGCACCAAATTGCAAAAAAAAAGGAAGAATATACTAATTTCGCGGGCGGAGCCTACCTTAGCGAAGCCGAAAGACTTGTTCTTTGTGTTGTTTGTTGCTTGTTTTTTTGTGTTGTTGACTTATTCTATCCGTCATCGTCACCATTTAGTTACGGAGATATTCGGGGTCAAAGTAAAATGGAGTCATTTTTAAGGGTAAGCCAAGCTTGTATGAAAATAACGACATTAGTAAGAACTATTTCAGTAGGTGATGTTACGTTGATGACCAAAACATTGTATTTATGTGCTCAAGGTGAATCAGCCGTGATAAAAATAATGGTATACGGGTTTAGTTTATAACTTTATAGATCACTAATTAAAATTGATGATCGGATTGATAATTAATTATAGTTTTTTAAATATCGCTGGAAAATTTCTAGGCAGTGCTCTGAAGTTTTGTTTTTTTTTGCCTGTATACGCGATTCGCAAAGATGCTAGACATGGCTATATTTTGAAATTTATATATTTTTCGACCCCGGTCCTGTTCAGAGGAGGCGGTGCCTACTAGTTGAAACGTTTTCGAGTGATTGTGCTAAGTCTTGCAGCGTCGCTATATATAAATAAATTACGGAACGATGATCGTTTTGTAAGAATTAAAACCATTGATAAACGCATATTTTACCATGAATTAAACTTAATCAATGGAAAATAAATTATCATAAATTAATTTCGAAACATAAATCAGTTGGCAATTTATTGCTTTATAGAAAATGTCAAATTTTATTGCTCACCATATATTTGTGTGTTTTTGTGGTTCCTTCAAGATAATATTAAACAAGCGGAGCAGCGGTGGCCCAGTGGTGGCGGCCCCGACTTACGAAGTCGTGGGTTCGAACCCAGACAGGCGCATTACGTTGTGGAATTTATTTCATCACCGCTGCTCTCAAACCGGTGAAGGAAAACATCGTGAGGAAACCGGCATGTCCTAGAACCAACATTTCGAAGATATGTGACATCTACCAATCCGCACTGGGCCCGCGTGGTAGATAGTAGCCCATTCCCTCTCGTTGAGAGGAAGCCGTGTCCCAG
Organism: Xestia c-nigrum; assembly: GCA_916618015.1. NCBI lineage: Eukaryota > Metazoa > Arthropoda > Insecta > Lepidoptera > Noctuidae > Xestia > Xestia c-nigrum. Next base: position 25,665,599 of record OU745250.1, read on the forward strand.
CAGTGGGAACATTACAGGCTGATGATGATGATTATGATGACTAAACAAACACCCATTTCATTGGCCGGCCTGGACTGCTTCGTTGCTCTACTGGTCTCGGGTTCGATTCCCAAGTCGATCAAGGTGTTATTGGGTTATTCATCAGGTATTTCTCAATATTTTCTATATTACTTAATATCTTTGCGTGTGCAACCAACTTTATGATGGGCAGAGGTCACAAAGTCCCGTATAGTCATCATCCTAGCTAAGTTTCAGTCTAACCGGTGCAGCAGTATACCAGTATTTCACACAGAGCGACTGCCTATCCTTAGTCCTGGGTAATATGATACCTCTTGGTTACCTTATCTCACTGGTAGTCAGACTTTTTGGGCCACTGACTACCTGTAACGACTGTCATTTATCTACGACAGCCGGGCCCAACTGCTTTTTCCGAGGCACGGAAGTAACTGGGTAGTAGTGAGTGGTCACCCATCCCCAGACCGACCTATTGATCCGAACGGCTGTTATTGAGCTCCTCAAAGCTCTGTATAGTAATAGATTTAATTATTTATTTTGTCCGTAGGTACACCATTACAGTGACGCACTGAGATACACACTATTCGTTGGTTGCATCCTTGAACTTAAAGCTTATTAGTATAAAATGTCTTCACGGATTTTGTACGATTGGATTAACTTGAAGATTAGGTTATGACAAGTTTCTGTATTGATCGTCCAAGGATTTATTAGGTAGGCATTCATATTTTTACTCGACTGCAGTGAATATAAAAATAAACATATGTATATTATATTATTAATCACAAATAATGATCTAACTCAAAAGTCTTAAACCTAACTATAAAAAGACAATAAAAATAAACCCATGGTGCAATTTTACACGCTTAAAAATAATTGTACTTACCTGCGATTATCAAAACTTACACGAAGAAGGCGTGAATGAAACGATAATGCTCATAACTAAATGATTCACGACAACAATCATTGCACAAGTCTTGTAAAATTCACACCAAGTTGAGAAGTGATAACTTTCTACAGGACAATACCGGCTGACCTTGAGGGATTTCCTTTAGTACTCATACTCATATCAGACAGGTATTTCTGAGAATATTTAAACAAGAAAAAACCGTTTTGTAAGAGATGACCTAGAGTTGCTAAAGATGGTGTAAAATAAACTTACGCAGACATTATGAAAGAGGTAGAGAGTGACTAGTTTGTGACAGAGTGATGAAAAGTGTTAAATTAATATGGAATACTTCTTAAGAGTTATTTTTTGGTTAGCATTTATTGTTAACCTCAGAGTAGACCACAAACGTATTACCAACATAATTTGTAAATCAAACGTATCAAATCAAACGAAAAATAAAACACAATACCTTAAGAATTTATGTTAGATTTACAAATTATATTGGTATTGGGACAATATAGGCTAAGTAAAAAAAAAAAAATTGGTATTACGTTTGTTTGAACTACGCATGCTCCGCCGGCCCCTTAATATTGAGTACTAACAGAGACAAAAGTCAATTAAATGAATTTTGCTTCTGTTACAGCGTTCTAACTGGTTTGTGGGGGTAAGATAGGCAGTCGGTCTATGTAAAATACAGGTATTCAGCTGCATCCGGTTAGACTGGAAGCCGACCCCAACATACGAGTAGTTGGGAAAAGGTTCAGCAGATGATGAAGACCTCTGTTTCAGTGTTAAAGACATAATTATTATGTCACTGAATGTTGTTGGTTGTCAGGGAAATATAGGATCTTCTATGTACTGCACTGGAATCTGTGGAGTTCCGAAGTCTTCGTTCAGTATTGCTTGTAAGGATGAATAAGTTTGATTTTGTCTATAAGAGTTTGAGAAAAAGAGATGATCAGTGACATATTTTCTTTATTTCTAAATCTGACCTCAATATAAGTTGCATAGGAAAATAAAAATCTAAAAAAAACTAAACTTTGACTTTAACTTAATTATCACCAGCAACCGCAATATTGTGGACAGTTCGGCTATACTCACACTCAGTCCATTCATCTTATTTATTGTTGACAAGACAGTTAAAGACATACAATGCAAGTGCGACTAACATAGTTATCTTGTCAAAATATAAGCTATTGCGTTGGCGATGGCGATCGCAACCGTGTTACGTCAGGAGGGCGCGGTGCCGATCACTTTCAGAATGCGGTTAAATCTTCTTTACGGCGACTGAGTTAAAAGGGTCAGCAGCAATTCAGCTATTGGTTACGACTTGATATTTTAAAGTCCATATATTTTAACTTAACTACCCCACATTGTAAAGAGGTTAAATACTTAATTAGTTGTTTATGTGAATTTTTGAAACTATTGTGTGCCCAGATAAAGTCAAAGTCAAAGATTTATTTGCCGATAAATATGGTTACAAAAGTTCTTAATCGAATGGTATAATAGGTAGTAGCCTAACATATTCAATCATATAATAATGACATGCACATTTTTGGTACAATGATAGTCATTTAAACTGAAAGAATTCATTTACATTATAAAAAGGATTATCAATTAACCATCTGAGTAAAGCCCTTCTGAAGCAGACCATTGGAAGTTCTTTAATTAATAAGGCACTGCCATTACAACTTCGTGAAATGGGGACTACATACGCGTCCAATGTACCATGCGAGTGTAGTGCTGTTCAAAACATGACCTCACTCGATTGTCCTAGGACCATACAACTGCATTTTTGAGCGCCAGTGACGTGGCCACTAACTGGGCCCAACTGATCTGAAGAGTAGGTATCGGGTTGGTTAATTATTACAATCGTAAATACTAAGCACTAAAGAAAATGAGGTTAAGGTTTCTAATACAAAATGTGTCAAGGATTATTTAGGTGAAGATTTTTTAAGGTCAGAAATGAAGACATCCGCAAGAGAAGATATTTAATAACCAATAATTTTCCATTAAAGACTGGGAGTTGGTCCTACATATGTGATATGCCACAAAAACCAACACTTCGCCAAACAACGATAAGTTCCATTCTCATGACGAACTGTTAAACAAATCAAAGCTTAAAACCTTTGTGCTCTGAATATTAAACACCGTAATGATATCATCCACGCACAAAAATAACCAAATCGAAGAAAACCTCAAGTTCCGAATAAGATGAACTGTATTACGTAATTTAAGCAAGGTCGTACGACACTTTTATGGAAATAAAGGCAATATAAACACAAAATACATAAACCAAGGCATTATGCGTAGTTTTACCCAATATATTGAAGACTCAATAGGCTCGCTCCATATGACAAACATAGGACATATCTACACTATTATTGTATTTAAATCTACAAACAACGCAAAACCTAAATTGCTGGGTCAATAATCACGAGACTAGGTACTGGTAAAGGTTTTTGAATATTCATCTTCTGGGGTGGGCGACAAGAGTTTGTATAAATCGTTGTAAAATTCGTCACTATGCCGATAGGAGTCGGGCACCTAATTTTTACCGCATAACTTGCGAAATTTAGACAAGTATAGGAATATTACACCTGTGGATAACCACACGAGGCATATAGGTATGATATCGAAGTAAAAAAAAGCGGCCAAGTGCGAGTCGGAGTTCGGATTCACGGATATTATCCCGTATCCCTGGCGCTTTGGATCGAAATTGCCGCGCGCCCGCGCCGCTTTGTATATTTCGTTCCAGAGCGCCTTACATTTTATCTACCAGTGAGCCGGTCGCGCGCCCTGTTCGCTTTGTATAACTTCTCTCTTGTCACCATCAGAATCAGATGCTTAAGACCTATTGACCATGTAGGAAGGCGGAAGGGACTCGCTCTATTACTCTTCTGGGAAATCAGGAAATAATGAAATATCCTCAACTAGAAGGAGATACTAGGACTAAACCGAAGTCCAAAACTTTTTTATTCAAATGTGCCATCAATAGCGTATTGATTTCAAATCAACCGATAGATCATCTCTTTGAATTAATCATTCATATTAAGATATTATTAGATGTTTAGACCAATCTAATATTAATGTTATGAATTTAATAAACGCATGATATTGATAAATGAAGCCTGCTGTAATTCGCATTACGGATAAAAGAAAAACAAATCGCTTTTATTAATTAAACTTTTAAAGGTTGACTGTAATTGATCAGTTGTAATTAAACGAGGTGATTATTGAATTTAGCTTACAATCCGAAAAACAATGAAGCTACTGACGTTTCTTACAGGTTTCGTAAGCCGAAGTGGCAGTGGACCAACCATGTCTTTGGAAGGACCGATAGTCGGTGGAGTAGAAGAGTCCTAGGGTAACTTTTCACTGAAGACTGGATGTGGAACGTAGAGGACCCAGTGTTGTGGCGCAATTTAGGGTATCCCTATCCTCAACAGTAGACTGCAATAAGCTAAGTTGATTGGTTTATATTGACTTAAAGTCGATATACCGAGTCAGTTAGAATTTAGATCATTCTTTTTCACTTGAAAACACTGAGTGTTAGCATCAGGAAATCAAAAGAGTATAATGACGGTTTCTTAAAGGTTTAGATGACTTTTAAATAACTTAACATGTAACAATCTTTATCGGAGCAGATTGCATTCGTAATAGGCATTGTAAATATAATCGTAAAATTTAACGATGATGATGAGCTACAAGAATTTAAATTATTCCAATAATTTACATTCTTGAAGCTCATCAAAGTTCGTTTAGAATTTATGACTTCCATACGATTGACATTGAAAATCTGGCATTAAAGCATGATGAGTTCACGTGGTCATCTAGTGATGGGCAAGATGTAACTTTATTTATTTATAAACGAATATATGCGCCTTTAATGAATGTGTTAGGAAATTAATGACAGAATTATTGAGTCGGAAGGTTGTCATGTGTTACTACCACGGTCAACGGTGATAATTATGACAACAGCGAAACTTTTAGTAGTAAGTACAAGAGTTTTATAGTTACTGTATCTGCTGACCACGCAAGCTGGGACCAACTATAGATATTCACAAAATTTATTCAAATCGGTTTTGTGGTTTCGGAAATTTTGTGTGTACGAACATAGTGAGACGTCATTTTTAACTGATTTCTAAAAAATAGGGGGTTATGTATTCTAAAAGCATCTTTTTACACATATAGGTGTTAAGAAGAAGATACATTTAAGACTGTGGTTTTCAACATGAAAACCACGGTCATGAAGAAGCTAAGCTATTTGGATACTTTTATCCATAGTATAGTAATATTTGTCCTATGTGTGTGCTGAATTGTCTAGTTTTTCAGATTTTTTTTTCAATCACAAATTAAAGATTCATAAAAAATATAAAACATCCATATTTATAAACTCTAATGATTCCTGATCTTTAGAACTGTCAGTGAATTATAATCTAGGAAGCATCACTTACAATCTGACCAAATAAAAAAACTACAAAATAACATGTTCAAGTCATTAGTTCGATGTGGTTACTTGTATGTAATGCACACAATATATACAATAGGTGAATAACACTTGAAGATACAATTACTATTGGAGAATTGTTTACTTCCTGTGTTTTTGTGTAACTCCACTTTAGTAGTCAATTAAAACATATTTTGATTCGCTTACCTTGCATTAATGCGCTGATGGCGGCTGCATACAGGGTGTAAACCACCTCATCACAAAGCCGTCAACCAAGCATTCTGTACATCAAACTAAGTAACTTTACGCAAAAATTATTGCTGGGAAACACCTTTTTTTTTTTGAGGTTATAAATCTTGTTTTGTGGTAGAACTCAATGTAACGCACTTAAAACATTGTGCTGATGGATGGATTAAATAGTACGGGGGCCGTGGAGGTGTTGAGAGTCAAAACCTTACAAAAAAACTTGTATTTAAAAAAAAACTTGTCAAAAAGTTGTAACTTTGACCCCCCATATCTCCATAACTAGAAGGTTCCCAGGTATGGTGTAGAACAAAAAAATGATCGCAATGATGGGGAGAACAAGTGTCTTTCGTCTTCGTGAAGCGGTGTTTTACACCCTCTATAGTGTGTAATTATTTTTAACAGACTTCCAAAAGGAGGAGGTTCTCCATTCGTCGGAATCTTTTATTTTTATTTATCATCATCATCATCATCATCAGCCTATAATGTGGGTGTGTGTTTTTTTATGTATGTTCCCCGATTACTCGAAGCTGGCTGGAACGATTTGGATTATTTTTATTTTGTTTGAAAGGGTATGCTTCACAGATGGTCCCATAATCATCAAGTCAGGATCTGATGATGGGATCCTGGAGAAATAGAGAGAACTCTTCAAACTTTATAGGCACAATTGAAGCGATTTGGATAGTTTTCGGAAAAGTACTTTCTAAGAGTAAAGATTTGATGAAGAACTTCGGAGATAGGTAACGGAACTCCTCAATAAATAATAGCAAATGGACTTGGATTTCTGAAATCTCATGTCTGTCTATTGTTTACACCAGTTCATGACATAACATCACGCCAGTACGCTGTAAAGGGGTAAGCGCATGTGAAACACTAAAAAGTGAAAAATAAAAAACTTTTTTGCTAAAATAAAACCAACTCCAAAAAACACAAAAACGTGAAATGAAACTTTAGCTTCAGAAGTTGACCTTTGTTTGATTGTTTTACTTGGTTTTTTGTCACCGACTTCTGAAGCTAAAGTTATTTTTCACGTTTTTGTGTTTTTTGGAGTTTAACATACTTAATACCGAATCAAAAATCAATGAATATTTTTTTTGGATCTCTAATAGTCGTAACGACAGTATCAAAAAATTGCAAATTAATCCATCAGTTTAGAATATTGGAAAACAATGGACACATATTTTTGATTTTGAAAAAAGAAACAATGAATATTGACAAAGATAAAACGCATCAAAACTCGGGATGCTCAATTTGGTTTGTGTAAGAAAAATAAATACGGGTCAAATATTTGTTGATAATCTTACTGTCGGACTAATTATATTTATTTTTTCGTCTGCCCTAGAAAGCGATGAGCCAAAGAAAGCGGTGGTTGGATCGTATTGGATGCAGAAGGCACTGTGGTGATGTTTGTGACAGGCAGTGGACGGTAGAATTTATTGATTCATAATAAGGACAAAGGAATGAAATTGTAAGTCAATAAGACAATGGCTTCATAAGTATGCTTCTTCACCAAAATTATGTGATTCCTTACAAGGATCGAGGAATGGATAGAGCCTCTGCTAACGACTACGCAACTGGTATGCCCTGGTTAATAGTATCCATAATATTATGGTAATTACATACCACTGAGTTTACTTTAAATCATTGTAACAGTACGGTTTGTTAGTATTTTACATTCATATCCGACGACATCTTGGGAAGCTTTTGTAAGTGTGCTTACAGTTTTTACAGCTTAGGTGCATCTCTCATCTGTTCTGGCCCTTTTAAAAGTCCAAAAACAGTTAATGAAGTTACAGGCACATAATGAAATCACTTAATGTAAGCGTAGGACCCTAGATTGCCGGGGCTGCGGGATTGTTCGAAAAAGATACCGCGGCCCTGGAACACAAAGGGCTAAGAAGGAACATGGAAGGGTTTTAGTTAGTAAAATTCTGACGCTCCCTCCCGCTCTGGGCGGAGTGGATGGGAGATGATTTTCGGATGGGAAGTCATTTGATGATTTCCCATCCGAAAAAAGGGCCTTAGATTCAATTCGTCAGCTCAAAAACCTTTAGCTTTTAAACTCTTAATCTGTTGAAGACTTCTCAGTAACGGATAAGACTCTGGCCTTATGGGCAATGAATAGCATTAGAGTGTAGGGTAGTGGTGGTCTAGTGGACATAGCTACCACTTATGAGTTGCAATCCTAGGTTAAACCGCTCTAGGAAAAAAAAGGAAAACATCGTGTAGAACTGAAAATTGTATAACATTGGGAACGTTACAGATATAATGCGCATTAGACTCGTCTACTACTATATAATGAATCGTTTTTTTCTCTCAATAACTTACGTATCACTTTTACGACATGATTTCTCACGACCTTGAGTTATATCTCAGTCATAAAAGACATCCGTTGAAAGCTGCAAGTTCGGATGAGTCAGCAACATTGTCGCAAGATGACTACCTGCCTTTGTCGGCTAGAGTGACACCTGATTTATGCTGTTGCAGAGGTGGGGAACCTTCTGCCGTGTAGTTATGAGGAGGACAGGTATTTAGGAAAGATTTTTTTGAAAAAGCTTCAGCCTTGTGTTATTCATAAACAATAGGTTTTTCAGTTATTGAAGTGAAACTTCTATTGCGACTTCCAACAAGGCTGCGTTAAACGTTTAACGCTACCATGGAGGGGGAACGAAAGCACTAGTGCGTTAAACGTTCAACGCTCCTGGGGAGGGGGAATAGAAAGAGACAGATTTTCATTTCCACATTACGAAGTTTCACTTCTTCCTTGCGGAGGAACTACACGCACTATTTTTCATAGAGGTTCTTGGTTTTTTATTGCAAATGAGGGGAAGGTTATAAAGATGAAATATACTTTAGTGTACGGCAACAAGATTGAAAATTATTTTGTTCCTTTAATTTTCTCATGTAATTTCTATAAGGCGAAAAATTAAAACCTCGATCTGAAGAGATCCTTAAAGACGATAAAATTTCTTCTTGTCATCATCAATTGGAGAAACAACAACCACCAACAGCATGAGTAAAATCATTTATGGACGGGTTAAGTTAGTGTAAACAGGCTCTTTATCTTTTTCACTAAATAATTTCCATGTCATCAACACGCTTTCAAGCAGATGAGCTTGAAAGCGTGTGCAGCAGCGGCAGTGGGTCCAAAAGTTCGCGATCCCTGTCTCACCAGTTGACTTGAAATATCTAACTAATAATAAAAATGTCTATTAGTTTCTGTGTTTACCAGGGCCGCTGAGATCATTATTTTAAATTATTTAATTGTTTTCGGGTATTCGATGGAATTTGTTTGTGTGATGTTAATTTGTTTCTTATATTTTTGGTACATTTTGTATTTTATTTTGAGGTACCTCTACCTCCTACTACCTATGTGTATTTTATCCCTTTTTAGGACTCCTACTCCTTAAGTAAGATAAAGATACTTTATTTGTTAAAAAACTGCGTCTACACACACATCGAGCATGCAAGATCTTAGTAAAGTAGGTATGTTCGTACATGCTTTACCTAGTGAGGTGTACAAATTAGTTTATTTTTTTGACAGTTATACGGATCATAAAAAAATACATTGTTGTAAACTTTCAGTAACCGTGTCAGCAAGTTTATTACTAGTGTAACGTCAAACGTAACGTAACATAGCTTAAAATGAAAAATTCTATACCGATAAAAAGATATAAAGTGTGAGTCGGAGTCACGCATGAAGGATTCCGTACGATTGTGATATTAATTATTTTTTTAATTTATATTTGTTTTTATAGCAACCACAGAAATACACCTTCTGTGATTATTTCAACTGTCTACCCTATTACTGATCATGAGATCCAGCCTGCTGAGACACAGACACAAGGACAAACGGACAGCGGAGGCTTAGTAAAAGGGCCCCGTTGATTAGTCTTCGGATAAGGAACCCTAAAGAATAACTAATTTTTAAAAAGAGTTAGTGTTTCAGCATGGTACCCCCATTCAATAAAAACAATTTATTTAAATAAACATAAAATCCAATAAGCAAAACAAAGTACAACATTACTTACATCAAAACTACAAGATGACTATAAGATCTGCATCCTTAACTTGTACTTAGTAAATACTCGTTTAATTAAAATGTAGGTAATTTACCCGCACACCTGGGTTTCGGTGTAAATGAACGAGGAGGAGAACAGAGGTGACGAACCTTTTACGCTTTTGATTCTGCGAATTAAAAAAAAATAAAACGTAATCATTACCTACGAGAATATAAACCAAATAATTTGTTCGACCGTACATTTGAGCAGATTCTTTTGGTCTACGGGATTTTCTCCAATTCTCTGAGGTATTCGATTTGGTTAAATTGCGAATTCCCAAAGAGAAATCCGGTCTATCCAAGTTTACATATCCGAAGATTCGTAAAAAAATTGTAACAGGTATTCAAGGTGTTATTTTAGAATGGTAGTTAAAACAAATTTATTTTAAGCCAAATAATTAAAATTTGAGAACGCTGCACTATTTTCGAAAACGATTGATGACCTGTACTAAAAAAATCACCATCAAGAATTGTTCACCCATTGTGACTTGCGCCATAGATTTTCCACCCCTGTTCTACGCAATCCAACCGACTCGTCAATTCAAATCCACGCACATAGGTTCTGCATAGGTGGAGAGGTCATCGTGAGTGCATCTGTATAAAATACAGGACAGCCTCAGTAATCGATGCCCTGAGTCGATGTTTCTAAAACTTTTCATATTGCAATTGAACTTTTGGGTCAACTTTAGCCTTTTGATTTCTTCTTTTGTTGCGGCACATTATTATCTGCCTAGCCTTTTCCCACCAATTTAGGGGGTCTGCTTCCAGTCTAACCGGATGCAGTTCGGAATACCTGTTTTTAACATGGAGCGACTGCCTATACCCAGTTAGTACTGTGTAATACGATTTCCTTTGGTAAGACTGGCTGTCAGACTTTTTAGGCCACTGACTACCTGTAACTACTGTCAAAGATCTACAAATGAAAGCCGGGAACAACAGCTTAACATTAAATATAGCTAACGCTTAAGTTTCCGAGCCACAGAGGAAACTCGGTATGCAATGGGTGGTCACCTATCCACAGATCAACCTAGGCAAGCACGATTTAACCCAAAGATTGACCCGAGCGGCTGATATTATTTTGACAAGAGATCCTCTCTTTTGCTGCGGCATGATCAACGTAAATATGAGATTGATTCAATTTAGTCGTAAAATTTAAGGCAACATAGGTGTGGTGTGACCCTGAGCATGATGCGTATAACAAGTGCACTTGTCGATTAAGTTACTACGAGCATTCCACCAACATAATGTAATATAGGAATAGGAGGCCAAGTCTTTAGAACACACAAAAGAATAACATTTGATTCAGAGCGTTGTAGAAATAAAAAAATATTATTATTCTGTGAAAAAAATCTTCTAAGTGTTGTTAGAACCGAGGGCCCAGACAAAGTCACATTCTATCCGCGATAACTCTGACAAGTCACAATGCATTGCATTGACGCAGGTTTGACATAAGTTACCTACAAGCTTAAGTTAAACTTATTGAAAGACGTTATAAAAGTGGTCGCCATATTATGTGTAGGCCCTCTGATCTTGTTGTACATTCTCGTTGCTACGAAGAAGCGCGGGCGCATCAAGTTTATTGTTTGCATCGTATGACGTAATGTTACGCACTAGTTGTCGCCCGCGGCGGTGCTCGCTATCATGATATACTACAGAGTAACTTATGTTACCTGCGTTGACATTCTTTTGTTTAGTGTTAGCTTTCTCTCAGCAGGTTAGTATTACATTTTGATCTTGTTTAGCAGCTAGTTTATTTTATGTAATAGACGGCTTGGACGACCCACCTGATGTAAAGTGGTTGCCATCCTCCATAGACACCTGTACCGAACAGTGTTTTGGTATTGTAATATCAACTATAAAACGTATTTCATGATATTCATCGACTGTTATGATAGTATCCTTTCCCACTCAAGATCTAGTCGGCATGATTAGGCACAGCTGAGTAAGTACCTAACTATTTGGATGTAGGTTCAGGAAAAAGCCGTTCTGTTTAACTTGAATTAAGCCGAGCAGGCGCGTGGATCAGCGTTGATAGAAGCTGGACGGAGTGTGACGCACTGCATTAGCCGAAGGAAAACATTAGGAAGAAATAATGACAAATTGTATCAGACGATCCAAACACCCAGCCATATAGCACCCCTCATCCATAATACAGTTGGACAGAATCAAAGATGATATAATAACCGGGGTTGCGGGCCCATTCGAAAGAGATACCGCGGCCCCGGAACATAAAGGGCGAGGAAGGAACATGGATGGGTTTTAGTCAGTAAAAGTCTGACACTCCCTCCCACTCCGCTCAGAGTGGGAGAAGTCATTTGATGATTTCCCATCCTAAAAAAAAATTGATGATAATAATGTACCGCGTCGTAAAGCGTGTAAAAAACCTCTAAACGTATTCGAAAGGCACTTGTTCTCCCCGACATTGCGATTATTCATTTTTTACACCATACCCGGGAACCTTCTAGTTATGGAGATATTGGGGGTCAAAATTCCAATTTTTTGACAAGTTTTTATTCCAAAATTTTCACTTGGAACACCTCCACGACCCCTGTACTATTCAACCCAACCATTAGCATAATGTTTTGAGTTTAACCACAAAACATGATTTTTCACCCCATAAAAAAGTCGTTTCCCAGCAATTATTTTTGCGTAAAGTTACTTAGTTTGATGTACAGAATGTTGACGGCTTCGTGATGAGGTTATTTACACTCCGTATAGAACAAAGAAGTTTTTTCCATTAGAGCAGATAAAATCTTATAATTATGAATTTATGACATCACGAGGATCGGGAGGTAGGCAGAATGTCAGATGTGTTCGTGAACTTATGTTATTTATTTTAGTATCCGTAAAATTGATTAATAGTGTTTCAAGGTCTTTGAGTTTTTTCTGTATCTAGAAGGATCGATGCGGTTATCCTTAGAGGACAGTGATCCAGGAAGTCTGATCTAAGACGCAAAATACTGTGGAAAATACAAGGTTAGGATGTGGTAAATATAATATTCACATGTCGTGACATGCACACAATGTAAAAACGAGATTTCATCGAATCGAATTGTAAACCTCCTCCGTTAGTTGGTTAGTTAAAAAGTTTATGGTCATCCTCCGGCAGTAAGGACCAAAAGGAAATATCTTTTGGGGCACAGAATTTTGTAGTGTCTTCACCACGAGTTGGTTAGTAGAAGTGACAATCTGTTACATCGGAGGGTTCAGGGTTACGTACCTACTTACCGAGAGCCTAGGTCCATAGTATTAGTAATTAAAATACTTTTTATACACAAATTAATCGTGTAAGCAGTTTTACAAAATAAAATCACTGGAAACACTTTTGCTGCGACATCATACAAATGTCAAGTCGTAAAATTAGTGATGTTCCACATTGCGTCTTCATGTAGTGCTGTGCTGTATCGATTGAATAAGTTTTCGTTTTTCTTTCGTCTAACTGTAGGTAGGTTTTAGGGTGTGTTCAACTATAGCGTTAGCAGACGCGACAGCAAGTCGTCTGAACTGCAATAAAATAATGTGAGCGTATGAGCTCTGCTTACACAGCAGTACGACGCAGCGAGAGGTCCAGCCTATGGTGTATCTTACTATAGTACCCTTTATTCCAAGTATAGAACGATTTGGGCATCATAGTTATACACTTTCAATTTACGCGGGAGAAATAATAATGCAGAAGTATGTGCGCAGGGACAAGTGTACTCTCTCTTCCCTTAGCCTTACAGTTTGATAAGTCGCCAGCCCTGCACGACCCGAGAAGTATCAAGCGCAGGACTAGGCTTTCTTGATTTCCGAGGCACATAATATTATGACAGTATCAAAAATATGCAAATCCATTTAGTCCGTCCAGTGAGAGTATTGGAAAGTAATGGACATTTTCTGTTTTTGTAAATCAATGAATGTTGACAAAGATAAAACGCATCAGAACTCGGGAGTGGCGGCTCAGAATTTTAAAAGCGTCGTATCTTCGTCAATTTTGGTTTACGTAACAATAGAAAAAATACGAGTAGAATATTTTTTCATAATCTAATTGACGGACTAATTAAATTTGATATTTTTTGTCGTCTACCCTATCAGCCTGCCTCTAAACTTCGAGCTTCAAGTTTGGAATAAATCGTCAATACAGCAGTTGCTGTGTTACCTAGATAAGTAGAGCCAAATAAACCTGCTTGCAACGACACGATCAATTCACGTGCATTCTATAATTATACATGTTGACGAATTTAATGGTAAAATATGGTTTTCTGTTAAAACGTTTTAATAAATTGAATTTATGAGCTACACAAGTTCATTGCAGACAAGATTAGAATGTAGTTTTTAAATAGAACCCATTGAATAGTATTAGTGAATGATCTTCAAACGGTTTTTAATTAATGAATATAATAATATAATATGGCATTTCGTAACTAAGAATACAAGGAGGCTAGTATACTAGTTTATAAAAGATTAGTTATGTAGTAGATATGGATTTATCTTTAGAAAATTGTTATGGTTAATCCGCAGTTCTCGGTTGTAAGGGCTTTCGCACACACATACATACACACACACACATTTACACACACACATCACACACACACACACATATCTACATTTGTACTATTGCGAGCGAGACTGGCTATTTATTCCCTTTAGTAATTGTCTGACTTAAGACAGTCTTGTCTCTAGCGTGGGAAAGCCCTAAGTGAGTTACGATAAATATAATATGTTAGAAGACTCCCTCTTTCTGCTAATCTCAAGTTTAGTCCAGTTGTGCAGCTTAAACCACGATGGGTACCGAGGGGTTTCGGAATCTAATGGATGGTTATTCATTTACTGAGGACTGATTCCGGCAAGGTTAGCTGAACCGTTGTATAGCCCGTGTGTCTGAGCCACTGTCCTTGCTGTTTATGCATGAACCCCTGTCTGTGTATTAAGGTGAAAGCGTCAGGGTAGACCTCCAAGGTCGAGTAACAACTTTGACCTTGAAAAAATCGTTCCTCTACCTTCATGAACTTGGAGGGTTGTATTGGTGATTTTGATAATCATAATTTTGTAACTACATACGTCTTACAATCGTGTACAATCTTTCAATCAACATACAACCTAGCACTGGCCATCAAATTGCAAAAAAAAAAACGTGAATTTGAATTTCGGTGACACCTCCGAAAAAATGTGTCTGTTCATTTTTCATGATAAATACTGCTTTTAAAAGACATTCTGATAACTTATTCCGCAGCCTGAACTTTTGGATATTAACCTGACTACGTTGCCTCCGTGTTATAGTGAATTATTATAAGCCCCATACGTCTCTGTTGACCCCTCTAAGGATTAAAGGCAATATATCCACATCATCTTGTTGAGTACTTAGTTAGTTGCTAGCATGCCCTTTCCGAAATCTTAACGTAACGAAATTCCCCTCGGCTAGACCTCGGAGTCAAATTCTTCAAATTGTTTCCTTGAAATATTACAATAATGTGGACTCATTGTTTACAAAGAACATTGGTACTTATTGACAGGCTATAAGCTTCGCAGTATTTTAGGAAGCTAAGTTTTAATTGTAAAAGCGATCCGGCCACGTCCGCAGCTTTACCCGGATGCAGGGTGCAATGTACTGAGGTGGCAATAGCTCAAAATATCATGATTTTGGTTCTGTTTTAAGTTAGTTGGCGCCTCCTGAGCGCGAGGTCCCGGACTTATATTGTCACTTACGGGATATCTTCCGTGAATATTATTTTTATTGAGGTCCCGATATTTCGACGCTGCTGCAAGCGCCATGATCGCGGGTTGACTGGAGAACTAACCGTGTAAGTTTAAAACATTGTATGAGATCCTGGGTTCGATAACCAGTTTGGGCAAATTGTTATTGACTTTTACCATTAGGGATGTCTTTGCAGTAGCCACGGAATCTTAACATTAGGGATGTCTCTGCAGTAGCCACGGAATCTTACCATTAGGGATGTCTCTGCAGTAGCCACGGAATCTTAACATTAGGGATGTCTCTGCAGTAGCCACGGAATCTTAACATTAGGGATGTCTCTGCAGTAGCCACGGAATCTTAACATTAGGGATGTCTCTGCAGTAGCCACGGAATCTTAACATTAGGGATGTCTCTGCAGTAGCCACGGAATCTTGATTTGTGATTTAAAAACCGCTCGGTAGCAATAACAACGAAAAGAGGCATTGTTTTTTATACATATTGTTATAACTGCGTAAAAGTGAACATACTACTGTTTTAAAATTATTTATCACTTGGCATATTTCCGGGTTGGAAAATGTTCAATGTATGATATAATGAGAACAATAGTTATTATTCGTCCCAGTTTACAATCATACTACTCTTTTTTCCAAATCATAATCTTCAGGAAATGGACACATTGAAGAATGCTTCACCAAAACCTATTCCTTCAACTGGCGTTACCCAAAAATTCCATTCATTAACTACTAAAAATACCAAATTAATCCAATATCCCGATTAATTAGATTAAGTTACGTTAGGTTTACTTAAAAAACTTATGTTTACCGCAATATTAAACCGATGTAGGTCGGCCATATGATATCAATATGAGCCATCTTAGTAAGCCGGACATGTCACAAAGAACCTTTACTAAACATCGGTGGCCGAAGAAGATTCTAAGTTCAAATGTCAAAGCGCGTCCTTGCCGCGCACGATGCGCCGGCGACTATAAATAGCCCGAGCGACAACACAGAGGCATCAGTCGCTCGATTGCCTTTCAATCACTAACAGTCCCAGGACAAACAAAAAAACCCATCAAACATGAAATCGGTACGTTAAGAAAATAAAAGTGTTCCTCCTCGACCACAAAGATTCAAGTGAAAAAAGATCCTTCCGATCGATAGTCTTCAAGTTTTGGTGATAGCTAGATACCTGTCTAACAGTAGTGTCTTCTGCCAACAGTTCATCGTTCTCGCCCTGTTCGTCGCCGCCGCTGTCGCAGCACCCCCTGGTTCCGAAGCTGAAGCACAAATCCTTCGCCAGGAGGCCGACAACATTGGAGTCGATGGATTCAAATACCTGTAATTTAACTACTACTGTACTGCTTCGCTGCACCTAAACACCTCATTGTTGATCTTTGTATTAAGTCCAGCATATCTAAACACCATAACTTTTATCGTGCAATATACTAATACCACTTTTTATGATCCACAGTTATGAGACCTCCAACGGTATTAGTGCTTCGGAGCAAGGTGATTTGAAGAACCCTGGCTCTGAGAACGAGGCTCTTGAGGTCCGCGGCCAGTACGCCTACACCGGCCCTGATGGCGTCGTGTACCAGGTCACCTACATCTCCAACGAGAACGGATTCCAGCCCTCAGGCGCTCACCTCCCAGTGGCTCCTTAATAAGCCAACTCACTAACCAACTCAAATCTAGTCTAAAATACTCATCCTTCCCTACCCCCCTTCCTTTGTTAATGCTCCGCTCCAAGCGATCTGTGATATGATCCTGAACTATTTTGTTAATAAAACAATTAATGTTATAGTAATTTACATATTCGTTTCATTGCCTATCCCACGATTCACGATACAATCGTTTTGTTGAAATGATTTCTGTTAAAGTTACGAAAATTTAAAAGCTTGAAGGATTTCTAAACTTTTGAACTAAAATATAAAATGTCCTAGTAATAACAATTAGAGACGACAACTACTTACCTTGAAAGTATCCGTCTTAAAATATTCGATTTACTTGATTAAGAAATTTACAATAGCACTGAATTAATAGGATCTAGCACAATTAATTGTAGTTTTTCTAAACTACATTTGCAACACTATATTAGTGTCTGATTTCTATAAATCAGACAATAACATAATTACGGAAAAACAAAAATAAAATTGATTGCGACAAGAATATAAATCAATCGAAAAAAGATGACGTCTTTAACTGATTAAAGCGACGCGACGGGACCCAAATATATGAAGATTCCACAATAGCTAGCTTGCTAAGAAATATGGAAATTAATGAGTATTGCGACCTTCGGCACTTAGACGTGACTCGTGGCAGTTTGATGTCCATCTCATTATCATTTTAAACAGACCCATCCTTAATTGGAATCCTAAATTCACTATATGTTTAGATTAAAGTAAAGTGCAGATGCAGCAATGTATTACTTATGAGGTTTTATTGGTATTGACCAAGGGACCGAGTGTTAAACCTCATAACTTTATCCATTTTAAAGTTAAACGCGTGTTTGAGTGCCCACGTCTTCTAGCTTATCCATAGTATTGAAACTATGAACAGATAGATAATAAAAGTAATTCTGAAACAGGTTTGCCATGGTGCTGGTGAGATATTGATAATTTGTTGAAATAATATTAAATGATCATTATTTATTTCGGGATCCTGCCGTTTTGCCGAAAAGATTTTGACAAAATTTCGTTACCCAAACAAATTTTAGCAAGCTTTTCTATACCAATGCAATATTTCGAATGATTTTAGTACGCATATTTTTATTTGGTCAAATTTTTACTTGACAAAATATTACAAAGTATAATGTCATTATGGCATTTGGTCTTTAATCAAATGATTAATTACCTACAGCAAACAATGTTCATGGCAATAAACGTTTGGTGAATTGATTTGAAATTTGAATGAGTTTAGCCAAAAATATTTAGGCAAAACGACTTGAATTAATAGAAAAAAGAGATTGTTGTAGGCTACCGGGAACTGAACTATTTAGATTAGGATAATTACTTATTTTAAAATAATGGGTAGGTTAGGTTAAAACTGTGACCTCCTATGGAAGGCCTGGAACGACTACATTATATAGAAAAAAAAAATGGAAACTGACGATACAAAATATTTGGCTCATTTGATTTTGCGTAAAACCATTCCAACTGAAATATTTGACTAAATATTTTTTTTTAAAAGTACTAGTAATTTTAACATTTTTTATTTAGTCAACAAATTATAGTTTAAACGTTCATTTCCCAAACGTTAGGTTTGAGTTACAATATTTTGTGAATAGATTTTTTGCTAAGTAATAATTTAGCATATTATTATGAAATTATGCGATTTTTTTTTTGGGAACTGAAAATTTGTCACATTCCTTTCGGTCAAACAAGGGGGACCCATTTATTTCACCTGAACCGAAACATTTTTTTTATTTTCTTAGCGCCATAGTGTTAGTACGACAGGTAATATTTTGTTTTACTTTCGTTGTCGTAAGTTATGAAGTCAATCATTATTATAGACGATCGCCAGCGAGTGGTTGTATGCAACGACCATACAGCCTAGTACTAAGTCCCGTAAAGTCCCAGGCTAAGTATCTATTGAATTTCATAACGATAAAACAGACAGACAGACTTACGCCCACATGATTAATATTAACGTGTATTGAGACAAAAAGATTAAATAATTTATTTTGCATATGCACCTACATCATTTGCGAACTATAGACTAATAGGGGCCAAAGCTGTGGCCAAAGTTGGCCTTAAGATACGAGTTTAATATTTTACCTTTTTATCAAGTTCTAGCACCTTAACTTCATAATAATCCTTTGAAATTAGACATCAATGTAATCTATACTTTAATTATAAAGCAGAAGAGTTTGTTTGTTTGTTTGGTTGAACGCGCTAATCTCAGGAACTACTGGTTCAAATTGCAAAATTGTGTTGGATAGTCCATTTATTGAGGAAGGCTTTAGGCTATATGACATCACGCTATGACCATCAGGAGCGGAGCAGGAATGAAAAATGTTGCAAAAACGGGGCTTTTTTTTTCCTTTCGTTTTTCTCTCTTATGTGACGCAGACGAAGTTGCGTGGGTCAGCTAGTAACATAATAATACGATACCCGTCGTGATGTAACCACAGTCTGCCTGTCAAGTGTTGAATGGACTTTGCGGTTGGCACCACTTACGGTAACCACAACGGTTATTTCAACTTGAATGCCTTATATTTCATTAACTAAACAGAAAACTATAAAAGAAACGAAGATGTTTAGGTCATTAAGAGGATCGGCTCCGGCCATCAATGGTATAATTGTCAATTAGCTACCATAATAATGCCATGCTGCCATGTTTGGTAGATCTGAACAAGAATTGATGCGTGATTGCCATGAAGAGTGAATTGTTTGAACGCGAGCCGATTTCACATGAATCCTTTCGTCGAGCATTGTGTTCTCAAAATGGTTCACATCGGTGGAGCTATTCCAAGAATGGGAACAGATATCTTAATTCCATACAGTCTGTTATTTCAATTAGGTGGGGCTTGGCATTTGAGGGAGGTGCAACTTTTTTTGTAAAAGCTTTGATTATGTAGTCTCAATAGTAAATTGCAAGATTTGACTTGGCCCCCTGGGGTAAAAAAAATAAGTTCATAACCAGAAATATACATTCCTGCTGCTATAAGAAATATTTGTCAAAGCTTCATCTACAGGGACCGGATTGGCCAATAGAACCTTCACCATACATAAAGGGTGTAAAACACCTCTTCACGAAGCCGAAAGGCACTTGTTCTCCCCATCATTGCGGTCATTTTTTTGTTCTACATCATACTTGGGAACCTTCCTAGTTACGGAGATATGGGGGTCAAAGTTACAACTTTTTGACAAGTTTTTTTGGTAAGATTTTGACCACAATGTTTTAAGAGCGTTACATTGAGTTCTACCACAAAACATGATTTATTACCTCAAAAAAAAAGTTGTTTCCCAGCAATAATTTTTACGTAAAATTACTTGGTTTGATGTACTGTTACAGAATGCTTGGTTAACGGATTTGTGATGAGGTGGTTTACACCCTGTATAGCCTAAAAGTAGTAAATCATTTCTTGAAACAAAAAACGTGTGAAATATAGCACAGAATTAAAAACGCAATCATTACATCATTTTTAATTATGAGTCAATTATTTTCACGGAACTGCCCATCCCCATTTTAAGACAAGGCGAGAGATGTTATCATTCAGTTCAATACTTTATATTGATAAGTGGGCTGGCACAGTACCAGTACCGCTTATTAAAGTAGGTCGTGATGATAATATGTTTTGTCTTACGGTACCGTGGACAGTATAACAAGATCATCATCAGCCTATCACATTCGACCGGTCTTCAGGGCATAGGCCTTTCCAAAAGTCCCCCAGTTGAATGCATACCTCCAGTATCATCAGTTATGTAGCCGGTTTAATGACAGTTTTTCATTGATTAGCTATCTTTATAAACAGTAATAACCTGGTGGTGTCTCAAGTTCGAACCCAATATACGCACTTATGAATTTTCGTATTCATGTGCGTACTGTATAGGATGCCTGAGAGATATTTCAATAAAGTAAAGACAAGTCAGAGGCCCATGATCAGCATAAACACTTTGACACATGGGTAGGTAGTAACCAAACCAATCAAGTACAGAATGATTGAGAAGCTTTACATAAAACGTCAGGAAATGTCATTTTTCGAATAAAAACTTTGGTAATGGCTTTTATAAGCAAGCTTGAACGAATTTAAACCAAAGTAAACAATAATTAAAAGAACTAGCTCATATTCCACATGGGTTCAGTGCTTGCTGATGCATAAATCTTCAAAGTTTTACTCCATATTGAAATAGTGTAATTGAAGACTGCTATGGGTATTTCACGGTAAGAATTATCAATTCAAACCGTAGCTAATGTTACTACGATGGCGTTCTAAACACTTTAGGAGTATACATTTATTTACGAGATTATGGGTGATTAACATTTAACCTGTGAACCAGTATTTGATGCCATGTGTAATTTAATAAATAATTAACCATTTAGTAAGGAAAATATTTCACAAAAATGGTCTAAGAAAAACTTTTATTTCGACGGTCTCAAAAGTAAGCGTTAACTAATTTTTTTTGCTGGGAAAAATGATTAAATCATCTAGATCAAAATCATGCTTTTCCAATTTTCTTAATGATTAAAATTACATTGTCGGCTGTGATCATTCTAGTTATTTCTAGTCCATGTGAATTTAGAATGGAATACTGTAGGGTAGACAACAAAAAATCTAATTATTATTCTTCAGTTACATTATCAAAAAATATTTAACCCATATTTTTTCTTTTGTAATATAAACTAAAATTGACGAAGATAATTGACGAAAATAAAACGCATCAAAATCCTCCCGAATTTTGATTGATGCGTTTTATCTTAGTCAAAATTGATTGATTTACGAAAACAAAAAATGCGTGTCCATTATTTTCCAATAACGGGCGGACTAAAAGAAATTTGCATTTTTTTGATACTGTCACTGCCTATTATCTTCATCCAGTGAACTTAAACTCAAGAAGACATTACAAAAAGCATTCTCCAAAGTATGACGTCACAAATTCCCTGCGAATGCATCACTAGCAAAAAGTCAAGAGGTACCATATGACGCAACAATGCGTATTCTGTAATGGAAGAATATACGATTAATTTGTACGAATGTGCAATTGCGAGATGTGTCCCGCAGCCTGATGTGCCTCTAGAGAACTAAGCGCATTGCAAAAACTAGCAAAGAGCACGGCCATCTCTGATTGGCTCATTTGATAAATTCAAATTATTGGAAATTGGTAAAACATGTAAGAAACAATTCAAACACATTTTTTAAAAATCAATTTGAGTGTTCTGCTTAGGTCTATTTATTAATTACGACGAGCTAATTAAAGAAAAAGATAATTTCATTTGTTAAAACATTATCATTAAAAAAAGCATATATATTTAAATTACATTATATTTATGTACCTACTGTTGTTTCAACTGTGGAATCTTTTGCTACCAACTGTACCCTAGTGTGTTGTCTAATTACATTCTATGGTCCTTGGGTCCGCCCTAGAACAATACCATTAATGACCAACCTAATTGAAACCAATAATTATAGTCAAAGTAAAAAAGCTAAAGAAACTACCTACCCACATTTATAGATATAGTCATTTACATCCCATCTATAAAACCGGTGATAAATGTATCACTAATCTATAATTATACACCATTGATTACGATTTATCGACGACACGATGGTGATTTCTAGCTAATTTTAATCAAAAATCCGCACGAAATTCATATTTTATGGACAAAAGTGTTAATTTTGATCAATAATTCATCAAATGGTTTTCGCAAATGTTAACCTTTCGCGGAATGTTGTAACCCATTGAACTTCACCTTGTTACGACACCTGGCCGCCCGCGCCGCCAGCGCAGCCGCCGCCGCCGCCTGCGCGCGCGCACTCTGCTACATCGTAAGCCCTACGCTTGAAAGTAAGCAGGTAGCGGGGCGGGTCTAAAACGCTTCGGTGGACTATTTGTTAGTACGAAAAGCATGATTTTGGCGTGTTTTTTTTAAATCTTTGTAATAACTTTATTAATCCAATTTTATGTAAGTTTTTACAGAACCAGCTCCTTATTCTGCTTATTTCGAAATAAATTAGTTGAAAAAGTGAATTGAATCTTTTCATAGATCAATGATTGCATCATATTATTTTCATCCAATATTCCAGTTGCAAGCTGATGAGAAACTTTAAAATGTAATAGTACAATCTATTTTCTTAAAGAAAGTTTTTGTAATTCGTTCAGCAATCAGCTTTCGCTTCTCGCTTGCAGCGTGACAAGGACTTCTAATCAGAATGTAAACTTACATCAGCGAGACGAAAGCAAGTTAAGTTTAAGTAAGAACTAATACTAAATATTGCCAACTTATCTGATTATGTACAAGTAATTTGAGGAAAGTAAATACTTGTAGAATTTAAAAAAAAATCGGTGTACCAATCGGAATACTCTACTTAATACGTTTTAAATGCGTGGCGTGGGGATGAACGTAGTCATCAGTAGAAGCATAGCCTACACAGATCTGGATTGACGAAATTGTGAGACTTTTCATGGACGTTTTCTCTCCCTAGACAGTTACGATATATACCTTGAACCTTGAAACCTTGGTTTGTAAGTGTACATGTTTGTTACTCTTTTACGAGTAAACCACTGAACAGATGTGGATGAAATTTAGCACACATATAGTTTATAACCTGGATAAACTATTTTTATGCCGGTAGTATCCCGTGGGACAATAATCGAACTCCACGCGGGCGGAGCCGAGGCCATAAGCTAGTCATTCATATTCTCGCAAGGCACATGGCGATGGGTCCAATAGGTCAAAGAACCAGCAAATATATTTTGTAGCCTGTCAGATAAAATCGATCACCTTACGAAAAACCTATGAGTATGCACTCCTAACTATTTCATCAGGATGTAGCCCTTTGAATCGATTAGGTAATCACGACTATTCGATTGTGACTCGCGTAAATGCCATTCGACCTCTGCCTATCTTGTTAGGAGGAAATATCATGTGTGATACATCTCCTACACTGTAATTAACTCAACGAGACGCATTAAAATTGTGATTTACTAAACCGGTTCTTAGTGATGTCCAAGTAATCGATTAATTGAATCGATCTAAGGCCAATACGATTCTTTTTTTAAATTCGATTTCCTTGTATGTGTTTGATTTAATTGTACCAATTTGTGGAATATGGTCGAATGATCATCTTTGGTAAAAAATACTTAGAATTTAGATCAAGATCAGTTCAATAACAACTACCGATGATGTTTTGTGAACTGATTGATACATTAAATTAATTTAGTCGGGATTTAAATTACATAAAAACGTTGTTTGGAAATGTTTGCCAGATGCGACATTCACTTAAAAAGCTTTAAAATTGCATTGAAAAGCGAATTTGACTGAAATGTAAAAAAAAAAATTGTAAATGAACTTGTGTCTTACATCCTACCGTTAATACAAAAAAAACAAAAACTGGCGCATTCAACCGTGGCTTTTGACTGAGCCAGCTCAAGCTAATCTAATAGTTTTTTTTCTTATTTCTCCCTCTTCCCAATAAATTAGATATGGGACATCCGATCACCAATTAATTAATGGTATCGATACTGCAGGCACATCACTTGATAGTTTTGATATAGGTATCTAGCTTGACATTTTGTATCGTGTAATATACGAATATAAGTGGTGATCGTGCGATTTTCGTGATATTTTCTCATCTGGGGTTACGATTATACTGACATCACATTTTATTTAATAAAAGTGACCCTTTCTTTTGAACTCTAAAAAATAAGCTCAACATTCCTGCGTTTTATAGAAACTTCTAAAGTGGAACTATCAGAGGTGCAATATAAATATCATACAATTATGTTATTGTGCTCATTTCAATTTCATTTCTAAAGTTGGATAAGCAAGCAATGCAAAGGTTGCGGTTTTGGAACCACTTTTGAAGTTTCGACTAACGTGGGAGTTTGTCGTAATTGCAAATAAAAAAAACATAAATGTAGGCTCTTGTACTATTTAAAAGAAACACGTTATAATGACATTATAAGGCGTGTTTAGTATATTTCAAAGTTTTAACGATCACAGACATCTTTTTATAGGCACTCAATAAAAAGAATCGAATTATAAAGGGCTTGAAACTAAGACTGATAATTAATTACGTGAATACGATTAATTAATTAATTATATTTACGTTCCTGACCTCGGACACTGTAACCCTGCGTTCCGAATTGCGATAAAAGTGATAATATCGCGAATCCGACCAACGCGCAATGTCAGAATTATTACTCAGTAGCCTCATATTTTGTGACTACTAAATTCGGTCGGATTCGCGATATTATCACTTTTTTTGCAATTCGGAACATAGGGTAAGTGTCATTTAAGTATGTTATATTTCGATGTATTGTGCATTAATAATAATAATATTCTTTATTTTTCGGACAACAGGAATCCATTGTGTTAGTAAGCAATACAAAATAACTTATTTCTAGTGTTAGTAGCTAAGATACATTATAGAAGGAAGAGTAAATAGTATTGTGAAAAGGACATCCAGATTAATGTTCTGTGATTGTCCTTCCCACAAAAAAATGTTTAATAATAGGAGAGTCGATACTTTCCACCATAGTTTGAATAAATAATTTCCAAACAAGCGGTAAGGACTTAAGCTTGAGCACAAAAAAAAAACAAAAAAAAAAGTCATCGTCTGATGATGAAGAGATACTCCATACTTGATAAACAGCAAATTAAACTTATATCTCGTTTTATGCACAGAATAACATTATATTAATCAGAGCATCGCGTGGTCATCATCTGCCTATAGTCTGTTCCCAACTATGTTGGGGTCGGCTTCCAGTCTAACCGGATGCAGCTGAATACCAGTATTTTACATGGAGCGACTGTCTATTTGACCTCTACGACCCAGTTAATACAGGGAAATACGATACCACTCGGTAAGACTGGTTGTCAGACTTTTCGGGCCACTGACTACCTGTAACTACTGCCAAAGAAATGACAGCCGGGACCAACAGCTTAACGTGCTTTCCGAGGCACGGAGGAAACTCGGTATGTTAGGAGTGGTCACCCATCCACAGACCGACCTAGGCAAGCACGGCTTAACCTAACCGGCTGTTATTATTTAGCCACGAGCTCATCCATTAAAGCATCATGATATTCTTAAAAAGGGGCCAAGTGCGAGTTGGACTCGCCTATGAAGGGTTCCGTAGCAGATTGAATGAAAGGTAAATTGCTGTTTACGATTTATGACGTATTAAAAAAACTTTTTTGCAAAAAATATAACCGACTTCCCACAAAAAAGTTTTTATTTTTCATTTTTTGTGGTTCATATGTGCTTACCCTTTCACAGCGTAACGGCGTGATTTTTTGTTATGAACTGGTGTAAACAATAGAGAGACATGAGATTTCAGCGATCTCAATACATTTGCTATCATTTATTGAGGAGTTTCTGTCGCCTATTTTCCGAAGTTCTTCATAAGATCTTTAAATTGAAATGGGATCACTCCAAAAACGTACTCTTCCTAAAACTACCCAAATCGCTTCTAGTGTGCCTGTAACATTTAAGGAATTCCCTCTATTTCTCCAGGATCCCATTAATGGAACTTAACACATCTAACTGTCGAAATCTGGGTGTATTGTACACTTCTGCGTACTCCCTCAGAGCATACGGCGTGATGTTACGTCACTATGTTACATAAACAATAAACAACCAAGCGATTGCAGCAATTACTGCAGCTTTGCCGTGTTCTTTGAAGAGTTCCATTAATATCTCTGAAGATCAGCGTCAGATCTTAACCAAATTGAAATGGGACCACACGGAAAGCACCAGCTTTCAAATAAAAAAGAATCATCAAAATCAGTTTACCCAGTCGAATGTTCAGAGGCAACAAACATTGTCGAAATCTGGGTGTATTGTACACATCTGCGTACCCCCTCAGAGCATACAGGCGTGATGTTACGTCATGATGTAGTATGAACAATGAACCTACAGGCGATTGCAGCAATTACTGCAGATTTGCCGTCTATTTTTGAAGAGTTCCATTGTATATCTCGGAAGATCAGCATTAGATCTTCAGCAAATTAAAATGGGACCAAACAACAAGCACTAGCTTTCAAATAAAAAAAGAATCATCAAAATCGATTCACCCAGTCGAAAATTCTGAGGTAACAAACACAAAAAAAATACGGACGAATTGATAACCTCCTCTTTTTGGAAGTCGGTTGAAAAAACTACTTACTAGATCTTGTTCAAATCAATTTTCGGTGGAAGTTTACATGATAATGTACGAGTACATCATATATATTTTTTTACAACGACCTATTGTCGGGCCTACGCTGTCCCCCCATACTTTAGTACTAATGCTGTAATGAAACATAAAAATATTGTAATACCAAATGATTTGAAAAGAGTAACCATAAAGTTTCTTGCCGGTTCTTCTCCATGGAATCGACCAACGCGAACCGTGCACCTTTTTCGACGTTTTATAAGTGCTCATCCAGGCCTATGTGAAATAAAAATATTTTGATTTTGTTTTTGATTGATTTAGTTTTATCAGTCTCTTATTTTAGAAGTTACAGGGGGGGGGGGGGACACAATTTACTTTTCTCTTTGGAAGTGTCTCGCGCGCAGACTATTCCGTTTAGAAAAAAAAAATGTTAGAAACCTCAATATCATTTAAAAGACGAAAGACACCCCAGACGTATGGGTTTGATGAAAAAAAACATTTCGACTTTCACTTCCAAGTATGGGGAACCCCCAAAAATTTTTAAAATTTGTTATGAAAATCTTAATGCGGTTCACAGAATACATCTACTTACCAAGTTAAAACAGCATACTTCTTATAGTTTCGGAAAAAAGTGGCTGTGACATACGGACGGACAGACAGACAGACAGATATGACGAATCTATAAGGGTTCCGTTTTTGCTATTTGGCTACGGAACCCTAAAAATGGATTAATAACCATCTTGCAATGGCGCCATATTGTAGGATGTCCTATTCATGTTACGACTACGAGTCACATGACATCTTAAAACAATCATGACCTTAGATGATAGGAATGTACATGTCACCGTAAAATAGTCAAACACGTTAGACTGTAATCTCTTTAGCGAGATTGTTAACTCTCGAAATATTGTCAACTGAACATACTGCTTACAATATAAGGCATAATATTTCGGTAGATTGTTATCTATCGAAGTGAAACCGAAATATTGTCAAATGCATGCGACGGAAGTATCTCTGCCCCCCATAATCGGGATTTTTTTATTCCTTCTAATGTTTTTTATCCCTTTTAATGTTTTTTATCCCATCTAATGTTTTCAATTTGTGTGCAAAGTTATATTTTCCGTTATTGCCATCTGACGGCGCTAGTTCAGGTTCACTAAATGTACATAACCATTCTCTATAAAGACGTATTTAACCAAGAGTACCTCGTATATGCTGATTGTTGCTACAAGATGTTATTAGATTTGAACTTTACCAGCACTACTTATCTTGTTTAACGATAGTTTAGCTCGTTAAACGATAGTTAAAACAATAGCGGTAACCCGGCAAAGGTGGAAGGTGGAGATCTATATCAGGAATGAGGTGTTGTTTTGATCTAGGCAGAGATTTTGTCTGACGAGGTTTCACTGGAAATTGAAACGTATGCTGTTGAGGACATTCTATTGTTAACCGAAGATAACTTTTCAGTAGTAGTCGATAAGCATTTTCAACCGACTTCCAAAAACAGGAGGTTCTCAATTCGTCTGTATTTTTTTTTGTGTTTGTTACCTCAGACCTTCGACTGGGTGAACAGATTTTGATGATTCTTTTTTACTTGAAAGCTGGTGCTTCTCGTTTGGTTCCATTTTAATTTGCAGAAGCTTTGATGTTGATCTTCCGAGATATACAATGGAACTCTTAAAAAATAGACGGCAAATCTGCAGTAATTGCTGCAATCGCTTGTAGGTCCATTGTTCATACTACATCATGACGCAACATCACGCCTGTATGCTCTGAGGGAGTACGCAGAAGTGTACAATACACCCAGATTTCGACAGTTAGATGTGTTAAGTTCCATTTAATGGGATCCTGGAGAAATAGAGGGAATTCCTTAAATTTTACAGGCACACTAGAAGCGATTTGGGTAGTTTTAGGAAGAGTACGTTTTTGGCGTGATCCCATTTCAATTTAAAGATCTTATGAAGAACTTCGGAAGATAGGCGACGGGAACTCCTCAATAAATGATAGCAAATGTACTGGAATCGCTGAAATCTCATGTATCTCTATTGTTTACACCAGTTCATAACAAAAAATCACGCCGTTACGCTGTGAAAGGGTAAGCACATATGAACCACTAAAAAGTGAAAAATAAAAACTTTCCTTGTTAGACTAGGTACGTTACATGTACACCAATCTTTTTTTGTGCAATGTACAATCCAAAAATACTGTACCTAGTCTAACAAGGAATATTCACATGTCATGACAACGTTTCTAGCAAAGAACACGCAGAGTAAAAATACGTTTGTAATTATAATAAAAACAGGTTGTAAAAATATCTATTAATAAAAGTCCATTCACTTAAGAAAAAGCCATTGAACAAAAAAAGTAGAATTTCCACTACAGACACCGTTATTAAATCTTATAGAAAAACAAAGAAACCGTGACTACACCAGACATACGATATTTAAGCGAATTAATTCATGTCTCTAATTAGATATTATTATAGCATTTGAAACATGGGTAGGTGATATACAGGTTTCTTTAATATTGTCGTTGATATTAAAAACTTAAGGAAATATAAAACATTTACGATTTATGTGAGAGCAGAGGCCATCAATAATTTCTTTAGAACGCACGGAACGAGCCCGCCACGTGATACGACTTTAGTTCTGGCAGATCACTGAAGGAAATATGTTCTGACAACACAACTAAGATACAACTTAACACATACAATCTATGTTATAAATGACAACCTACTTAAGCTGATTTAAGAAGCTTCGTTCTTGTGTTTCTTTGGCTTTTTATTTAAATCTTCAAGCACATAGTACAGAGGCGGACTTAATGCCATGGGATTCTCTACCAGTCAACCTTTGGGTGATGCAGAGACAAGCAGTGCTATCTTTCACTTGAGAGAAAAGTCAACACGAAATTTTCAATGATCTGATCAATCGATGTTAAATTTTGACACACGGTATCTTTATGTAGTGCTGCGAATGATCAAAAGATGAAAAGTGAAGACAGGTGGACGTTTTTTCGTAAGGAATTATGTCGATGTCGAGAGAAAGTGGCGTGACGCGAAAACGAACATGCGACGTCTGATTTCAGCTAAGAATATTGTACCACTTGTTTTTAACTTAACTCTGCCAAAATTAGTAATATTTACACTCGTAGTTTTGTAAAGAAGAATAGGTAAAGGTATTTTGGGTACCTTAACACTAACAGGAAGAGCTTTCAAGGAAAACCTTTGCAACTAGTCCGATCAGATATCAAAATAGGTCATAAAGCTTAAGAATTTTCTTCCAACAGCCATGAGTAAAGCATCGACGTATCTTTTATTTAAATACACAATATACATATATCATCTTCTGCCCAGCCTTTTCCCAACTATATGTTGAGGTCGGCTTGCAGAATAACCGGATGCATCTGAATACCAGTACTTTACATGGAGCGACAGCCTATCTGTCCTACACAACACAGTTAGTACTGGCTAATACGATTTCCCTTGGTTAGACTGGTTGTCGGACTTTTGGGCCACTGAGTACGTGTTACGGCTGTCAAATATCTACAAATGACAGCCGGGACCAACCGCTTAACGTGCTTTCCGAGGCACGGAGGAAACTCGTTATGTAATGGGTGGTCACCCATCCACAGACCAACCTAGGCAAGACCACCCCGAGCGGCTAATATTATTTAGCCACGAGCTCCATTACTGCACATGTAATCATCATTATAACCACTCAATAAAAATACCCGTATCGTTCACTTGTCGTGTGCTATAAAATATTTTTATTACAGTAAAAATCGCATCGCCAAAGCCGGTTTCTCGAGTTGTTAAATAATTTTATGAATATCATCTTCTTTTCGATCGAACGACATGGAAAGTGAATGTCAAGGCCATCTGTATCTGATGCGGCGGCGGCGGGGTCTCGATGGATTTTTATTGTTTTTACTATGTAGGTATGCAACGATTTTGGGAGTATTTTTGAGATAGTAATAACACAGACATTATCTACAACCACAAGAATATCTCGTTGTTTTAGAGGTAACAAGCTCGTCTACTGAACATAAGATTCTGGCGTACATTCATGGGTTAGGCCAATTGTCATTAGGTATTACCATCATGATTTTTTCAGAAACAGATTTGTGTCCTGTAGATGGCAAAAGGCACATCTCTTGTTATATAGGTCTTAAACAAAACTGGCGGAGTGAGGTGTACTATTAGGTAGGTGCACCCTTCGGGTTCATACCCTCTCATATAGAGGAGGCCTTGTCCCAGCAGTGGGAACTTTAATAGGCTGATGATGATGATGATGATGATGATGACACTTCGGGGATTACTGACGTGGTTTTGAATGTTCTTTATAACCTGAATGATCTCAAAACGGTGTATCAAAAGAACCAAATTCAAAGACATGACTGTGACAACCAGCGACCCGCCTGGGTCCGCGTGGTGGATTACGGCTCACTCTCACAGAACTGTAGGAGTATGTGTACATGGAGCGACTGCCTACCTGACCTTCACGACCCAGTTAGTACTTGTAACGAGTGCAAAGATCTACAAATCACAGCTGAACCAGCGACTTAGGTAACGTGTTTTCCAAAGTACGGAAGAAACTCGGTATGTAATGGATGTTCGCACTTCCACGACCTAACCTAGCCAAGCACGAGGGTGTTACTATTTGGCCACGAGCTACTCAAAAAATAGTTAATCTTGTTAAGGGAAAAACAAAAGACATAGACCAAAATTGGAATGGAGTGGTACTCAAGATATGGTTAAAGAAACAAAGGGCGACAAATGAAACGATGGGAGAACGATATAAAAAAGTGGCGGGTCCAGAATGGATCCGAGTGGCAAAAGACAGGGGAAAATGGAAAAGTTTAGAGGAGGCCTATGTCGAAAGACGAGCTGTTTGTGAAACGAACGAGAGAAAAATGCATGAAAATTTAGAGAAAAGGTATAAAGGGTGTAAAACACCTCTTAACGAATACGAAAACCACTTGTTCTCCCACTCATTGCGATATTTTTTTTTTCTACACCATACCTGGGAACTTTCTAGTTACGGAGATATTGAGGCTCCAAGTTCCAACTTTTAGACAAGTTTTTTTTTTTAAATACAAGTTTTTATTAATAACAATAATACACTAAAAATAAAATAAAATTCGGATCGAAAAAAATATGTAATATGTACTCGGGCACAGTATTATAATAATACTGTGCCCGAGTGTCAAATTGACAACACATATTTTTTTCGATCCGAATTTTATTTTATTTTACATAATGGTAACAAGCAGAAATATATCGGGCTCTACATGGTCCTGATGTAGACTTCTTAGCGTCCGTATCCTGGCTACGCTTTGGTGACCTCTTCAGGGAAACCGAAGGTTTCGTTTGTGCAATTATGGACGAAGTTATGATGACGAATAACTACCGCAAATACATTGTGAAGGACGGCACGGTTGACATATGTCGGGCATGCCACCGTCCGGGAGAGTCGATCCGACACATTATTTCTGGGTGTTCTAGTCTGGCTAACGGAGAGTACTTGCATAGACACAACCTTGTTGCCAGAATTATCCACCAGCAACTTACTTTGAAGTACAACCTTGTGGAATCAGAAGTGCCATACTATAAGTATGCGCTCGCCCCAGTTCTAGTTAATGGTAATACCACGTTGTATTGGGATCGACCTATCACCACCGAGAGGACTGTTGTTGCCAATAGGCCTGACATTGTGGTGATAGATCGATTGGAGCGTCGCACAATGATTGTTGATTTAACGGTTCCGCATGACGAGAACCTCGTGAAAGCAGAGCAAGATAAAAAAAACAAGTACCTAGAACTGGCTCGCGAGGTTGTCGACATATGGGACGTGAGTACAGCAGTCATTGTGCCGATTGTCGTGTCAGCCAATGGCTTAATAGCCAAGAGCCTCGACCAACATCTTAGGAGGCTCTCGCTTGGCAGCTGGATCAAGGGCATGATTCAGAAAGCAGTACTTCTGGACACGGCGCGTATTGTTAGGAGGTTCCTCTCTCAAGAGCCCTGACCACCGGTAGCTCGGACCCTGTTCCCAGTGCTGGTGGGCTACTATTTTTTTATATGTTTAAATGTTTTTTATTTAGTTTTATATTATAATATTTAAAAATGTAAATCAATATGTAAATAACTAAATAAAGGAAATAATAATAATAATCGTTAATTTATCAAAAGGGGCACACTTACAATCAAAACAAGTAAAATAGAGCACTGTTGCCTATTGCCTGAACTAGGTGGAACCTGTGTTTCAGGCTAGAAGGTGCATAAATACCTAATTCAAATAAATAAATTAAAATTAAAAGAAAATGTAAAAGTAAATGACTAAAATTACGACTTTCATAGAAAATAAATAAACAACATGTCAGAAGTTTACTTGCAGACAACAAGTAAATCTTCTGTCTGTGCATAGGTTATGGGTTGTAAAAAGTAAAAATAGCCTTTTTACAGCTAAAATAGTTCAACTTATATTATGTCACCGTAAAATTGTCAAATACGTTATATTGTAATATCTCTAGCGATATTGTAAAGCCTCGAATTATTGTCAAATGAACATACTGCTTACAACAAAACGCATTATTTTTCGTGAAATGCATGCGATGGTAGTCAACTTACGCGGTGTGGAGGGAAGGAGGGCTCCCCCTTGCCCAGTGGCACAACTCTCATAAAAAGATAATGCACCATTCCTGAGAAATACCGATTAATATAACATAACCTTAAAACACTTTATATTCCCCCTAAAAAGCGTAGTCGACGGAGCCCCGCTTCGCGGGGCCCCTATTTCCGAGTGCGGGGTTTAAAGGAACCTAACTAACCTAACGGGGGGGTGCCCCAAGTCCCGATTATGGGGACAGAGATACTTCCGTATGTTCAGTTGACAATAATTCGAGACATTACAATATCGCGAGAAGAAACACGTTATATTGTAATATAACGTGTTTGATTTTACGGTGACATATATACTTAGTTATCTATTTAATCTATTGAACAGAAATGACCCTAAAAATGTAAATAATCTTTCCAAAAAGACATGTTTGGAGGTTGCTTTAGAAATGCAAATTATATCATTCCGTCTCTTGTTAATATTGTCAGCATTGTGCATGAGCATGGTATGTTGTTTTAATACTAAGTGCATAATGAATAGCTGGCGCACAGTCAGCACGTTGCCGGATTTATACAGCTGATCTGTGGGAAAGAAAAAGGGATGGAAATTCGCCACCATTAAAATTGCTCTTTAAGCTCTTTCAAGGGGAAGCAGGATAGTTTATGCGGCGCTTCCCCATGAAATAATACAGTAATGAATTATAGATTGACATAGCGCGAAATAAACTTGTGTGATTAATTTAGGATCTGTAAAAGTATTTTGACGTGACAACGTCTTATAAATTGGTTTGCCGGGTGACACTTCAAGAAACTGCGTTACGCTCCGCTCACGTTATGCGCTCACAATGAGAGCGAGTGAGAGGCACGCGTCCCTTCCACTCGGGCATGGTTAGCCCGCCTAAGAGCGAGAGAGACAGACATAAAAAGTGAAAGGCACGCGTCCCTTCCACTCGAGCACAGTTAGCCCGCCTAAGAGCGAGAGAGACAGAGCGAGAGAGAGAGAGTGAGAGAGATAGGTATGTATGTGTAAAGGTAAAAATAAAATTTTGTTAATATGAAATTCAGTGCGAGATTCTTTGTATAAATTAATGTTTTAAATATAATTCTTTGTATAAATAAATGTTTTAAATTGTTACTATTATTTCATCCTTCTTCCTACTATACGAATGAATATTCACATTCAAATTATTTTACCACTCAAAGTCGTTGTCACGTAAAACTTTCGCCCGTATACCGACTTTACAGGCAACCAATTTTTTTTAATACATATATTAATTTGCGTACTCTTTTAACCAGACTTTCAATATTATACTTAAAAGAGAGTGTGTCGTTTATTAGATTTTGACTTTAACGGCTACGACCGACAATGTTTAGAGTGCGTTACATTGAGTTCTGCCAGCAAACATGATTTTTCACCGCCCAAAAAAAAAAAAAAATTCACAGCAATAATTTTAAAGTTACTAAGTTTGATGTACAGAATGCTTGGTTGACGGCTTCGTCTATATATATATACCTACTAACTATATATGTATGTATAGTTAGTAACTTATATCCAATCTTTGTAAATTTAAAAAGCAATAAAAACTATTTTTAATTTTAATTTTACTCAAAAAATCAACAACGTATACCAATGTGCCTCTTACATTACAAAACGGCTTGTAACTTTAATCCAGCTTAAACTTTTGAACAATTAAGAATTTTATGTCAACGTAATTAAAGTTGTAAATACAAAATTATTAAACATTCTTCGATTTTGACTGTCGTTATGTGTAAATTATACTATATGCTTTCAATTACACAAAAAAATTAACCTATGTAAACTGACTTAGTTTGGATATAGTTTTATCCAAACTAAGTCAGTTTACATAGGCAGATAGATGATTTATGAACTGAAATCATTTGTATCTATTTTGCTGTCGTGATTGTTAACTAACAGCTTAGCGCATTCAACACGTAACGTTCCCACTGCTGGGGCAAAAACGTCTTCTTTGTGAGAGGCAGTGGGCTTCAATCAGTCATGCAATACAGGTTGATAAGCAGCGTCGAGTATATGATACTGGTACAGGTTCACCCTATAGGTAATGGTGCTCTGTTTTCCAATATTTCAAAGTCACACAGCATATGTTTTTTTGCGATTTCAGGCTTGGTCCTATAGTTAAAGTTGTTTGTTATCACGTGTTTAGGTATCGATCACTAATTGCCAGTCGCCCTATATTATATTTTAGGCTTTACTAACGCGAGGAGCTCGTGGCTAAATAATAAAAGCTGCTCGGGTCGATCTTGAGTTTAAGCCGTGCTTGCCAAGGTTGGTCGGTGAATGGGTGACCACCCTTACTTTCCAAGTTTCCTCCGTGTCTCGGAAAGCACGTTAAGCTGTTGGTCCTGGCTGGCATTTCTAGATCTTTGACAGTCGTTACAGGTAGTGAGTGGCCCACAAAGTCTGACAACCAGTCTAACCATGGGGTATCGTATAACCCAGTAACAACTGGGTTGTGGAGGTCAGATAGGCAGTCGCTCCATGTAAAATACTGATATTCAGCTGCATCCGGTTAGACTAGAAGCAAACTAGGCAGATGATGATGACTAACTTAAAGATAAGATAAAGATTTATTTATTGCGTAACTGTGTACATCAAGTTCTTATTAATAAACATTACAGTTCTTAGTCTCAACGGTCTATCCAAGTCGGATATGCAATAGTATTTAAAAGAAATTAAGTTAAAATTATTTCTTATAAAAAAACTTTTTTGCAAAAAATAAAACCGACTTCACACAAAAAAGTGAAAAATAACTTTAGCTTCAGAAGTCGGTGACAAAAAAACTAAATCAATCAAACAAAGGTCACCGACTTCTGAAGCTAAAGTTATTTTTCACTTTTTTGTGTGAAGTCGGTTTTATTTTTTGCAAAAAAGTTTTTATTTTTCACTTTTTAGTGGTTCATATGTGCTTACCCTTTCACAGCGTAACGGCGTGATTTTTTGTTATGAACTGGTGTAAACAATAGAGAGACATGAGATTTCAGCGATCCCAGTACATTTGCTATCATTTATTGAGGAGTTCCCGTCGCCTATCTTCCGAAGTTCTTCATCAGATATTTACCAAATTGAAAAGGGATCACTCCAAGAACGTACTCTTCCTAAAACAACCCGAATCGCTTCTGGTGTGCCTATATAATTTAAGGAATTCCCTCTATTTCTCCAGGATCCCATTAAATGGAACTTAACACATCTAACTGTCAAAATCTGGGTGTATTGTACACTTCTGCGTACTCCCTCAGAGCATACAGGCGTGATGTTACGTCACTATGTTGCATAAACAATAAACAACCAAGCGATTGCAGCAATTACTGCAGCTTTGCCGTGTATTTTTTAAGAGTTCCATTTATATCCCCGAAGATCAGCGTCAGATCTTAACCAAATTGAAATGGGACCACACGGAAAGCCAGCTTTCAAATAAAAAAAGAATCATCAAAATCGGTTCACCCAGTCGAAAGTTCTGAGGTAACAA
Organism: Xestia c-nigrum; assembly: GCA_916618015.1. Lineage (NCBI taxonomy): Eukaryota > Metazoa > Arthropoda > Insecta > Lepidoptera > Noctuidae > Xestia > Xestia c-nigrum. The sequence goes on from OU745250.1 coordinate 25,702,867, forward strand.
ACACAAAAAAAAAAAAAAAAAATATACAGACGAATTGATAACCTCCTCTTTTTGGAAGTCGGTTGAAAACTCATGCAGATTATTTTATTTTTTATTTTATTATTTTATTTTATTAATTTTAAGAAAAGTTACAGCTAATACATTCGAGTAGTAAAAGTAAAATATGTAGAAAAAAGCCAATTACAACTTTCCACTTATAAACTAATGTATAAATTTACAAAACGGTACAAGCAGCGTTATGGTTAAACAAAGAAACAAATAAAGAGAGTAAACAAAAATAAAATACATTATACAATGAAGTTACACTTCAAAGAAAAAGTTACTTAACATTTTTTTTAATTTCTGGACACTATTTGTAAATAAGTCAAGCTCAACATCCCGGCACACCATGTTGAACATTCGACATGCCCTTAAGATATATGCATTTTGCCTGTAGTTAGTTTTTACTATAGGTACATGAAGGAGATGAGGTCTCCTAAGAAACACAGACGGCACACGAAGTCCAATCTTGGCCACCAGCTCAGGGACGTCAGTAGATCCGTTCATTATACTAAATAGGAAAGCAAGATCTGCAATTTTTCTTCGCTCTTGCAAAGGAAGAATATGAAATTTCTTACACCGACTAGTATAGTTAGGAAGATAAGTATTTGAACGATATTGAATGTACCTTAAAAATCGCCTTTGTATGCCTTCGAGGCGATTAATATAAACATTGTAATTTGGATTCCAAATTTGAGAAGCATATTCGAGATGGCTACGGACAAAAGCACAGTATAGAATTTTCATGGTTTTGACATTCTTAAACTCAGAAACAACCCTAAAAATAAAACCTAAAGCCTTAGAAGCCTTGTTGACTATGTTATCAATATGCGCATCAAACAAAAGCTTCGAGTCAAAACTCACCCCAAGATCCTTGATAACGTTGACTCTGGCAATTGAGGTATTCAATAATTTGTAGTCATATATAATAGGGTTTGGTTTCCGAGTAAATGTGCATACATAGCATTTTGAAATGTTTAAATCTAACCTATTTCGGACGCAGTAATCATGGAACCGGTTCAGATCCTCCTGAAGTAGGTGTGCATCAGTAATGGTTGAAACATCACTCAGAATTTTCATATCATCTGCATACAATAATATTTTGGAGTTTAAGAAGCAAGAGGCGATATCATTAACAAAAATATTAAATAAAAGGGGTCCTAATAAGGATCCTTGGGGAACCCCCGACGGGATGAACATCGCTCTAGAGGTATAACCGTTGAGGACTACAGTCTGGCACCTATTCTCGACATATGACACAAACCATCTGTACAAGCTACCCCTCACACCAATCTTCAAAAGTTTGCGCATTAGAAGTGCATGATCTATTCGATCAAAACATTTACTGTAGTCTGTGTATATAACATCGACCTGAGACCTCTTAGACATATGTTCTGTAAGATAGTCACTACAGACCACGAGATTAGATGTAGTGGATCGACCTTTTAAGAATCCATGCTGGTGCTCCGAGAAACTTAATTTGAGTGAAGCAGAAAGTTGTACGTGTACGATTTTCTCCATAATTTTAGCGAACACGCAGAGTTTGGAGATCGGTCTGTAGTTTTCAACGCTACCCTTAGGTCCTTTTTTATGAATCGGTGTTATATACGCCGACTTCCAGATTGTAGGTACCACTCCTAAGTCAAATGACCGTTTAAATAATATTGCTAATGGACGGGATAGACACCTGGCACATTTGGTTATGAAAATTGGTGAAATATTATCCGGGCCAGCGGATTTATTAACATCCACTAGCATTAGCAAGCGAAAAACGTCCTCCTCCCTCACATCGATAGAGCAGATGTCTGATACGAGACCAGTAGACTGATCTATTCCTGCATAGGCTGAGAATTCATTCGCGTCAAGTCGCTCTTGGAAGTTCGAAAAGAAATAGTCGCCAAACATGTTGCAAATTTCCTCCCCATGACCAGACGACACTTCACCAAATTTAAGTACAGATGGGTAACAGTTAGTTTGTTGTTTTGATTTAACATATTGCCAAAAAGCCCTGGGATTCTTAGAAATGGCATATTCAATGTTTGCTATATAGTCATCAAACATTTCCTTCTCCAGATCTTTAGCCCGTTGACGTAAGATAACAAAAGAATGATAGTCCGAGAGATTTCCATAGGTCTTAAATTTTGAATGAAATTTAGATTTTTCTTTTATTATTTTAATAAGAGGGCTTTTGTACCATGGAGGATACTTAGTCCTTGGAGCGACAGTTTTAGATGGAATATGTGTATTATGCAGCAAGTTGATAGTGTGATAAAAGAAATCAACTGCTTCTTCAAGAGGCCTACAGTTTAGCTCTGCTGGCCAATCGATTGCCATCATTTCTTCAATGATTGCGTCATAGTTCGCCTGAGCATACAAGAACTTGATTCGAGGCCGAGAATGCAGCTGATGAAGTTGGACGAAGTCAGCAGAGATACAGAGTGCCTTATGATGCGAGTCTTCATGAACTAGAGGATCCAGGCTGCAAGTAACAGCTACTTCACTGTTAGATAAGACGAGGTCAAGAATCCTGTTGTTCACATTTCGATGGGAGTTGTACTGTAGCAGATTACAAGCGGTGAGAGTATCGCAAAAGCTGGTTTGAATGGGACCATGCAAATTACTAGGACATAGATGACCACCGTCCACCTCAGCGTGCCAAGTAATATTCGGTTGGTTAAAATCACCGAGCACTAAGAACTTATCTGCGGGATGTTTTAGAACAATATCTGATAAATTACTTGAATAATTATTGAGTTGGACCATTAAAGGGTTGCCAGATTGCTGACTACATATATACACAACACATAGATGTATTTTATAGGTTACTTTCGGTTTCTTTTGGTGTAAAGTTAAGGTAACCCACAGATCCTCGGCAGACGAGCACCATTCGTTGCGGACATCGGCAACTAGTTCACGACGTATAGCTATTAAAACTCCCCCACCCATAGTTTGATTAGTTTGCGAGTAACTTCGGTCACGCCTCCAAACCAAATATCTATTATCAAACAATTCACTATCAGAAATTCCATAAGTATAGAAGTTTGTTTTCCAGTGTCAGGTGGTCATTGATATACACCCTGTTATTGCCCTGTAAGCCTAGATCTCCAGCAATAAGTTTTTTATGTTTCCTCGCCGCCGCTATGAAGTCGTTTTTTAGGTAGCTGTTGTGTACAGAGCAAATAATATTTTTATTTAATTTGTCATTGCGTGTCGGCACCCTAGCTATGTAGTTTATTTGCTCCCTCGGTATATGAAAATCAATTGCTTCACCTATCTTGGCCATTGTTGCGAACAGGTCTTCATTATTGGATAATGGCACTCCCTTGATCTCAATATTGTTCATGCGCGACCTCTGTTCGTTCTCAGACTGCCGATCCTCAAGCCGGGTAATTCGATCCTGCAAATTGACTATCACTTCCTTGGTGGTCTTCATTGTTTCGATGTCATCTTCCAGAGCTAACACTTTTGTTGCCAACGCTTTCATTTCCTGACCGTAGGACTCAAACGACGATTTCATGTCATGTACTTCTTGCCGCATGGATTTTAATTCCGCCAGCTCACTCTGAATAGCCTTCACACTCTCTATCAATGCAGGCAATGCTTCCATTTTAGCTGACAGACGTTGCAGTTCAACCATGATGGTCTCCGAATTTGCTGACGATGCCTTCAAACAACCAGTTTGAGGACTGGCAACCGGGGTAGCCTTGCAGCTTTGACATTTCCATGTCAATTTACGCTCGCCAAGCTTTCTCCATCCAGCCTCTGTTATCCCAGCGCAGGGGAAGTCGAATCTTGCCTTACAGGCAACACACGTAGCACCGTCCCTCGCTTCAGAGTCACAACGCTTACAAGTAAACATTTCGACTGATTTAGATAGGAAGTTTGAGAAACACTGCAAGCGGTCGTAAGAAAAATAAATAAGTAGGTATATGTAGTAGCTACTCGCATTAGCAACGCTGTGTACTCGTGCGATCGGTACGCCGACTACCGCCGAATGATATAAACACTTGAACACTTGAAGTTAAGAAACGTGTAATCAGGTATGATTCTTGTAAACTTTTCCTGTTGCACCAAAAATACCATCGCATAGTTTCGAAATCTATTGGTTTCGATTTTTTATTTCAGTCAATTTTCAGGCCTCCCAATCTTATCAAATCGGTGTCGTGATTTAAGTGATCTTGTATGTTTTCACTAACTTTATGCGATACTTAAACAAACGCCTAAAGTAAGCTCTCTGTTTCATTTACAACACTCGGTCAAAGTAATTCCAACAGTACAGTTATATAATTAGCCTTTGCCTTTTTAAAGTTAACTGATCCAGTTACTATGACTTGCCGTCGCGCGTCGACCTATGTGGTTATAGTTAGATTATATGGCGAATTCATAAGGGAACAACGTCTTAGCCAGAACCTTCATTAACCCCAATAACCCAATTGTGTTTTCAACAAAGCTTTTAGTTCAAGATTAGCCTTAGGTAGGCAGAAATACCAATAAAATAATAATTCAGTTATCGGTTAATATAATCAGATATCTCAACATGCACGACAAACCACATAAGTAGTATTATCATTGAATAATCAAGTCAATCTATAGCACTCGCAGAATAACCTTTATAAAACACTAAAAAATCTGTTCCACATTCTAAAATCAATAAGCGTATAATATACATATTGATACTTATGTAATTGCTAGTAAGGTTGTTTATTCTTCATAAACGTTGACAATACCTACACTCAAAATCACCATTTCAGGTTCTAGCAGGATTCATTATAATATTCAAATTCCCTATTATTTAGAAAATGTTAATCCACCAAATGAAGGAGTCTAGCCAAAGTTGTGAAAATTAAGCAAAAGTCAGCATTCAAATATATGCAAAGTAGTCGCAGCATGCATAAGTATATAAATGTGCGAAATTTCGAGATTGATCACAGTCACCGGTGTATCCTCTTCTTCTCTACAACGATCAATACCCACCTCTCCAATCCAACAATGAAATCCGTAAGTGTTCATTGAACTTAATATTATCAACCATCATCAAGATTTACTTCCAACTTTACGTTCCTTTATAATTAATTGTCTTCAATAATTGGCCTTCTATCATTGATCTGATATCAATCTCTTCAAACAATAACTTACCTATGGTATTCCATGTCTAAAGAGAATTAACTTCTAGCTAAACTGTTAAAAAGAGCCATAAGGTTTCACAAAACTTTTTTACAAAAAATAAAACCGACTTCAGAGAAAACAAAAAAGTGAAAAATAACTTCAGAAAAAATGCTTCAGAAGTCGGTGACCTTTGTTTGATTGATTTAGTTTTTTTGTCACCGACTTCTGAAGCATTTTTTCTGAAGTTATTTTTCACTTTTTTGTTTTCTCTGAAGTCGGTTTTATTTTTTGTAAAAAAGTTTTTATTTTTAATTTTTTAGTGGTTCATATGTACTTACCCCTTCAAAGCGTACCGGCGTGATTTTCTTTTATGAACTGGTGTAAACAATAGACAGATATGAGATTTCAGCGATCCCAGTACATTTGCTATCATTTATGGAGGAGTTCCTCCGAAGTTCTTCATCAGATCTTTACCAAATTGAAATGGGATCACTCCAAGAATGTACTCTTCCTAAAACTACCCAAATCGCTTCTGGTGTGCCTACAAAATTTAAGGAATTTCCTCTATTTCTCCAGGACCCCATTAAACGGAACTTAACATATCTAACTGTCGAAATCTGGGTGTATTGTACACTTCTGCGTACTTCCTCAGAGCATACAGGCGTGATGTTACGTCACTATGTTACACAAACAACAAACAACCAAGTCATTGCAGCAATTACAGCAGCTTTGCCGTGTATTTTTGAAGAGTTCCATTTACATCTCCGAAGATCAGCGTCAGATCTTAACTAAATTGAAATGAAACCACACGGAAAGCACCTGCTTTCAAATAAAAAAAGAATCATCAAAATCGGTTTACCCAGTCGAAAGTTCAGAGGCAACAAACATTGTCGAAATCTGGGAGTATTGTACACGTCTAGGTACCCCCTCAGAGCATACAGGCGTGATGTTACGTCATGATGTAGTATGAACAATGAACCTACAAGCGATTGCAGCAATTACTGCAGATTTGCCGTCTATTTTTGAAGAGTTCCTTTGTATATCTCGGAAGATCAGCATCAGATCTTCAACAAATTAAAATGGGACCAATCGACAAGCACCAGCTTTCAAACAAAAAAAGAATCATCTAAATCGGTTCACCCAGTCGAAAGTTCTGAGGTAACAAACACAAAAAAAAAAAAAAAAAAAAAAAAAAAAAATACAGACGAATTGATAACCTCCTCTTTTTGGAAGTCGGTTGAAAAGCCACTCAATCTTTCTAATATCACATCTAAGGTTAGTAAGGCAAATACTTGAACTGTACTTTTAATGTGTTGTGCAAATATTTCCAAATTACCTTGCCCCATCATTCGAGTGGAATCCTTCGGGTCAAGCAGTACAGGCGCGGCTCAAACTTGCAAAATGTCAACACACGCGACCGTGAAACGATTACGTGGCCATTCATTCTGTAATATCAATACGAGTAGTACACCCATCGCAAATATGAACCATCCAATAATTATGACAACCTCGTGCATATTGTAGTACCTACGTATAACATTCGCAGCAATGTTGAAGTCCTAATTTATTTATAATGCAGTGACCTGTTAAGATTGTCACTATAAATGTTTATGTTCAAAACATAAAAAAAAGAAAAGCTTTAATACCATTTTACCCCACAATGCAACCTTTGTGGTTGCATTAATATCTTCAAGGTAATAATGCAACCATTGGCAATTATTGCTCTTTCAATGTTGTTACTTAAGAGGTCATGTTCAATAGGTACTTACTTTTTCTATTGACAATATCTTTTGAACCACTAATAACATCTTCTACTATCTTTAAAGTTACACGACGTTGATCAATCTATCTATTTGTTTGGTATTATTACTGTTACTTGCGAAGTTATGATTATACACTCAGCAGTAATGGAGATAAAAGGATTTGCAAGTTGATGCATTGTTAGATTGCATCGTAGTTTAGTCCAATAAAGTAAGAGCCCCGCGCTGTTATTCTACAAATGTGCGATCTTTTTCATTATCATTTAGATGATGTTACGGATTGCTATTGGAATCTCAAGTAAGATTACCGCCTTGACATTTGCGTCCTCTTTTAATTATGTCGCTATATAAAATGTCTAGTAAAACTTCGATAGGTCACCAACGATTTTGAATATAAATTGCAATCAGCTATGAATCCACTCCTCGTTGACATTAAATTATAACTTTACAATTTGTTTTTCATACTAATGTTGGCTACCGTATTTTTTGGTGACACGTTTAAAATTAGAGTCACTAACTGGCACTGCCACATGTGTTCATTAACGTTGTGTGTATTGTTATGAGTAAAACTGAAATAATAAAAGATCATTAGCGCGCAGGAACAGTTCATTCCAGTTAATCATCACGCTGTCATTTACTACACAGACAACTCCTTTCCACTTTTCCGTAACTGGTACAACTTTCGAAATTCCTCTAATATACTCATTCTTTACTTTATCCAGCCAGTCACACCTCATATCTCAACAGGAGTCTTCTTACTGAACAGTAAGCCCTTTAAATATTATTCTTCTAATAATTGTATGTTATTGCAGTTCATCATTCTCGCCCTGTTCGTCGCCGCCGCCGTCGCCGCTCCCGCTATTCCCTACTCTGACGCGGAAATCACTAACTTCAAGAACGATAACATCGGAGTCGGTGGATACAATTACGCGTAATGTCACTACTACTGTACTGCTTCGCTGCACCTAAACACCTCATTGTTGATCTTTGTATTAAGTCCAGCATATCTAAACACCATAACTTTTATCGTGCAATATACTAATACCACTCTTCATGATCCACAGTTATGGCACCTCCAACGGCATTTCCGCTAGCGAGGAAGGTCAGTTGACGAACGTTGGCAGCGAGAACGAAGGTATCGCGGTCCGCGGACAGTTCTCCTACACCGGTCTCGATGGCGTCGTGTACTCAGTCCAGTACATCGCGGACGAAAACGGATTCCAGCCCCAAGGCGCTCACCTCCCAGTGGCTCCTCAATAAGCCAACTCACTAACCTACTCAAATCTAGTCTAAAAAATACTCATCCTTCCCTACCCCCCTTCCTTTGTTAATGCTCCGCTCCAAGCGATCTGTGATATGATCCTGAACTATTTTGTTAATAAAACAATTTATGTTATAGTAATTTACATATTCGTTTCATTGCCTATCCCACGATTCACGTTTTGTTGAAATGATTTCTGTCAAAGTTACGAAAATTTAAAAGCTTGAAGGATTTCTAAACTTTTGAACTGAAATACAAAATGTCCTAGTAATAACAATTAGAGACGACAACTACTTACCTTGAAAGTATCCGTCTTAAAATATTCGATTTACTTGATTAAGAAATTTACAATAGCACTGAATGAATAGGATCTAGCACAATCAATTGTAGTTTTTCTAAACTACATTTGCAACACTATATTAGTGTCTGATTTATATAAATCAGACAATAACATAATTACGGAAAAACAAAAATAAAATTGATTGCGACAAGAATACAAATCAATCGAAAAAAGATGACGTCTTTAACTGATTAAAGCGAAGGGACCCAAATATATGAAGATTCCACAATAGCTTGCTAAGAAATATGGAAATTACTCGTGGCGGTTTGATGTCCATCTCATTATCATTTTAAACAGACCCATCCTTAATTGGAATCCTAAATTGACTATATGTTTAGATTAAAGTAAAGTGCAGATGCAGCAATGTATTACTTATAAGGTTTTATTGGTATTGACCAAGGGACCGAGTGTTAAACCTCATAACTTTATCCATTTTAAAGTTAAACGCGTGTTTGAGTGCCCACGTCTTCTAGCTTATCCATAGTATTGAAACTATGAACAGATAGATAATAAAAGTAATTCTGAAACAGGTTTGCTATGCTGCTGGTGATATACTGATGATTTGTTGAAATAATAAATGATCATTATTTATTTCGGGATCCTGCCGTTTTGCCGAAAAGATTTTGACAAAATTTCGTTACCCAAACAAATTTTAGCAAGCTTTTCTATACCAATGCAATATTTCGAATGATTTTAGTACGCATATTTTTACTTGGTCAAATTTTTACTTGACAAAATATTACAAAGTATAATGTCATTATGGCATTTGGTCTTTAATCAAATGATTAATTACCTACAGCAAACAATGTTCATGGCAATAAACGTTTGGTGAATTGATTTGAAATTTGAATGAGTTTAGCCAAAAAATATTTAGGCAAAACGACTTGAATTAATAGAAAAAAGAGATTGTTGTAGGCTACCGGGAACTGAACTATTTAGATTAGGATAATTACTTATTTTAAAATAATGGGTAGGTTAGGTGAAAACTGTGACCTCCTATGTAAGGCCTGGAACGACTACATTATATAGAAAAAAAAATGGAAACTGACGATACAATAGTAGTTTATGCAACTGTGCATAATGCCTAATTATGTATAGTTGCATACTCTACTTTATCTACCCAAATATCATAAGGGCTCTATGATGGGTTCAGGAACCATAGGGAAATGACCTGCATTGTTACTTAACCCTTGATTTTTGTGCCAACAGGTTATTAGTTGCATTCGTCGCTGCATTTACGATATCTGGCGGAGTATTCATGTCAATTTCTGAGTCACTATCACTCATTTTCGACAGAAATAAAGAACTTATCAGAAAATTTGTCTACTCGTAACTGGATTACTGGAAATAAAAAGCTAACGAACAAATGACAGCTCGAAATGGCGGCGTTTCGGATATCTGTCATTTTTTTTTAAATCATAGGCAAACGAACAAAGTCACTATTCTTGTTTTTTATTTTTTTTTATCGATATCTGATTTAATGTAGGTGGTACTAGAATAGCACACTCACTTGAATTTGACACCTGTTCCAAATTTAAAACTCATAACGCAACTGTTTTCAGTTGCGTTATGAGTTCATTACAGTTCCGTTTATTTCTGCAGGTTGGTAATGCTGGTAATTGCCTATGGTTTTTGAACGCATTAGAGAGGGTTTATGATATTTGGGTAGATAAAATATTTTATCTACCCAAATATCATAAACCCTCTCTAATGCGTAATGATATTTGGGTAGATGAAATATTTTATCTACCCAAATATCATAAACCCTCTCTAATGCGTTCGCATACTCATAACGCAACTGAAAACAGTTGCGTTATGAGTTTTAAATTTGGAACAGGTGTCAAATTCAAGTGAGTGTGCTATTCTAGTACCACCTACATTAAATTAGATATCGATAAAAAAAAAAAAAAAAACCCCAATTCAGTATGATTTTAACTATAAATCGCACGACATTTTGATCTCGAGTGACACAAGAATAGTGACTTTGTTCGTTTGCCTATGATTTAAAAAAAAATGACAGATATCCGAAACGCCGCCATTTCGAGCTGTCATTTGTTCGTTAGCTTTTTATTTCCAGTAATCCAGTTACGAGTAGACAAATTTTCTGATAAGTTCTTTATTTCTGTCGAAAATGAGTGATAGTGACTCAGAAATTGACATGAATACTCCGCCAGATATCGTAAATGCAGCGACGAATGCAACTAATAACCTGTTGGCACAAAAATCAAGGGCCAAATAACAATGCAGGTCATTTCCCTATGGTTCCTGAACCCATCATAGAGCCCTTATGATATTTGGGTAGATAAAGTAGTGTATGCAACTATACATAATTAGGCATTACAACACTCGTGTGATGCTATTAAGAAACTCGCCTTCGGCTCGTTTCTTAAACCCACACTCGTGTTGTAATGCCCTTCATTATGCACAGTTGCATAAACTACTATGGCTTATTTGATTTTGCGTAAAACCATTCCAACTGAAATATTTGACTAATTTTTTTTTTTTTAAAGTACTAGTACTTTTTACATTTTTTATTTAGTCAACAAATTATAGTTTAAACGTTCATTTCCCAAACGTTAGGTTTGAGTTACAATATTTTGTGAATAGATTTTTTGCTAAGTAATAATTTAGCATATTATTATGACATTATGCGATTTTTTTTTTGGGAACTGAAAATTTGTCACATTCCTTTCGGTCAAACAAGCCCCAAGGACCCATTTATTTCACCCGAACCGAAACATTTTTTTTATTTTCTTAGCGCCATAGTGTTAGTAGGACAGGTCAATTAATGACTTAATTTTTCCTGCTAAGTGAAAATATTTTGTTTTACTTTCGTTGTCGTAAGTTATGAAGTCAATCATTATTATAGACCGATCGCCAGCGACTGGTTGTATGCAACGACCATACAGCCCAGTAAGTCCCGCAAAGTCCCAGGCTAAGTATCTATTGAATTTCATAACGATAAAACAGACAGACAGACTTACGCCCACATGATTAATATTAACGTGTATTGAGACAAAAAGATTAAATAATTTATTTTGCATATGCACCTACATCATTTGCGAACTATAGACTAATAGGGGCCAAAGCTGTGGCCAAAGTTGGCCTTAAGATACGAGTTTAATATTTTACCTTTTTATCAAGTTCTAGCACCTTAACTTCATAATTATCCTTTGAAATTAGACATCAATGTAATCTATACTATAATTATAAAGCAGAAGAGTTTGTTTGTTTGTTTGGTTGAACGCGCTAATCTCAGGAACTACTGGTTCAAATTGAAAAATTGTGTTGGATAGTCCATTTATCGAGGAAGGCTTTAGGCTATATGACATCACGCTATGACCATTAGGAGCGGAGCAGGAATGAAAAATGTTGCAAAAACGGGGCTTTTTTTTTCGTTTCGTTTTTCTCTCTTATGTGACGCAGACGAAGTTGCGTGGGTGAGCTAGTAACATAATAATACGATACCCGTCGTGATGTAACCACAGTCTGCCTGTCAAGTGTTGAATGGACTTTGCGGTTGGCACCACTTACGGTAACCACAACGGTTATTTCAACTTGAATGCCTTATATTTCATTAACTAAACAGAAAACTATAAAAGAAACGAAGATGTCATTAAGAGGATCGGCTCCGACCATCAATGGTATAATTGTCAATTAGCTACCATAATAATGCCATGCTGCCATGTTTGGTAGATCTGAACAAGAATTGATGCGTGATTGCCATGAAGAGTGAATTGTTTGAACGCGAGCCGATTTCACATGAATCCTTTCGTCGAGCATTGTGTTCTCAAAATGGTTCACATCGGTGGAGCTATTCCAAGAATGGGAACAGATATCTTAATTCTATACAGTCTGTTATTTCAATTAGGTGTGGCTTGGCATTTGAGGGAGGTGCGACTTTTTTTTTTATTGATTAATGAAGTTAGTTTGTTGAATATTTTTATGGTGCAGGACCGATTTGGAAAATATTTTTTTTGTAAAAGCTTTGATTATGTAAATGTGTCTCAAAAGTAAATTGCAAGATTTGACTTGGCCCCCTGGGGTAAAAAAAATAAGTTCATAACCAGGAATATACATTCCTGCTGCTATAAGAAATATTTGTCAAAGCTTCATCTACAAGGACCGGATTGGCCAATAGAACCTTCACCATACATAAAAGGTGTAAAACACCTCTTCACGAAGCCGAAAGGCACTTGTTCTCCCCACCATTGCGGTCATTTTTTTGTTCTACATCATACTTGGGAACCTTCCTAGTTACGGAGATATGGGGGGTCAAAGTTACAACCTTTTGACAAGTTTTTTTTGTAAGATTTTGACCACAATGTTTTAAGAGCGTTACATTGAGTTCTACCACAAAACATGATTTATTACCTCAAAAAAAAAGTTGTTTCCCAGCAATAATTTTTACGTAAAATTACTTGGTTTGATGTACTGTTACAGAATGCTTGGTTAACGGATTTGTGATGAGGTGGTTTACACCCTGTATGGCCTAAAAGTAGTAAATCATTTCTTGAAACAAAAAACGTGTGAAATATAGCACAGAATTAAAAACGCAATCATTACATCATTTTTAATTATGAGTCAATTATGTTCACGGAACTGCCCATCCCCATTTTAAGACAAGGCGAGAGATGTTATCATTCAGTTCAATACTTTATATTGATAAGTGGGCTGGCACAGTACCAGCACCGCTTATTAAAGTAGGTCGTGATGATAATATGTTTTGTCTTACGGTACCGTGGACAGTATAAGAAGATCATCATCAGCCTATCACATTCGACCGGTCTTCAGGGCATAGGCCTTTCCAAAAGTCCCCCAGTTGAATGCATACCTCCAGTATCATCAGTTATGTAGCCGGTTTTTCATTGATAAGCTATCTTTATAAACAGTAATAGCCTGGTGGTGTCTCAAGTTCGAACCCAATTTTCGTATTAATGTGCGTACTGTATAATTATCGCCTGGGGGAGGAAAACATCGTGAGGAAACTAGGATGCCTGAGAGATATTTCAATAAAGTAAAGACAAGTCAGACGCCCATGATCAGCATAAACACTTTGACACATGGGTAGGTAGTAACCAAACCAATCAAGTACAGAATGATTGAGAAGCTTTACATAAAACGTCAGGAAATGTCATTTTTCGAATAAAAACTTTGGTAATGGCTTTTATAAGCAAGCTTGAACGAATTTAAACCAAAGTAAACAATAATTAAAAGAACTAGCTCATATTCCACATGGGTTCAGTGCTTGCTGATGCATAAATCTTCAAAGTTTTACTCCATATTGAAATAGTGTAATTGAAGACTGCTATGGGTATTTCACGGTAAGAATTATCAATTCAAACCGTAGCTAATGTTACTACGATGGCGTTCTAAACACTTTAGGAGTATACATTTATTTACGAGATTATGGGTGATTAACATTTAACCTGTGAACCAGTATTTGATGCCATGTGTAATTTAATAAATAATTAACCATTTAGTAAGGAAAATATTTCACAAAAATGGTCTAAGAAAAACTTTTATTTCGACGGTCTCAAAAGTAAGCGTTAACTAATTTTTTTTGCTGGGAAAAATGATTAAATCATCTAGATCAAAATCATGCTTTTCCAATTTTCTTAATGATTAAAATTACATTGTCGGCTGTGATCATTCTAGTTATTTCTAGTCCATGTGAATTTAGAATGGAATACTGTAGGGTGGACAACAAAAAATCTAATTATTATTCTTCAGTTACATTATCAAAAAATATTTAACCCATATTTTTTCTTTTGTAATATAAACTAAAATTGACGAAGATAATTGACGAAAATAAAACGCATCAAAATCCTCCCGAATTTTGATTGATGCGTTTTATCTTAGTCAAAATTGATTGATTTACGAAAACAAAAAATGCGTGTCCATTATTTTCCAATAACGGGCGGACTAAAAGAAATTTGCATTTTTTTGATACTGTCACTGCCTATTATCTTCATCCAGTGAACTTAAACTCAAGAAGACATTACAAAAAGCATTCTCCAAAGTATGACGTCACAAATTCCCTGCGAATGCATCACTAGCAAAAAGTCAAGAGGTACCATAATGACGCAACAATGCGTATTCTGTAATGGAAGAATATACGATTAATTTGTACGAATGTGCAATTGTGAGATGTGTCCCGCAGCCTGATGTGGCTCTAGAGAACTAAGCGCATTGCAAAAACTAGCAAAGAGCACGGCCATCTCTGATTGGCTCATTTGATAAATTCAAATTATTGGAAATTGATAAAACATGTATGAAACAATTCAAGCACATTTTTTAAAAATCAATTTGAATGTTCTGCTTAGGTCTTTGTATTCATTACGACGAGCTAATTAAAGAAAAAGATAATTTCATTTGTTAAAACATTATCATTAAAAAAAAGCATATATATTTAAATTACATTATATTTATGTACCTACTGTTGTTTCAACTGTGGAATCTTTTGCTACCAACTGTACCCTAGTGTGTTCTCTAATTACATTCTATGGTCCTTGGGTCCGCCCCAGAACAATACCATTAATGACCAACCTAATTGAAACCAATAATTATAGTCAAAGTAAAAAAGCTAAAGAAACTACCTACCCACATTTATAGATATAGTCATTTACATCCCATCTATAAAACCGGTGATAAATGTATCACTAATCTATAATTATACACCATTGATTACGATTTATCGACGACACGATGGTGATTTCTAGCTAATTTTAATCAAAAATCCGCACGAAATTCATATTTTATGGACAACAGTGTTAATTTTGATCAATAATTCATCAAATGGTTTTCGCAAATGTTAACCTTTCGCGGAATGTTGTAACCCATTGAACTTCACCTTGTTACGACACCTGGCCGCCCGCGCCGCCAGCGCAGCCGCCGCCGCCGCCTGCGCGCGCGCACTCTGGTACATCGTAAGCCCTACGCTTGAAAGTAAGCAGGTAGCGGGGCGGGGGTAAACCGCTTCGGTGGACTATTTGTTAGTACGAAAAGCTTGATTTTGGCGTGTTTTTTTATCTATGTAATAACTTTATTAATCCAATTTTACGTAAGTTTTTATAGAACCAGCTCCGTATTCTGCTTATCCCGAAATAAATTAGTTGAAAAAGTGAATTGAATCTTTTTATATGTCAATAATTGAATCATATTATTTTCATCCAATATTCCAGTTGCAAGCTGATGAGAAACTTTAAAATGTAATAGTACAATCTATTTTCTTAAAGAAAGTTTTTGTAATTCGTTCAGCAATCAGCTTTCGCTTCTCGCTTGCAGCGTGACATGGACTTCTAATCAGAATGTAAACTTACATCAGCGAGACAAAAGCAAGTTAGGTTTAAGTAAGAACTAATACTAAATATTGCCAACTTATCTGATTATGTACAAGTAATTTGAGGAAAGTAAATACTTGTAGAATTTAAAAAAAAATCGGTGTACCAATCGGAATACTCTACTTAATACGTTTTAAATGCGTGGCGTGGGGATGACCGTAGTCATCAGTAGAAGCATATAGCCTACACAGATCTGGATTGACGAAATTGTGAGACTTTTCATGGACGTTTTCTCTCCCTAGACAGTTACGATATATACCTTGAACCTTGAAACCTTGTTTTGTAAGTATACATGTTTGTTACTCTTTTACGAGTAAACCACTGAAAATAGTTTATCCAGGTTATAAACTATATGTGTGCTAAATTTCATCCACATCTGGGATGAAATTTAGCACACATATAGTTTATAACCTGAATAAACTATTTTTATGCCGGGAGTATCCCGTGGGACAATAATCAAACTCCACGCGGGCGGAGCCGAGGCCATAAGCTAGTCATTCATATTCTCGCAAGGCACATGGCGATGGGTCCAATAGGTCAAAGAACCAGCAAATATATTTTGTAGCCTGTCAGATAAAATCGATCACCTTACGAAAAACCTATGAGTACGCACACCTAACTATTTCATCAGGATGTAGCCCTTTGAATCGATTAGGTAACTATTCGATTGTGACTCGCGTAAATGCCATTCGACCTCTGCCTATCTTATTAGGAGGAAATATCATGTGTGATACATCTGTAATTAACTCAACGAGACGCATTAAAGTTGTGATTTACTAAACCGGTTCTTAGTGATGTCCAAGTAATCGATTAATTGAATCGATCTAAGGCCAATACGATTCTTTTTTTAAATTCGATTTCCTTATATGTGTTTGATTTAATTGTACCAATTTGTGGAATATGGTCGAATGATCATCTTTGGTAAAAATTACTTAGAATTTAGATCAAGATCATTTCAATAACAACTTCCGATGATGTTTTGTGAACTGATTGATACATTAAATTAATTTAGTCGGGATTTAAATTACATAAAAACGTTGTTTGGAAATGTTTGCCAGATGCGACATTGACTTTAAAGCTTTAAAATTGCATTGAAAAGCGAATTTGACTGAAAAGTTAAAAAAATAATTGTAAATGAACTCGTGTCTTGCATCCTACCGTTAATACAAAAAAAACAAACACTGGCGCATTCAACCGTGGCCTTTGACTGAGCCAGCTCAAGCTAATCTCATAGTTTCTTTTCCTATTTCTCCCTCTTCTCAATAAATTAGATATGGGACATCCGATCACCAATTAATTAATGGTATCGATACTGCAGGCACATCACTTGATAGTTTTGATATAGGTATCTAGCTTGACATTTTGTGTCGTGTAATATACGAATATAAGTGGAGAACGTGCTATTTTCGTGATATTTTCTCATCTGGTGTTACGAATATACTGACATCACATTTTATTTAATAAAAGCGATCCTTTCTTTTGAACTCTTAAAAAATAGGCTTAACATTCCTGCGGTTTATAGAAACTTCTAAAGTGGAACTATCAGAGGTACAATATAAATATCATACAATTATGTTATTGTGTAATGTCAGGCTTAAGAGCCTCATTTCAATTTCATTTCTAAAGTTGGATAAGCAAGCAATGCAAAGGTTGCGGTTTTGGAACCACTTTTGAAGTTTCGACTAACGTGGGAGTTTGTCGTAATTGCAAATAAAAAAAAACATAAATGTAGGCTCTTGTACTATTTAAAATAAACACGTAATGATGACATTATAAGGCGAGTTTAGTATATTTCAAAGTTTTAACGATCACAGACATCTTTTTATAGGCACTCAATACAAAGAATCGAATAATAAAGGACTTGAAAATAAGACTGATAATTAATTACGTGAATACGATTAATTAATTAATTATATTTACGTTCCTGACCTCGAACACTGTAAGTGTCATTTAAGTATGTTATATTTCGATGTATTGTGCATTAATAATAATAATAATAATATTCTTTATTTTTCGGACAACAGGAATCCATTGTGTTAGTAAGCAATACAAAATAACTTATTTCTAGTGTTAGTAGCTAAGATACATTATAGAAGGAAGAGTAAATAGTATTGTGAAAAGGACATCCAGATTAATGTTCTGTCAAATCAAATCAAATCATTTGTTTGCGTCAATATGGGTAGGTACATAAGGTGATACATGGAACAGAAAAAGTGCTTAACCCTAGAAAGATAATCTTATTTTGACCTGCGGTAAAGATAATCATACGTCTTTGAGACGTATTCGCATTTATAAGTGCCTATGGGAAAAGTTTCTATAAATAACCTTTTAAAAAGTTATTGAATCATTAGTTTAGGGTTTTGTACGACAAATAAAAACATAATTACAATTAGAAAATGAATATAATTTAAAAACATAACGAAATTTTGTAAACCTCTTACAAAGTAACTAAAAAATATTAAGTCTTCCTTTGTTGAGTAATTATGTTAATCTTAAATTTAAAATCACATTTTTTTTTACTTAATATTATAGAATAAGGACTAATTAACAGCTTCATATAAAAAATCAACAAGTTTTAAGTTTAAATCACATTTAGACACAGCCTTTACATATATCAGTTTTGTGTTCACCACAAATGCTTTTATTGCATTTATAACATGTCATTTTCGACATCCTTCTTATTTTTGACGGACAATACGCACAATATCTCTTCTCTTTGATTACTGGTTCTTCATTATTATCTAAAGTATTAGTTTTTGGTAGCAACTCTTGGATATTTACACGGACATGTCTTTTAAGAGTAGGAGCTTCTAACCTTTTCTCCATCCAAGGTGATATAAGTTCTGTGTTCAGCTTTTTTATGTAATTTCTGCGACTTAGAGGCTTATCATTGTTAGCTATCACATTATGACAGTATATGACATAAGAATTCACAAACGATATATTCATCATACCATAAAAAAACTGCCATAGGCCATCTATTTGGTCTTTCTCGAACAAGACATAGACGAGCACATTTGGTCAAAAGTGTCAACTCCACCTTTTGTTTGGTTGTAGTACATGATCATCTCAGGTTTGCCTGTCCTGCAATTCCTCCGATGTTGAGTCTATTACTTCGGCAGCAACTTCGTCAACCAATTCGTCTTCGGTGTCACTCTGCACGTCATCTTGATTCAAGTCATCCTCCACTTCACTGTCACTCTCTGAAGGAATCTCATCTTCACTGTTCTCCAATATTTTTTCAATTTGGTTATAATCAAGGGCTCCGCGTCCAGCCATTGCAATAGATTACCAAAATAACCTAAAATATAAAAAAAACGATAAATAAAACGAACTATTGCTATAGGGAATGAGGTTCAAAAGTTACACAAAGGATAATCATACGTCTCTCGAACGTACGCCATCCCTGTATCTACGTAATTATTGTAATTACCAGGGCGACACTGCCGTCTCGCGTAAGGTCTGCCCGGCCACTGGGATAACTTAGAAGGACAGAACGCTACGATGCGAAATAAAAAAGAGATAGCAATATTTGTGTTGGCCGTGCGTCTCAAAGACGTAGATTATCTTTCTAGGGTTAAAGCCATATTCTACCTTGAACAGGTGTGCAAATATACATTACAATAAAATATTACATTAATCTTACACTAATCGTTACATACAAAATTAACCATAGGTCTGTGATTGTCCTTCCCACAAAAAATGTTTAATAATAGGAGAGTCGATACTTTCCGCCATAGTTTGAATAAATAATTTCCAAACAAGCGGTAAGGACTTAAGCTTGAGCACAAAAAAAACAAAAAAAATAAAAGTCATCGTCTGATGATGAAGAGATACTCCATACTCAAAATGGATGAGCTGACCTGCAAAGTAACAACTCTGGAGCAGGATATTGATGCAATGAAGAAGACCAAAGATGACATCTCAAAGTTGCAGGACCGCATTACTAAATTAGAGTTCCTTCAAAGGGAGGGTGAGCAGAGGTCCAGGATGAACAACATAGAAATCAAGGGAGTGCCAATAACTAGCGATGAAAACTTATTCTCAATAATGGCTAAAATCGGGGATGTTATTGGATGTCATGTACCCAAGGAGCAGATCAACTACATAGCCCGAATTCCAATGCGTAGTGATCCACTTCATAAAAATATAATTTGTTCGGTGCATAATAGTTACAGCAAAAATAATTTTGTTTCTGCGGCGAAAAAGCACAAAACCTTAAATGCTGCTCACCTAGGTCTGCAAGGCACGAACAGGATCTACATTAATGATCACCTTACGCTGGATAATAAAATTCTCCTGAACCAAACCAAAGCTCGAGCCAAAGAACGTGGTTTTGAGCACGTTTGGGTCACGGGCTGCAAGATTTTTCTTCGAAAAAACTTTACATCTCCAAAACTCCACATCAAGACGGAGCAAGACTTAAAAAAGTTCTTATTTTAAAAGTTCTTATACTGAGAATATCGATTCAACGTCCGGGTAAGTTGAACATCGCTCACTCCGCCTCATTAAGTTTGAGAACCACAGTTGTCCGTTTTTTCTACGCATTCCTTTCTCGCCGTCCTTTTGTTTGCTTATCGCTAGCTTTTAACCAGTTTGTACATTGTTGCTATTATGACTTTAAATCTTCCGCTCGTTACTTCAAAGATGTGTTTTGCTTACTGACACGTAGCAGTCTACCTTACAATTATATTTTTTTATTTCTTACCATTCATCTATGTACTACGCTCTACGGACCTTGTTTGTATGGAGATAAAGTTTTATTTGCCTTGCTTGTTTTCATCTCTCAATATTTAAAAAAATACTATTTTAACGGATTGAATGTGCCTTTTATTCTTTTTTCTATGCTTACTCTAGTGTTTTTTATGACTTATAATGGCACCTATTAGCATTTTTTATCAGAACGTCCGGGGACTGCGAACTAAGACAGGTGCTTTCTACAGAAATATATGTACTAATGATTTTGATGTTGTCTGCTTGACTGAGACTTGGCTAACTGATGGTATCTCCGATTCCGAATTATTTGACGACAGATATATGGTATGGAGACGGGACCGTGATTATACTAGTACAGGTCAGACTATGGGTGGAGGGGTTTTAATCGCCGTTAGGCGTCAGATTGTGGCTCATGCGCGCGGCGAGTGGCACTCATCGGCAGAAGATCTATGGGTCACATTAACCCTACAACAAAAAAGACCCAGGACAACATATAAAATGCATTTAGGCGTTGTTTATATTTGTTCTCAGAACCTAGGTAACTCATTGACAACTCAGCTGGGTAACTTTTCTGATAATTTGACAAATATTATAATGGAGCACCCGGTTGACAAGGTTATCGTCCTGGGTGACTTTAACCAATCCAATATAACCTGGATCCCTGCAGATGATGGTTATTCTTTCCACCCCACAAACCTGAGTGGTGAGCTCCAATCCATTTTCTTTGACAACATTAACGCATGTAACCTGTTGCAATACAACTGTCACCCTAACAAAAATAATAAGATTCTGGACTTGGTGTTTTCCAACAACGAAGTTTCTGTCTCCTGCTGCATGGATCCCCTAGTTCCTGAAGATCCGCACCACAACGCTTTATGTATCACGGCGGACTTTGTTCAGCTGCATAGTCTGCCAGCTCGTCCCTATGTTAAATACTTGTATCGCTCTGCTGACTATGCAGCAATTAAAGGTGATCTTAACCTTGTTGACTGGCAATTCGAGTTGGGCCATAGGTCACTGGACGATGCCGTAGCATTCTTTTATGATGTTTTATATAAAGTACACAAAACTTATATTCCAACGAAGACAGTGGTTTCCCAGTCGAAATACCCCCTCTGGTACAAAACCCCATTAGTAAAAATTATTAAAGAAAAATCGAAATTCCACGCTAAATTTAAAAAGTATGGGAACGATTCGGACTACCAATCTTTTGTATTGTTACGGAAACGTGCAAAGGATTTGGAGAAGAGCATGTTTGATGATTACATGGCCAATATAGAATCTGCTATTCGTAACAACCCTCGAGCCTTCTGGAGCTACGTAAAATCAAAAAAACAAAACAACTCCTACCCTTCAGTGCTGTGGTTTGGAGACCGCTCGTCTAGCGATGGTGAAGAAATTTGTGACTTCTTTGGCGAGTACTTTCTGTCAAACTTTTGTGAATCCACCAGCTCTGAGGGTAGTGCGGAATACCATCCTATCAGTGATTACAGCCCTTACGATATTGCCGCTATCGAGATTCGTGACGACGAAGTTATGGAACTGCTGAGGCACCTGGACCTTAATAAATCTGCGGGTCCGGACAAGCTCCCGCCGGTTTTCATATTTAACTGTGCTGCAAGTCTCTCGGTTCCTCTAACAATACTATTCAGGCGATCTCTGAATACCGGGGTTATGCCGGCTATTTGGAAATCGGCTTATATTACTCCTATTCATAAAAAGGGACCGAGAAACTGCGTGGACAACTACAGGCCGATATCCAAGTTATGTGTTTTTGCTAAAGTATTGGAAAAAATTGTGTACAGGCAAGTTTACTCTGCTCTGAGGCTCAGTTTCAGCGAACACCAGCATGGATTCTTGGGTGGTCGGTCAACTACCACAAACCTCGTTCTCTGTAGTGACTTCTTATCAGAGGCTATGTCTAAGCGTCCAAATCGACGTCATTTATACGGACTATGCCAAATGTTTCGACAGAATTGATCACGAAGTTCTCATGCGGAAACTTCTATCGATGGGCATTAGGGGTAATCTTTTCCGTTGGTTTAAGTCATATGTGGAGGACAGGTGTCAGACTGTTGTGCTGAATGGGTACTCATCAAGGTCAATGCGTATTCCATCTGGAGTTCCCCAAGGTTCTTTATTGGGGCCGCTCTTATTCAATTTATTCGTCAATGATATTGATTCTTGCTTCCTTCACTCTAAAATTCTTCTATACGCGGATGATATGAAAATTATGTCTAAGATATCCTCATTGTCAGATGCTCTATCATTGCAGGAGGACCTAGATAGGTTTCAGTACTACTGCATGACTAACAAGCTCCATTTAAATGTTTCCAAGTGTTACGTGTGCTCCTTCACTAGGAAGCCCGTACCTATCATATTTGACTATAAACTTTTAGACAGATCCCTTGCTAGGGTTAGCACAGTCAAAGACCTGGGTGTGGTATTTGATTCAAAATTATTATTTGATCAACACGTGGAACAAATCATTAATAAAGCATCAAAATCACTAGGGTTCATTTTGAGAGTCTCGTCAGAGTTCAGGAACATCAAAACCATTAAAATTCTCTACTGTACTTTTGTTCGCAGTCACCTTGAGTATGCCTCTCAAGTTTGGAACCCCAATTACAATTTATACATAAGCAGATTGGAAGGCATACAAAGAAAATTTTTGAGGTATATTCAATTCCGGTCTAAAACTTATTCTCCCACTTATCTCCTACGCTGTAAAAGGTTCCATCTACTTCCTCTTTCTGAACGTAGAAGAATTGCTGACTTGGCGTTTTTATTTAGAATTGCTAACGGTTCAACCGAGCTTCCCGAACTGCTGAGCAAAATTGGACTTCGGATTCCTTCTACTTTTAGGCGCAATCCCCGGCTATTGCATACTCCTGTGGTTGGAACAAAATACAGACGAAACTCATACTTAATAAGAGCTAGTGATACGTATAATGCGGTTGGCCAGGGCGTCGACATCGATATTTTCAGTACTAGCATCTCAAAATTAAAAAGGACTCTTTGTAATTTCTTTTTTGATAATGTTAAGTAATTAATTGAATGCAATTCGCGCTTTTTAATCGCGTCTTTACAAACGCTGCCTGCCTTCGTAAATATTTTTGTTTTTGTTTATAAGCTCTTTTTTATCTGTGAAAACTTTTAATTGGCCTTACTTTTTTTAATCTTAATAGTGTGTAAATTTTTAGCTGTAAGTTTTCCTAAAACTGTAAAATAAAATAAATAAAATACTTGATAAACAGCAAATTAAACTTATATCTCGTTTTATGCACATAATAACATTATATTAATCCGAGCATCGCGTGGTCATCATCTGCCTAGCCTTTTCCCAACTATGTTAGGGTCGGCTTCCAGTCTAACCGGATGCAGCTGAATACCAGTATTTTACATGGAGCGGCTGTCTATTTGACCTCTACGACCTAATACAGGGAAATACGATACCACTCGGTAAGACTGGTTGTCAGACTTTTCGGGCCACTGACTACCTGTAACTACTGCTAAAGAAATGACAGCCGGGACCAACAGCTTAACGTGCTTTCCGAGGCACGGAGGAAACTCGGTATGTTACGAGTGGTCACCCATCCACAGACCGACCTAGGCAAGCACGGCTTAACCTAACCGGCTGTTATTATTTAGCCACGAGCTCATCCATTAAAGTATCGTGATATTCTTAAAAAGGGGCCAAGTGCGAGTTGGACTCGCCTATGAAGGGTTCCGTAGCAGATTGAATGAAAGGTAAATTGCTGTTTACGATTTATGACGTATTAAAAAAACTTTTTTGCAAAAAATATAACCGACTTCCCACAAAAAAGTTTTTATTTTTCACTTTTTAGTGGTTCATATGTGCTTACCCTTTCACAGCGTAACGGCGTGATTTTTTGTTATGAACTGGTGTAAACAATAGAGAGACATGAGATTTCAGCGATCTCAGTACATTTGCTATCATTTATTGAGGAGTTTCTGTCGCCTATCTTCCGAAGTTCTTCACCAGATCTTGATATATACCAATTTGAAATGGGATCACTCCAAGAACGTACTCTTCCTAAAACTACCCAAATCGCTTCTGATGTGCCTATAAAATTTAAGGAATTCCCTCTATTTCTCCAGGATCCCATTAAATGGAACTTAACACATCTAACTGTCGAAATCTGGGTGTATTGTACACTTCTGCGTACTCCCTCAGAGCATACAGGCGTGATGTTACGTCACTATGTTACATAAACAATAAACAACCAAGCGATTGCAGCAATTACTGCAGCTTTGCCGTGTTTTTTGAAGAGTTCCATTAATATCTCTGAAGATCAGCGTCAGATCTTAACCAAATTGAAATGGGACCACACGGAAAGCACCAGCTTTCAAATAAAAAAGAATCATAAAAATCAGTTTACCCAGTCGAAAGTTCAGAGGCAACAAACATTGTCGAAATCTGGGTGTATTGTACACATCTGCGTACCCCCTCAGAGCATACAGGCGTGATGTTACGTCATGACGTAGTATGAACAATGAACCTACAAGCGATTGCAGCAATTACTGCAGATTTGCCGTCTATTTTTGAAGAGTTCCATTGTATATCTCGGAAGATCAGCATTAGATCTTCAGCAAATTAAAATGGGACCAAACAACAAGCACTAGCTTTCAAATAAAAAAAGAATCATCAATATCGATTTACCCAGTCGAAAATTCTGAGGTAACAAACACAAAAAAAAACGGACGAATTGATAACCTCCTCTTTTTGGAAGTCGGTTGAAAAAACTACTTACTAGATCTTGTTCAAATCAATTTTCGGTGGAAGTTTACATGGTAATGTACGAGTACATCATATATATTTTTTTACAACGACCTATTGTCGGGCCTACGCTGTCCCCCCATACTTTAGTACTAATGCTGTAATGAAACATAAAAATATTGTAATACCAAATGATTTGAAAAGAGTAACCATAAAGTTTCTTGCCGGTTCTACTCCATGGAATCGACCAACGCGAACCGTGCACCTTTTTCGACGTTTTATAAGTGCTCATCCAGGCCTATGTGAAATAAAATATTTTGATTTTGATTGATTTAGTTTTATCAGTCTCTTATTTTAGAAGTTACAGGGGGGGGGGGGACACAATTTACCTCTTTGGAAGTGTTCGCGCGCAAACTATTCCGTTTAGAAAAAAAATATGTTAGAAACCTCAACGTATGGGTTTGATGAAAAAAAACATTTCGACTTTCACTTCCAAGTATGGGGAACCCCCAAAATTTATTGAAAATCTTAATGCGGTTCACAGAATACATCTACTTACCAAGTTTCAACAGCCATAGTTCTTATAGTTTCGGAAAAAAGTGGCTGTGATATACGGACGGACAGACAGACAGACGCCATATTGTAATATGTATATTGTAAGATGTCCTATTCATGATACGACTACGAGTCACATGAAATATTAAAACAATCGTGACCTTATAAGATGATAGGTATGTACATGTCACCGTAAAATAGTCAAACACGTTAGAGTGTAATCTCTCTAGCGAGATTGTTAACTCTCGAAATATTGTCAACTGAACATACTGCTTACAATATAACGCATAATTATTTTTCGGTAGATTGTTATCTATCGAAGTGAAACCGAAATATTGTCAAATGCATGCGACGGAAGTATCTCTGCCCCCCATAATCGGGATTAGGGGCACTCCCACGTTAGGTAAGTTAGGTTCCTTTAAACCCTGCTGACAGAAGTAGATCCATCCATCGACTACGCTTTTTAGGAGAATATAAAGTGTTTTGAGGTTAGGTTGGTGCATTATCTTTATACAGGGTGAATTTTAATTAATGCGACAAAACGAAATTGGAGCTTCAGTTACAGTAACATAGTAATTATAAACTGTTTTTTCTACAATCTAAATCGTTAAAAAAAATATGCGATTATCGTTTTCAAAAGTTCAGTTGATGTTATTATCTTTATTTAAGTACGAATTATCGGTATTCCAGTAATATGCAAAATAAATAAGAAAAATTAAGGCAAAATTTGGTAAATGACCGCTATATTGAGCACTGCGATGAGTCGGCAAGATTTTTGATACTTTTATTATTTTAACGGTTTTCGTAACACTGATCAATTATTTTTTAATTTTATATTTTATACATTTTCTTGACAACACGTATTATTGTATATTTAAAGGAGATAGTTTTTTTTGGGCCCACGTGGTCGTTGCATTTATTATTCATAATAACACCAAAAAAAAGTAACCATTTTACTATGGTTTTAAAGGAAATATTACGTAGAAATGAAAACGGAATCTTAAAATCATAATAAATAAGCTATGTTATGATATTTTTTTGCGAGTCAAATCATTCCTGTTGTGGTCAATGTCATTTGACAGCAAATACTTACGTGAATAGGGGCGTTTTTCTGTTTACTAAAAAAAGTACGGTACCTATCCGTTGGAAATCATATGTGCTATATAATTATTATAGAATCAGAAAGAATATAAAAATAAATATTATTAAACTGTGAGCATTTTTAATGCCATTTTTATAGGTTTACACTAAAATCGCATAGGTGGTTTAAACAATCAACGTGGCATGAAACGTTAAAAACCCACTTTTTTTGTGATTGACAGACAACTTCATTATTTTGACATTTACTTTTTCTGTTTATTTTGGTTTTCGTAAGTGTTTTTGCAGATTTTTCGCATTTATTCCGGTTAGACAATGCTAAGCTAATTAAACCACTGGAATCTAGAGGTTATAAGGAAGAAATCAATGTAAGTTTAATTATTATATGCTAGAATTTATGTGGGAAACAAATCCTCGAACAAAAAAAATTGTCTCCTTTGTCGCATCTATTCAATTTCACCCTGTATGTGAGTAGTACCATAGGGTAAGAGGGACCCCTCCTTCCCTCACCCCCTCTACACCGCGCGAGTTGAGTTCCGTCGCATACATTTCACAATATTATGGTTTCAGTATGTTTTCAGTATGTTCGTTTGACAATCTTTCGAGAGTTTACAATCTCTCTAGTTATATTACAATATTACGGTTTTTACAATGTTACGCTGACATACATAATAATATTGTCTTACACTTTAAGATGGGATAATATTTTTGTGTTCACCAAAAATCTAAAGGTACATCTATGTATGCATTTCTAAAATACTGATCGTGCACCAAATATTCCTGAATGTTACACAAAATATTTATTGTTTTTTCTCGCGATATTGTAATGTCTCGAAGTATTGTCAACTGAACATACGGAAGTATCTCTGCCCCCATAATCAGAACTTGGGGCACCCCCCCGTTAGGTTAGTTAGGTTCCTTTAAACCCTGCACTCGGAAATAGGGGCCCCGCGAAGCGGGGCTCCGTCGAGTACGCTTTTTAGGGGGAATATAAAGTGTTTTAAGGTTATGTTATATTAATCGGTATTTCTCAGGAATGGTGCATTATCTTTTCATGAGAGTTGTGCCACTGGGCAAGGGTGTTTGACACTTTGATTAAATACATTTTGCAGTGCATTATCTGAAGTAAAACTAAAAAAATAAATGCTTGTTTTTAAAATTAGGTGTATTACTATTTTTAGAAATTTGCAACAGTTGTTAAATAGATGCTCGTTATGACATATTTTAATGAACATATTTTGGTGCACATTCAGTATATTTGGTGGAACACAGGCAAAATTAGGTAAAGGAAATGGGAATAAATTGAAGTACTTTTAAATACCATCCTTTAAGATGTATAAAGTGTAAAATCGGGTCTCAGTCGTCTAATAACCTCAAATAGCAGGTTTTAACTTAAGCCAGCAAATCACTCATCGTATCTAACCAGATAGATGGAAAGAATATTCTCATATCCTGTCTGATCTACTACAGAGAAACATCCTATCTGATCTCCATAACTAATTTATTGAACGTAAGAATGATCGTCAGTTTTTCAGGTTTTAGACTACCGTAACGAGTGTCAAAGATTTTAGTACACCCGGAACCATCACATTTCATTCATCATATTTTCGAGGCACGGATTTGCCATTAATATTTTATTTAGGCAATATTTTTTGGTGCGTTGAGAACTTTTTTGGTGAACAAAAACCTAACGCTTCGAAGCACTCGTAGCTTGCCGTAGCCTGGCGTGCGCGGGGCACAACCCGTAGCAGATTTAGATTAAGTTTTTTATTCCTTCTAATGTTTTTTATCCCTTTTAATGTTTTTTATCCCATCTAATGTTTTCAATTTGTGTGCAAAGTTATATTTTCCGTTATTGCCAACTGACGGCGCTAGTTCAGCTTCACTAAAATATATATAGGTACATAACCGCTCTCTATAAAGACGTATTTAACCAAGAGTACCTCGTATATGCTGATTGTTGCTACAAGATGTTATTAGATTTGAACTTTACCAGCACTACTTATCTTGTTTAACGATAGTTTAGCTCGTTTCACGAAAGTTAAAACAATAGCGGTAACCCGGCAAAGGTGGAAGGTGGAGATCTATATCAGGAATGAGGTGTTGTTTTGATCTAGGCAGAGATTTTGTCTGAAGAGGTTTCACTGGAAATTGAAACGTATGCTGTTGAGGACATTCTATTGTTAACCGAAGATAACTTTTCAGTAGTAGTCGATAAGCATTTTCAACCGACTTCCAAAAACAGGAGGTTCTCAATTCGTCTGTATTTTTTTTGTGTTTGTTACCTCAGACCTTCGACTGGGTGAACAGATTTTGATGATTCTTTTTTACTTCAAAGCTGGTGCTTCTCGTTTGGTTCCATTTTAATTTGCAGAAGCTTTGATGTTGATCTTCCGAGATATACAATGGAACTCTTAAAAAATAGACGGCAAATCTGCAGTAATTGCTGCAATCGCTTATAGGTCCATTGTTCATACTACATCATGACGCAACATCACGCCTGTATGCTCTGAGGCAGTACGCAGAAGTGTACAATACACCCAGATTTCGACAGTTAGATGTGTTAAGTTCCATTTAATGGGATCCTGGAGAAATAGAGGGAATTCCTTAAATTTTACAGGCACACTAGAAGCGATTTGGGTAGTTTTAGGAAGAGTACGTTTTTGGCGTGATCCCATTTCAATTTAAAGATCTTATGAAGAACTTCGGAAGATAGGCGACGGGAACTCCTCAATAAATGATAGCAAATGTACTGGAATCGCTGAAATCTCATGTATCTCTATTGTTTACACCAGTTCATAACAAAAAATCACGCCGTTACGCTGTGAAAGGGTAAGCACATATGAACCACTAAAAAGTGAAAATTAAAAACTTTTTTGCAAAAAATATAACAGACTTCACACAAAAAAGTAAAAAATAACTTTAGCTTCAGAAGTCGGTGACAAAATAAAACTAAATCAATCAAACAAAGGTCACTGATTTCTGAAGCTAAAGTTATTTGTGTGAAGTCGGTTATATTTTTTGCAAAAAAGTTTTTATAGGTAAATAATTCACTTTCCTTGCGCGACGTTACATTTAAACCAAGCTTTTTTTGTGCAATGTACAATCCAAAAATACTGTACCTAGTCTAACAAGGAATATTCACATGTCATGACAACGTTTCTAGCAAAGAACACGCAGAGTAAAAATACGTTTGTAATTATAATAAAAACAGGTTGTAAAAATATCTATTAATAAAAGTCCATTCACTTAAGAAAAAGCCATTGAACAAAAAAAGTAGAATTTCCACTACAGACACCGTTATTAAATCTTATAGAAAAACAAAGAAACCGTGACTACACCAGACATACGATATTTAAGCGAATTAATTCATGTCTCTAATTAGATATTATTATAGCATTTGAAACATGGGTAGGTGATATACAGGTTTCTTTAATATTGTCGTTGATATTAAAAACTTAAGGAAATATAAAACATTTACGATTTATGTGAGAGCAGAGGCCATCAATAATTTCTTTAGAACGCACGGAACGAGCCCGCCACGTGATACGACTTTAGTTCTGGCAGATCACTGAAGGAAATATGTTCTGACAACACAACTAAGATACAACTTAACACATACAATCTATGTTATAAATGACAACCTACTTAAGCTGATTTAAGAAGCTTCGTTCTTGTGTTTCTTTGGCTTTTTATTTAAATCTTCAAGCACATAGTACAGAGGCGGACTTAATGCCATGGGATTCTCTACCAGTCAACCTTTGGGTGATGCAGAGACAAGCAGTGCTATCTTTCACTTGAGAGAAAAGTCAACACGAAATTTTCAATGATCTGATCAATCGATGTTAAATTTTGACACACGGTATCTTTATGTAGTGCTGCGAATGATCAAAAGATGAAAAGTGAAGACAGGTGGACGTTTTTTCGTAAGGAATTATGTCGATGTCGAGAGAAAGTGGCGTGACGCGAAAACGAACATGCGACGTCTGATTTCAGCTAAGAATATTGTACCACTTGTTTTTAACTTAACTCTGCCAAAATTAGTAATATTTACACTCGTAGTTTTGTAAAGAAGAATAGGTAAAGGTATTTTGGGTACCTTAACACTAACAGGAAGAGCTTTCAAGGAAAACCTTTGCAACTAGTCCGATCAGATATCAAAATAGGTCATAAAGCTTAAGAATTTTCTTCCAACAGCCATGAGTAAAGCATCGACGTATCTTTTATTTAAATACACAATATACATATATCATCTTCTGCCCAGCCTTTTCCCAACTATATGTTGAGGTCGGCTTGCAGAATAACCGGATGCATCTGAATACCAGTACTTTACATGGAGCGACAGCCTATCTGTCCTACACAACACAGTTAGTACTGGCTAATACGATTTCCCTTGGTTAGACTGGTTGTCGGACTTTTGGGCCACTGAGTACGTGTTACGGCTGTCAAATATCTACAAATGACAGCCGGGACCAACCGCTTAACGTGCTTTCCGAGGCACGGAGGAAACTCGTTATGTAATGGGTGGTCACCCATCCACAGACCAACCTAGGCAAGACCACCCCGAGCGGCTAATATTATTTAGCCACGAGCTCCATTACTGCACATGTAATCATCATTATAACCACTCAATAAAAATACCCGTATCGTTCACTTGTCGTGTGCTATAAAATATTTTTATTACAGTAAAAATCGCATCGCCAAAGCCGGTTTCTCGAGTTGTTAAATAATTTTATGAATATCATCTTCTTTTCGATCGAACGACATGGAAAGTGAATGTCAAGGCCATCTGTATCTGATGCGGCGGCGGCGGGGTCTCGATGGATTTTTATTGTTTTTACTAACAAAATACTCCCAAAATCGTTGCATACCTACATAGGTATGCAACGATTTTGGGAGTATTTTTGAGATAGTAATAACACAGACATTATCTACAACCACAAGAATATCTCGTTGTTTTAGAGGTAACAAGCTCGTCTACTGAACATAAGATTCTGGCGTACATTCATGGGTTAGGCCAATTGTCATTAGGTATTACCATCATGATTTTTTCAGAAACAGATTTGTGTCCTGTAGATGGCAAAAGGCACATCTCTTGTTATATAGGTCTTAAACAAAACTGGCGGAGTGAGGTGTACTATTAGGTAGGTGCACCCTTCGGGTTCATGCCCTCTCATATAGAGGAGGCCTTGTCCCAGCAGTGGGAACTTTAATAGGCTGATGATGATGATGATGATGACACTTCGGGGATTACTGACGTGGTTTTGAATGTTCTTTATAACCTGAATGATCTCAAAACGGTGTATCAAAAGAACCAAATTCAAAGACATGACTGTGACAACCAGCGACCCGCCTGGGTCCGCGTGGTGGATTACGGCTCACTCTCACAGAACTGTAGGAGTATGTGTACATGGAGCGACTGCCTACCTGACCTTCACGACCCAGTTAGTACTTGTAACGAGTGCAAAGATCTACAAATCACAGCTGAACCAGCGACTTAGGTAACGTGTTTTCCAAAGTACGGAAGAAACTCGGTATGTAATGGATGTTCGCACTTCCACGACCTAACCTAGCCAAGCACGAGGGTGTTACTATTTGGCCACGAGCTACTCAAAAATAGTTAATCTTGTTAAGGGAAAACAAGAGAAATAGACCAAAATTGTAATGGAGTGGTACTCAAGATATGGTTAAAGAAACAAAGGGCGACAAATGAAACGATGGGAGAACGATATAAAAAAGTGGCGGGTCCAGAATGGATCCGAGTGGCAAAAGACAGGGAAAAATGGAAAAGTTTAGAGGAGGCCTATGTCGAAAGACGAGCTGTTTGTGAAACGAACGAGAGAGAAATGCATGAAAATTTAGAGAAAAGGTATAAAGGGTGTAAAACACCTCTTAACGAATACGAAAACCACTTGTTCTCCCACTCATTGCGATATTTTTTTTTTCTACACCATACCTGGGAACTTTCTAGTTACGGAGATATTGAGGCTCTAAGTTCCAACTTTTAGACAAGTTTTTTTTTTAAATACAAGTTTTTATTAATAACAATAATACACTCAATGTCAATTTGACACTCGGGCACAGTATTATTATAATACTGTGCCCGAGTGTCAAATTGACAACACATATTTTTTTCGATCCGAATTTTATTTTATTTTACATAATGGTAACAAGCAGAAATATATCGGGCTCTACATGGTCCTGATGTAGACTTCTTAGCGTCCGTATCCTGGCTACGCTTTGGTGACCTCTTCGGGGAAACCGAAGGTTTCGTTTGTGCAATTATGGACGAAGTTATGATGACGAATAACTACCGCAAATACATTGTGAAGGACGGCACGGTTGACATATGTCGGGCATGCCACCGTCCGGGAGAGACGATCCGACACATTATTTCTGGGTGTTCTAGTCTGGCTAACGGAGAGTACTTGCATAGACACAACCTTGTTGCCAGAATTATCCACCAGCAACTTACTTTGAAGTACAACCTTGTGGAATCAGAAGTGCCATACTATAAGTATGCGCTCGCCCCAGTTCTCGTTAATGGTAATACCACGTTGTATTGGGATCGACCTATCACCACCTAGAGGACTGTTGTGGCCAATAGGCCTGACATTGTGGTGATAGATCGATTGGAGCGTCGCACAATGATTGTTGATATAAAGGTTCCGCATGACGAGAACCTCGTGAAAGCAGAGCAAGATAAAAAAAACAAGTACCTAGAACTGGCTCGCGAGGTTGTCGACATATGGGACGTGAGTACAGCAGTCATTGTGCCGATTGTCGTGTCAGCCAATGGCTTAATAGCCAAGAGCCTCGACCAACATCTTAGGAGGCTCTCGCTTGGCAGCTGGATCAAGGGCATGATTCAGAAAGCAGTACTTCTGGACACGGCGCGTATTGTTAGGAGGTTCCTCTCTCAAGAGCCCTGACCACCGGTAGCTCGGACCCTGTTCCCAGTGCTGGTGGGCTACTATTTTTTTATATTTTTAAATGTTTTTTATTTAGATTTATATTATAATATTTAAAGATGTAAATCAATATGTAAATAACTAAATAAAGGAAATAATAATAATAATCGTTAATTTATCAAAAGGGGCACACTTACAATCAAAACAAGTAAAATAGAGCACTGTTGCTTATTGCCTGAACTAGGTGCATAAATACCTACTTCAAATAAATAAATTAAAATTAAAAGAAATGTAAAAGTAAATGACTAAAATTACGACTTTCATAGAAAATAAATAAACAACATGTCAGAAGTTTACTTGCAGACAACAAGTAAATCTTCTGTCTGTGCATAGGTTATGGGTTGTAAAAAGTAAAAATAGCCTTTTTACAGCTAAAATAGTTCAACTTATATTATGTCACCGTAAAATTGTCAAATACGTTATATTGTAATATCTCTAGCGATATTGTAAAGCCTCGAATTATTGTCAAATGAACATACTGCTTACAACAAAACGCATTATTTTTCGTGAAATGCATGCGATGGTAGTCAACTTACGCGGTGTGGAGGGAAGGAGGGCTCCCCCTTGCCCAGTGGCACAACTCTCATGAAAAGATAATGCACCATTCCTGAGAAATACCGATTAATATAACATAACCTTAAAACACTTTATATTCCCCCTAAAAAGCGTAGTCGACGGAGCCCCGCTTCGCGGGGCCCCTATTTCCGAGTGCGGGGTTTAAAGGAACCTAACTAACCTAACGGGGGGGTGCCCCAAGTCCCGATTATGGGGACAGAGATACTTCCGTATGTTCAGTTGACAATAATTCGAGACATTACAATATCGCGAGAAGAAACACGTTATATTGTAATATAACGTGTTTGATTTTACGGTGACATTATACTTAGTTTTCTATTTAATCTATTGAACAGAAATGGCCCTAAAAATGTAAATAATCTTTCCACAAAGACATGTTTGGAGGTTGCTTTAGAAATTCAAATTATATCATTCCGTCTCTTGTTAATATTGTCAGCATTGTGCATGAGCGTGGTATGTTGTTTTAATACTAAGTGCATAATGAATAGCTGGCGCACAGTCAGCACGTTGCCGGATTTATACAGCTGATCTGTGGGAAAGTAAAAGGGATGGAAATTCGCTACCATTAAAATTGCTCTTTAAGCTCTTTCAATTGGAAGCAGGATAGTTTATGCGGCGCTTCCCCATGAAATAATACAGTAATGAATTATAGATTGACATAGCGCGAAATAAACTTGTGTGATTAATTTAGGATCTGTAAAAGTATTTTGACGTGACAACGTCTTATAAATTGGTTTGCCGGGTGACACTTCAAGAAACTGCGTTACGCTCCGCTCACGTTATGCGCTCACAATGAGAGCGAGTGAGAGGCACGCGTCCCTTCCACTCGGGCATGGTTAGCCCGCCTAAGAGCGAGAGAGACAGACATAAAAAGTGAAAGGCACGCGTCCCTTCCACTCGAGCACAGTTAGCCCGCCTAAGAGCGAGAGAGACAGAGCGAGAGAGAGAGAGTGAGAGAGATAGGTATGTATGTGTAAAGGTAAAAATAAAATTTTGTTAATATGAAATTCAGTGCGAGATTCTTTGTATAAATTAATGTTTTAAATATAATTCTTTGTATAAATAAATGTTTTAAATTGTTACTATTATTTCATCCTTCTTCCTACTATACGAATGAATATTCACATTAAAATTATTTTACCACTCAAAGTCGTTGTCACGTAAAACTTTCGCCCGTATACCGACTTTACAGGCAACCAATTTTTTTTAATACATATATTAATTTGCGTACTCTTTTAACCAGACTTTCAATATTATACTTAAAAGAGAGTGTGTCGTTTATTAGATTTTGACTTTAACGGCTACGACCGACAATGTTTAGAGTGCGTTACATTGAGTTCTGCTAGCAAACATGATTTTTCACCGTCCGAAAAAAAAAAAAAAATCACAGCAATAATTTTAAAGTTACTAAGTTTGATGTACAGAATGCTTGGTTGACGGCTTCGTCTATATATATATATACCTACTAACTATATATGTATGTATAGTTAGTAACTTATATCCAATCTTTGTAAATTTAAAAAGCAATAAAAACTATTTTTAATTTTAATTTTACTCAAAAAATCAACAACGTATACCAATGTGCCTCTTACATTACAAAACGGCTTGTAACTTTAATCCAGCTTAAACTTTTGAACAATTAAGAATTTTATGTCAACGTAATTAAAGTTGTAAATACAAAATTATTAAACATTCTTCGATTTTGACTGTCGTTATGTGTAAATTATACTATATGCTTTCAATTACACAAAAAAATTAACCTATGTAAACTGACTTAGTTTGGATAAAACTAGGCAGATAGATGATTTATGAACTGAAATCATTTGTATCTATTTTGCTGTCGTGATTGTTAACTAACAGCTTAGCGCATTCAACACGTAACGTTCCCACTGCTGGGGCAAAAACGTCTTCTTTGTGAGAGGCAGTGGGCTTCAATCAGTCATGCAATACAGGTTGATAAGCAGCGTCGAGTATATGATACTGGTACAGGTTCACCCTATAGGTAATGGTGCTCTGTTTTCCAATATTTCAAAGTCACACAGCATATGTTTTTTTGCGATTTCAGGCTTGGTCCTATAGTTAAAGTTGTTTGTTATCACGTGTTTAGGTATCGATCACTAATTGCCAGTCGCCCTATATTATATTTTAGGCTTTACTAACGTGAGGAGCTCGTGGCTAAATAATAACAGCTGCTCGGGTCGATCTTGAGTTTAAGCCGTGCTTGCCAAGGTTGGTCGGTGAATGGGTGACCACCCTTACTTTCCAAGTTTCCTCCGTGTCTCGGAAAGCACGTTAAGCTGTTGGTCCTGGCTGGCATTTCTAGATCTTTGACAGTCGTTACAGGTAGTGAGTGGCCCACAAAGTCTGACAACCAGTCTAACCATGGGGTATCGTATAACCCAGTAACAACTGGGTTGTGGAGGTCAGATAGGCAGTCGCTCCATGTAAAATACTGATATTCAGCTGCATCCGGTTAGACTAGAAGCAAACTAGGCAGATGATGATGACTAACTTAAAGATGAGATAAAGATTTATTTATTGCGTAACTGTGTACATCAAGTTCTTATTAATAAACATTACAGTTCTTAGTCTCAACGGTCTATCCAAGTCGGATATGCAATAGTATTTAAAAGAAATTAAGTTAAAATTATTTCTTATAAAAAAACTTTTTTGCAAAAAATAAAACCGACTTCACACAAAAAAGTGAAAAATAACTTTAGCTTCAGAAGTCGGTGACAAAAAAACTAAATCAATCAAACAAAGGTCACCGACTTCTGAAGCTAAAGTTATTTTTCACTTTTTTGTGTGAAGTCGGTTTTATTTTTTGCAAAAAAGTTTTTATTTTTCACTTTTTAGTGGTTCATATGTGCTTACCCTTTCACAGCGTAACGGCGTGATTTTTTGTTATGAACTGGTGTAAACAATAGAGAGACATGAGATTTCAGCGATCCCAGTACATTTGCTATCATTTATTGAGGAGTTCCCGTCGCCTATCTTCCGAAGTTCTTCATCAGATATTTACCAAATTGAAAAGGGATCACTCCAAGAACGTACTCTTCCTAAAACTACCCGAATCGCTTCTGGTGTGCCTATATAATGTAAGGAATTCCCTCTATTTCTCCAGGATCCCATTAAATGGAACTTAACACATCTAACTGTCAAAATCTGGGTGTATTGTACACTTCTGCGTACTCCCTCAGAGCATACAGGCGTGATGTTACGTCACTATGTTGCATAAACAATAAACAACCAAGCGATTGCAGCAATTACTGCAGCTTTGCCGTGTATTTTTTAAGAGTTCCATTTATATCCCCGAAGAT
The DNA here is from genome assembly GCA_916618015.1 of Xestia c-nigrum. NCBI lineage: Eukaryota > Metazoa > Arthropoda > Insecta > Lepidoptera > Noctuidae > Xestia > Xestia c-nigrum. The sequence continues at coordinate 25,740,693 of OU745250.1, forward strand.
CAGCGTCAGATCTTAACCAAATTGAAATGGGACCACACGGAAAGCCAGCTTTCAAATAAAAAAAGAATCATCAAAATCGGTTCACCCAGTCGAAAGTTCTGGGGTAACAAACACAAAAAAAAAAAAAAAAAAATATACAGACGAATTGATAACCTCCTCTTTTTGGAAGTCGGTTGAAAACTCATGCAGATTATAAACACTTGAAGTTAAGAAACGTGTAATCAGGTATGATTCTTGTAAACTTTTCCTGTTGCACCAAAAATACCATCGCATAGTTTCGAAATCTATTGGTTTCGATTTTTTATTTCAGTCAATTTTCAGGCCTCCCAATCTTATCAAATCGGTGTCGTGACTTAAGTGATCTTGTATGTTTTCACTAACTTTATGCGATACTTAAACAAACGCGTAAAGTAAGCTCTCTGTTTCATTTACAACACTCGGTCAAAGTAATTCCAACAGTACAGTTATATAATTAGCCTTTGCCTTTTTAAAGTTAACTGATCCAGTTACTATGACTTGCCGTCGCGCGTCGACCTATGTGGTTATAGTTAGATTATATGGCGAATTCATAAGGGAACAACGTCTTAGCCAGAACCTTCATTAACCCCAATAACCCAATTGTGTTTTCAACAAAGCTTTTAGTTCAAGATTAGCCTTAGGTAGGCAGAAATACCAATAAAATAATAATTCAGTTATCGGTTAATATAATCAGATATCTCAACATGCACGACAAACCACATAAGTAGTATTATCATTGAATAATCAAGTCAATCTATAGCACTCGCAGAATAACCTTTATAAAACACTAAAAAATCTGTTCCACATTCTAAAATCAATAAGCGTATAATATACATATTGATACTTATAGGGGGGTTCGTTAAAGAAAGGCGGTTTGCGGTAGTTACACAGGTTTACTCGTACTCCACACAGCTTTATCACAAATCGAACGTACAATTTATTATAATAATTTCACAATCAATCATAGTTTTAAATCTTTTAACACGGAACGGGCGAGACGCGGAACCATGACACTTCCACCAACACGCGTGGGTTCAACTTCAGAGCTCCAGCCCGACTACCCCGTACACATTCCCCAGACTCTACAAAGTGGGCGGAAACGGAAGAATGCATGAACGATTCGTATACAAAGTTCTGGAACCGTCATCGACCGGGAGTACCCTAGTTCCGCTATCCGCCACCAGATGGCTGTCCTTTTACCAATTAGTGTTGCCAGTACCGGTTAGGTTTAACACCACTATTCCTCCGATGAGGGAGTTTACCCGTGCCCACAGGGGATCCCGCTATATACTTATGTAATTGCTATTAAGGTTGTTTATTCTTCATAAACGTTGACAATACCTACACTCAAAATCACCATTTCAGGTTCTAGCAGGATTCATTATAATATTCAAATTCCCTATTATTTAGAAAATGTTAATCCACCAAATGAACTAGTTATGAAAATTAAGCAAAAGTCAGAATTCATATAATATATGCAAAGTAGTCGCAGCATACATAAGTATATAAATGTGTGAATTTTCGAGATTGATCACAGTCACCGGTGTATCCTCTTCTTCTCTACAACGATCAATACCCACCTCTCCAATCCAAAAATGAAATCCGTAAGTGTTCATTGAACTTAATATTATCAACCATCATCAAGATTTACTTCCAACTTTACGTTCCTTTATAATTAATTGTCTTCAATTATTAGCCTTCTATCATTGATCTGATATCAATCTCCTCAAACAATAACTTACCTATGGTATTCCATGTCTAAAGAGAATTAACTTCTAGCTAAACAGTTAAAAAGAGCCATAAGGTTTCACAAAAGCCACTCAATCTTTCTAATATCACATCTAAGGTTAGTAAGGCAAATACTTGAACTGTACTTTTAATGTGTTGTGCAAATATTTCCAAATTACCTTGCCCCATCATTCGAGTGGAATCCTTCGGGTCAAGCAGTACAGGCGCGGCTCAAACTTGCAAAATGTCAACACACGCGACCGTGAAACGATTACGTGGCCATTCATTCTGTAATATCAATACGAGTAGTACACCCATCGCAAATATGAACCATCCAATAATTATGACAACCTCGTGCATATTGTAGTACCTACGATTAACATTCGCAGCAATGTTGAAGTCCTAATTTATTTATAATGCAGTGACCTGTTAAGATTGTCACTATAAATGTTTATGTTCAGAAACATAAAAAAAAGAAAAGCTTTAATACCATTTTACCCCACAATGCAACCTTTGTGGTTGCATTAATATCTTCAAGGTAATAATGCAACCATTGGCAATTATTGCTCTTTCAATGTTGTTACTTAAGAGGTCATGTTCAATAGGTACTTACTTTTTCTATTGACAATATCTTTTGAACCACTAATAACATCTTCTACTATCTTTAAAGTTACACGACGTTAATCAATCTATCTATTTGTTTGGTATTATTACTGTTACTTGCGAAGTTATGATTATACACTCAGCAGTAATGGAGATAAAAGGATTTGCAAGTTGATGCATTGTTAGATTGCATCGTAGTTTAGTCCAATAAAGTAAGAGCCCCGCGCTGTTATTCTACAAATGTGCGATCTTTTTCATTATCATTTAGATGATGTTACGGATTGCTATTGGAATCTCAAGTAACTTTACCGCCTTGACATTTGCGTCCTCTTTTAATTATGTCGCTATATAAAATGTCTAGTAAAACTTCGATAGGTCACCAACGATTTTGAATATAAATTGCAATCAGCTATGAATCCACTCCTCGTTGACATTAAATTATAACTTTACAATTTGTTTTTCATACTAATGTTGGCTACCGTATTTTTTGGTGACACGTTTAAAATTAAAGTCACTAACTGGCACTACACATGTGTTCATTAACGTTGTGTGTATTGTTATGAGTAAAACTGAAATAATAAAAGATCATTAGCGCGCAGGAACAGTTCATTCCAGTTAATCATCACGCTGTCATTTACTACACAGACAACTCCTTTCCACTTTTCCGTAACTGGTACAACTTTCGAAATTCCTCTAATATACTCATTCTTTACTTTATCCAGCCAGTCACACCTCATATCTCAACAGGAGTCTTCTTACTGAACAGTAAGCCCTTTAAATATTATTCTTCTAATAATTGTATGTTATTGCAGTTCATCATTCTCGCCCTGTTCGTCGCCGCCGCCGTCGCAGCACCCGCTGGTTCCGAAGCTGACGCGCAAGTCATTCGCCAAAATTTGGACAACATTGGAGTCGGTGGATACCAACAATCGTAATTTAACTACTACTGTACTGCTTCGCTGCACCTAAACACCTCATTGTTGATCTTTGTATTAAGTCCAGCATATCTAAACACCATAACTTTTATCGTGCAATATACTAATACCACTTTTTATGATCCACAGTTATGAGACCTCCAACGGTATTAGTGCTCAGGAGCAAGGTGAGTTGAAGAACGTTGGCAGCGAGAACGAAGGTATCGCGGTCCGCGGACAGTTCTCCTACACCGGTCTCGATGGCGTCGTGTACTCAGTCCAGTACATCGCGGACGAGAACGGATTCCAGCCCCAAGGCGCTCACCTCCCAGTGGCTCCTCAATAAGCCAACTCACTAACCTACTCAAATCTAGTCTAAACTGACCGACAGTGCAAAAGAACATGTTGTTGCTGACTGATCGTCTTGTTTTGTTGGAACTCTTGCGCATAGAATAGTGAATACACATTTTTGATTTTATTATTGCAATTTTATTGAACCATCCTTTTAATTAGATGATGTCACAAAAAACCGTTACCAGTAACCAGTATAGAAGCCGTGACATATACAGAAACAACAGGGACAACAAATAAATTTGAAGCCGATGAAGCAGTTCAAAGGAAGAAAAAGAATGTCAAAGGGTTTCAGGTATCGTTTGTAAGAACAAGGAACATGTGTGAGACAATCCATTAGCAAATAGCACACTACCTTCAGAGCACTCACCTACATCAAAGTTAATCAAAGCTAGCCCCCCACAAAGGACCGAAAAAGGAGTTCCATTGTGGCAAATAGTCCTGTACTATGGTTTGCTGGAAATATGCTCTACTTACGTTTTTTTTTACATTTAATATTTTCGTAATATTAGACGTAGTCCTCTAAAAGTATTTTAGTTATTGATTGAAATTATAGCTAGGTACCACATGATTAAGCTGATTTATTCGGGCTATGTTTTTTACACTTAAATTGATACTCATAATTACAAAGCGTAAAATACTACTTAATTGCATAAATATGCATTTGTAATTTTTTATTTATTTCGATGTGATCAAAGTTACTTTTCTCTTAGTGATAGATCCCCTTAGTAGCCGTTCAGCCGCTATCATTTTAATCGAGTTAAATGACTATATGTTGATTGGTATTATATAATGCTAGCATAGTTTTTAAATACATTTATATCGATCACATGCCTTAATAATTTTTATTAAACAGGCTATCATTACATACGGGATTACATACGGGACCGAAACCTGGTCGCTCACAATGGGCCTTATCAATGCAATGGAGAGGGTTATACTCGGAGTTTCCTTGTGTGATTGAATCAGAAATGAAGACATCCGCAAGAGAACCAAGGTCACCGACGTAGCCCGAAGAATTGCTAAACTTAAGTGGCAGTGGGCAGGGCACATTGCTCGCAGAACGAAAAGTTCTGGAGTGGCGACCGCGAACCGGAAGACGATGCGTTGGAAGACCTCCCACTAGGTGGACTGATGACCTGGACCTGGACCGGGAGGCCTATGTCCAGCAGTGGGCGTCTTTCGTCCGAGATGAGGCTATCATTTGTAAACAGCTGTTGCAGATAGTCAGTGGCCTGAAAGCCTGACAAGCAGTCTTACTTACTATGGTATTTCTGAATAACTGTGTGGTGGAGTTCAGATAGGCACTCGTTCCATATTAAATACTGGTATTCAGCTGACCTCAACATAGTTGGGGATCAGTTAGACAGATGATGACGCCTCATAAGTAAATCGCATCAGAATGTATTATCCGAATGTAAAGAGAACCGCAAGTAGAGCACGTTTCCCGTCGTTCGCAGATAACGAGACGTGTTGTAGAGATTACGCGCGGTTTCAAAGACGCTTTGATTCCGAGGTGTTAATGCACGGCTTTATTACTGCCAGGGTTACCTATGTAAGAGTATTGAAGATAGAAATGTTTACAACGTTATTGTGTAAATGTAGGCTATGTATTTTGGTGTATCAGGTTTTATTTGGGGTTCTCTATCGTATTACCTAACTTTTTAATCCATAATCTAAAATGACATAATTGTTTTTGTCATAATCATCATTCGTCCGAATGATAATTTACCCGAACTTTAAATCACATAATATCATATGCCATAAAGTTGAAACGCCTAAATATAATAAGCCCTACATCTGTTTGTCATAAGTATAACAATCAATAATATACAAAAAACACAAAATCGTTTTCAATAAAAGTCATAAGTCCTATTCTAAGTAAATGTTTAATCGTATGTAGGCGTTGACCTGCAATGCAAGCAAGCATGCAGCAAACATGCGGCAAGCATGTAGCAAGCGTGCGGCAAACATACAGCAAGCAAGCAAGCATGTAGCAAGCAAGCATGTAGCAAGCAAGCATGCAATGCAAGCAAGCATGCAATGCAAGCAAACATGCAATGCAAGCAAGCTTGCAGCAAGCACGCAACACGCATGTAGCAAACATGTAATGCAAGCAAGCATGCAGCAAGCATGCAGCACGCATGTAATAAGCATACAGCAAGCAAGCATGCAGCAAGCAAGCATGCAACAGGTAAGCATGCAGCAAGCAAGCATGCAAGCAAGCGTGCACCATGCAAGCATACCGTATGCAAGCAAGCATGTAGCATGCAAACGACCAAGCATCATGCAGCAGGCATGGTTTCTGTCACGGCTCCGGTGCTGCGGGGCTCCGGCGGCCTCACGCGAGCTTATCGTCGCAGATGGGTTTAACGCTCACCACCGCACCTTCGGCTTGCTGGCCGGCGAGCCGGCCAGCCTCAGCCGCGGCGGGGAGTGTTACAACCACCTGCTCCTCAACTCGCGGCCCGCCTCACCCCTCCGCGCCTACGCGATTTAAATGACACCCTTGGGGTAGGGCAGACAAGACTGCGTGGAGTCGGATTTACAGCAATTCGTTTCTGTCACTAAAATCTAACTTTTAGGGATGTTTTTAGCGACTAACAATTTATAACGAAGTGAGCCCAGAGTTGGGTTAAGCTCGCCTTTGTACATAAGCTATATGATTGCAAGTTATATGTATATTTGTTGTTTGTTTTGTGTGCAATAAAGAATAAGAATAAGAATAAGAATATAAATGACCATTCGGAATCATACACATTATGTGATACAATACTTAGGACATACGACTTTATGTCATGTAAAATTAGGAGATTCAATTATTATACTATTCGACATTATGACAAAATAGTATTAGAAGTAAAGTTAGTTATGTAAAACATAATTTCGGTGTTTTGAACATTATGGTTACTGAAGTTTATAGCAAACGTGTTATGGATAATGATTTTCGGACAAAAAATTTTAGGACAATCAAGGGAGTACCTTTATTTGGACGTAACTTACCTTACGTTCAACGTTTCATTTGGTAATTTTGGCTAGTTATACTATACTTGAAATGAAATGGCGCCGAGAAAAGATTACCAACGGTAGATTTAGGTGGGAATACAATTCATTATTTTGTTCTCTCTGACTTTGAATATCTTGTGTAGGTCCATATTTTTATTGAATGACGAGCACTTTGCCCTTGACTTCGTCCGCGTGCATTTCGCACGATATACAACCCATAAGTATTAATCGCTGATATTGTACCTTTCAATAGGTGAAAGATTGTTATTAAATTTAAGTTAGGTAACTATTACCTAACTAAATTAAGTATATATTTAATTTAAAGCTTCTCTGTATATTGTTTTTCAGGTTGTTTTATTTTCCGGTACCAAAATAATTTGGTATACGGTGATAATCATTATCACAGGGTGGTAATGTTTTCTTAATATTTCACTTTATAGAGATCGAGCTTATGAGCTCCGGCATCTATCGTCGTCATCATCACCTTCACCCTGACCTCACCCATCGGGGGGATAGACATCATCATCAGCCTATTAATGTTCCCACTGCTGGGACACAGGCTTTATCTCTCTAGAGAAAATGAGCTATGATTGGTAGATGTCACATATCTTCGAATTTATTGGTTCCAGGATAAGTCGGTTTCCTCACCATGTTTTCTTTCATCGTTTTTAGAGCAGTGGTGATGAAGTAAACTACACAAAGTGATGCGCCTGTCTGGGTTCGAACCCACGACTTAGTGTTCGGGTCGCCCATGGGGCACCGCTGACCCTAGTTTGTGTGCCCGTCTTATCCAGGATTTTTCACCGATGGCGACACTATTCCTATCTCGCTTCCTACATCCGGTATCTACCTACATCCAAATAATTCACGCAACCAAACAAAACACACGCACTGTACTCAAACAAACATCAGGCAATGACAAATACTTTTTGTTAGTCGAGCGACGGCGTCGCCATGTGCGGCTGATAGTGAAGCGTTAATATTACAGGTGGACTTGATCTATTGCTGCTACGTGACGCGTGGAGCAAGGGGCGGGAGGCAGCGGGTTGGCGGTACGACATCTGTGCCGCCACCTACGAACTAATCAACATATCCTGATTGCCCAGTCATCGGACATTTTTAATAACTTACTAACAGGTAACGGAAAGTCTATATCTGGGTGACATTTAGCTTACAAACCGTTAGAAATTAAACGTCTCAGAAAAGCTTTCTTTGTTTTTTCTATTCAGAATCACAGTCCTCCGTGTGACAGGTAGGTGACGTGGATCAGATATTCCAGACTCACTTTGTTTATAGCAACACCGATAGCTACGAGACGTCGATATACTGCATTTCTTTCTTTTCTTCTTAGTAAATTATAGAAAACAGTCGGAATAGAATATAAAATCCCGACAACGGGCAGTAGCTCACCCAGATACGCTTCGTGGATTCTTCCTTTTCTATGATGGATGAAAACCCTTACCACGTGTTCGTCATACCTCTAAAGGCGAAACGGATTTTTTTAACGGTGTTCGGTGGATATTTGGGGAATTTGTCGAGAGTATGCTATTTTTTTAGTTCATTATCATTATGAAATTATACGCAAACGGTATCCTAAAAGTTATTGATAAGCCAGACTGCCCTTTCCTGAGGAACTGGACCCGCTTGCACAGTGGTGGCTCCAGTGCTACGGGAAATAGATATATGAATTTTGAACATTTGTAATGTATTTAGGTATGGACTGTTTGATTAAATTTGATTAATTTTACTAACATAGACATAAATGTATTACTAAAAAATTATTGATCATGATCTGAAATAAATGATTATTATTATTATACCTAATAGATTTTGGAAGTAACACTCTTCGCCGGTCCAATTTGCTAAATGGTTTCTGGTAAAGGGGTGCGTGGAAATTGAGTTCTGCAAAAGATAATATTGCTTGGACCAGCCCAATGGTTAACTCCGACGCTCTACAATATTTCCCCTTAAAACAAAACACTGATCTTGTAAATTGCACCACACCCCGCCACGCGTTGTTCCGACTCAACGTGTTCTTCTAACACGCGATATATTTGTTAAACACTCTGTATATCGGGCACGGTTCACCCTGCAGCACCCTGTGTATTGGGCACGGACGTGTGATTTATGAATTTCAATAACTTTACACTTTTACCTATCGCTTCTGTTGGGTCGGGGTATGGCAAAATGCCTTCCGTTTGTGGATATTAGATACCCACATAAACGTTTCAAGGGACGAAACGTAAAACGAAACGTTAAATGAATTGAATTGAATTGACGGATATATGTAACTAAAAGTAGCAATGGTTTATTACAGTAATAAGTAATTTCAGAAATCAAAGCAATAGTCACTATGGTTTGATTTCTGAAATTACTCTGTTCAGTCAACCTTGAAATATTATACAGGGCGTTGCTTTGCATCATGGTCAAACAAATTCAAGGGTGTATTACTAAATAATCGCCTGTGTCGAGTAGGTGTTGGAATTTTGTAGGGGGCAAAACCCATGGAGAAAGTTGTTCAGTTTGATGGTCGGAGCACACCTTTGAATTTGACTAGGATGCAACAACACCCTGTATACAACGTTATTTTTTTGTCGTTTTAATCCTTTAAAAGGCAGACTCAATAAAAGGAACAACTTTTACTATGGGACCGACTATGAAATCTCGAAAATAAATCTGCTGCTTCTGCTATTGGTCGCGTAACTCGAAAAAATGTAGGCAAATAACGTCGTATATAAGCGTGAATTTTCCCACAACAAGGGAAAGTTCTTTCCACTCTCCTTCCACTTTTTCTACCTCAGCTGTGGGACCAGTTCATATAAAAAAACTGTTTGAATATATTTAGATAAATTGATAACTTACTCCTTTTTCGAGTTGGTTATAAAGAGCTTAGGGCTCAGAGCTTATCCTGACATATATTAGCCATGTATTAGCGAGAAAAGTCAACCACTTTTCTCGCTAATACATGTCTACATTGCAAAAAGGACCCTATCTCTACATAACTTGAGGGATTTATTAACGCTTAATCTCTCACAAGGTAAATAATAGATCTTTCGGTGAAACGTGAATAACATTACCAACTTCCAAAAATATCTCTCAACGAAATTCCTCCGAAAATTCCACCTCAAAACACATCATTTGGACATTATCTGGGAAGCACATTTTTTACGACTGTTCCCCAAGTTCTTCTGGTAAACGGTAAAGTTTCAATTTTCCTGTCATTAAAGGCCTCTTAACACCGGTGCGTGCAAAAAGTGTGCGAAAGAGATGCAAGAACAATCAAAAATAGGTTTCGATTCGAGGGGAGATCAGATGACGTAAGTTACCTTTATACAAAAGAGAATTTGTATAAGAAACATGTGCCAGAAAATGGGTGGCGAAGATATTGGGCCGGTATCATATTTGTAGGGGGAATAAGTCAAATAAGGGATTTGAAATTGGACAACATTTTTCTTTTACTTATAAAGCGTGTAAAAAAATCTCTTAACGTAGCTGAAAGTCACTTGTTTTCCCCGTCATTGTGATCATTTTTCAACCGACTTCCAAAAAGAGGAGGTTATCAATTCGTCTGTATATTTTTTTTTTTTTTTGTGTTTGTTACCTCAGAACTTCCGACTGGCTGAACCGATTTTAATGATTCTTTTTTTGTTTGAAAGCTGGTGCTTGTCGATTGGTCCCATTTTAATTTGTTGTAGATCTGATGCTGGTCTTCCGAGATATACAATGGAACTCTTCAAAAATAGACGGCAAATCTGCAGTAATTGCTGCAATCGCTTGTAGGTTCATTGTTCATACTATATCATGACGTAACATCACGCCTGTATGCTCTGAGGGGGTACCTAGATGTGTACAAAACTCCCAGATTTCGACAATGTTTGTTGCCTCTGAACTTTCGACTGGGTTAACCGATTTTGATGATTCTTTTTTTATTTGAAAACTGGTGCTTTCCGTGTGGTTCCATTTTAATTAGGTTAAGATATGACGCTGATCTTCGGAGATGTAAATATGGAACTCTTCAAAAATACACGGCAAAGCTGCAGTAATTGCTGCAATTGCTTGGTTGTTTATTGTTTATGTAACATAGTGACGTAACATTACGCCTGTTTGCTCTGAGGGAGTGCGCAGAAGTGTACAATACACCCAGATTTCGACAGTTAGATATGTTAAGTTCTATTTAATGGGATTCTGGAGAAATAGGCACACCAGAAGCGATTTGGGTAGTTTTAGGAAGAGTACGTTCTTGGAGTGATCCCATTTCAATTTGGTAAAGATCTGATGAAGAACTTCGGAAGATAGGCGACGGGAACTCCTCAATAAATGATAGCAAAAGTATTGGGATCGCTGAAATCTCATATCTGTCTATTGTTTATACCAGTTCATAAAAGAAAATCACGCCGGTACGCTGTGAAGGGGTAAGTACATGTGAACCACTAAAAAATTAAAAATAAAAACTTTTTTACAAAAAATAAAACCGACTTCAGAGAAAACAAAAAAGTGAAAAATAACTTTAGCTTCAGAAGTCGGTGACAAAAAAACTAAATCAATCAAACAAAGGTCACCGACTTCTGAAGCTAAAGTTATTTTTCACTATTTTGTTTTCTCTGCAATGAAGTCGGTTTTATTTTTTGTAAAAAAGTTTTTATTGTTCTACACCATACCTTCTACTTACGAATATATTGGGACGTACCAACTATTTGAAAAGTCTTTTTTTATTAAAACAGGTTTTTATAGTAATGTTTTTACTTTAACTACCTTTACGAGCCCCGTACTATTCAATCCATTCATCAGCACAATGTTAAGGGTGCGTTACATTGAGTTCTACAACAAAACATGATTTTTCAAAACCCAAAAAAAATGTCGTTTCCCAGCAGATATTTTAGCGTAAAGTTATTTATTGTACAGAATACTTGGTTGACGGCTTCGAGATGAGGTGGTTAACACGGTTGTGTATTGTGTATTGTTAAATGACAGGCGAACATTTAAATGTTCATGGTTATGCTATAAATGTGATACTGACTTTGTTTGTTAGTTGATCTGTCACGAGTTCAGGCCTTAGCGGCTGACCGCTGTTTGATAAAATTTTACACACGGATAGAGCATGAACTGAGTCAGGATCAGGGTGGAAGAAAATGTTGGACCTCTAACAAAGCAAAGCCGTGGGTAAGACCGAGTAATTAACATTTGGTTACAAGATTTGAGTAATCTAGAACTTTGAGATTGTACTACTCGTAAATAAGTTTTATTGTATGACTGCCTGAATTTAAATTTAAACACATTAACCCTATGGTAGTTTTTAAATCTTTCCGGCTAATAAAAATCAAACTGACCGATTATCTATGGGGAATGTTTATCAAAGTTTGTACATCCATACTTGAGACTGTAGCCCCATACTTAGCTTTCATTTTTAATCTCTGTGTAGACCAAGGAGTTTTCCCTGTTTTAATGAAATACAGTAAAGTCATACCTCTTTTCAAATACGAGGACAGTAAAGATACTTACAATTATAGACCTGTATCCGTGTTGCCAGTTTTTAGCAAGGTTTTTGAAAAGGTAATGCTTGATCAAATGCTCTATCATTTTAACACCAACAGAATCTTACATGAACAGTAAGGTTTCATCAAGGGTTGTTGTACAACTGACGCCGGTGTAACCTTATTAAAGTACATATTTACTGCGTGGAAAAAGTCCGAAGATGCCATAGGATTTTTTTGTGACCTCTCCAAAGCGTTTGATTGCGTAAATCACGACACATTACTTTTAAAACTTGAGCATTAGGGACTGAGTAAACTTGCACTTAGATTGGTAAGATCATATTTGAATGATAGACAACAACATGTTCAAAACATGTTCATGTTAGAGATGTATGTTCACAGGGTTTAAAATAAAAATGGGGGTTCCACAAGGCTCAATATTGAGTCCTTTCCTCTTTCTAGTATATAAGGTGTTAAAAAATTAACTGCAAGAATTTCGTGTACGTACTCGGTATCATAAAACAAATATATTTCAAAAATTTAAAACACTTTTCAAGCATTTTTAGTTTTTACATAAAAAAAAAACATTGCCAGTCCAAAGTCTGCAAAATGTGATGGGAAATTAGAGGTATTTTTTTGACTTGAAAGTGCCCTCGTGGTTGAGAGGATGTCATGCTCTCTCAAATGTGTCGCTGATGGTGGCGCGTGTGTGGGACCGTTTAGTTCCCTTTTTTTATTTTTCCTTTTTTTTATAGGATGGGAAATCATCAAATGACTTCTCCCACTCTGGGCGGAGCGGGAGGGAGTGTCAGGAGCGGGAGGGAGTGTCAGAACCATTTAGTTCCCTTCAAAATTGTTGAGCTGAATGGTGCTGATCCATGCGTCATGTTCGTGAACGGGCGCTGTCAGTTGTGACTGGTCATATCTTAGTCGCCATGGTTTATTGAATTAATGATTTTGTTTTTGAGTTGTATTTTATTTTTGTTTTGCTATGGACACTTTGGATCGTGCACATCTTGCTACATTGTTCTCACATAATAATACCATCATAACATGAATGATGTAACCATGATTTTGTAACAATATTTTGATTTAAAATAGTATCCGTGGAGTTTTTTGCCCGTTCTTCTCCATAGAGATCTACGCTAGGGAATGGGCAACTACAGTACTTTCACAGTTTTTATGTCTTGTGACTGGGACTGTACTTACCTTCGGCTACATAAATGTTCATTTTTGTTTCAACAATTCAAAAGTCCCCAGCCTGCAACTGGCCTACTTGAAATAAATGCTTTGATTTTGATTTTTTGACTATAATGCAATAGAAACTGGCGTGAAAAAATCTTAAATTTAACAAAAACCAGATTATAGCAGCGACTAATATGCATAAAACATAAAATAGCAATATCGATTTTATATAATGTCTTAATTGTTAACAATATCTGATGCATCAATTGATGAGTTCCGACTAAATTGTTGTTATAACGTTGCAATAAGTAATTAAATATTGAAATATTAATGAAAACCTAACAAGAATGTATAAGTTTCGCAAGTTGACATTTGTATGAGGTTTCATTGAGATTTATAAGCGAAAGAATTATTAAATAAAATTTGTAATTCAAGGCAACAATCAGATAAACGTATTTCTAAGTTTCTTAACACAACAAAAATGTTGAATGAAATAAGTTATTATTAATTTCATGCCAATCATATCACCAACTTCTTCCCCTAGTTCCATATTCCTTGAGGTCGGCGCAACACGTTTTTTTCTTCCATTCTCCTCTTTGACAGAGGCCTTCACCCTCATCATTTACTCCTCTACTTTCCTTATATTACCATTCCTCACCCAATTCATCTATAGTTTCTTTGGTCTTCCTCTCCCTATCCATCAATGAACATGCTAATAACAGGCAACATATTATGCTAGAGAGCAAACAGTTCTAGAAAAAAATGTCACAAAGATTTCAAGCACACGAATAACACCGAAAGACGGACGCAGCAGTAACAACATAAAGACAACTAAAAAAACACGAAAGGTAGAAAAGAATAAAATCGAAACGACGAGCGCCGAAGCAAATTGAATAAGAAAATTTTTATTTTTACCTTTTGAACAAATAAAAGAAAAAATAGAGAGAGAAGACCCTTTTATTACACCTCTATTAGGATCGGAATGAGCTTCGAATTGGCTAATAACCGTTCTATCAGGTGAAAGGAATTCACTCTCGCTTCCCTTTTGATATTTAGGGACGCGCCCGCGAGCTACCGATACCAATCAATATCGATAATTTTATTTGAGACATTCGGATACACGGAGAGACGATTCAATGTGATTCTGCTCTTGAAATGGTGTTTGTATTAAATATCTAAATGGAAGTTGTATTGAGTGGGATGTGAAGGTATCGAAAAATATTGTTATTTTTGCGATTTTTTGTTTATAATTGGATGCATGATTGACGAAACCTGAGACTGAGTATTTACCTCACTTAATAATTATTAACGCAAATTTTTGATGAGTCGTGATTCTTTCAAGTTCTAGTAAAAAATTCTTGGTATCGGTACCGATTCGAATTTAATGGATACTTTGCCCATCCTTATCGCGATCGCCGCCGTCGTTACCGAAGTCCACCTTGATGACAGTTTCAGTACTTTGGCAGTTACCGACGCACGCCTTAACGTGAAGATAGTAGTTTTACCAATTTGCCTTTATTTTTGTTAGGAATTTTAAGAGTTTTGTCCTATTTTGTTCCCTGAAAAAGTAATTTGTAAAATGAGATAGTAAAACTGGCTTACTGTTTTTAGGTGAACCTATTCCACAATATTTGTTTTCAATAAATAAGTAACAGTCTGCTTGAATAAACCAGTCTATTTTAAAAATTAGTAAATATATTTATTATTTTTCATCAAAATCTAAGTTTTTTTGCGGCTTTGATTGGCTTAATTAGAAACAGTAGTGTTTTGAATTTAGCCTTATACAGGGTGTAAACAACCTCATTACGAAGCCCTCAACCAAGCAATCTGTTAATCAAACTAAGTAACTTTACGCAAAAATTATTGAGCCTGCCAAACGACTTTTTTTTTCGGGTGAAAATTCATGTTTTATGGTAGAACTCAATGTAACGCACTTAAAACATTGTGTTGATGGATGGTTTGAATAGTATGGGGGTCGTAGAGGTGTTTAAAGCCAAACTCTTGAAATATAAAAAAAAAATTGCTAAGAAGTTGGAACTTTGATCCCAATATCTCCGTAACTAGAAGGTTCCCGACGGAATAATCGACAAAACGACAGATTTTCTACATTTTCACATCGCCATGCTTAGACTCATAGAAATCTTTTTACAATCTTTCATTTTGTCGATCCTTCCGTCGACTAAACCCGTTTCCACGGTGGTGGCTACGCGTGCTGAGATGTAACAAATATCAGAATCCACTTCAGATATTACGTTCTGAAGTATAAATGAGGATAACAATGCCCCAAGGCAATATTAGGTACATGTGTGATATATTTGATAAACGCTTTAGTTATTAAATCTCAACATTTATCCGTGCTGACTTCGTGCATCCGTTGTCAGTTTGTACCGCACCGGATCTGCTAGAACAGCGTCGGATTCGAGCCGCGTGCGGGCCCACCTGCGGTGTCGCCGTCAATTTGCATACAAATTCGCGTTTACACGCCACTTCGCCTCCTATCGTACGTGGATTTCGTTATTTGGACAAAGGCTTGTTGCTTGTGTTTAGCACGGAATAGATTTTATTGGAGGTAAGTTATTCATTGTTAGGAGGTTAGAGATACTCGTGATAGTGGGTGTTATGTTTAAAGAAATTAGTTTGTTATACATATATGAGGTAGACTCTGATGGTTCGTTCAAGGTGTGCCTGAATCTTTGAAAAAAGCTCGTGAATGTTTGTCGTGAATAGTTTTTCGTTTTCCGTTTTCTTATGAAAGCTACCTCTAATGCTAACGCGTTTGAATTATCTATTAGTAGTTGATGAATGTATCTTTTCATGTTACTTCATCAACCCTTTTCGTTCTTACAATCTTTTATTTTGACCCATTCAACGAATCTTGTCAGATTTCGTCTAGTTATTCGGCACATAAGCATCCCAGCCTCCCTTGATATCCTAAAACAAAAACCTAAACACATACAATAGTAAAATGAGAGGTATATTTGTTAGTCAAGTCGCGCGACCGCGTCCTCCATTACCATATTTCAGGCGGTTGTTGTGTCCAGTGAATCAGTCACCTGCCGGCCACCGTGGGGCGCGGGCGTGATGCATGACCCGTGTTATTGCGCCGCTGTTACTGCACCGAATAGTTTTGATAGCGGGTTAGATTAACGAGTCTCGATGGAATGGAGTCAATTATTTCATTTATATGCAGCATTTTTTCAGCTAGGAGACAGTATGAAACACGTGAAACATGAAACATACATATTACATATAGTATGTTACGTCTGTCTTAAGATACAGCTATCTTAAGATAACGACACAACGACAACGTTAAATACTATATGTTTTCAATGCAGAATACTTATAATATTTCAGGCAAGCCACGGGCCCTTTGCTGACTACCTAATATTTTTATCCAAGCATGAGCTACGAAAGAGGAAGGATAATTCCGACCAAGTAGTACGGCGGAGTAAGAAAAGTCAGATAAATACTTTAAATTCACGTCTGTAGGGTAAGGTAGACGCGTATCGTAATAGGTTCACCTACTTTTATCCAAAAATGTTCTCATCATCATCGTCATGACAGTACAAAAGTGGTTGAAATGGTATAAAGTAAAAGTTTTGAGTTTGAGATACCTGATGGAGAAAAACATTAACGCTTTACCCACCCTGGAAATAAATTGTAAAGCTATGCCTTTTAACTAAAAATAAAAACTTTTTTGCAAAAAATAAAACCGACTTCAAAAAAAACAAAAAAAGTGAAAAATAACTTTAGCTTCTGAAGTCGGTGACCTTTGTTGGATTGCTTTAGTTTTTTTGTCACCGACTTCAGAAGCTAAAGTTATTTTTCACTTTTTTTGTTTTTTTTGAAGTCGGTTTTATTTTTTGCAAAAAAGTTTTTATTTTCAACTTTTTAGTGGTTCACATGTGCTTGATACATGGAAAGTGCATACCGTTACAATTACAACAAGCCCAAACACGACTATGGTACATTGTCTCATTATGGAGTTCCGTGACTCTTGGCTTCATCATTAGTTCTGATGGTAGAATGGTTCTCATCAAACGCAAATGCTTCACTTGTTGTAGAAAATACCAAAATCGCAACACGTTTTCATATAAAATTTGAAGAGTTCCCTCGATTTCGCCAAGATTCCATCATCAGATCCTGATTTGGTGGCTATGGGACCATTTGGAAAGAATACCCTTTCCAACAAAAAAATAATTTTCCAAATCGGTTGGCAAGCGACGGAGTTATGCCCGAACAAACATAAAAAAAAAAAAAAAAAAAAAAAAAATAGAAACATCCGAATTGAGAACCTCCTCCTTTTTTTAGAAGTCGGTTAAAAATAACCGTGGCTAAATATTAACAGTCGTTCGGATCGGCCTTTAAGTTAAGCTGTGCTTACAGCTGCCGTGATCTGCGGATGGGTGACCACGCTTTTTTTTTTTTAAGGATGGGAAATCATCAAATGACCCCCCCCACTCTGGGCGGAGCGGGAGGGAGTGTCAGACTCTTACTGACTAAAAACCATCCAAGTCCTTCCTCGCCTTTTACGTTCCGGGGCCGCGGTATCTCTTTCGAACAGGCCCGCAACCCCGGCAGGCTTCGGCCCTTGCGGGCCCCTCTCCTTTTGCTGACATCTCTTTGAGGCGCGCGTGGAACACGAACGCGCCGTCGACACGGCCTGTCGTCGTCGTTAGACGGCCGGACGGCTAGCTAGCCCATAGCCAGCCGTCCACAGGCCCGCATCTACGGTGGCCGGTAGCCACCACGTGGCCCCCGACGCCCGTTGCGTCTCCCGCGGCGGCCGGGAAGAGAGGATCTCTCCCTCTCTCGTTCCGCCACCTCCTTCGCTAGCATGACTGCTTCGCAGAAGGTGGCGACGGCTTCCCATTCCGTCTCGCTCCGGACCATGGATTGAACCAGGGCCGGACGCGAGAGGTCGCCGCCGCCGATCGCCGCCACGAGGACACGGCGGAGCTCCGCCCACGCGGGGCAGACTTCCACCGTGTGCTCCACCGTGTCCTCCGGTCGATCCTCGCAGTGGAGACACCCGGGCGTCTCCTCCCGCCCGATTCGGTGCAGGTACCTCCCGAAACATCCGTGTCCGGTGAGGACCTGCGTCAGGCGGAAGGTGAGGACGCCGTGGCGCCTCTCCAGCCACTTCTCAAAGAGGGTACTTACCGCCACTAACGTGGCGTGCCCTATGGGTGACCACCCTTACATACCGAGTTTCCGCCGTGCCGTTCTGTTGGTCCCGGCTGTCATTTGTAGATATTTGACAGTCGTAGTCAGTGGCCCAAAAAGTCTGACAACCAGCACCACGGGGTACCGTATTACCCAGTACTAACTGGGTTGTGGAGGTCAGATTGGCAGTCGCTCCATGTAAAATACTGGTATTCAGCAACATCCGGTTGGACTGGAAGCCGACCCCAACATAGTTGGGAAAAGGCAGGCAGATGACGATGATGCGTTTTTAGCTTTACATCAAACCGCAGTATGTAAGAGGAGCAACTTAACGCAAAGCCTCTGGTGGCCTACAATAGGCTGGCCATATACGGGTGAAATTTAACTTCAAGACCTATTTAAAACCGTCTCCCCACGTTACGATGATTCTAATCATGTTAATCGCACAGGAGAGATAAAGCGACTAGTTAGCGGAGTCCCTATCTCCGTCTACGATCTGCGCGCGGTGGGAACTCTTAATTTATTCGCGTAACATCTCGACGAGATTAAAAATGTTAATTGTGGAATTATTCGGAGCAATTTATTTGGCTACCGGGGGACGAACAGTAACTAGAAGGTATAGTGAGGTGAGGGTACGTATACAGAGTGGGTTTATCGTAGTTTGGGGAGTGAAATAAAAGGTTGTTTATTTTTGTCTGTCATATTTGGTGTCAGTTGGATTTGAGGGATTTGGATTGGAGAGAGAAACAACAATGTGAAAAAATATTTCTTCAAAACTTTATTACGGTGGTTGAAGAGTTGTGTGGTAATCGGTTATCGTGGTATGGGCATGTGACGCGGAGGAATGACGGAAATGTCGTGAAAAATGTTTTGAGTATGAATGTGGATGGGTATTGAGTATGAACGTGGAATGGGTATTGAGTATGAATGTGGATGGGTATTGAGTATGAATGTGGATGGGTATTGAGTATGAATGTGGATGGGTATTGAGTATGAACGTGGAATGGGTATTGAGTATGAATGTGGATGGGTATTGAACATGAATGTGGATGGGTATTGAGTATGAATGTGGAAGGGTTTTCTAGCCATATCATTTTAACACAGCCCATCGTTTCTTTGGTCTTCCTCTACTCAAATACCCATCCACATTCATACTCAATACCCATCCACATTCATACTCAATAGTATGAATGTGGATGGGTAAATATATTTTTTCGTTGTGTAAAATAAACAGTTTTTTTTTGGTTTAGCTCACTCATCATCATCATCATCATCATTCTGTTGCCCTTATCCCAATTCATTTGTGGTCGGCGCAACATGTCTTCTCCTTCCATACTTCTCTATTACTCGTCATATCATCAGACACTTATTTTCTAGCCATATCATTTTAACACAGCCCATCCATCGTTTCTTTGGTCTTCCTCTACTCAAATACCCATCCACATTCATACTCAATTGAGTATTAAAAAGCATAAAGTTTTCAAACCATACGAGGATAAATATCTCCGTTAATTTCAATCTATACTAATACTAATACTAATTACTAATATATATGATAAAGCAGAAGAGTTTGTTTGTTTGTTTGTTTATTTGTTTGGTTGAACGCGCTAATCTCAGGAACTACCGGCTCGAATTGAAAAAATATTTTTGCGTTGGATAGTCCATTTATCGAGGAAGGCTATAGGCTATATAACATCACGCTATGACCAATAGTAGCGGAGCAGCAATAAGAAATGTTGCAAGCGGCAAAAAAGCTTCCGTTGAGCAGGCGATGGGTTGCGATATCAAAACTCAACGCGAACGAAGTCGCGGGCAGAAGCTACTTACTCATACCACATAACACTAACCAAAAAATCCGTTCTCATAAGGTTTTCATCATACAGCCCTGGTTTTACGAACACCCTGTAGTTCAGTCTGAAATGTAGAGCAATATCTTCATTAATCTGGGACAGTAAACTTAATGAATGCTAACTAATGCTACGTCGATTCATTACGATAACCCTTCACTGAGGTAGGCAGGTACTGAGGTGCTTACTGTGTCCTTTAAATAGTAGTACTCTTTATTGTGATAATTTAAATTAGTACACAAAACTATTGTTGTGGTTGTCGAGATTAAAAGTTCATGGTTTTTTTACATATTTTTACTCAGATATTGCCAGCAGCTGAAATTGATTTCAGTTGAAGAGACTTCAATAATATCACATCGCTGAGTCACTACTTAACTAAACTCAAAAACACATGTCTGAAAGCTCAAAACTTCCCAACGAAAAACCTTACAGTAAATTTTCCCTTCACATAATAAAAGTCACTCACACACAATTTATCACAGATAAAAATCAAAATAAACAGGCAACTATTTCACAAACATCAGGTGTGCCAACCTCGGGGAATATTTTAATACACTGCCCTCGGACCCTTCGCAATCATTTTATTTTCATACGGGGTCTCTTAGGCCCCGAAGGTCTACCTCGTGATTTGCCATTCAAAGCGAGCGACGTGACGGCGCATCAGGTATAGGGATCATTCTGACCCCGCATAGTGAACGTAGGGTTAAGATAATGCTGTTGACAGATAGTGGAATAGTATTGGCGGAATCAATTTCTTTTTTCTTCTTCTTTGCATTGTTGTGAAGGAATCTGGTTGGAGCGATAAGGATTTTATAGCTTGGTATTTTGGGAACCGTCATTGGAATTAACAACGACGTTGTATTGTTGATTGTAAATTTAAATAAAATAAAGGTGAAGTTTGTAAGTCTGGTGGTAGGAGGTAATTTGTGAAACTACTCACCTGAATATGAAAAATTTAAACCGATTGAATGCTACAAATATGATTATCGGGTGCTGTAAGAGAGATGTATAGATTTTCGACACTGACGAAGTACAGAAGATATCTTCTGTACAATAAATAGGAAGAAATTGTATTTTTGTAAGTAACGAATAAACTTAAAAACTACAGGACCAATTTGAAAACTTCTTTCAGATAGCTACATTATCAGCGAGTAACATAGGCTATATTTTTATCTCTGTACTACCACGGGAACGGGATCTATGCGGGTGAAACCGCGTGACATCTACTAGTCATTTGAAAAATTCAAAGGGAAAATTATAAAGCTAGCAGATTTCAACCAACTGGCTGTCAGATCACTTGGTTACGAGTTTTTTTGCAACCTTCGAATACACCATCATCATACCTCCCTAAAAACCCCAATGCTTCACAAATCTGACCACAACATCCAAACAAAACACGTACGAAATCAAATCTATACGATTTCAATATAGAGAGAGGGGATCCGACAGAAAAACTTTATATCAAAGGAGCTACCTACACGTAGGTACCTCCTATAACCCGTGCGTTACGTGTCTGGGGTGCTAAGGACGAACCCTTTAATAAATGCCACTACTTTTTTATAGAACACACACACCTTGCGACTGTGGGCTCTGTTTATGAGTAGATTGTGGACTGAATTTGCAAATGGCTGGATCGAGGATGGATGGAAGATTTGAGAGGGAGAGGGATGTTATTGTTTTATAAGTTGGTGTTGTTTGAAGTTGTACAGCTACAAAATTTCTGAGCAAGACTTGTTTTTTTTCTTCTATTTTTCCTCGAGGTGTAACGATAGTAACAGTTTAGCTCAGAGTACTTAAATCATCATCATCATTTCAGTCGAAAGACGTCCGTTGTTGGACACAGGCCTCTCTCAAGTGTCGCCGCATGTACCGGGCCCGTGCGACTCGCATCCAGTGGATTCCTGCAACCTTCACCAGGTCATCGGTCCACCTAGTGGAAGGCCTTCCAACGCAACGTCTTTCGGTTCGCGGTCACCACTTCAAATGATTGGCAGTGCTCAAGTTTGAATTTAGTGCTTTGCTTGCAATGTATGAAGAGTAAAAATATGAAAGCTCTTACGCTTTTAATTTTACGAGCAACACGATTTGTCATTTGCTGTTACTGAACCTTATTTGCAATACAAATACGAAATGAACAGTCCAAACTAGGAACGACGAATTTGTAGCTTTTACAAGTTAAATGGTACTATAAAGCACCACGTTCCTATAAGTTTGATCGGGGATTTGTTAGATCGTGTTTTTGTGTTAGGGAATAAATAAATAACGACCTAAATAAAATACTTACATGATGCAGGTATCTACGTCATTATCTTTAAAAATCATAGGCGTCATGTAGATTATTACTGTTTGTGATATTCTGTCATTCCGTATCCAATTGAGAATTAGGTAATCTGCATGAGGATTTATTGAATATCATTACAAACGCTATTAACAAAATTGATCTATGCATTCTAAAATAGTTATTATAACTTTGATGGCATTGACACATTGACAGAAGAAATCACAATTATTGTGTAGGTGTTTAAGGCGCGGGACAAACACGAGCGGCATATGGCGAATGGCGGTGGCGCGGGTGCACGGGGGGCGAGGGAGTGGCGAGGAAGTGGCGCCATTTCCTCGCCCCCCGCGCACCCGCATCTGCGCCAGCGCCGCGCCACGGCCATACGCTTCTTGTATATGACCCGCGCCTAAGAAACTTATATAAAAATAAGCAAACACTTTTGTATAGGGTGTTCATAGGTGGCACAAGTAAAATGTATGTGTAGTTTATAAGTGTTTGTCTACTTATATAAACTTTCGGGGATCACAGTCACGATGTTATAATACGTGTACAAAGGTTTTCCGCCTCCGCCTATATCAGAGAATAAGGATCAACCTTATGAATATAACAAAATATAGAACTTTGTATAAAACTTTCCAAATTTCCAGACATATCACCAACATGATAAGAATGGACAAATCTTAATCTACCTCGACCTTTGCGAAGATGAATAAGGTAGATCAAAACAAATGTTCTCTCAAATGGAAATGTCAAGCGAATATAAAATCTGATTGAAGACGGCAAACCGCACGATAATAAATAATAACAATAAAGTAGGTTTTGAAGGAAACCAATCTTAGACATAGATATGTTCCTACCGTTCAGACCAATGATACTATAAATTAAGTGCTTATATTTATTGTGATTCTCAAAGATTTATGCATATCATCAAACACTTTTGTTTCTAAAATATATGGTCAAAAAATCTCGTTAAAAGGTATTTTTAACGCGAAGTGAATTAATAAAAAGAGTTGTTGAAAAGACCGCGCGTACGCTTTAATAAATGGGCTAAAGTAATACAAAAAGCAAAAGGAAGCACGAACAATCGGTAGAGGAATCTGTGCCAACTTTGTGTTTAGTCCGAGAATATCTACTGTAGTTTAGAATTATTATGTCCGTAAAAAACAACTAAAACAAAACTATAATGAAATCGTAGAATTAAAGGAAATAGGATTTCCTCTTTATTTTAAGCACAAATGTAAAATGTGCAGGCATTTAAAACACAGAACCGAACAAAGCTTGTTAACCTTTATATTTGTTATTTTTTAAAATAGAATTCATGACCAACGTGAAACAAGCCTGAAGGTTTTCAACTCCGTGTTATGACCAGTAGTCACATATTCTTCATTATCTGCCTTGCCTTTCCAATCTGCAAGTAGCAGATCAGTTGGCTGTCAGTCTTACCAATAGCGATTCATAACGTGTACCTATTTTACATGGAGCGACGGTCTATCTGACTCCGCAACCCAGTACTGAGTAATACGATACCCCTTAGTAAGACTGGACTGCCAAACAATATTTTAACTAATTAATCACCATTATCAGTTTTACCTCGTTGGTGTAGTGTTGGTGTAGTGGTACCAAGCGCTACTGCTAACCATGGATTAGTGGGGCGGTTGGTGGAAATGGGCTCACTACCTATTACAAGGGACTTAAACATAAATGGTGAAATGTGGGTGTATTATTAGCAATGATCGCAGTAGGTAGATTGAATTGGGGTCATTGATCCGAAATGTATTTAATATGGACATTCTTCCGGAATTGGTTGATTATTTTTTATTTAAGGTGAAAGCGTTTACCTTGGGGCATCCCTCTTAAGTACAACAATTATAAAAAGTTGTGCCCATAAAAGGCTAAAAAAATATATTCATGCTTCGATAGGAATTCGATTGTTTTTATTATTGAACAGGTGAATAATAAATTAATTTGGTTTTGAAACATTCCTTTAAAATTTGAATTGAGTAGTAATAATAGCACTACCAACATTAACAATATTTAATTGAATCCGGAAATACCGGAATTACTTTCCGGAAAAATGGCTTTTTTATGTTATTATTTCTGTATGCATTTATGATACAAGTACCAAAAATCAATCTACCTACTCAGATCTATAACTATTAGGTACACCCTGTCTGTATGTTATGTTAACTTAATTATCAGAGTCTAATCGTCTTAAAAGACTAAAACGTTTTATCACAACAAGCTTAAACAAATATCCTCAATACACAATAGTTGTCAAAATTTTCCACTTGGTTTATCCCCCTACGCACTTTGGGAACCAGTGGCGTGTACCACAGTGCGTGTATCAGCTATAAAGTTCGTCTAGACAGGTGATTTACGTTCACCTGTGAGCACTGAAAAAATACGCGGCGTACGACCTTCTGTTGGTTATTTATTATTATTATTAAAGTTTAATGTTTGGGGGCGAGGTGGTGAAGTCGGGGGTTTTCAGTTTTATGTTGCCAGTATTAAGATTATGCTATCCTAACATTTTAGTTTGGCACACAAGTAGACAATGACCAAACCCAGGGATACGTCCTTCTGGGGCTGCGGGACTGTTCGAAAGAGATACCGTGGAACATAAAGGGAGAGGAAGGAACATGTATCGGTTTTAGTCAGTAAAAGTCTGATACTCCCTCCCTCTCCGGAGAGGGAGAAGTTATTTGATGATTTCCCATCAGAAAAAAAAATCATATCAAGTAAGACATTGGTGACGACTATACGATAGCTTCAAGTAGATTTCAAATGAAGATGTTAAAATATAGTAACAATCTGGAATATCAACTACATTGTGTCATAACTCATGCTGATAGGATAGAAAAAGCCGCAAGAAAGTCCTAATTGAATTTTCCAGAAAAGATTTAAGTGAAAGATACCAATAAATTAACATCAACTGGTTTCCTCCTTTTCTTTAATGTATCTTTCTTCACTTAATACTTCACCGAACAAAAGCTCACCGTTTTATTAGTGAATCAGTTGCGCCATCAAGGTGGGCACTTAGCGCAATACTTTGAGCCACAAATCTCGCACACAATACGTACGAATACGTACGGGTTCCTACGGACGCGGACGGTACGGGAAATCTCTTAAGACGATAGTGTTGCAAATGGGTTCCCTGGGGCTCTGACACTAGCGGAGATAACGATAAGATTAGTTGTAAGGAATCTTCAGGGAAGGTTGGTGTAAAATTTCACAGATAAATATTTTATGAAACAAAGAAAAACTTAATTTGAACGTAGTCCTTACAATTAAATTACTAGAAAAGAACAAGATAAACCTTTTGACCGCAACAGCATAAACGCTCGCGCGTGCCCTCCACGCCAAGCCACAATTTCATCTACTATTTTGTCACATATTTGTGACGTTTGGCGTACAGGGCACGCGCTTGCTTGTCACGTATATGTGACAATGGCGTCCAAAAGGATAACGTGTCCAATCTTTAATCAAAGACACGTACATTTTCACTAACAAGGTTTTTACCATAGAAGTGTGATTTAAATAATCACGACAAAAAATAAGATTTTCTTCAGAAAAGTATCAAGATAAAATGCAGCCTGATTTGCAAATATAACTAGAGATATTTTAAATTATATCAATGTTAGAAAAAAGTAAATTTCTTAGACTACTCTGTCAATTTTAATAATTTCCTCTTATTTCGTGGCCACTCAATGAGGTGTAACGGCTAGGATTAACTCTGAGGTAGACACTAATGCTGCGTAGCTGTCCATTTGTGTCGACATACAGTCACGAGCACCAATATGTAAACACACTTAAGAATTTTTAAAAGTGTTTTTCTCCTTCTGTTCTCGTTAAAACTTCATGTTTTTACGTACTAAATGTATGTATGTACTCATATTTTTATGAAAAAGATCCTATCTCTTAGTTACAATCGTTATTTCTCGCGAAAATAGCTTTTATATTAAGGAAAGTGTTGTTGTTGGTGCCTGTGACTGTACACAAGGTGAATTCGTTCAAGTAAACAGATTGCTGTATACCTAGTAATGTCACATGCCAATTTTCAAAGTTAAACTAAGCCTTTAATTGATATACATTAGTAATTTAAAACATCATCATCTGCCTAGCCTAGCACTAGCCAACTACAGGGTGTATTTCACCTCATCACAAAGCCGTTAACCAAGCATTCTGTATATCAAACTAAGTAACTTTCCGTAAAAAATATTGCTGGGAAACAACTTTTTTTTTTGAGGTTATAAATCATGTTTTGTGGTATAACTCAATGTAACACACTCAAAACATTGTGCGGATGGGTGGATTGAATAGTACGGAGGTCGTAGAGATATTTAAAGTAAAAATCATGCGACAAAAAGTGGTATTTAAAAAAAAACTTGTAAAATTCTTGCAACTTTGACCCCCTATATCTCCGTAACTAGAAGGTTCCCAGGTATGGTGTAGAACAAAAAAATGATCAGAATGACGAGGAGAACAAGTGCCTTTCGTATTCGTTAAGAGGTGTTTTACACCCTTTATGTTAGGGTCGGCTTCCAGTCTAACCGGATGCAGCCGACTGCCTACCTATCTGACCTCAGTACTGGGTAACTTGGTAAGACTGTTTGTCAGATTTTTGGGATTACGACTGTCAAAAATAAAAAAAAAACAAAACGCACATCTCAAGTGCATCGTGGAATAAATAGCCCTTTATGCAAAGATGAGTCAACTCACTGTACATATACTTTGAGAGCACAATAACTGAAACTGAAAACAAGTTTTTCTATGGAAACTCAGTTCCTACCAAATGTGTCGACACAAATGGAACGCGCCTCCAATGAATCTTAGGAGCTCGTTCGGACAACGCTATTAGGGGCTGAAGAGATACGCCGCCGACCGACCGATCTCATTGACTCTACCTCTCGTTAATAGTTAGTAGTTTAACTTTACGTTCATCTTACTGGCAAGAGTTTACCTTCTGACAATTGGCTACAGTGGTTTTGAATTGATTGAACTTAAAGTTTTAGACTGTTGGCATTGTTAGTTTAATGAGAAATGCTTTGTGATCTGATGTTTAGTGCCACGACAAAATATCCTGTCTTGCTACATAGCATTCTGTCGTATCGTTGGTATTTTTAAGGCAATGTTGAATATCCTTTAGACCTGAGGCTCTACCATACCAAGTGATATTTTATAAGCTCTATTTAATAAAAATGTATAAGATACTCGTACCGAAAAGCTATCAAAAGTTTTTCTGGAAATGCGAAGTGCTGTGGAAGTTATTACAACTTACCTAAGCGCTAGCTAAACTGTGACAAAACTGATAGTTTGTTTTGTATTTTTACATGTCCAAGTAACTTTAAATCGTTTATACTTACGGGCATTACCGAAATAACTTCATTTCATTAAGTGTGAGTCCCTATCGTGGACAAAATAATACACATTTCCCATAGGCATCTCCAAAAATAAAAGACAAAGAGGTATACCAAGAATTTATGTAAGTTAAAGATATAGGAAAACGATCAGGTCTGCGTGTCGGAGGTGCGATTGCTATTAACGTGCGCCGTAAACCGACCGGTCCGGTCCGGTCCGGCGCGGCGGACGGGCGGTCCGGCCGAGATACCGCGCCCAAGGATTATATCCGAAAGGGCACACCGGGAACGGAAGGAAACGGGATTTACTTTTATCTTTTTGTTTCTTTGAGTATTGTGTGTCATTCTTGTAAGTATTGGATTGATTAGCTTGACAGTTGACAATTAATTATCTCGTTAATGCGATAAACACTTCTTGATTTTTGTATTGCCCGTAAAAAGATCGTGCTACCCAGTAACAGGGTAGTAGTCAGGAAAGCGCTAGAAAAGGCCCGAAATTGTTGGACAAAAACCCTTATGCAGGTGCTGAGTAAATCAGACCCTATGATTTTAAGCGATAGGCTTTATGGATATCAAATGTAACAGGCTAAAGGAAAACTCTGAATAATAAACAATAAAACCAGAAGAAAACTGTATCTGCTCCCGGTACACCCTGAATTCTTCCGCTACCTTATTTTATGGGGATTATACGATCATCCTCCACCTTGTCAACGTTACACATACACAGGTTGGACATTGTTACCGATACCACCCATCTATACCACTGCCTATACCTCTATTATTAAACCAGTAAAGTTGAGAATCGCTAGATTCGGTTCCCTTTAATTTTGCACCTTTAGGGTAGAGTGGGGAAAATTGACTTACCCTAGATAAAGATGGTAATGGCTACTGTTTTTTTTTCTGGCAAAATTACTTTCGGCCGGTAACAGTTTTCTTGTTTACCTTTATTTTGTTTTTCTATTTTATGACGTTTCTCGTCTGTATGTCGAGTTGTGGACGGGGAAGTGGTTATCGAGACAATTGGCAATAAACAGTTGTGGGGTAAAAGATAGTAAAAGATTGATTGTTTTGATGTGTTGGCTTATTGATTTGTATTGCCTTTTGTTGTTGTTACTGTCAAGGGTGTTTAAGAAAAATCGTGTAAACGATCAAGTTGAAGAAACTTCACAATTCTCTCGGAAAACAGGTTTCTCAGTACTGCTTGGTAAACTTAAATTGTTTTATATTTTAGTTAGTTAACAAACTTACAGATTTTAGTTTAGTAGGTTCAGACAACGAAAGTTACTCCTGGTTACTGCTTTTGAGCAAGTCTGACGAAGGAAACTGCTTTGTCAATTGGTTCATATTTAAATCTTTATTAAATGTTGAACTTACTGATAAAGTTACAACACACCCCAGAAATGCTGTGTCCAGTAAGAACAAGTTAAAATTACATATTAACTAAAATTTAACATAAAACGACAAACTCTCGAACAAAACTACCTACAATGTTACATTCCCAAGTATATTCTAACGCCAACATTTTCATTTCGGTGCGTCCACGAAGCACCAAGCACTGTGCACCGGTACGATTGCAGCAGGAACCTTGCCAAAGTAACCTGTCAAGCCGCCTGCCACGTACCTACTCTGTTCCAGATTTATTTTGTATAGGAAATTACTGTTTTAGTTCAAAACTGTGTCCGAATTCTAAGAGTGGCGAATAATAGTGAATTGTGGTGTAGCTGTAATGGTTTCTCTGAATAAATGGTGTTCTGGTATGGAATTTATCGATTTTTAGGATTCATAAATAATAAAGAGTTCACGAAATTTCGTGTGGTTCAGCAACCATTTATATAATTATTTCATATTAGTATAGTTTATTTTCGTTTGCATACATTAGTTGCATGTGGTTGATAAAGACTTATTTTTGACATAATATTAACTTAGCATGATCGTTAATTTCAGTGTCTACTCTAACTCAGCAAACAAAAAACAGTAGTAGAGATAGACAATTTAAGCATTAGCGTAAGAAAGCTTCTTGTCACACTTCTTTTTTGTACCGAGATTGGCATAAATTATTATAGTTGTCAATTTAAACCAGATATGGACCTATTATCCCCATTCTACCCAAATTAAAAAGGTAACCCTAAAATTCTCATAAAAACTGTGCCATCCAAGCCCACTTTAAAGCCATCCAACTCCATTCATAGCACATATTGAGTTTTATTTCCTCTAGTACCTGTTGTATGGCGCACGGGACATTGAATGTAATATTGTGGATGAGAGGACCGCTTCTCTGCCAAATAGCCTCGACCATTGCCAAATTAGATCATAAAGGTTAATATGTGAGGGGATGAGTACGTACCTACCGGCTTATATTTATTTTGTTAGGTTCTGCGGCTTTAATGCAGTTTTATGAGCGTTCGTTGTTGAGAACGACGGTATTGGTAGGTATGACTTGGTTTGAGGTTTGGCTGTTGAAATGCTTTATACTTGCAACTGAAATTAGAGCTGTTGTTGATGTCATATCTACTTTGAAATACGTATAAGACACTGCGGCACTGATTTAAAAGAATGGATCCACGAATACTTAGTGTGGAACCTATTTATTGTTAGTAAAATACTTCGATAGCTGACGTGCAGAGAGCGATAGCAGATTAAAGGAAAGCAGGATTTCAGAAATTTCATCAATAATGGTTCAATAATTCGTTTTTTTTAATACGTATTTTTTCTTCTTGGTTATGGTGATGACAACGAT
The DNA here is from genome assembly GCA_916618015.1 of Xestia c-nigrum. NCBI lineage: Eukaryota > Metazoa > Arthropoda > Insecta > Lepidoptera > Noctuidae > Xestia > Xestia c-nigrum. The sequence goes on from OU745250.1 coordinate 25,771,357, forward strand.
GATCCCTTAATTATTTCTAGTTACAATGTAACATTATTATTTCAGGACTAGCATTTGTGTGGACTACAACTAAAAGGATGGAAACAAAACTAACTAAATTCTCTTTACTAGTTAGTAAACGTATCCTTTTTTGATCAGCCCTTCATTTTCCTATATTTACTCCAGCATCCATAATACTCCTTCCTACAAACTCATTGGTAGCTCCACCATATCTCAGACTGCCGTGTAGTAATGGTTCGCTTATTGTGACTTAACGCGAAGGTGCTACCTTATCTGCGAAGAATTTGGCTCCAGGCCCTGCATCCTGCGTCTTAGAAGAAAATACTGTGTTTTTGTAAGCGATTTATTTGTCTAGTAAATTTTAGAAGGTTTTATAAAATACATGTTCTAAACGGTTTTAACACTATTCATTTCTTTTTTAAACGGAGTTTTATTAACACACACTTTAAAGTTCGATAATGACTCGTCTTAAGCTTTCCTATGCATTGTTATGAATTAATCGTGAAATAACTAAAACACGAAGTTACCTATCTAATAGGGTTTTTTAGGAGATTCATATTAATTATTTGTATAACACGATACATACTGGTATTGCAATCTAATTTTGATAATTTATTTATGTATTTGTCCCACTGCTGGGCAAATGCCTCCCATAACCTTCCACTATTCTCTCCGTGCAGTTTTCTCAGGCCAATCTCTCATAAACGCGTCTAGGCCATCACGCCAGCGTTTTGTAGCCTCCCTCTGCGAAGAATATCCTTACTCTGTTTAGATAGAACAGGCACGTAAAAAGCAGGAGACCCACAAGACTAACATCTTTGCTAGATGCTAGTATATTCTCTAATGCTAACAACAGAACGGTGCACAACGATAGTACGAGACAATCCGGCTGAAATACATATATCTCCAAGTAAAATTTCTTTATTTTGGGGACGGAGACGGCTACGAACTAAACCAACTAACTGCGAGCCTGGATTCTTGAAATGTGGATAAGAAGTATCTTACATAAAATTTAATTGATATTGGAAACAAAAATATTGAGATAATTAGACTACCTATGCTCAGCACTGTATATTGTATAATTATACAAGTATACATATAATATGCAGTGTAACTTACAATGTGATAAATAAATAACATGCAGAGTTGAACTAAGCAGTCATGACTGATAACTAAACGGTAATTTCAGGTGTTCTCATTTTTAGATATTTGTGTTTTTAACCTTTTTCACTCATTCATTATGATAAGATGTAGCCTTTGTAGTTTAAAAAGAATCTAACCATGCTTTTTCATTTACTTCGCCACAATATCTTGAGATTCTGGTGTTACCTATATAAAGTTATCTACCTATATTATCTTCTCTAGGGGCCCGGCGGAGCATGCATTTTTCATACAAATTTATTAACAAAATAATATGAAAATTAAACATATTCTTAAGGTAGTGTGTATATATTTCGATTGTTTTATAGAATATCTATGTTCCCAAATAAGTATTTTGAAAGGACAATGATAAGACGAGATATGAGGATTTTAAAATTTCTATACAAAATGTATGTTTCTCATAACTCTTGTTTAAATCGGTGTACATGTATTTGGGAACCTATATATTCTGTAATCCAATCAAAATAAATACACACTACCTGAAGAAAGAAGACTTGTGAAGGCGGCTGATCATCGATAATCAGCCGCCTTCACAAGTCGTCACGTTGCATGCAGTTGTTTCCAACAAGTCTTCTTTTATTCTACACGCCCCCTGGTCCTGAAAAATCATTAAAACCTGAACAAATACAGTCCACCAAGAAAAGTTAGGTCATCGAGGCCCTGCCGAGACGCCTGTACCTAACACTACCTTAAGAATATGTTTGATTTACAAATCATTTTGGTATTACGTTTGTATGAAATATGCATGCTCCCCAGGCCTCTTTACTTCCATCTTGCACCGCTTGCCCATATCACTTCGTATGGCTGAGTTTTTGGGCTTAACAAATTTGAACTTTTTGCCATCGATATTGAAGGCCCATATATTATCTTAGTCTGATTATCCAGTCTAACATAGTCTAAGCAGTAGGTACACTAGGTACACCTATCTTACGCAGGGAACTTTGCCAAAGTAACCTGCCACAATGGCACTGCATACGTTGCGACGTATCTATGGTGTCTCAGATGCGACAGTCTCTAGACCGTAGAGTAGAGATGCATCTCCACTATTTATCTAAGAGGATCAGTAAACTATCGGGTGTGAATATGAAATAAATGAGTAATTTCAGAAGGACTGGAAGTTTACAATCTCTTGCGTCCTGAGAGTTAGCAACATTGTTTATGATTCAAAACGAGGTCAGCCTTGTCTTAGCAATATTATGACTAGGCTGCATATAATCGTGCAGAGAGGGGACCATCTTTTTTTGGATGGGAATTCATCAAATGACTTCTCCCACTCTGGACGGAGCGGGAGGGAGTGTCAGACTTTTACTGACTAAACTACTACTGACCCATCCATGTTCCTTCCTCACCCAGTCCACGGTATCTCTTTCGAACAGTCCCGTAGCTCTGGAGAGAGGGGACCCCTAAAGTACCTAAGCTGTGACGAAGTGGTAAAATGTAGTTTAGTCAACTGCGGAGCAGAAGACTCTTACGAGTTGCAGCACAGCATGAAAACCTTCAATATTAAACAAACATTGTTCGAAGTACCAGAAAAATTATGCTGTTGAAATACTAAAGTTCTGCCGGTACTCATTTCATTATCATCATGCTCCTGCATTAATACCAATTTATTTGGGGTCGGCGCAGCAAGTCTTGTTCTTCCATACTTATCTATTCTAGATTACCACCTGCAATCTACGCAAATAAATTTTACACTTATTCTTTATTGCACACAAAACAACAAATGTACATATTAATTGCAATAATATAGCTTATGTACAAAGGCGAGCTTAACCCAGAGTTGGGTTTACTTTTCTATTTCTCATCATTTCTGCAATCACCTCCTTTCAGTATTGAAATAAAACTTTTTTTTTATTCACCATTCTAGCTTTATCATCGTTGACACAGTCCATCCATCGTAACTTCTACCGATGCTCATCTCCCGCAAATAAAATTATCGTTTCAACCACAGAGTATAAGAAGAACAACAATACTGAAAAGAATGAAGTTCATTTCCATGTTTTCAGGATGGATTTTCCAGACTCCAGAACCAAAAAAAAAACAAAAAAAAAAAAAAAAAAACCTTGGTAAAGCTAAAAAAGTATATCTATCGAAGCTTTGGGTAAATCACCGTGTAAAAACAAACAACTAGGCAAGCAAACAAAACAGCTGACACCATGAAACAACATCGCGAGATGAAGATTTATCGCCAATTACACAAAAAGGATCATGGTATCGTACCTATGAGAAAAAACTTACAAAGTATCGCTAAGTCCCGAACAAAGTTAGTCACAAACAAACTAATGTACTGATGATAATTTACTACGATGTTTATGAATATTACGACAACAAACTGTTATAGATGGAGAATAGAGAGGCAGTGATCTAAGATTAGCACGTGGGTGCTTCAGCCAGTGTAAGGATCCGGTGCAGTCCAGAAATTCGGAGTATAGAATAGAAACAACTTTAGGTAGTCAATTGCCTAGTTTATTACTCAGCATAAACAGAGCAGCAATTACAATAATATTATAGACACTGATATAAAATATTAGAGCGGAATGACAATCACGCACTTACATCTAGGGGGTTCAAGACAAGAAGAACGAGCACAGATAATGTATCAAAAGACAGCTAGAAGCTTATGTCAAGTGTCAATCAAACTGACGTGCATTAATATCTGACACTGACAGTTACATCTGATACCACAGATATTGTTAGGATTACATGCATTGCATAAACTTAATTCAACACTACCCCTTAATCGGAACAATATCATGCCACAAACAATCAAAAAAAAAATCTTAGGTACTATACACAAAAAAAAAAAATACAATCCATTACAATGTCAATAGAGTAAACTTTACACTTTACAAAAACACACTACAATGGTCAGTACCTATTTTACCTACATAAACAACATTTCAGTCAACAATGTCAATCATTTATATAGATAGTGATTTGTAAATAACATGTGTCAATCAATTTAAATAAACTTGCATACATTAACTTTGTCAGACTTTAACATTCATATCATTTACAAACTTATTATGTTTCACAGCACCTAGTGGCTTTGTAAGAACATCTGCTATCATACAATCGGTCTGCAAATAATTCATTGTCACATTGTCATTTTTAACAAAATCTTTTACAAAATGATACCTTATGTCTATATGCTTAGTACGTTTGTGACAATATTCTGTAACTTGTAACAATCTCTGAGCTGACTGATTATCGTTATAAATTGTTACCTTACATTCTTTAAGCATGACCTCATACATAAAATTCCTAATAAAGCAAATATCTTTACACACATCTGTTATTGCTAAATATTCGGCTTCAGTACTAGATAGCGCTACACAACGTTGTTTACGTGACTCCCAATTAATAACATTGTTCCCCAGTTTTACAACAAACCCTGTGTATGACCTTCTATCATTGGGATCATTGGCCCAGTCAGAGTCCGCAAAAGCAGTCAAATTCAATTTTCCCCCTTTATAAAAATATAAAGAATAGTTAATTGTACCTGCTAAATATCGCAAAATCCTTTTAGCTGCTTGCCAATGAGTTATATCAAAACAGTTGTTAAACTGGCTTAACTGACTACAGGCAAATGAGATGTCTGGTCTAGTACACACAGATAAATACATAAGACATCCCATGAGCTGCCTATAATTATACTGCTCATCACTTAAGCTAGTGTCACCCTTAACCAGCTTACAGTTGGTAGGCATAGGAGTTTTTACAACTTTACAATTTTCCATACCAAAGCGTTTTAACAATCTTTTTATGTACTCAGACTGATTTATTTTCATTATTCCCTTTGCTTTATCTCTCACAATATTAATTCCCAAACAATTTTTCAAACTTCCCAAGTTTTTAACATTGAAATTTTCTTCAAGCAAAGCAAAGATTTCATTACACTCAGTACTGTAAAATACATAAAAGTCATCCACATATAAAGCTATTACAGTTATATGTTTATCACATCTTTTTATGTACACACAAGGTTCACATTTGCTTTGTATAAATCCATTACTTGACAACAAATTATGTACTTTTTGATTCCAAATTCTACTTGCCTGTTTGAGGCCATATATACCTTTTAACAGAAAACAAACCTTATCTTTACAATTATTATCACTAAAGCCAGGAGGCTGTTCCATATAAATAGTTTCTTGAAGGTCACCATTTAAAAATGCAGTTTCTACATCAATATGATCAATATTAAGATTTAATTCAGTAGCCAATGAAAATAATATTCTCATGGTACTGTGACGAACTACAGGGGAAAAAGTATCGTTATAATCTAACCCTTTTACTTGTGTAAAACCCCTGGCAACCAAACGTGCTTTGAATTTATCAAAATTACCATTAGCATCATATTTAGCTTTATAAATCCATTTACATTTAACAACATTTTCATTAGATGGCCTATCAACTAACCTCCATACATTGTTAGAAATCAGAGATTCATATTCACTTCGCATTGCAGCCTGCCATTCATTCCTATCAGGAGAACTTACAGCTTCCTCATACGATTGAGGTTCGACAAATGGAATACCTTGTGCAATCAAAGAAAAATCTGTTTCATAGTCATTGTACTTTACCGGTGGCCTAGTACTACGCATGGGACGCTGTCTCACAGCTGGAGAGTTTTGAGGTGACGTCACACGCTGCTCGCGGGCTCCACACGTTGGGGACACAGCAGGGACATCCTCGTCCTCGCTACCAGTGCAGTACTCCTCATCAGATTCTGAAAAAACCGTAATGCCACCTGTAATTTCTTTAGATACAGACTGTTCATTGGAACTAATACCTTGACTAGAATTAATAGCATCATCATTAATGGAATTAGAATTACTAACATTATTATCACAGAGACTTTTACTCGATTGATCCTCTAAATTATCATTAAAATTCAAATTATCCATTTCACTAGTCAATTCATAATAAATACATTCATTGTTAGTATTATCCATGTCATGAAAATCTTTATAAAATTTATTTTCAATAAATGCCACAGTTCTGGACAAAATTACTTTAGTAGGAACTGATGGGTCCAACAACCTATAACCTTTTGAAGTTTCAGAATACCCAACAAAAACATACCTTTTGCTTTTTGGGTCTAACTTACAACGTTTTTGTTCGGGAACCAGAGAGTATGCCATACAGCCGAATATATGGAGGTGACTAAGATCTGGTTTAGATCCGGTCCAGACCTCTACTGGTGTAAGTCCTGAAAGAGCAGAAGTGGGGCACCTGTTCTTTAGATAAATTGCTGTCATGACCGCCTCACCCCAATATCGCCCACAGAGACCAGCACCTCTCAGCATACACCGAACCTTCTCCAAAAGTGTCCTATTTAGGCGTTCACTCACGCCGTTTTGGCTGGGACAATATGGTACAGTTGTTTGGTGAATAATTCCTTGCTGTTTCAAAAACTTAGAAAATTTATCATTACAATATTCACCACCCCCATCAGACCTCAAAATCTTTACTGGTAACCCAAATTGCTTCTCAACTAAATTTTTAAATGTAATAAAATGAGACAATACCTCCGACTTGTGCTTCATTAAATATCCAAAGGTCTTCCTGGTGTAGTCATCAGTAAATGTTACCAAGTATTTCGCTCCACTCCAGCTGCTCTCAGGTAACGGTCCACAAACATCAGAATGAATCAACTCGAGGGACTGGGTAGCTCGCCTTGCCTCTCCAACCGGAAACTGCTTGGCAGCCATCTTTCCCTCCAAACATGGCACACATTCTTTCAAAACCTGTACATTGTCAGTTTGAAACAGAACACCAGTTGCACTACCATTCTTCAAAGCACACAAACCTTGTATACTAATGTGACCTAACCTCTTGTGCCAAATATCAACAGGCACAGCATGAGCAGCAACCTGTGCGCTCTGGGTCTCTTGTCTATCACACATGAGAGAAGAATGCACACCTTGCGAATACCCACTAGATTGACACACCCCCAATTTAACCATAAATAAACCATTGACCTTTAAAGCACACAATATTGGGTTACCAGAAGCTTTAATGCTCTTGTCATGAACAAAACATCCCCGTTCATTAAATAATACAGTGTAACCTTTCTGCGTAAGACAGCTGACAGACAATAAATTATGAGAAAGTTTAGGCACATATAAAACATTTAAAAGTTTTCTCACCACATTTCCAGTTCTTATATGAATAGTTCCTTTACCTAAACACTCCAACTTCTCATCGTTTGCGATACTGATAACATTATTACAGTCTTTAAGCTCATTATACAAAGTTCTATCATTACACATGTGAGCGGAACACCCAGAGTCAACCAACCAACTATCTTGAGATTTCACCATGAAAGCTGTAGCCACAAGCGATGAATCTTCTGGATTTGCCTTTTCTCTCTTCATCTTGAAGCACTTTGACTTAATATGTCCAGTTTTCTTGCAATAGTGACAGATGATCTTACTCTTGAATGGTTCTCTTTTTCTTTTTGACATGTAAGCAGTCTCACTATTGTTTAAGTTACTTTTCCTGAATTCTTCCTGAATAAGTCTAGCACGGACCAGCTCACTTGATAACTCGTTGGTAATGCATGCTGTTTCTAGGTTAGAAACTAGCGCGTCGAACTCCTGGGGTAGGCCACTGAGGAGTAATTCCGCAACCTCAGCATCTTCTATAACTTTTCCAATATCCGCAAGCTGCTGAACACGTGTCATTATTCCATCGATGTATTCTGTCATTGACGCAAATTGTCCATATTCGGTATGATGCAGCTGTCTTAGTAATAGCACTCGCCTGTACAGACCTTTGTCCTCAAAGGTATTAGCAAGCCGCTGCCATGCGTCCTTTGCCGTGTTACAGTGTCTCACATGCTGGTAGCACGCCGCCTTCACACTAAGGCATATTCGTGCCAGAGCTCGTCGATCTCGCGATAAATCTGTCTCACTGTCCGCAGTACTTACGATAGTTTCGATACGATCCCACAACCCTTCAAGGGATAAAACCATCTTCATTTGAAACTTCCATGTATTGTAATTTCCGACACCTTCTAGTTTTTCAATATGAATGCCTCCGCCGAGCGAGGACATTGCTCCACCGGCACTAGGCAACATGACTCCATTTCCAGATAACCTATCTTCCATGACGACCACGTGTACGTGCACGCACACACGCCGGAACGTCAAGAAGAAAACACCAACACCAAATCTTCTTTAGAACCACGTTTTCGAGATTGGCCTTATGTATATGTGACTGGGTCCATAGCCTGTTATAGATGGAGAATAGAGAGGCAGTGATCTAAGATTAGCACGTGGGTGCTTCAGCCAGTGTAAGGATCCGGTGCAGTCCAGAAATTCGGAGTATAGAATAGAAACAACTTTAGGTAGTCAATTGCCTAGTTTATTACTCAGCATAAACAGAGCAGCAATTACAATAATATTATAGACACTGATATAAAATATTAGAGCGGAATGACAATCACGCACTTACATCTAGGGGGTTCAAGACAAGAAGAACGAGCACAGATAATGTATCAAAAGACAGCTAGAAGCTTATGTCAAGTGTCAATCAAACTGACGTGCATTAATATCTGACACTGACAGTTACATCTGATACCACAGATATTGTTAGGATTACATGCATTGCATAAACTTAATTCAACACAAACTACCTAAGTTCAGTAGGTACCTATAACCATTAGGAACCATTATAAAGATGACAATAACTATTCTTTGATTTTGGACAGTCTTTACAGGTGGTCAGTGCCCCAAAAAGTCTGACAACCGTCTCACCAAGTGGTATCGTATTACCAGTATCTACTAACTGGGTTGTGGAGGTCAGATTGGCAGTCGCTCAATATAAAATACTAGTATTCAGCTGCATCCGGTTAGACTGGAAACCAACCCCAATATAATTGAAAAAAAAGGCGAGGTAGATAAATTATTTTTTGACTTGATGAAATTGTCAAATCAGCACCAGTCCAAAATATTGTAATGTAATCTTTCACGAACAGAAGTAGACAATTATCATCTTTCTTACTAACTAACTAGCTAGTATGATCACGGTACGGTGAAAGGAAAAGGTCTCTCTTTTCTCTTGCCAGTATTGGCAGTCTTTTCTCTGGAAGTCAAGATGATCCAGCATCATTTCCATTTACGTCCTTCTAAGGTTTCTTTGTAAATCATTATTAAAATCTTTTTTTTTGGGCTGCGGCGTCGTGTTTAAATCGCAATATCAATGAAAACTTCATACAACGTTATTTTAAAAACAACACCACTACGAAAACCTGAATCTAATAAAAGGTACTTTAAAAATAATTTTGATTTTCATTACACACACAATCCCTACACACAAAACGCTACACCCTTATACAACAAGCATAAGTAAGAGATAAGCGTTTCCACGTAATTGGCTGAATTAAGCGCGGGCGCGACCGAGGCGACGCCGACGTGCAGGAACGGAATTTAATTTAAATGTTGGCGCGTTAAAAATTGGCGCCAAACGTTGTTACCTGTCGTGTAAGCACGTCACGCCGTGTCACGTGACGCGGCCTGACGTGACAGCGGCGTGTTTTAGCGTGTTCGTAACGAAAAATGTGTGGTTGTAGAGAACTTTTTGTTTGTTTAGTGTTTTGAAAATTGTAGAGAATTTTTTGGGGAATTGTTTTTTTTGCTGTAGCTACACCTCTAATTAAACCTTCTAGGAAAACAGTAGAAGTGGAAGTTGAGTCGAAGTATGTATATCAAAGCTGGTATCGAAGAATACAATCCACATTGTCAATCGTCATCGTCATCGTCATCAACTTGGATTGGTTTTCTGAAAAGTATTTCAGTTACCAAGAAGGGATTTAAAATATTGAAATACGAGGGAGTTCAACAAATATAAAAAAAGAAAATATTATTATTCAATTTGTTTTTTTTTAATTTGTTCCTGTTCAGAAAAAGACAAAACCAACATTGTTACAACACTTTCACCCTTTCCATAACCACATAACAAAGTTTACCAAAACAATTTACTAATGACTCTATTAAAACAGAATAAAACTCAAATAACAAGATTTACAAAAATTCCTCCCTGAAAGAGTCGATTAAAATTAAACGTGTTTCAACCCCCTCCCTCCTTCCTTCAGCCGGTTACGTCGTAATTTTTATTTTCAACAATTCATCACGTCGCCTTTTTCTTGGGGGTTGTCACGCAGCGTGACAGGTGACGCCAGTCGCGAGCGTTTTTTTGCAAATTAATAAATTGTATTTTTTCGTTTAGACCACTTTGTGAAGGAGCCTTAACGTTTAACGTGAATAATGTTTCACGTCCTTTTAGGTAAATGTTTAACTTACTTTATAGGGTTTTTAGATTACTTTTGTGTTTGGCTATCTTGTTGACTTAGTTGTAAGATTTTTGGTAATACTTTTATAGACCTGTCTTAACATACTTGTAGTTTTTAAAATGGGATGGCATTCAAAGCCCTCCTGAAAAGCTATAACTTATGATCATGTCGTCGATGGATTTTAATGTTCTTCTTCGTAGTTGCGATAATTCCTCTGAAGCGCTCCGACAAGAACACTGCCACCTTGATATGTGTAGTACTGGGCATAGACGAGTCCCTTAGATGCAGATGGAGTTGCACAAGGACCAGTAATATGAGTTATTTATATACCTGACTTTTTAAATACAGATTTAGAACTTCACTCACAATCGACGGTTTCAATAATTACTAAAACTTACTTAAGTAAGTAATCATTAAAACCGTCGATATGAACAATCTCTCTATTACCATATCTCTGTCCCGAATTCCCGATGTGGGTGCGTTATCATATAATCATGCTTACGCAGTAATATCGAAAGCCAGAGGTGCTCAACCTCTCAAAATGAACTCCCTATAAACACATTTACACCGAGCTCTCGGAGACAAGCAGCAGACGCTGCATAATACAGGTGTTAGCAACTGCCTCACGTAGACGTCGCGATAATTAGATGAAGCTCATTACCACCCCCCTGCGGCCTGGTATTGGTGGCCCCTGCATTTGGATGCCGCTGGCTTTTTGTTACTATTGATTAGGTGTTTTTGTGCTCAGAGAAGGTGTCGTGTAATCCTGTGCTATTTTGAAAAGAAATGCAATTTGGAAGTGCATATTGATTAAAAGAAGAAACTGTTAACTATTGCTTTAGCTTAAGAAACAGGACATAAAATACTTTCAGAGAGTACAGTTCTAAGGCTTCCGACGTATTCTTATACGAAAGTTAAATGTCTAGTAACCATTACTTTCGGTTCATAGAGATGAGAACCACGTAGAAGTATTCAATGAAAATGATATCTACCGAAACAGAAGATACTGAAATGCTCTAAAGTAGTCTAAAGTAACCCAAATGCTCTTTAATTTCAAGTTAACAAAAAAAAAAGTTTTTGGTAAAAAGTGTCAGCAAACAGCTAAGCTGAGAGCTAACGAGTGTTGGATGGAGAAAATAATGTGAAAGATCGCACTAACGCGGTCAATGTCCCCCACCTACATTTATTAAAGTTCTTCACTTTGAAATCCAAAAAAACCGTCATCTATCGTGATCTTGAACATTTTTTCTAATCAAAAATGATACGGTTCATTTGTTTGTTCGAAGAGATTCGGGCAGCAACTATGTCAATAAAAACCATCCAAGAAGAAGTTAATAACTCTTAAAGAGCCACCACATAACATTCCTATCTCCACAACCCTTGTGTCCCCTATTACCTCCGAACCTCCGGCCCTCACGATCAGATAGCACAATAAATCAGTCTACCTGCGCAGACACTTGTCCGGCACATAAATCTCTGCTGACCCCGCTCTCATAAATATTGAACTATTGACTCGGGTCAGCTTCGCGCTGTAATCATGGTGCGATGGGGTCGCATTAACTAGTGCACGCTGTCGTGGTGTGTAGAAGATAAAAAGAGGTTAGAAATAAACATAGAAGAACACTCTTTCATTCCTATATAAAGGGTGTAAAACACCTCTTCACGAAGCCGAAAAGCATTTGTTCTCCCCATCAATGCGATCATTTTTTTGTTCTACACCATACCTGGGAACCTTCTAGTTACGGATCTCCGTAACAAGTTTTACAATTAACAAGTTTTTTTTAAATGCAAGTTTTTTTTGTAAGATTTTAACTCCTCCACGGCCCCCGTACTATGCAATACATCCATCAGTACAATGTTTTAAGTGCGTTACATTGAGTTCTACCACAAAACTTGATTTATAACCTCAAAAAGAAGTTCTTTCCCAGCAATAATTATTGCGTAAAGTTACTTAGTTTGATGTTCAGAATGCTTGGTTAACAGCTTTGTGATGAGGTGGTTTACACCCTTTATTATACTATGAAAAGTTTAAGTAAATGATATCGTTTTCAGACAAAAATCGCGACCGTACCGTCACATAAATATTGATCGTTTGCGAACAGGTCTACCTTCCTACAAATTTTATTTTCTGTCGGAAACACCTAAAAATCTTCAATTTATGACAGGTGAATGCAAATGAAACAGTTCTGCTTAGCATTCCAGACTATAGCGAGCCGTAATGTACGAAGACGGACGCGGCATAACAATGTTTTAAGTAAGTATTAGTTAGAGGTTCTATGCATTTGCGTTCAATATTTCGTAATGAGAGCAAAACAAACTTTTATCTTATTACTTTTCAGAAATAGGACGTTAGAGCAGTGAAATTCACAAGGAATAGCCTTAAGTCGGAAAAAGATCATGCTGTAGGTACTGTATACTGACACTAAACGTTTTGACATGTTCACCTACAAAAATGTGTGTTAAACAGCTGTTTTTAGATAATCAGAGCGTCATCGTTTTGGTGAACATGGGCCTAAGTGGGTTCATTCATCGGGTGGTTCAAACAGATCAAACAGCTCACAAGCTATCTATGAACCTTCTTTAAGTACAGACCAGTCGTTAGAACTTATTAATAATAATTCATTTATTTCAGATCACTAAAATCCATAAAATACAAGCACGTAACACAAAAAAAACTATTAAAATAATTAAGTAAAAATTAAAACATAAATCACATAAAATTAAATGAAAATTGAATTAGTAAAATTACATAAAAATAAAAACATGAATTACATAAAATTAAATTAAAATCAATTAGTAATTATGCTGCCAGCCTTCTGGGCACTTTTCCTGTTGGCAGCGATGTGGACGAATTTTTCGATGCCCTGTAACCCCTTTTTGATATTTGTACATATTTTTTCTTTCTATTATAATGTTAGTGTGTATATATTGTAAATTATATTCATGTATCGATTCGAGGTTTAAATTATTGTACCATGCTTGTGACTTTTGTGTTTGAATAGCAACCATCATACAACGCTAAAAAAAAAAAGAAATAGTAAAATAACATGAAAATTAAAACAAAAACTAAAGTGTGCAATGTCCTGTATCAGAAAGCGCCCAAAACTATATGTTCTTATAGCATCGCCAAGCCAGTCATCAACGAAGCAAAAAAATCTGTTTCCCCATGGGTCTTTTCCAGGACGGAATTAGAATATAAAATTTTAGGCATCAAGTTGCCAAAAATTCTCACGACTTATGATGACGAAGTTATTAGGTTTCGTGATGATAGCTACATGAATTTACTTAGTAGTCCAGACCACCGCGACCGGTGTGATACACGTCCGGTGATGTATACTGCATATTAATGCTAGTTGTAGCTAGACCACTAACGTTATTTAACTAGATTTTGATGAGAATTGTGGGAAACTTTAAGGAATATAGCCACGTGGAGTGTAGTCCTGATAAAGAAAATACATACGTATTCCTGTACTGTTTTTTGTAACAAGTTACTAAGTGTGGTCACCAATACAAGGCTTGAGATTGGAAATTCCTGGTGACTCTCTACTCCACTGTGATATACTGCTGGAGGGTATGCTTATTGTTACGTAACATCTCGCTTGAAATCCCTGAAGAGTCTGCAGAGATGTACCTCTAATATAGGGTTTGTCATTGAAGAAATTGCTAATCACCATTTTTAACAGAATACTAAGAGCTGGTGATCATGATTAACTAGATCAAAGTAAGCCGCGGGACAAACACGTATGGCGGTGGCGCGGCGCTGGCGAGGTGATGGCGTGGCGCCGCCGACGCCGACGCAGCGCAGGACAGGCGCGCTAATGGCGCCGGAATGGCGTGGCGCGGGCGCATTCTAGTCTTTAAAGTCTATATTGTTACGCATTTTCGTTGTCTTGTTCCCGCCCTGTGCATGCCACTGCTAACTGTGGGTGCGTGGATAGTTAAATATGTGTGTTTTTATTTGCTAAATGACATTCAGCTGCATCCGGTTAGACTGGAAGCCGACCCCAACATTGTTGCGAAAAGGCTCGGCAGATGATGATGATATGTGTCTTTATTTTTATTTTGTGTACTTTTTTTCCCGTAGTTAAAAAACAGGTTTCAATTTAATGGAACGATAGAATACGATTAACCTCAAGCGCCTGTAGCTCACAGTTTCAAATTTTCAATCCAAACTACTCTACTAACCACTAAACCGTTCCGCAAGGGTTAAAATAATTACCGAAGACGTAATAAGGGCAAATAGTTGGTGGGGTGAAGCGCCCCATTACTGGCAGGTACTAATCGAAAAAGTTCGGGTGCAGGTTATTGACTCAGCGGAACTTTTCCAATAGCCGGTATCTGGTGTGTTTACCCTAGTGTGAGGTGATTCCTTTATTGTTTTGTGGGTGGGTAATTAACCGTGAGCTGTACATTGTATGTTGTATTCATTTTCATGTTGATAGAATTATATCTGTGTAAGTGATTGATCTGATTTAAAAAAAAAGAAGGAAGTAAAATTAATTTCTTTTTTTTACCGAGTTTTTACCGAGATTTTAAATCGATTCACACGCGATACCGCTTGTCCGCGCGGTCGGGCGGGATGTCAACGGATTTCTTAGAAGCTTATACGACGTGTGATCCGCTTCACCGCTTGACCGCGCGGACGAGCAGTAAGTATCACAGGAGAATCGCTCAAAACTATTTTGTTTACCCACGAAATTCATTTGTACCACAGTTTGGCACAAACTGCTGAAACCTTTTTGCAGAAAAAAAATGCATTGCTAGACATCATAAAGGCTACATTATGCCCCCACAAGAACAAATCCCATAGCCAAAACCAATTTCCCTTACCAAATTCGTAACTTCCAGAAGACCTAGGTTTTAATTTAGTGTCCAAGTCTGCCTAGGAACGCTAAATCATACCTGTGACAAGTAACGGCTTTCCTGCCAAGTCGTCCGCGAAAAGATAGTAATAAATTGGTTCCGTAAGTAAAGGTAACTATAAAACCTTCGGGGAATCAATGGGCTATGGCGACGTTTGATAGCGCCGTACCTGCCATAAAGCTATGGGCGAAAGTTTGAGATGAGTTAAGATATTTTTTTATATGGGGTATGGGGGTTTTGAGGAGATAGGTTCGTATGAAACTAAATTAAGAATATTACTTCGAAACAAAAGCTATTTTGACCGCGGCTTCGCTTGTGTTAATTAAGAATGTCAGCACGACGACGGTATCAATAAATTGCAAATCTATTTAGTCTGTCAGTTAGAGTATTGGAAAATAATGGACACGTATTTTTTGTTTTTGTAAATCAATAAATATTGACAAAGATAAAAAGCATCAAAACTTGGGAGAGGGGGCTCGTGACGTCAGAACTCACTAAAAGTTATTCCAAGGCGTGACGCTTCATTAATTTTTGTTGATGTAATAAAATAATTTTTCACTTCTCATGCTCTAAAAGTACGCTGTTATAGCCCTACGAAGCGGGATTAAAGTTACCGTTTATTCCCTAGGGAGTAAAAAGTAATTTAAAAATGGAACGATCTTTTACACTGAAACATGGTCACAAAAGAGTAACTTGTCAAAGGTTTTATTTAAATTTATAATTGGCATGCAAATAGAAAGCGGTTTATTGAAAAAAAAAACAAATGAATTCTTCAACGCGAGAAAAATTTATGGTTGTTTGTGTGCATCTTTGATTTTGAAAAGCAATGCCTCTGTTGCTAGCCGCTGCAGTAATGTAGGTAGGTACTAATTATCTGTGCAGTGTGAATCATTTTCATTGCGAAAATGTTGAGAGTTTGTGTTGTGTTTTCAATGGTTTATCTGTGACTGACCTGATAGAAAAAAAAAACTGACCGCTCAGTTCAGAATTTTTGTCGAGGGTATTTTTTCAGTTTTAAATGACTATTTTTCTCGCACTCGAAGTGAAAAGTACAGTTTGCACCTCGAGACTAAACGCCAATATAACATACCCTCGCTTTCATGGCCTCCCTAGCAAGCTCGGGAGTCAAACCACCTCGGGTATATAATGGCTTCGTTTAGTCCCTCGTTATAAAATATACTATTATTTACCGTAATTTCTAATTATATTTCTTTCTGTCGTCTACCCTATTCAGGTTGTTTACTAATGATTCGAAAGACACGTGGCACTATCTAATCATAAGAACATTTTTGTTGTTTTCAGTTTTTCGAGATGAAAGTACTCTATGTCCGTTTCTGTACACTTGACAACGTAGGTATTTATGTTAAATGTCACGATGAGGTTTTGTGGTTCAACGTTTTCGTGAAAAGGTAATAAAACAAACTTACTTTCATTTATAATAGGAATTAAGCATGTTTGGAATTTTAAAGAAACAATGATTTATTTAACACTTCAAGCACAAAAGTAGGCAGACTCAATGCCATTGGCATTTTCTACCAGTCCATCTTCAGGTAATGCAGAGACAAGCAGTGGTAGGTGACATTACTGAAAATCAGAGAATCTTCGTTACAAGGCTACTCTTGGCGTTTGTTCGGCATTCTTCTCAGAAAACAGCCAGATAGAAAAAAAGCTAGCGGCATCTAGTTTAAGAATAAACATTAAATGTATCTTTGAAGATTCTTTTGCCAATATATCACGCATTTTAAACGTGATATCGAATACTATTAATAATTTGAAATGACGAAATAACTCAAGGAAACCTACATTTGTTAAATAGTCGTAACTTCTAAATGTCAATCAATAAAGTTCGATAGCGACATAATTATCATAATTAATAGTTAAGTCACAAAATAACAGGAAACTTAGTCTTGTAATTGCTGATAAAAATTGAACTATAAGTACTCGAAAATTATAGGCAATTATTTGACTTAGGTATACTCAGTGGCCCAAAAAGTCTGACAACCAGTCTTACCAAGTGGTACTGTATTACCCAGTGCTAACTGGGTTGTGGAGGTCAGATAGGCGTTCGCTCGATGTAAAATATTGATACTCAGCTGCATGCGCTAAGACTGGAAGCCGACCCGAACATAGTTAGGCAAAGGCTAGGCAGATGGTGATATGACTTGACTTAATATATCATCACGCCAGTATTCGCTAAAGGCTTAGGCAGAGCTTGTGTATATAGGTAGGTACGTCACATGAAGTAGGGGACCCAATTAAACTTCGTACTGCTTTTAAGAATTCTTGATTGTAAAGTGCAGAACGTGTTCCCCGGACTGAGAATCAAACCCAGACCTCATGCATGTCAGTAGGTAGCGCTTGCGATCATTAATACAACGAGACACGACTATGCAATTAAAGAACCGTACTTTAATTTCGAAACTTTATTTTTGCAAAAATTAAATCAAAACACAGACTGTACAAAAACCTCACAAATGTATTACCATTAATATGACGCACCAACACAAAGTTCATACACGCGACAACCCTATAACTCACACGCCAACGCTTTAGGGTCATCACTTTATTTTGGAATCCCACGTGAGACCAGCCTCTTATACAAACATAGTTTATGAAGTTGTCATTTGTGATTCTAAGCCTTTTGTAGACGTGATACGGTATTTTAAGAAGGAATCTGATAAAGTTGTCTAGCTGCACGTTTTACCAAACTAAACATTCGGGTCTAGATCATAAAATCAACTGTGTGCAGTTGTGATAAGGTGTGTTGTGATAGCAAATGGACCTGGTTTGTTCAGGTTATGCCAGATGGTCTCATTTGCATTGGACAGGAGAGAAAATTGTCTGTTTGTCACCTTTGGTTGGGTAAGCATGGACGTTTGATATACAGCATGTTTGCTCAAGATATTGTGTGTGCTGCAATCATTAAGAGGTTTACGTGCTCATTAGTATTTATTAGAAAGTTGGATTTGGTGCAATATTGACTTAGTGTATTTTGAATGCAATCATTACTTAACCGTATCGTAATTTAGCATTGTGGACCACATTTTACAAAACACTAGTTATGCTTAAAGACTTTTTTAACAACTGGACTAACACTGCTGCACTGAAACTGTTAGGTCTCAGTTAGATCTGAAAACCCCAACATACAAGTAAAAGTTCTGAATAAGTAAGTAAAAGGATGACGATCAAGTTCAGACGTAAGCTTAGGGCATACCTATTGCACTTGTGCAATACGCGTGGAATATTTCTTATCTATAAAGTAAAAATAACACTTAGGAATAGCAAGGCAGATGATAGTGAACCTGTGAATCAAACTTCGTTTTTCAATACACCGTGCACCTGTTTCATATAGTGCTTTGCACCCAACCTGTACATAAAAACTTGACACAAAAATTCAGTATCCCACACAGACCTCAACAATATGCACATTGGTCGTAACTCACACATGCGACTTGACTCATCACTTTATCCACTAGGTGGCGCCACCTCGGCCAAGGGACAGTCAGGGGACATCTGCTGTGCCCCCATAGGCCAAAAAGCAGTAACTCAGGAAATGCATATTCGAGAATATAGGGAATGTTACCGGCTCAAGCTAGTTTGTAATGTGAACGTATATCCCCCCTGGATATACGTTCACATTACAAACTAACACTACTGGGTCCCATACATTTTGTTAAACAAATAAAATGCATTGTCACCAAAACCAAGGGTACCTATGCAAAATTACAGCCAAATCGGTTGAGAGGAACTGGTTTGAAATTTTGACCAATACATGCTAACAAAGCAAAGCAACATTAAAGCTTTAACAAAATAAATAACGTTTAATTTAGTATGAAAATGCATATATTACCAGTTTTATTAAATTAATGATTGTTAACTGTTATTTTGATTAGCCCATCTTATGCAAGATATTCCAAGCAGTCAGATGCAATAAAGAAGAATTTTCATCTTTTTGAGATACCGCTGTTTGGCTTGCGAGGGCAGACCTGCTATGCAAGCAAGATCACTCGGTCACAGGGGAAAACGTTGGACTTTTTGAAGGACATATTTTGCAGGGGATGGTACGTTTGTATGTGATGCATAATTATGTGATTTGGAAATGAATTCCGATGACGTAAGGCTTTGTAGGTAGTAGATGATGACTATGGATTTGATGTCAGTTTTGGGACAAACAATTTGTTGAAAAATACTACGCGTATGTGAGTTAAATTTCAGGTTTGGGCGTAAAAAAATGGCTCAACATGCTTTTGTACTGTTTCTGTTTTATTCTGGAAAAACGAAAATATAAATATCAGGTCCTATTAAAATAGGTGGACAATTTTTAATACAGCGTTCAGTTCGTCTCACCAAAGATATTTTTGAACTTAAATAATAAATTGCCGGCACTCTAGAATAAAAACCCATTATAGGTAGGTACTTGTACTAGTATAGTTATTTGAATTAATTATTTTGTTTTTGAGTTGTATTTTATTTTTGTTTTGCTATGGACACTTTTAACGTGCACATCTTGCTACATTGTTCTCACATAAAATACCATCTCAACATGAATGATGTAACCAAGATTTTGTAACAATATTTTGATTTAAAAGAGAGTCCATGGAGTTTCTTGCCCGTTCTTCTCCATAAGAGATCTACGCTAGGGAATGGGCAACTACAGTACTTTCACAGTTTTTATGTTTTGTGACTGGGACTGTAGCTACTTTAAATGTTTATTTTTGTTTCGACAATTCAAAAGTGCCTGTAACTGACCTACTTGAAATAAATGCTTTGATTTTGATTTTGAGTAGGTATGTACCCAGTCAGTTCTGTTAATATCATTCTGTATTTAATCATAGTAACTTTTAGGTGACTACACATCACCCTTTTAGTAAGGATTAGTAGAAGATAGTCCCTCTCATAGAAAGGAGGTCTGTTTCCCAGCAGTGGGAACATTAATAGGCTGATGATGAGTAGAAGATAGTTGGTAGTTATGCGCTAAATAAAATCACAGTTTGGTTAAACGTACTGAACGCTGTGTTAAATCCATCTATTGTAATGGAACCTATTAATTTTAGGTTTTATGTAAACTTGCTCAAAGGACCTAGGTATTGTTTTGTAACTGAAATTGTATTAACTGAAAAACGATTCCCAATTTCGTAAATAAATTATGTAATACCAGTTTCCAATCACGTTAAACTATTTACTGCAAACCAATTTTCCGTCAATTGCGTCCAATTCCACAATTACCTCAAATACTACCTCGTTCTAGCTCAAGCGATCTCAGACACAATCCAATATCTTCATTACGAACTTGATCAAGCAAAAAGCTTCCCCTGAAGGGTTAAGCCGTGAAATATGATGTTTTCTCAGCACACCTCTCGTGGTCCAGACACACTCTCATCTGCCGAGAGCTATGATAGCCATTCGTGTGATCGCTACGTAGAACGGTAGAACGGTGGGAGTTTGCGCTGACGTGCGGTACATTTTCTAAATTGATTTGTAGGAGTATGGTGTTTGACTTTGTGCATCTTGCTTATTATGGAATATTACACTTTACTGTGATAGATTTTACGGTGAAGTTTTGGGTGAATTGCTGCACGTTTTCAGTCAGAAGTTTGAGTTGAGGGCTGGACTTACAACAACATTTTAATTAGAATGACAAATGATTTTAGTAGCTGTATAATAACCTTATTTTTATGGCTTTATGTAAGTTGCTGCAGCACTCCTGTATCCAAAGGGTTAAACTTAAAATAGAGAGTGGACAATGAAGGTAAAATCATAATTAAATATTCTGAATTTCCAACACATGTCTAGAATGGTCAGTTCACGAATATTTTTGACGTGAAATTGTTTTTTTATGAACCTCTGGAACTTCTTGTGGCAAGAGCAAGAAGGAAGGAATTAATTAAGTTAGTGGACTTTTTCTTTTTCTCTACTGTACGTACATTCGTACAACTTTCATTTTGTATGCTGATTTTACCTATAACTGATTGTACACTATTATTTATCTATGTGTGGTTGTTTTTTATGCCCTTATCCAGTGAAAATAATTGTTGATAAACCAATAAAAATAAAATAAAGAAACCTAGGTAAGGCACATTATAGCGGGATTTTTGTTCATACTATAAATAAGATTGTCGTAAGTATAGCTGGCCCCATTCCTTGGCATCAGACCAAACGTTTAACTTAACCTGAACCGAAACTTAGTGATGAGGTCTTACTTATTTGTTCAGACTAAAGGTTAGAACTATTATCGAAGAAAGTTTCAAATTCATTCAATCAACTCGGCCAATCGCAGTTCTCTGTTGGTCCGACTTTATTCTTGAAGTTTGTTTTAACTTGAAATCATTTTGCAAAGCAGAATGGAACTGGTGCAGATTTGTTATAATGGCTAGCTTAGCTTATGAATAGTATTAATGATAGATATGGTCTATGATGACAGTAGATCGAGTGCTGGTTGAACCAATTCCTGACATAACATCATGCCTGTTTCACTTGAAGGGTTAAGCATTGATGTATGAGTACCAGTAATGTGACAGTCCCATGTTATGGGGATGAAGGTACCACCATCAGCCGGGGGCTTACCTCATTCTCAGCACTAGTTACTTAGTTAATTCTAGTTGCCTCTAGTTTACTTCAAATTTTACCAAAAAAAATAAGACTTAATTCATAGGAAACCTCGGCATTTATTTCAGTGGATACTGGCTACCAATCTAATAAGTAAATTTATTTCAGTAAATAAACTGCATATCGGACTAAACCTCAACCCAACACCCTAGACAGTAGGGTGGATGTAACAGTAACTGTCCGGCTCCCCACTTACCCGCAACATCGCGTTAGTTCAAACTGCACTTTTTAAACTCTTTGTCGAACGCTGTTTGCGATTCTCACAATATTTGCTTTCACCTTACGTGAGTGGTCTCTGTGGACCGGACAGATATTGTTACACCTATTGGGTTTGCTTGTTTGACTTCTTTGTTAGATAAAATCTTGTGTTGGGATTGGAGAAATAAAATGTTTAAGTTTGTTACGAGAGTTTTGTTTACTTTTGAGAGAAGTGAAAGAAAATTTACTTAGTTGAAATTAGTCTCTTTGTTTAGCGAAAGTAAATGGACTTAAAGTAATTGATTTCGAAATTATTTATCTATGCATGAGCTAGAGAAACAATTCATGACATAAGTTTCGTGTGTGGGAATTGAAAAAAAAAGCAAATTCCGTTGTCTTAGTTTTGCTAAAAGAATCTCAACAGGAGCACAATTTACAGTAAAACAAACAACTCAAACCGTGGCTAAACCCACTCATCCCTACCTTACACAATAAAGTGTTCAGCAACTCCGAATCCCACCTTGTATCAGGTTAACTAGCTCGGAGTTATGGCGGCAACTAACAATAAAAGCGGTCGTGCAATTCCGCCGGCATTCGGGCCGCGGTTCCGTGGCGATGCAAGTGCGCCCCGGGGACGTATAGCCGAGTGTTTGTACATCTACCCTACTAGTACGAGTTTAGTCCGATTTATATTTTTGTTTTTGTGGAGTGAGGTGATTTGATTAATTGTTTAAGATTGGGCGTTAAATTGTTGTAAGTGTATTTTATGAGGGCATTGATTTTACTACCACCTTAATGTAATTAGACCGGCCTTAACCATTGTGTAACTAAAACTATTGTAGATTTTCATTAACCGTGTGAAAATTCGAGTAGGCAAATGCTTAGCAGATAATTTCAATAGTTTAGCTCTGAAGCTCTCTTTATAGGGAAAATAATAAAAAATGAGCAATATTTTATGAATGAGGAAATTAAACTGCACTAAAAGTGCTCTCTGTTTCTATTGTATGAGGTATAGTAGATGGTAATTCAAAAGATTTTAGAAATCAACACATATTAATTAAACAACAGAGAACTACAGATTCATAATAACTAAACAAACCTATCTAATACCACTAACCGTAGTGTAATCAAGTGTAACGTGAACAGGAGTAATCCGGGCCTCGACAGAGCTAACGTTAATGAAAGGTGTCCCGATAGTCGTAACTAAGTTAACTTGAGAGGCATTAGCGAACTTGTGTAATGTCGCAACTGGTTCAAACATGCCGCCGGGACAACACTTAGCGTTCTGCTTGTGACGTACTGATTGGGTAGACGAGGCTACGTGGAAATTGTGGGGCATTTGTGAATGTGAGAGAATTTTATAATCATCATCATCATCATAATAGCCTATAATTATACCACTGCTCGAATACGTCCTCTCATAAGAGGAATGGGCTTATAATCCACCACGCGGGTCCAGTGTGGATTGTCATGTTAGATTTCACATGTCTTCGATTTTTTTATTCTAGGACATTTCGGTTGCCTTCACGATGTTTCCCTTCACCAAATTTTATATTTGAAGTGATTGCCTGGAAATATCAGTCATAATCTGAAAATCAAATATAATTTTAAAATTAATCTGAAATACTTTCAAATACACTTCATATAACAAAATAGAGCACCCGCTTTCACCATCAAAAGCTAAGCTTATCATTTGCTTAAATGGTGGATTTAATACGTGGCCAATTATGAATATTAAATATCGCAAAGTCCTACCTGAACCAAAGTCTAGTCTTTCTAAAATCCCATCGACAACCTTGGTTACTTGAGTGCTCTACAACTCTTAATGGTTATTCTTCAGTCCAACTTATTCGTTTGATGTGATTTTTCTTAATAGACAACGTTATTAAGACCTACCTACCACCGCCGATCTTTAATGAACCAAGGAAACAATACTAAGCTATTGGTAAGACTGGTGAAAAGACGATTAATTTAAAATTGAGATTCCTCCACAATTTCTCAGAAATAAAAGCATGAAAAGAACATCAGTAATAACCCTCAATACGGTATAAATATCGGAAAGAAGCCCAATAGAGTGGCAATGGCCACCCCCTCCCCCTCCCCCCTCAATACCCGGGCACCGCGATAAGGTGGCAGGTGGGGCTTTACCATGATTTATTATCAGAGGTGAATGTGGAACTAAACCGATTATGTGGACCATACTCATGTGAGAGGAAGACGGGTTGGGGCCTTTGAATTTTAGCGGAGATTTTTTTTCTTGAGGAAATCGTGTTAAAACACGTAAATGTGGTTATTGAAAAAAATATTGTCTTGTAGGTTAGCCCACCAAGATTTTTACCATTCAATATTTTTCGTGTGGTGGTGTCAGAATTTAGCCAAGGCAGAGAAACAAGCGCCCATAGGCCTATGCCTTGGCTGTTCATGCCGTCGATAAATATCTTTCAGGCCTGCTGGTTTACTCACAACGCACATTAATCCGGAAAATCAGAGGTAGGTGTGTTGGGTCCAAACTTAAGATCTATAACTTGGCAGTCAGGTCACACTTCTGGGCTATCGCTGATATAAACTTTACTTTTCAATAACCTACATCATTGAATCCTAATTTTGTGCTCCGCCTAAACTTAAAGCACACTCCAAATATTGATGCTTTCAATATCAATAAAGTAAAACGTAT
Source organism: Xestia c-nigrum (assembly GCA_916618015.1). Classification (NCBI taxonomy): domain Eukaryota; kingdom Metazoa; phylum Arthropoda; class Insecta; order Lepidoptera; family Noctuidae; genus Xestia; species Xestia c-nigrum. The sequence goes on from OU745250.1 coordinate 25,796,160, forward strand.
GATAAAACGTTCCTGTACCGAACCGTTCCCGAAGCGATGCATCATCGTGAGCGTTCCTCAATACAGTGCCGACGAACCGACGTGACGGTGTGTCAATGGTGAAACAGCGTGTCATTTTTCATACCGCTGCCTGCCCAGCAATGAGGTTGTGAGGAGTTTGGATGTGGTAGTTTTGTTGAAATGAAAAGAATTGAATATATTCACGATTGTCTCGATTAGGATAAGCATCACATCTCAGAATTTGAAAGATTAAACTGAATGCGATCAGCTCATACAACGGTGTTCAACAGCTGTAAGTTTTAAATGTGCTGATCATGTTCAATTTCATTCGTGAAATTCGTCCTCACCATGCCAGCATGATGAGACCCCTTTGGCGACACTTGGGGGAAGCCTATGTCCACCAACTGCTGGACCCAAGTGTCGCCACAATGACCGGGCCCGTGCGACTCGCATCCAGCGGGTTTCTTCAACCTTTACCAGGTCATCGGTCCACCTAGCTAAGAGGCCTTCTAATGCAAAGTCTTTCGGTTTGCGGTCGCCACTGTTGAACTTTTCGGCTCCATCGGTTATCCGTTCTGCGAGCAATGTACCCTGCCCAGGTCCTCAGGCGTGCTTTTTTCATCACATTTCTTGTAATGGTATACATAGGTATAGACTAGATAAAAAAATAATAAGTTATATGAAATTGTTTGTCGTTAATATAAAAAATTAAAATAAGTAAAGTACTTACCGAAACTAACGAAATGAGAGTTGTTAGCTGTTGAGAACAGACTCCTTGCAAGTATTTGATTAGTCCGTAAAATCTTGAAGCCCTTAAATATTCAGCGCACCTTACACCTCCAACCCCTATCCACATCTCCGACCGTGAACGGCTCCGTCACGTCACGTTGTCACGTCGCCGACGTCACGTGACAGGTGACGTGTTTACACGCTTTTTATAGCCCGTCACGCTAACCGCCGCGTTATGTGCAGCGTGACAAATGACCTCGGTGTCTCTCCTCATACATGCCAGCATTATCTGAAGGAAGGAAGCTATTGCCTGTAAACAAACTTTTTGGGGGTACGTGTTTGAATTCGGTTATGGTCTGTTGAATAGGTGTTGCGGTGAATGGGAAAGCAATAGGCCATGGGATGGAAGATTATATTTTATATTCACAGTAGCGCCTCTAACTAGACAATAATTAAAGAATATTGAATTTACTTTGACACAAAATACCTACTGAAAAAGGTAATTAATTCAATTTCACCATGGGAACATAATGTTATTTGAAAAGACGAAAAAGTACATCAAGTTGATGAATTAAAGTTTTTAGGACTTAATGTAAATAAACATCTAAATTGGAAATGCCATGTGGACAATATTTGTCAGAAACTTGATAGGTTTGTATTTGCATTGAGAAGCTAACTGGCCGCCGTCGGGTAAGGTCGTGTGTGTTGGGGTCCGCTTGCCCATCTGATACAAAAAAAACGGACGCCGTAGCCAAGCCTCAACCTTACCGCCCTTTTGTGTTGATACTGGTTTGCTAGTATTTTATATACGTACCTACTATTAATACTAGTCGTGCTGAAATTTATAATCGCGAGTGTTTGCAAACAGTGGGATCTCTGAACCAAAAAGTGCAGTGCCGTATCGTGAACCTAAATAAGATTACCAAGATAATGGCTGAAACGTTTGCGCATCCAAGAACAGTGTCACAGTGCAGTGCTAGGTACCCTGTCCACGACACGTAAAATACCACCGCGAGCAGTGCGCAGAGATTGGCGGTGATGCAGAAGTTGCAGCATCAGCATCTGTAGCGGTGCAGCAGAAACTCGGTGAACTCGTTTAATTTATTGATCTTGAATGAACGCAGATTATTTTTCAGCCAACCAGCAGTCAATTCGTCGCTCGCATGACTAAAAGTCGTATCTCATTTTTTAGCTGATTTGAGTTAGGACAACTACATTTTTGTATTAGTGACTCTTTACATTTTGCACTAACCGTCGTTTCTCTATGTTATTTGGATATTAAAATATAAACATTTTGTAAGTCAACGTATCTCATATTAACTCAAAAAAAAATATTATAACCGCAATACGCTTTTCACAACACAAATGACAATACTGAGATAGGACAGTTAGTCATGCGAGCGACGAATTGTGTACAATTCTGAGGTTTCCCAGCTTACCTAGCTAGGAATACCATTTATTTAAAGGCTGTTGTGCATGATACATTCCTCTATTCATAAAACCAGGCTCCCACATAATCGATTCGCCTACCTACTATTAAAAGCGCGTGTTACCTATCTCTAAGTTAGGAATCATAATAGTAATGCTTTGTAGAAAGTACACTTGATCATTTTTAAATATAAACATGATAAGTGGCCTGGCTTCAACATTACTGGAATTGTAGCCAAATCGGATTTTTATTATATAATAGGTTCACTGAGAATAGCACCTAAGACTTCGGTCTGCGCACTTGCCTGCTACATCTGGTGCCCATAAAACTCTCAAGCAAAAAAGACGGAAGCCGAACCTTTAAAATGAATAGGACAGAAAAAAAATCGTTACGCCACAAAACAAAAGAATAGTCTGGTAAATTATTTTTATCTGCCTCATTCTGTGTCCCAACGAACACATGTCTCTAAACTTGAAAGCGTTAACAAAAAAACAAACCCTGTACAAATAACAGAACAATATAGCCCAACAGAAAAACACCTTGCTCTCTCCTATTACCTACGAAACAAAAAAATGCGTAACCAGACCATTAACGAACTAACAAAGCGGCGTCTAAACACAAAACAATGCGAGATTAATAAAAATTCTGCTAAAGTGTCATTAGCTAATAAGCTCTTTTTACAGGTACGATAATAACATTTTCCGCAGGTTAAACCACCAAAAGGGTACTACCCACATTATAAAGAATCGCAAAAAAGCAAAAATAGCAACACATACACAACACATCCTACTGAAGCCACAACAACGATAACAAGAATGGAGCAGCACTAGCAGGCAAACAGGATCCATTATCACCAAATTTAAATATGGAAATAGTCCATATGATCGGCGACGGGAATTGCTTGTTAAGAGCCATAGCGCATCAAGTAAACGCCGTATTTTTCCTGACGTTCGCCCACCACATGATAAGAAGATCTGGCCGAACATAGCACAAGCACTCTCGGGAAACCTGCCTAGTACCGCGAACCAAAGAACAACAATACAAAGATGGCGTCTGGGGTGCTGAAGATATCATCATTGCAGCAGCCGAGTACTACCACATCAATGTAACAGTACACCAAGCCGGGCTTAGCGCTCCCATTACATACCGATCCAGAGATCCACAACACGCCGTAGCCACGATTAACTTATTGTATCAGAATAACCACTATGACAGCCTTCTTAGCATAATAATTAACTCTCAAGACTCTGCAACAGAATTGCACACTACGCAACACGATAGGTATAACAACGATATCGCTTGATGAACAAGCTGAGCCCACCGGATATGCAATACTTGGACCTCCACCCTGCCATAAAACTATAACAGATATTAGTAGTATCAAAATAGCAACCTATAATGTCAGAGGCACCGCCACACATTCAAAGAAAAATAACATTGACAAAACCCTGAAAGATAAAGGGATACACATAGCATACCCACAGGAAACAAACATGAATACCGGATTATTTACCTCAAACTACTACAACAGGCACCTTAGTGGCTCTACCAAACGCCATGGCCTCGCGTTGCTTGTAAGAAAAGACACGACCATAACCATTCAAATAACAAGAAGAAATACAAATGTCATGGCGGCAGTTGTAACAGCTCTCTGTAAAGGACAATTTGTATATTATAACATCACACGTACCAAGTATTAAGCCAACTAAGTCATTTTCCGATTTGATCAACTGCATCAATGCAAAGCCAAAAGCGTCAAACATGATCATCCTAGGAGACTTTAATGCGCACATAAGAAAGCAAGACATGAACACCAATGGAAAAGAAACGACTAATAAAATTGGTGCCAACCTGCTGCACACAATGTCGAATAACAATGGTAAAATCTTATTACATAATAATAAAAAGAGAAAACCTTGGAATAGATGCATCTGCGGACGAGCCAAATATAACTAACTACATAAATGGCGAGTGGAGAAATAATATACCAGACCATAAAATAATTTTCGCAGATACTATTATTCTGAAACTCAAGAGGGAGAAAATAAATCTAACACCGCATACGCTTAAACCCAACGAGAAACCAATGCACTAATCTGAGCCCGAATTCAACTACAGAAAGTACGATTATAGCCGACTACAAAGTGAGAAAATGATGAAAGAATATCAAAAGGAAATCAAAAGCCAACTTCAGGTAATAAATCTACAAAACAAGCAAAATAGCCAACTAGTCCCATGGGATTCCCTTATGAATATCATGAAATCAGCAACAGCAAAAATTCTTGTAAGCAGGCCAATCAGATCCAGAGAACATAGAATCGGGCTCGCAAAAAGCCAAGTTCATCAAAAAATGTTACCCCAGAGAAGTACCTGCAATCAAACAACTAAGCGTAGCAAGACACAATCTGCAAAACACAAGAAACAAAGGAGAAGCGAAAAATGCGAAGTACTCTTTAGAAGTCCAAGCAGAACACATCCATCACAATGAATGAGAATCACATACGATTTTTACAGGAGACATAAAATAAACACGAAGCGCAACCACAAACAACGTTTTATACCTATGTCAAGGTGAGAAGAAGAGATAAAAAGTCAGCAGGCCCACGCATAGAACTCCTACCGAAAGAGAACCCATCAGACATAAAAGAAGAACTATAAGAAGAGGAAATAAGTGACATCATTAAAAACATGAGCAACGGCAAAACACCAGGTACCGACAAGGTGGTGTCAGAGCTGTTCAAAGCCTTGCCAACAGAAATGCTATCGGGAATTATAAAGCACATGCAGGCATCATGGGTAAGGAATGATTTACCAATGTCTTGGAACAAAACGATCCAATTTCCAGTGCCTTAAAAAACAAAGCCAGACAGAATTAATGACTACAGAAAGCTATCTATGTGTAACGTGGGATATAGGAAATGTGCGCGCCTTCTTTTAAGCAAACTGAATGCTTCAATAGAAGAACCAAGAAACTACCAAGCAGCTTTCCTTCGCAATGTACATGGAACGAGTCACTCCAACAAGACATGGAATATTTCAATATAAACAAAGAAGAATGGATTCAGCTAGCAGCAGATAGAGAAAAAATCAGATCAGGCACCCAGGAAATCTACTAGCTTAGCGAAACTGACAGCGAAACACATACTACTGACGATGAAACATATACGCGAACATAATATTTCATCGCAATCACCAGAAGCCAACATGCCTCTCCAATGCCAGAAGAGAATAATCAAACGAAGATTAAATCACCAATGCTCATTCCTATGGATTGTACCTGTCTTTACCACTATTCCTATATTGGCTCTAGGCTGCATAGTCGGTCGATTGTGCCCGACTGGCTGCGGTTGGTCGGGCTTCCTCTCCCATCCCAGAGCATGTCTTTCCTTACAAAATCGTGCCCCCTGGTGTATCCGGCTTGTCCGGGTCAGGCTTGCTCCTGGCTGGGTGTGGTGCTCAATCATCATCAATCATCAAACTTGATAGGTTTGTATTTGCATTGAAAAAGTTAAGGCAAGATGTATTCGTAGAAGCTGCTCTTTCGGCTTATCACGGCTATGTGTCATCTGTCCTAAGTTATGGACTTATAATGTGGGGCAACTCGACCGATTCTGAAAGAGTTTTAAGCTCCAGAAACGTTGCATCCGGGTTATAAACAAAGCATGGTTCTTGGATAGTTGTAAACCTGTCTTCCAAAAATGTAACATTCTTCCAATACCCTGTATGTATTTAAGAGATATCTGCGTTTTTGTAAATAATCACATGCATTACTCAAACAGCGTAGTGAGGTTCAACCCAGACAAAAAAGGGCTAAGTTTCACAACCTATTGCATCAACCAGGTGGTTGATGCAATAGGTTGTGAAACTTAGCTCTTTTTTGTCATAAAGATATTTATAAGGAAAAAGCGTTTAACACGTGTATAGTAATTTAAAATAAAGTTCCGAATGATTTAAAAATGTTGCAGGGTAATTTATAAAAAAAATTTGACCGAGTGGCTACTAAATTGTTGTTTCTATAGCGTTAAGGAGTTTATGGATTAAAAAAAAAAAAATTAGTGATGAATGTAAATGAATAATACTGATTTTATAATAATTGTAATAATATTAATTGCATGATAATAATTACTGAATTGTTACTAAATAATAATACTAATTTGCACGCTTGCTTGCAGGCAGAATACTATAACTTTTAGGACATAAGATCTTTCTTTGTTGTATGACGTATTTCTTGCAAATAAATATTTTTGATTTGCTTTGATAAAAAGTCACAATTTAAGGCGATTTAATTGTCGATGAAAATTACAATGTTTTGTGCAGTTTGTCAGTGACGAACTACACAAAACATTGTAATTTTCAATTTCCTATTTACCAAAGTAAAACAGAAATTCTCTCAATTAAACCACCAGTTAAAACCGTTTGCAAAATCAATTCGATCAATCAGAACCAACAAAGGGGCAATACGGCCAAACACCGAAGCGAAATACATCAGAAAATGACAAATACGCCCAATTCAAAATCGAGGGTGAATGAGCGCTTTCAGTCGAACTGAAAATCGACGTTGAGGTGAAAACAAGTGGAAAATGGGCCGAAAGCTCGCCTGGATTTATTGCAGCCTTTATGGCGAGTGGTGACCGATGATTGATTCCTATGCAAGCGTCTGTCTGCCTTTTTCCGACTGTGAAATAGGAACTTTAGGAGCTCGATTTTCGCATTGGAAAAATTCGGGGGTATTCAAATTGGTATGCACAAGCACATAACTCAATGAGCATTGATTTTAGGAGCTTTTGAATAGGTAACTGTCAGCACTTCGCGGTCAGGTAATGATTTTTAAAGAGTTGTAAATACAGTAATGTACGTACATCAAGATTGAAGTCAGGAATATCTAAAATCATATTTGCGCAGTCATGCCGTGACGCAGACGGCCTTTATTTTCCATCACGTAGTTCTCTATTTATTTATTAATATTAGGTTCACTAACAGCTTCTGTGTATTTAGGTATACATAGGTTTTACAGTTTTGGACTTACACAGTCGCTAATTGCAGGTTAACCACCATTCACAAAATAAGTGATAACAAGACATAAAATACAATAGTAAACCTTTCATTTAAGAGCATACTTAGCTCACGAAACATAATAGAAAAAAAACAGATTTTTGAAAGAGTAGATATAGTCAATATATTTATTACACCCAGGAAAGGTATTCAATCAGTTCAGCCTACCAATCTTACCATAAAAGGAAGACTACAAACACAAAAAATTTCGCCAGCATTTTTAAAAACTGCAAACGAAAAAGTGTTAAAACAAACGGCGGCAAAAGAAACGTGTCAACATCCGAGAGGCTATATTGATGATGACGATAAACGCAGCGCCGAAGAGAGCATTCAATTAGAGGGTAAGCATCAGCTCGTGATTAATTGTGGGACTACTACCAGGGAACCGGTACCGGTGCAGACCCTGTGATTGTTGGGTTGTTAGGGGATGAGAGGTAGCGGGAGCGGGGATAGATAGGGGATGGGGCTGGACTATTATCAAAATGTACTTTTAAATCAGCTGGTTAGGGGTGAACTTTTGATTTTAATTAGGTACCTGCCATGGGCGACTTCTGCTGTATCCGTATGTATCTATTGGGAAAGGTGAACATACAGGGGCATATTTAATAAAACCGTCAGGACACAAGTTTCGATATTTTTCATACGATACCACTTGGTAAGACTGGTTTTCAGACTTTTTGGGCCACTGACTGCCTGTAACGACTGTCAAAGATCTACAGATGGAAAACCCGTTCAATCGTGTTTTCCGAGGCATGGAGAGATCTCGGTATGTAAGGGTGGTCACCCATCTACAGATCAACCTAGGCAAGCACCCGACCCGAGTGGCTGTTATTATTTAGCCACGAGCTCCTACTTTCGAAACAATGGTTCCAGTCGAAAAATGTATACGAGTATTTCTACAGTGTGAAGGACATCAACCAAACACCAAAAACCATACGACATTTAAAGAAACAATTGTTTTAGATATATAGAATATGCAATTTAGTAAACATTGAAATTGTAATGCAGCTATTTGAGCTAAAGTCCAATCTATCAGTGCACATACAGGTATTTGTAGGATCTACGCGGCCAAAATTATTTTAATGCTTAATTGGTATATAAATGACGTCAATAAATCAAAAACCTTTTTTTTTACATTAAAAACATATATTTACCATACATAAAAATTACATAAATATGATAAAAAGAAAAATCACATAAAATTAAGTATTTTGACTTTCTTCGTCACTCTCTGACGAATTTTCTGATATATTGGATTCCGCAGATACAAACATGGCCAAAGTTTCGGGCAAAAATGTTCCTGCTTTCCTTTTTTTATAGTTCGCATGCTACTGAGCAGAGGATCTGAAGTAAGTAGAAGGCGATTAAAAATATCTTGATTACAACTTTCCCTGGAAATTTTCCTTGCAAAGTCTAGGCGGTAACATCTAAAGTGTTTATTGCGAGCCTCAGCTGCTTCCTCAGACAGTTGTCCGATTGGTAGAACTTGTGATATCTTTGAAGGCATTTGACGCATCCTTTTTTCCAGATTTCCCTAGTTCCACTCTTGCAGCGTGTAATATGATTTCCTTTTCAAAATTAGAACGAAGTTCTTCAGTCATTCGCCTTTTGCTCCTCTCACTTGCGTCTTCAAATGACTTCGATGGTCTTCCTGGTCGCTTTTGTGAAGTTTTTGCAACAGGTACTTCATAAGTACCTTCTAGCCAGGAACGGTTGTATTTCATGAATTTGTCTTTTTTATAATGAGCTTTGGACCACCTTTTTTTTAATTCTGATTTAAAATGGGCAAAACTTTGTTTCAAATTATTAATTTGGTCTGTATTGTAATTTTCACATCATAGAACTTGATCCTTTAAGTATTTTAATTTGGCATCTAAATTGGGCAAGTTTTCTTTATCCATGGAATCGAACAAGTATTGTCGGGTCACAATTCTTGTTCCTGATGTACCTCCTGAAAATAAAACAAAGATAAACTTTGTTTAAAATCATAAAAATCGTAAGACATACTTATTTCCCATTTTATACGAAATTGCACTTAATAACTTTAAGTTCCAAAAACTGTATTTATCCGGACGTTTCCGGAAGTAAATTTGGTAGTAGTTTTAAGATAAAGGATCAAGTAATAACGTGCATAAAAAACCAAAGCCCGATCTTTCCCGATACATAAACAAAAACACTTGTAAAGAAAAAAGTATGAAGAAAAACATGTAATTAAAATTAGTTTATTTATAATACAAAAAAAAAGGTAGTTTGCCAATTGCTCATTACTTTGTTATTGTAGTTAATAAGTTCCTTACCTTGTCTATCAGAATCCATCATTTTAAATTCGTAAGAACAACTCGATAACATAAAACACCACTTTAGAAATCTAACGTTCAGAAAAATGCCGAGAACAGACACATGCACTTGTTGAAACGGTCATATTCCGACTTACACCACGGGGTGGGGTTGCGTAGTAGCAGGTATATAAAATACGGGTATTGTGTCCGAGTTCGTTATCTATTCGTGGAACCCGATTTTACAAATTTTATTATTACTTTGGTTTTGGGACTTTTGGCCGCGTAGATCGTGCAAATACCCTGTATGTGCAGTGGTGATAGATGAGGTAACGTTTCTGCCCCGCTCCAAGCTCATAGCTCGGCGTGATGTTAAAGAATGCTATTTGTGACTGATTGCCAGCGAACGGGTCGAGACATCTATTCACCTGTCCAGGCGGCTCAACGCTTCGGCCCGATACCGAGGATTCATAAAGAGATGATAATCTCGTTGCTCTATAAATCTTTTGATATTTATTTGAAGGACATCATCATAATCTGGATAGCCTTTTCCCAACTACGTTAGGGTCGGCTTCCAGTCCAATCTGGTGCAGCTTAATACCGTATTTTACATGGAGCCTATCTGACCTCCACAGCCCAGTTAATTCTTGGTACTCGTAATACGATACCAAATTGTTCTCAGACTTTTTGGGCCACTGACTACCTGTAACGACTGTCAAAGATGGACAAATGACAGCTCGAACCAGCAGCTTAACGGAAGTTCCGAGGCACTGAGCATACTTGCTTTGTAAGGGTGTTCACACATACACAGAGCAACCTAGGCAAGCACGGCTTAACATTAAGATCGACCCGAGTGACTGTTTTTTTTATTATAATTATGTAAGAAAAATCTAGACCCAGAAATCACTTTTCCTTAATTGACAGAATTAGTCTTAAAGTAGCATCCGTTAGGCTGTGCCTCCAGTAGGCAAACTGTTATCAGCCGACTGAGTTTGCGGCGCGTAGCGGTTTAGTACACCCTTCCATATATTTGAAATGGAGTCTCCACAGTATGCTAGTTTTGCGCTCACTTTACGCAGTATGCAGCGTTACGTGCGCCAACTGTCACAGTGAGTCTCACAACACTGCTTGCGACGCACGAAAATTGATCTGAGTTTGCAGCTAACTCAAATTTAAGTTCGGGCGGCTGCTAACAGTTTGCCTATTGGGCAAACCCAACTCATTAGGCAGAAACTAAGCTGCGAATAAGACGTTAACTGAATGCCAGCGAACTATCCCAAATTAGCCACGAACCACAAACCTAATTTCGCTACAAATCTGCCACTTTGTGAACGAGTCGTCAAGCGAATTGCAGCAAACTGCATACTGTAGGCGCTGTTTTTACCCTCGTATATGTTAAAATATTGCATCTTCTTTTTCAAATTGACATTCTTCATAAGGTACCTTACTTAAAATAAGCAGAAAAAGTTTCCCGACTGTGTAAGAATAATATGCAGATATGACGGTATCACCAACTCTACACAAATCCACAAAGTCTGGCAAACAAAAGCATTTATCGCGATAACTCCGGCCGGGGCGGGGGCGATTGAAAAACGAAAAGGAAGTGTCTGAAGGTTTTTAAAAAAGAAAAATGGTCGTGAATAGCTTTTAAAGGTGGTCCAAGACAAATGGTTGTGTCGGCGCGGCCCGCGCTGTGAGCGATCGTTCGCGAAATGTTGCTCACGGAAGTATTTACGTATTGATTTGTTTAATTTATTTGTTTGTAGAGAGGGTTAAATATTTATTGATTTGTATGAAAAATGTGCATGTAAATATGTATTACCTGCGTGTCCGATACAAGAACTTCTATAAATAATTCAGTCTATATCGTCATCGCCGACACCGGATACTAAATGTAACAAAGACAAAAAATCAATAGCCAACATAGTCCTAGTGCCAAAATGTACAAAAGTAATGTATTTATGAATGTGTAAATGACAAAAAATAATTGTGAAATATTGCCTACGGATGTAATTGTTAGATTGGCAAAATGTCCAAAAGATAAAATATAATATATAGTGACACTACAATACAATATTGTTATTTTATTTACATCCGCAAGAGAACCAAGGTCACCGACGTAGCCCGAAGAATTGCTAAACTTAAGTGGCAGTGGGCAGGGCACATTGCTCGCAGAACGGATGGCCGATGGGGCCGAAAAGTTCTGGAGTGGCAAAAATCAAAATCAAAATATTTTATTTCACTTAGGCCTGGATGGGCACTTATAAAACGTCGAAAAAGGTGCACGGTGCAAGGTGGCGACCGCGAACCGGAAGACGATGCGTTGAAAGACCTCCCACTAGGTGGACCGATGACCTGGTGAAGGTTGCGGGAATCCGGTGGATGCGAGTAGCAAGGGACCGGTCAATGTGGCGACACTTGGGGGAGGCCTATGTCCAGCAGTGGACGTCTTTCGGCTGAGATGATGATGATGATGATGAGTAACAACTTTATGAAGAATCAACTCAGTATAAATTGAATGCCCTGTTTACTCATTTTGAAATCAAACAATGGAAAAGAAAAACTGTCTTTTTTTCAATTCACCCTAAATCTAACCTTTAAAAACTTTTAAATGCAAATGCAGCCCCACTATCTTAACCAGGTAAATACAATCGCAGCCCAGTGAACTGGCACACGAACTTGGTAAGACGCGCCTCACACCCGCCACTATAAATCTACTGAACTTAGTCGCAGCTCGCAGGTGAGTGCGTCTTCAGAGTTCAGATATGAAGTTTGTGATGTTAGTGCGCGCTCGTTATGGAATTATCTTGTTTGGTGTAAGTTTGTGAAAGGTGATAGTGCGCGTTTGTGGGGTGGAGAGGAATATAGGGTGTAAATCACCTCTTAACGAAGCCGAAAGGCACTTGTTCTCCCCGTCATTGCGATCATTTTTTTGTTCTACACCCTACCTGGGAATCTTCTAGTCACGGAGATATTGGGGGTCAAAGTTACAACTTTTTTTTTAAAAAACAAGTTTTTATTGCATGATTTTTACTCAAAATACCTCCACGAACCCTGTACTATTCAATCCATCCATCAACATAATGTTTAGAGTGCGTTACATTGAGTGATACCCCAAAACGTGATTTTTGACCCCAAAAAAAAATGTATCGTGTATGTATCAAATAACTTTATCTACGCAAAAATTACTGCTGGTGTTTACCAGCAGTAATTTTTGCGTAGATAAAGTTATTTAGTTCGACGTACGGAATGCTTGGTTGACGGCTTCGTGATGAGGTGGTTTACACCCTGTATGTTCAATATTAATGTGATCTATATTATTTGTTGTGTGTTTGATACAGAGGAATTTAACACCACGTAGTACAAAGGTTAGATAACTCCATTGACACCTGCAGGTATCGCTATAGGAAGTGTATTGAAGACCATTGCTAAGAAGAAGCAGTATCTAACGTGTCTATAATATAGTTTGAAAGATCTCGTAGAGTCACGGGTATTTTATAAGTACCTAACCGTGCGCCTACTCTTAGCCAACACCCCGTCTCCCACCTCGCGCCACACGCTGCCATATTGTAAGCGCAGGAGCAGATAACGTTATAAAAAATAATGAGGCAGTGCTATACGTTAGAAAGAGAATGTTGCCGGTGCGTCTACATGCAATTATTTATTTATCTGGCGCTTTCAGCACATTCAAAACATCCTGAGGAAACCAGCATTCCTGAGAGATATTTCTCGACGGCAAGCCAAGCCAAGTCAAGGTTAAGCCAAGTCAGAGGCCCATGGGCGGGTTAAGAACTCTTGACACCAGGTTAGGCAACTAACCACACGATACATAAATAAATAAGCACATTCAGTTTTTGGTAGCTGTGCTGTACTTCCGTGTTTTTAATTGTTACTCCTCTGTTTATTTACTGACGACTTATGCTCACGTAATGAGTATTATTTGGTACCTTGGCTGACACCAGCCAAGCATATTGTTACCCGCGACATTTCTGGATGATATTTTCATAGATAATAATCACTACTAAAAGTACTAACTAGTAAACAATTTGCATACGTTTAAGCCGTACTCTTACATATGGGTATTATTCTTTTGTTATATATATATTTGAAAATATATAAACAACAAAGGATATAGTGCAATTATCATAATAAGTTATTTTCATTGTTATTTATATATTTTCAACTGTGCGGTTATAAATAACCGTAAAAAAACATAACTAGTATTGCCTGTGATTACTGTACAATTATTATAATATGTAATAATTATGTTTATATGTAACACAAAATGTTATAAAGTACGATTAAAGCATAATTTAAATCAAATACTTATTTTTCACTTGAACTTCTGACCTGCACGTCATTACAATAAAAACTTGGCATATTGATCATAAAAAAGCTTAAAAGAACATTTTTCTACTAGTCCCAACTTGTTACAAGGGTTGGGACACTACTCATACAATAACGCCCATTGTCCTTTGACGCAATTTCTCCCAATTTCTGTATTGTTAATGCGTTCACAAACATTTAAATGCACATACACAAACAGCCAAACCCAGAACTGCATAACTGTATCTGTAGGAAGGACAAATATTTGTTCCGTGTGGGAATCGAACCCTGTGTCACGCAGCGCAGTAATCAGCCAATATGCCAACCCTATGGTAGAATCCTAATTCTACTAAAAGATGGCCGTGTAGACTGTACCAAAATATAAGGTGCCAAGACTAAAAAATAAAATCTCGTAATCCGAACACGGGCAGTGAGTAAACTCGTTAAGGGTTTTACTTATTTTTGTGAAAGTCGCAAGTGTTTGGGGTTTGTTAATTAAAAACCTGTCTGCGCTGACGGGATGCTGTTTAATGTTGAGAAAAAACTCAAGAAATGTGTACCACAGTAATTAGTGGGGAGATGTAGGTATGGGTAGGTACCGAGCATGTATTTAGAGGAATTTTTAAATAAAGGAAATGCTCTTCGTATCCATTTGCGTATGCCGCGCAACATGTGAGATGTTGACAGTTACCAGCAAAATACGAAAATGAAGAGATTAATAAATGGTACGGTAATATGGAGCATGGCGTAAAATCCTTCTCATATTAGAATACATATACTGTTTTCCAGCATAGTTAGTTAGTTTAAAAATACGTCGATACATTGCAAGTAGAGGTCAATCAACCCAAGATCTTTAATCATTTAGGCCGTGTATAAAACCTAGAGCTAGGTCTCAGGAGGCAAATCACACAAATTCAACCAATCTCGTAGAAATCCACAAGTTAACCCGACCAAATACAAAATCCGTCGACCACTTTCCATTATTACCTTCAACAGAACTCCTCAATTTTGCACAATTACCCGCGTCTGCGTTTTTTATTACGACTGGAAAAGTAATAAAAGAGGATTAAGGATTCAATAACTCGACCTGACGGAAGGAAGACCACCTGCCCCGAATTTACGAGCAACCCCTTCAGCCGCCGGTTGCTATTGAAACTTTGAGGATCATTTCATGGTACGGTGCCTGCAATTAGGTGTTTTCTTTCCTTGGGTGATGGGTAAGTGATTTGGTGGAAAAGTTTGGTGATCAGTTTAAGGAGTTGTTCGGGTAGAAATAAAATAAACTTAGAATTAACGGGTCAAAGTGGACGACATCTTCATCGATAAGCAATAACCAACAGGATAGTGTACAAGTGTGAAGTGTCAAACGACATGTTTGTCTGTGACTGCTGCGCTGTGTGTAGCGGGTTCAATTCTGACACTGAACAGATATTTGTATGGCCTACAGGCTATTTGCGTATGTGAGTTTAAATGCTTGTAAACGCACTAACGATACAATTGGAATAGTGTGGAACAACTTTCATAAATAAAAAAACTCGCATTGCTGTTTGGTCACTGAGACATGAGAACATAGACATTCCTCCTGATAGCGTCTTGATATTATCCTCAATCTCAATGCAATTTATGTCAGAAAGGAAAATGAACGGTTTCATTTTTCTAAAAAAAATGTATAGAAGTTACTTTTAGAGTTTTCTAAATTAAATATTTTCTTGTAACAGTATTAAGAACAAAAGATCTTTTAATGCTATTTAATGTAATCAAAATTCACAGAGTCTCCATTATAAAGAGGCCGACGTGCGCTCCTGAGGGAGGTAATGCGTTCACGCTAAGAAACTACACTCGAGTGCAAATAAAACGCACACGTAGTCCGCGCACGAACACCTGACTTAGTGGCGCTTTGTTTATTATAATTACACTGCAGGCGAATTAAATGAGCATTTAAATTAGTGAAATGCTGTAAAAGAAATACTTAATTTTCCAAGTCTATTTTGCACTGTTGGATAAAATTGTAGGCAGGCATCTAAGCTTTTCTATTCCTAGGATAAGAAACCATTAAGGGCAATCGTTTTTATCGCCTAAATCTAAATATCGTTAGACAAAATGATAGTGACCAGAATAATGATTACTATACCCATAAATATTCAGCAGTTTTTTGGAACACGAGGCAATTGCAGAAAAAAACACAAACATTTCCAGAACGATAAAACAAGCTTGACAAATGTGCAGGGACAATCGTTAAATCCCGCAAAATCTTTCGTTTCCCTTAAGCGTTTAGCTCACCTGCCCGATGCCCGCATTGTTTGCGAGGGGATAAACGGAAAAAAATAACAGCACAGTCCAATCAATCGGGGGAATAAGAAAAAACGATTGGATTCACCTCACGTGCCGACAGCCGGACAAAAAATAATGTGTGGCCATTTTTATTTGCCACTATGTGTATTGGTTGTGGGTGGGACAGGTTTTGATTTTCGTAGTTGCTGTCATTATTTTGATGTCGTTTGTTGTCACGATTTTTTTATCTTTCGCGAGTTTGTATGAGGATTTTTGTTAGAATTAAACATTTAGGGCCAGTTTCACCGGTTGCGGATAAAGTGTCGGTTAGCCTATTAGGAACTTATCTGCCAGATAAACTAACACTTTTGGTTTCACAGGTGTCGGATAGCGATATTTATGGTAGATAAAGTATTAGTTATAACCAGCCTTTAAGTGGTAGATAGTATTCCTATCTAGATATTATATCCTGGCTCCTTTTATATGAGACTCGCACATAGAACAAACTAAACTAGATAAAAGTCCTGTACCAGACCAAAAGGTCCCAAACTCAGCACAGTGCTACGACATTGAAGAAAGAATTAGATGAGTAGTGGAGTTATTGCATGGAAGATAAAAAAATCAAACAAATATCAATTTTAATTTATAACATCTAGAGACTAAACTTCGATCCCATAACAAAACTAAGACCGAGAAATCAACGAAAACCCTTAAACTTTTAGATATCCAAGCAACCGACTAACCTTGGTTATAATACCAGCAATTACTTAGCCAAAAACTATTTAGGCATTAAGTAAACTCACAGAACTAACAGCGAGTTGGCAAGCGCGCCCAAAACTTTCCGCAGATGAAACGAAAACGTAAAACTTCAGTTTGAGTTTTGAATAGATTTCGATTCGGGTTTGCGTCCAACTTAGGTGTTTTGTTATGGAGTCAGACAGAAATATCAATCAAAGATGGAATCGTGTTATTATTACAGAAGTTTGGTTTTGGACTAAACTTACACAGTTCGGTGAAGTTTTATAGAATATTGGTTTAGACTTATTGTTTTGGGTTGGAAGTTTAAGAAAAATGCGCTGTTTGCAGCTTTCTGCGTAAATGGCCGTAGAAAACACAGGTTATTAAATCTCTGTAGGCTTAGAAATGTTGAACATAGCCAGGTTTAGTTGACATAGCTTCGAAAGGCTTCAACTGGCTCTTATCACAGCTACAACGCACAGCCGCTGCGCCTTTAAAGAAACATGGAAATACAATGAGTTCCTTTCATAATCGTAGTAAAGGATTTACGGAAATTGATGATTTTATACCGATAGGAAGTCCAACAGGAGGCACTTAATTAAAAGTTAATTAAACTAGAATTCTAAGATGAAAAAAGACGTGCCTAGATTTTTCGTTGGAACACTTACCTACCTACACCTCAATGATTGCTAAAACTTACCATTTTTCAATGTACGAGTTCCAAAAAATACACCAAGATCTATCAATATTTCAAACATCCACCCCGACTCACCCCTGAATGTAAAAAGGGCAATCATACATATTAATCCGGCGAGGTGAGCGAGTTGAAGCAAACAGTAATAACTTGAGAGCGGTTTAATTAAAATATTATCCTCTGAGGAGAGCGGCGAGATCACTAGTTTGATTGTCAGGTCTTATCAAGTTGTGGTGATTGAGATTTAAAAGGGATTGTATAATTGGTTATCCATAATTACTGGGATTTAATTAGAAAGTACCTAAGATATAGATAAAATAATTTATGACATTTGTAAGTTGCGATATTCTGAAAATTTTAAAAAGGAAGGGAAGAATTTAATCCCATTTTCACTATAAATTACTTGTTGTGTTTAGTGGTTATTGTCACGTTTATAAAACATCATCCTATGTCGTTAAATATTACAGATACAGAATAATGCTTCAAAAACTGCTATCCTAAAAGAGTTTTAAAAAGAAAGCAGCAATCTTCACTCGCAAGCAATAAAATACAAAACTAACATCGAAGTTTACTTCAAGAATTTTCCTCATCGGAAACGGAAATAAAGTACAAAATAACAAATAATAGTGTGTAACACGCTTGTTTACCTGCTCGCGGTGAAATCGGAAACAAATCACACAGTTCAGATGGCACGCGCTACGCCGTAGCACTCGCGTAGCGGTTGGAACGTCGCGTTTCGTAGATGGTGAAAGTCAGGAACTGTCTACGGGCTACGGCGTAGCACGTAACAGGAATAGTGTTGGGTTGTATACTTTATGTACAAAAATAGTGAAATGTAAAAAAAAGCGATTATTCACAACGCGGATTGCACTAAGTAGCTATAAACTTACGAAATATTTTATTAGCGGGTCTCTGGAACCTTGTGCTAAATTAATTTTGTGCCCGTTCATGTTCCAAGTTTTTTCTACTTGGCTTTAATTTTTTATGTATTTATTATGTCATGTGGAGGATGATATGGAGGGCTTAAAGCTAAAAACTAACTAATCAACTAATCAACTTTTTGTTATTTTTAAGAGTTTAGTATTCATATTCTCATGTAAGTGAATAGTGTAATTCTTATGAGAATAAATGATCTTAAACCTCAAAAAAAGCTTAAAAAATAAAAATAGTAAGTGACACTAACATACAGAATGGTTAAAAGACAGACTGAACAACAGAAGCTCTGCCTACAAAAATAATATGACAACATCAGAATTTTAAACGTAAGCTTAAACTATTTAGATGATCATATTATATCATAAAATATTCCTCATATCTACCAGGTTTCCAAAAACGCCGCGTTCCAACCGCCAATCTCAGTGCACCCTTAAATAAAAACTCGGCTCACGTATCAGAGGGCTGAAGGTGGACGAGCCAATAAAAATGTATGGAGGGATTTGTGTGGGAATAAAGTCCGAATTGTGGCTCACACACACACCACACACACGCCACACACACGGCACGTCGACAATTAGTGAATTATTAGACGACCGGAATGGCGTAGTGGTAGTGACGCTGCTTACGTTCTTAGGGTCCTGTGTTCGAATCCCGGTAGGAGCAAATGTTTGTGTGATGAGCATGGACATTTGTTTCCGAGTCATGGAATTTTATATTTATTTACAAAAAAAAAAAGTATACAGGGTTATTTTTTGTTTACACTAAACCCGAAAAGGGGTCATTGTACTCATCATTTTGAACAACTTTTTCTATGGGACGAACCTTGAAATCGCGAAAAAAAAATCAGCTGTTCCCTACATTTATGTTCGCATAACTCGTCAAAGTGTAGGGAACAGCTGATTTTTTTTTCGCGATTTCACGGTTCGTCCCATAGAAAAAGTTGTTCAAAATGATGAGTACAATGACCCCTTTTCGGGTTTAGTATAAACAAAAATAATGTTGTATATGTAGTATATCAATTATCTAGTGTCCACGATACAAGCTCTGCTTAGTGTGATATTTATTTATTTTTTATTTTATTTTATTTATTAGTTGTGGTGGTCAATCGGTGGTCAATGTTGTGTAGCATTGTTTTACTAAGTACATACAGCAGGACAGACATTTTACTTATGTTGAATAGATGGATAGGTTTATTTGTTTGTGTTCTATGTTATTAATAAGATCCTAATAGAAATATTGTACGTGGAATTTGTATAATTATAAGGTTCCATTAATTAACATTCAGTACGTCCAACCAAAGAAAATATAAACACTGAGGTAACAAAGACATGGATTTATTGATGCATTGGGTAACCAACATTATAATGTATTTTCGTTAGCTAATTTTTTCTTGGAAGTATCTAACACGTTTTTCTTATGCATATTTTATACATTGTGTTTATTTTGGTGGTCTGAATGATTCCTAAAAATGTATCTTTCTATTTTGAAGGGACCGTATTTATATACACGGAACAGATGCATGAAAATCAAGCAGGTTTAAGATTACTCTTTTATTTTCGCTATTTTACATATTGAGAAAACTCATGGCAATCAATTGAACCAGAAATATTCTAACTAAAACTTTTCAGTATAACGTAACTTTAAAAAAAAAATTGTAAGTCAAACATATTCTTAATGAAGTGTGTATTTATTTCGATTGGATTACAGAATATCTATGTTCCTAAATATATATT
The DNA here is from genome assembly GCA_916618015.1 of Xestia c-nigrum. NCBI lineage: Eukaryota > Metazoa > Arthropoda > Insecta > Lepidoptera > Noctuidae > Xestia > Xestia c-nigrum. Next base: position 25,816,344 of record OU745250.1, read on the forward strand.
TTGAATGGAAAATGATACAAGATATGAGGAATATACGAGATATGAGGAATTAAAAATTTCTATAGAAAACTTATTTTTCTCATAACTCTTGTTTAAATCAGTGTCCAATCAAAATATACGAGTATATTTGGGAACCTAGATATTCTGTAATCCAATTGAAATATATACACACTGCCTTAAGAATATGTTTGATTTGCAAATTATTTTGCTATTACGTTTGTTTGAACTACTCATGCTCCGCAGGCCTCTTAGCGTAGCTTATTTGAATAAATGGGTTTTTTTTTATTTCTATTAATTATGACACCAATTTAGCGTAAAATGAAAAAAGTAAGCTTCACACATTTGCACAATTAAAATAGACACATAATAAACTCGCCACTCCCTACATAAATAAACGCGCCATCCTCCATTCTATACATAAGAGATTAACTTCGAACGTTTTTTTTTGTTTTAGTTCATTTGTTTCATTACCGGATACAAAGCCGCGCGCGCCCGGACATGGACAGGTGAAACTGTGTCCAATTTAAGGGATTACCTCTTAATCCCGCTGGACCCTGTTTAGGTACAAATAAAGGGGGAATTTGGAGGGGATTTTTATATGTAATCAAGTTTGTTTTGGGTTTTGTTAAGAGTGTGATTATTTGATAGGTATTGTGTTTAGGTGTTTAGAGGGTTATTGGTCGTGGTACCAAGCCATCCAGTGATACCATAAGAAGTTTTTTTACCCTTTGTACCAATGGGATTGGTACATAGATCAACAATCAAAGGCTCAGCATTGAAAATATCAAAATTGTCGTCGGGTCGTGAGTTCGATTCCGAAGTATTGACACTAACTTTCATTAAAGGATCAGATCAAGATACTAGATTACCTGGAGTTAAAAATCAACTCTGGTGAATGTGTTCTTAAGTATTTAAATAGCCATGAAAACTTATAGTGAACTTATGTAAGATTTCAGTTTGAAATCGCAACCAAACAGGGGCCACAGCAAAAAACTAAAATATAATTTCAAAGAAATCAATGTTAAGTACGTCCTGTGATGGCACATCTATTTAAACCAATAAATTCCATCAATTCACATTATATTCACAGAAGACCCTTACACTTTTTCTATGGAAACATCTAACCAAGGTGCTTGCTTTATGAAACTAAGCTTATGATAAATCCTCCCAGATATCAATCCGTTTCACTGTCAAATTCAAGGAGCCATTCTTCTATTTACCAACTTATAACACAGGCTACACCTCCCCTATCGTCATTATTCTAAGGTTGAAAGTTGAGTAATTATGTGGCAAATAAATGTGTGAGGTGTGTCGATACAATCGTCTATGAATGAAGGTGAATCAATCAATGTCATTCACCTCGATCCCTCATTCCGAAGCCCTAATAATCCCCTACCTATGGGCGAGCAATCGTTACGTGTGATTAAATTTATGATCAATGGGGCTTTTTTAGTGTGTTTAGAACACCCTCTCATGCTTGGAAACTGTAAGGATGATGAAGGACTTTAGTGGAACAAATAAGTTGTGAAACGCCTGGTCAATATGTCTTAGCAATGTTTAGATTAAAAGTTAGTTGAAGTGTTCGTTATTAGAGGTTGAAAGCTGGCGGTAATTCGCTATATTAGGAGTAAGGTAGTTAGTAAGATCAGGTTTAGTTGGTAGTAAGGTCTCATGGATTTCACTATGTAGATGAGACTGGAACTTTAAGTAGGAGACCTATATACATACTCATCACAAAGCCTTCAACCAAGCATTCTGTACATCAGACTAAGTACCTATATGCAGAAAATACTTTTGGGGTGAAAGTTCATGTTCTGTGGTAGAACTCAATGTAACGCACTCAAAACATTATGCTGATGGATGGATTGAATAGTAAATAAATAATAATAATAAATTTCGCTGGACATTAACACACAGCGACATCTAGTGCCACACTAAGCAATACTTGTGTCGTGGACACCAGATAGTTGATAAACTGCAGAATTATATTACTTTTTTGTTTGTAAATACATACTTATTATACATATAAATATCCATGACTCGGAAACAAATGCCCATGCTCATTACACAAACATTTGCTCCTACCGGGATTCGAACCTAAGACCCTAAGAACGTAAGGCAGTCTCACTACCACTACGCCATTCTGGTTGTCAAATACGGGGGTCGTGGAGGTATCTAAAGTAAAAATATTGGATTAAAAACTTGTAAAAAAAAAAGTTGTCACAAAGTTGTAACTTTGACCCCCACTATCTCCGTGACTAGAAGGACCCGTAACTAGAAGGTACGGTGTACAACAAAAAAATGATCGCAATGACGACGGGGAGAACAAATGCCCTTCGCCTTGATTAAAAGGCTTTTTTACACCCTCTATAGAAAAGAAAAGAAAAGAAAAAAAAATGTTTATTCGTCGCAAAGTCATGACGTGCATACAATATTAATGAGGTAAACATAGAACGCAATAATACAAACACAAACACTTAAACTTAACACGTTCATCGCCATGGTGGGTCAAAATGACCGGCACTTGATCTAGCCATTTGGGCCATGGGGGGTCAAAATGACCGGCACGCCAGACCTACCTTTGCGAAGCCCGTTCGCGCCGCAGAATGCAAAAGCTGTGTATTCAACCATACAATGTGACCGGCGCGGCCCCAATGAACACCTGTAACTACTTGGTTTTTTGATTTTTTGATGGCATACCTGTTTTTAGGACTTAGAGAAAAAAGTTAATGAAAAAACATAGGATTTCGAATCATATATTTTTATTTCTGTTATAAGTTGCATTTATGCATAAAAATGAAAAGACAACAGAATATTATTAATTTTAGGCATGTTTTTATCAAAATTTAAGAAAAAAAGAAAGACAATAGAACAAAAAATATTAGGAACGTTTTTTTATCAAACCACAATTACAAATCGTCATACGAACAACAATCAAACTAAAGATTAATTCAACTCTAAATGGATATTCAAACATTTTAGTGGCATTTGTCAAAACATTGACGACATAAATGGGGATTGCCGGGACAAATAGTGCAAAACCAAGAAACCTTCTTTGTTTTGTTCTTGGCCACATTTCTTCCATGCAACTCAACATTTGATTTGTAACAATCACGACAAAATTTTCTTGTTGATACTGCTGCACCTTCTTTTTTCTTAAGCTCGTGTTTTTGTCTTCTGGGTCGTGGTGTGGTCAATCCCGTATTTTCTTGATTACCCTCAATCAACTGCTTTGCCAACAGTCGCCTAAAATCGACGACAGATATCTTCTTCTTCGTTGTACTTTCATATAGTACTCTTGCATTTACTACAGCAGTATTGAGTAATAATTCGATACCGAGCTTCTTATACCACTTTAACGTCTTTCGCAATGGACTCGAATAAGCACTCATTTGGTCAGACAAGTCAACGGCTGCTTTGGCTTTATTATAATCAATCACAATTTTCGGTTTAATTGTTTCAACCCCTCTTTTGTTCTTTTTTTTTGTAAAACCAATTGAATGTTTGGTTGACAACAAACACACGTCCCTCTTATCCTTCCACTTCATAAACGTGACTCCGTTTTTGTTTTCTTTTGCCATAAACTCACCCGGTTTCAGATTTCCAGTCATGACGTCCTTTGGTAAGTTCTTCCTGTTTTTTCGTAGGGTCCCTACTAAATGAGTATCGTGTTGAACTAACTTCTCAGCTAGATCTAAGCTTGTATACCAATTATCTACGAACATGGTATGACCTTTTCCAAAGTAGTTACGTGCTAAATTCAAGACAACGTTGGTTGGAGTATTATCCTGTGAATCTAATGTCTTTCCTCCATATACCTCCACCTTTGTCGTATAGCCAGGAGTAGTACACAATTTAAATAGCTTGATGCCATATTTATGTCTTTTCGACTTATTATATTGACGGAAAATGATACGCCCACGAAATGGTATCATACTTTCATCGACGCATAAACATTCATCGGGAGTATAATGAATTGAAAATGTTTGGTTCAATATTTCAACCAATCTTCGTATTTTACCCAGCCGGTCATTTTTTGGAACTTCTTCGTTGTTGGAAAAGTGGAGCATTCTAAGCAAAACTTCGAAGCGGTTGCGACTCATAGTCTTTTTTGCAAAAGATTGACCCAACATTTCATCATTAGACCAATAGTCTACGATTTTTGGTAACTTCACTATACCCATCCAAATAATCACGCCTAAAAATCGTTTTATTTCTTCTTTGTCGGTTGGCGTCCGGAGCCGTAGTCTCGACTTATCTTTAATGCCACCTTTATCGATACTTTGTTGGGCAAATATATTCGTCTGATGTGCTATATTTTCAAATAACTGGTCAGTGACTAAGAGGGAATAGAAATCAACAGGTGTAGCATTGGCTAGTTGATTTCGAAGTGAGTAAGGTTTCAGTCCCGGTATTTCGGTAAAAGGAATTAAACGAGGCTGCTTACCACGTGGCTGGTACCACTCACATTCAGGTGTATGGCCGGATAAAGCTGGAGATAAGTCACGGTCATCTTCTTCACTGTCCGACAAAATAACTCGACGTTTTCTGGTACGTGGAATATTTATCACTTCATCACCCTCACTTATGACATGGTCAGTACTGCAATGTGACCTCTCTAAACTGTCAATTACATGTAATTGTTCTTGTGTAAACTCAAAGTCAAAAAAAGTGTCCATTTTAACAATAAAACTATTTTTTCTGCTAAACAAAATCTTAGCGTGCATTTGATGACCAAAACAAATGCGAACTAACGAAAACAATCCGTGATTGGCTTGAGTCATAGGGAGAGGTGAAAGGGGTGAAGGGAGGCGGGAACAACAACCGCACGCACGGTGTACTCCCGCGCTAGCATCCATTAGGCGCGCGGTACCCGTGCGTAGTAGACGTGTCTATAACGTTTGTAAGTACGCTGACCGGCATTGTGACCGGCAAGGCCTGAATGTAATAATTATTCCGTTTAGGCCGCGCCGGGTCGTAATGACCGGCACTTAAAAAAAACCCTAAAATAAAGCCAAAATAAACAAATATCACTGTAAAACTTTTATATATGAACAAATAAACCTATAAATAATCATAAAAACCAATGACATTTTTTTATGATTTTGTAAAATAATAGTCGGCGATGAACGTGTTAAACCGAAAATTAACACAGCAACATTAACATAATTGTAAGACTAAACGGACAAAAATAAAAAAATATTGCACGCCGTGAGTGCGACAAATAGGTTTACCACTCAGCATGATGCTGTGCTATGGGGAACCCACAGAACAGCGCTGGTTTTCAGTGGTCACCTGTGAAAAACGTACGGAAGCCAATACAGCGATATTTGAATAAATGAGTATGTAACTAAAATAAAACAGATCGAACTTACAGTAGGTATACAATAATTAGCATTTATAAAACAAAAACATTTCAAATAAAAAATAAAGGTACAAATGGGTACAATAGGATACAGGCTGAACAAAACAAAGACATGACAGGTTTTTTTCTTTTGTCTCGCTCTTACCCCACCTGCGCGTCGCCGCGCGCCACCGCGCCTTCGCCTGTGGCCCTGCGCGCGCGCTGCATTTCTCCTCTATGCCTGTTGGCGCGTTGACGTACGTTGCGTCATACATAAGTCAGCGCAGCGCGCCGAGCCGTCAGCGGCGGCGCGGTTGCGCCCGGTTCACGAGTCTTGTGTACTCACGTGATGCATGTCACGCGACTAGTTGCTATGGTGCTACCGATAGCTACCTTACTATGTATGTACATACAGCTTAGTCGAGGCTTAATAACACGTAATGTGTTTTCTTGGAAAAAAGTGATGCCGTCTCGAGCCGTCTGGATAGATATGCCTCGCCGATAGATGATTAAGCTTATGTAAGTAATTATTTATATTGTATTTGCTGATCATACTTTTGTCTTTCTAATAGGATTATTTTTAAATGTAACTTAAAATTTTGTTTTGTTTTTAGGGATCTTATGGGAGGTGGCAGATCATTCCAGCAGCGAGTGGCGGCATACTTGAAACAACCCCTGAAGGCAATGGTCTTATGTCGTGGCATCGAGAGTGGATTGGACGTGGAACGAGCAGAATAACTGTAGTGATCGTGCCTCCAGCTAATTTTATTGGACAGATATTCCGGTTTGTGTGTTTTTATGATACCGAACATCAAAACTGCCAAGTGTAGTTTCCGTCGTGCAGCCATTTTAAGAATGTTGTTTTCATTTAAATACGGTTTGATATGATGCCTGCGGGGTATGTTTAAGCAGTAACGAGCACATGCATTTTGTACTCGTTGTATTAATCGTTCAGTACGTGTAAGAAGACATGGCCCGTAAACAGTGTCGCAATAATTCAGTTTGGACAGTACTAGGCTATCCACCAATCTCTTTCTTATCGCGACACTAAGGAAATCCCTCACTCTGTACAAAACTTTCAGTCTGTAAAAACAGTTTTTTACTACGCCATTTATATGTTCTTCAAATCGTAGTTCCGGATCAGTAATTAGCCCAAGATTACAAGCGATTTCTACCTTTTGAATACTTTCCCCCATAATTTTGACATCAGGTTTAGCAGAAAGGATTGATTTGATTTGATTTCTGCTCCCCATGACCATGAACTTTGATTTTTGAGGGTTCAGTACTAGAGAGTTGTCCTTAGACCACATAGCAATTTTATCAAGCTCCTCATTGAGGGTACGCACGGCGGCTGCTGTGTTACTGGCGTTAAATGAAACATATAGCTGAGTATCATCCGCGTATACATGATAATTGCATTTCTTTATACATGTCGTTATGTCAGCACTATATAGTATATAGAGAAGCGGACCGAGCAGGGATCCCTGGGGAACTCCCCTTGTTATTGTTTGTGGTGAGGAAGATAACGTGGAACCGTCTTTCTTGCGCAACTCCACCCGTTGTGACCTGCCGGTCAAGTAGCTTTCAAACCAACCCGTTGCCTGCCTATCAAAACCATAGTACGACAATTTGGACAGTAATAGGGGAATATTAATTGAGTCGAACGAACGTGAATAATCAAGCAATACCAGTATAGATCCCTCACCACGGTCCCGAGCTTCAAGAATGTTACCCAGCACATCTGCCAGGGCAGTTGCGGTTCCGCGCCCTTTCCTAAACCCCGATTGAAGTTCAGGCAGCATACCATGCGCCTCGAGAAAATCGGTGACCTGTAAATACACCACCCTCTCCAACACCTTGGACAAACATGGCAAAATACTTATGGGGCGAAGGTCTTTGTAGCTTTGAGGGTTATTATTCTTTGGAAGAGGCCGAACAATTGCATTTCGCCACAAAACAGGAAATTTACTTGAGGTTATGGATCTGTTTATAATCTCTGTAATTGTAGTAAGTGAAATATCTATATTATCTATACGAAAAGATAAACATTTCAGTCACATAAAACAGGAGACATATCGACGAATTCCCTCATTATTGTATCTCTTTGCAGTCAACCATAATAAAGAATTGTGCACATCTTTAACTAGGCGCTGTTAATTTTTCATTGTTTTCCCGCATCTTCTAATTCCAGGGGTGTATTGTAAACTCCTTGAACAAAACTTCCCTTGATGAATTATTCATGGCACTTGGTGGCAATCGAAGGTACACTTGCTGGCAGCGGTGCGGTGTGCAAGAGTCCTAAGTTTGAAAGATGTTAAGAAGATTGGTCTGGATGTAAATGCTGTTTGAATACCAATCTCGTTGCAGATTAATTGGTTAGGTATTGCTGTGGTCGGCTTGATTTTAAGATTAATTTAAATGGCTGGTTAACGTACGAAGTTAATGAATTGTAGTGTTCCATTTTTTAATAATGTGTGCTGATTTATGGGATATGTTTATTTAATTATGTACACACAAAATACGTATCAGGACATTTCATTAAAATAGAAGAGCATAAAGGTACTGCTTATTTCATGTAAGAAGATTTTCCAGCAGACCTGCGACAGAAAAGTTGGGTAAGAAATTGACAACACAACATTAAAACGCGTCGAGTACCTACAGAATTCCATTTAAATATCCGCTTTGGTATTTTAGTTATACATTATTTGAGTTTGTAAGAGCGTTGTGGTACAATTGCAATCAACAAAGGCAACACTTTAATTTAAGATTTTCTTCGGTTGAAATCTAAAATATCTAACAAAGGTAACAAAATGCCAGCTCAAGGATCACCAAAAAGTATTGTAATGGAATTGATTCCTCTCACCGCTGTGAGGAGAGCTCAAGAGGGCGCTGGACGTCTCTGGCCAATATAAATGTAAATGTTCTGAGGTACGCTGCCCAAACTGATCGGTAGTGCAGAGGGGAAAGTAGGTAAAATATCTGTTTTGTCTCTGGGAGGAAAATTAAAAAGAGGAGAGGAAGCAAAGGGTCTGGAAAAACTTACTTTCTAAAGGAAGATTATTTTTGTATACCTTCATCATCATCATCTCAGCCGAAAGACGCCCACTGCTGGACATAGGCTTCCCCCAAGTGTCGCCACATTGACTGGTCTCTTGCGATTCGCATCCACCGGTTTCCATATGTTTTAACATTATTCACAAGCTGTCAGCAAGCCAGAAGTCCATTATATCCCGAGTTTCCCTCGGGCCTCGAAAAGCCCGTTATGTTGGTTCTGGATGACATTTTGCAGATATTTGACAGTCATTATAGGTCCATCAGTGGTCTGAAAGTATAACCACCAGTTTTACCATGGGTATAGAATCTTCTAGTACAAACTGGGTTGTGGAGGTTAGACTAAAAGACAATCTCAGCATAGTTGAGCAAATAAGCATGTGCAGTATCAGCAAGCCAGAAGTGATTAATTCTTATTACAAAGACCTTTCCCATGACATTTTAACCTAACCTTTATAATTATTCATGATATTATTTTGTAACGACAAACTCGCTAATTTCCTAGAAAAAACACGTACTAATTACTTTTTAACCGACGTCCAAAAAGGAGGAGGTTCTCTATTCGACTGTATGTATTTTTTTTTTTTATGTATGTTCACCGATTACTCGAAGATCCTGAACCGATTTGAAAAATTCTTTTTTTGTTTGAAAGGGTATACTTCCAAGTTGGTCCCATAGAAATATTGTCATGATCTGATCACGAACTTCGGAGATATGGAACGGAACTCTTCAATAATAGACAGCAAATCTGTCGTGATTGCTGCAATCGCTTGGATGTTTATTGTTTACACAACATCATAACATAACATTACGCCTGTATGCTCTGAGGGGGTACGCAGATGTGTACAGTATACCCATATTTCGACAGTTAGGTATGTTAACTCTTCAAATTTTATATGAAAACGTGTTGCGATTTTGATATTTTCTACAACAAGTGAAGCATTTGCGTTTGATAAGAACCTTTCTACCATCAGATTTGATGATGAAGCCAAGAGTCACGGAACTCCATAATGAAGCAATGTACCCTAGTCCGTATTGGGCTTGTTAACGGGCATAACTCCGTCGCTTGCCAACCGATTTGGATTTTTTTTTTGTTGGAAAGGATATTCTTCCCAAATGGTCCCATAGCAACCAAGTCGGGATCTGATGATGGAATCTTGGCGAAATCGAGGGAACTCTTCAAATTTTATATGAAAACGTGTTGCGATTTTGGTATTTTCTACAACAAGTGAAGCATTTGCGTTTGATAAGAACCATTCTACCATCAGATCTGATGATGAAGCCAAGAGTCACGGAACTCCATAATGAAACAATGTACCCTAGTCGTGTTTGGGCTTGTTGTAATTGTAACGGTATGCACTTTTCATGTATGTCAAGCACATGTGAACCACTAAAAAGTGAAAAATAAAAACTTTTTTGCAAAAAATAAAACCAACTTAAAAAAAAAAAACAAAAAAGTGAAAAATAACTTTAGCTTCTGAAGTCGGTGACAAAAAAACTAAAGCAATGAAACAAAGGTCACCGACTTCAGAAGCTAAAGTTATTTTTCACTTTTTTGTTTTTTTTTTGAAGTCGGTTTTATTTTTTGCAAAAAAGTTTTTATAAGTATACAGTTTTAAGAGATTTTGTCCTGACATTTGCAGAATCTAAACTTAATTTTGAATCGCAAACCACCCTGTAGGCACAAACTCCGTAACATCTGTCCAGTCTCTGGATGCTGCTACTTGGCTACTCTTGGGCTACATATCGAGGACGTGCGTTCCGAATCACAAGAGGCTCTCATGCATAAAGAAACCGGCCGCAATGGCGCAGCCACCTGCACGTCAACGGCTGAATATTTCATTGGCATTACCATTTCAGAATCAGAACAGGTCAATTTTTATTTTAGAGTGGTTTGATTTATTCCGGAAGATTGAAGTTGTAAAATCTTTCGTGTGACCATCAGCGGAGAATTGCAGAACGGGCGCTTTTCATTATCATTCACAGTATGTCATTTGTCTTTCTTTGACAGACGTTACAGGTAGTCAGTGGCCCAAAAAGTCTGACAACCAGTATTACCAAGTGGTGTCGTATTACCCAGTATATATTTAATGGGTTGTGGAGGTCAGAAAGGCAGTCACTCCATGTAAAATACTGGTATTCAGCTGCATCTGGTTAGACTGGAAGCCGACCCTAACACAGTTGGGAAAATGCTAGGCAGATGACTTTTGATTTATATTTGAATCATTTTTATGGAATAAGGAATGTTAACGATGCTACTTATTTATAAAGAAAAATGATGTCGTGAAAAGTTGACAGTAGGGGTCCACTAAAATAATCTTGTCAAAATTAAGTAGCAATGAGAAAAGTTTAACATAGAATGACAAATATTGCTTAATTACAGTATTTATTTTTATTTTATTTATACATTTGAACCAAAACTATCTATTGATTTAGGTTCAGTCTGATATCATTAGCTGTATTTTGATTGTAAAGATGATAAACAGAGCACACAAATCATGAAATGAGATCTCAAAAGTTACTTTTCAATTTGAATGCTTTTATGTTTCCTCTAAGTTAAAAGACTCGAACAAAGATACACATACCAGGTATAATTCGTATCTTCATACTTTTACATTAAAATTTGAACTCAAAACAAGATCCCAGAAAGTTGGCTACACAGATGTGGCGCCCCCTACCGTTAAATTTAATAAGTATAACGTCGCGGGAGACAATGCATAGGTAATGTTGTAGAAAGTTCGCGGTGAGTATAAAAATCATGGAAACCGGCTAAGTTGGTCGCGATGAATAAAGTATTCATTGTAATTGAGAGAAGTTTCTTAGGGTCAGGTGCTAGCGAAGGAATCTTCTCGTATTTTGGTACGATTTGTGTATTTACATAAGATTAATATTGTTGTTTTTATATTACATCGTATCAATTAGTGGTTCAGGAATTATCTCTAATCTGGGATAAAACGGTAGGTATTTTTTTTTGCAGCGGTATTTTATTTGTCTTATTGCTGGTACAGTGGAGTCCAGGAGCTCGTGGTTGAATAGTAACAGCCACGCCGGTCAATCTTTAGGTTAAGCCGTGCTTGCCCAGGTTTGTTCGTAGATGGGTGACCAGCCATGACATACCAAGTTACCTCCGTGCCTCAGAAAGCAAGGCAGTAAGCCGTTGGTCCCGGCTGTCATTTGAAGATCTTTGGCAGTAGTTACAGGTAGTCAGTGGCCCCAAAAGTCTGACAACCAGTCTTACCAAGTGGTAGACATCGTATTACCCAGAAATACTAACTGGTTTGTGAAGGTCGGATAGGCAGCATGTCTTCTCCTTTGTACTTCTCCATTCCTCGCTGCCATATCATCAGACAATAAATCCAACAGATACGTTTTAACCCTTTCTCAAAATAAAACCTCCACAAAGAATCGTATCAGTTCTCTTGCAACCTGACCTACCCTGAGCATCACAAAGATGATTCCAAACTCATTGTGAAATGAATCTTTTAATATCGCAGCTGGAGCCGGGATCAAATATTGGTAGCACACGTAACAAAAGGTTGCGCTTTATTGAAATCCGCAGTTCGGCTTTGGAACGCTCATACCTAATAACGTGATCGGGGTTTATAGGGTGGAGACGGCTTCGGTGAATTTAAGTGAATGAGAAAAGATTGGAAGAAACCGGGACTTTGTTCATCATTATGCACAAATATAAAAAAAGAAGTTATAAATAACTCTAAAGGCTTTTGTCCAGCTGTGGAACAGAATAGGGTAATTAAAAAAAACATGCGGGGCAGTATTTGGGGACTGCAAATGGAAGTAAAAACTCGTAGCCTATCCACTACGATGTAGCCGTATCACTCGTAGCCGACGACGACGAGTGCTACGAAGCGTTAGGTGACGGTCACGCGAGTTTCATGATTTTTGTTTACTCAAAAAGTGCTCAAAGCGCCTAGAGAAGTTTACACTTGAAAAAAAAAAAACTAAGATTTTGCAGCAAGTAACGAAGAGTGGCTCTTAAAATCGTTTAGTATGTTTATATTTAACCCGTGAGAAGGCGCGCCTCAGTTATTTACACGGAGAGGCGCGCGCGAGCAAATTACTCACACTACTTTAAATGCTCATATTTCTACTCTTATAGTACCTATTGGGTTATAATGGATTTATATAAATAAAACAAGGTTTAATAAGTAAGAAAATAAGTACTTTAATTAAAACTATGAAACATAAATGCAACTTCTAAAACAATTATCAAATCAACTTATATTAATTTTCTAATTTTGACATCTTCACATAAATCACAATAAAAAATCTTACATAACAAAAAACGTAATAATTAACCAATATAATAAAATAAATAAAATAATATATTCTAGAAAATACAATAATACTTTTTTTATTAGAAAAATAAATACTAACACGGAGGCGCGTGATGAGCAAATTACCGCATGATGTCCTGGAATCTCTGAAGAGACATAGTCAACCATCCGAGTAACAGAAGATCTCTTATTCGCTTGATTGACCAGTTTATGCCGACAGAAAGGGTCGAAAATGTGAAGGCGTGTTGTTCCTCGGGTAACACCTGGTGAACGAAAAAATTACATCACTCAAAAGTCGAGGCGAGTCGAATATTGAGACTAGATTCATTCGAGAGCTAGATAAATACTCGATTTTCACAAAAAAACATGGACGGCTGGAAATGGCTGGGAAAAAGTTGGAGTCTATTGAACGTTTAAACTTTTTGCAAATATCGTATTTTTTTTCAATTCACATTTTATATATTTTCTCATAATACGAATTTATGTATTATTAACAAATTGGTGTATATCTTACCTGTGGATGTGGAACACATGATGAAGCAAAATTTTTATTTAAAAACTCAAAAACTGTTGTAAGAACAGAACGTAAACACGTGCGATAAGTAGCGGCTAAGAAAAGCGACTGACCAGTATTGTTATTGCGTGGGATTGGAGCAGTGCTGAGCGGTGAACATTCCTCGGAATCGGCAAATTTTTCGTGGAACGAGTTGTACAACTAATAGTGCACCGTAATCACTTGCAAATTTCAATTTATATTGCCATGATGTTTGTACCTAAAGTAGCTCGTAATATAATCATTCCGAACACTGTGCGTCAGTGTCACCGAAAGGTTTTGCTTTAAACTTTTATGTGAGTAAATTGCTCATAGCGCGCCTTCTCACGGGTTAAAGTAAGTACTCCGTAAGGACTACTGTCATGGAAACACTGTGTTGATGATAATATATCACATAAGATAGAAAATAATGCATTTTTTTTTATCTTAAATCATATCATCCATATCTTGCACTACGTTCTAAGATCACCAAAAATAGCTTAACACAGAGCCTTTTCCATACTATCGTAGCTATCGAGTTAGAATGTGAAAAAAATAGGTTGGTATCAGGAAATGAAACAAAGGTACAGACTGAGTGTTACCCTCATTGCGCCTCATTGTCGATAGTACCAGCAGAGATACTTTAGTGATCACATTGGTAGACTTGTAGGGTAGCTAGGTACTTTGAAACATTTTTTTTCAGATTATCGTTTTATTTATTTATTTATTTATTTATTTATGTACACACAAAATACTTCATAGGACATTACATTAACGATAGAAGAGCACAAAGGTACTGCTTATTTCATAAGAAATCTCTTCCAGCAGACCTGCGAGAGGAAAGTTGGATAAGAAATGTAGACACAGTGTGTAGAAAAGGCAAAACATAAAAAATTAAATTTAAAACCCTTAAAAATAAATATAGCTATATAAAATAAACGTAAATACAACTATACAAGCACGTAAAAATAAATAATGATATTATAAATATATACCTATAATATATATATATATATATATATATATATATATATGTATATATAATATTACAGCATACCAACCAACCAGGTTGCAAGCCAGTTCAGTTAAAAGTTCAGTCACTGGTCTTTCATTGGCTTCGTGAACGAATAGATGTGAAGAAAATTACAGAGGGCTTAGACAAATATGACGGCGATAACGATTATGGAAACGCCAAAAATTGTATAGGACTGAAAAAAGCGTTTGAAACTAATTAATAAATAAATAATAAATATCGCTGAACATTACACACAGCGCCATCTAGTGCCACAATAAGCAAGGCTTGTGTCGTGGTCACCAGACAGTTGATAAACTACATATATATACTTTTTGTTTGTAAATACATACTTATTATACATATAAACATCCATGACTCGGAAACAAATGTCCATGCTCATCACACAAACATTTGCTCTTACCGGGATTCGAACCCGGGACCCTAAGAACGTCAATTGAATTGTCACTTGTTTAGATGCTGCTGAGTGCTGTGGTCTTAGCAAATTCTTTTATCCTTTTATAAGTATTTCAGTGGTCTTTTGAGCATACAAAGTCTCTAAACCGTCTAGCCCGATGTGTATGAGCATAAATTCGCACGCTCCTAAACAAGTAGAACATAAAATTTAGCTAAACAGTAGGACAGGAAGGCGCGTCACATATTTATGTGCCGTTCCACACTCTGCCCGGATATTATTGTTACCACCGCATTTGCATTGTGCACATAAACCGTGTTTTATGGCTAATGTGTTTAATTTTCACATTTTCGAGGAAAATTCTGTTAAACTTGTACCCTGATATAATAATTTGCTTGTCTGAGACGAAAATAAATAGCAGATACTTTGAAGGATCCTTCAGAAATCATCACGGTTCACAACTTATCTAAAATGTCAAGGGATTTCTACCGTGATTGTTATTTATTTTGTGTTCAAGATCACGGTGTCGTTGTGGCAGAGTTCTGGCCAAAGCTCATTCAACAGCAATATAAAAATCATTGACACGATAAAGATAAAGAAACAGTCAGTAAGCGACAGAAACCGTGTTCACCTTTGAAATCCTTTTGATAATATTTGCCATCTTTCAACAATAACCAGTAATATTCGCAAAGCGCCACAGAACGAATGAATCCCTCCATTCGAAGCTAACAAGCGCATTATTGAACGTTTACAGGCCGCCATTACTCTCCCTCTCTATTAATGACAGCCTTCTTGACTGACTTACCTTGCATGGAGCTTTTTTTGGCACAAGTGATAAAAGTGAGCGGATGGTTGTATAACATATTCAATTACTTCTACTTACTAGATTCCAATTTAACCCACCAACTCATCCCAAGATGTGTAACGATGTTAAAATAAAAGTAACAAGTAATTTTAATAATTATTTGGTATCAGCGTTGCACTTATGTTGTGTCTCATACTGTTTTATAAGTTGTCTTAGTAAATAAGCAATATATCTATAGAATCTACGTCGTATTATAGCGATCCTCGCCTGCTTTGACCGGCCCACCTATCAGATCCAAAACTATGAATCTTATCTATCAACCTGCAACTACCACACACACACAAAAACATAGCTTTTTGTTTTTTTAGGATGGGAAATCATCAAATAACTTCTCTCGCTGTGGGCGGAGCGGGAGGGAGGAGTGTCAGACTTTTACTGGCTAAAACCCATCCATGTTTCTTCCTCGCCCTTTATGTTCCGGGGCCGCGGTATCTCTTTCGAACAGGCCCGCAACTCCGGCAAGCTTCGGCCCTTGGCCCCTCTCTTTATGCTGACATCTCTTTGAAGCGCGCGTGGAACACAAACGCGCCGTCAACACGGCCTGTCGTCGTTAGACAGGCCCGCGAAAATATTGATTAATTTTTTTATCTTAAACCGGATCGGTAGTTTCAGAGATCGCCGTGTACGAACATGAACATGTGACATGTGATTTTTATATTAGGACTTAGCTGGTGCCCGTGACTTCTTTCCCGAGGATTTTTTTATTTATCAGGCCCACCAACGGTCAAGCCAATTCAGAGGAGTTCGATAGCAAACACTATAACACGAGATGGAATTGGAAGATGAGGCCGTGATGCTTATAACTTGAGCCTCAAGGTAACGCAATACCAAATTAAAGCAAACCCAACCCTGTTTGGACGGCAGAGAACATATAATTCTCAAGCCACACCAAAAGGTTTTCCACGCAGGTTGTTCTAGGGTCCCACTCAATTCGTTACAATTTTTCTTTGTCACAAAGGGACGGATTCGGGTAAAATTAATATTGTGAGTGCATTAAGGCATGCTTATGTTGTTAAATTCGTATTATACATGTGTTTATAAGGAAATATATGAATGGTAACGGTTGAACGAAGAAAATATTGAGTGCATTGTGTAATATCGCTAATATTTGTTTAGATAACGTGCTTTCACGATTTCATTTAATTCAATTTATTAAACGATGTCAAATTGCTGTTACTGTTACTATTAGCCTGTATCATCCCACTGCTGGGCAAAGGGTTCTCCCCATGACTTCCAGTTTTTCCGTTCCGGAGTTAATGTGGGCCTCTGGTCATTGGTTATATTCAACTAGCTGACCCACGCAACTTCCTCTGCGTCACATAAAGAGAAAAAGCCCACAAAAGGAAAAAATATACCCCGTTTTCGCAACAACTGTCATTTATGCTCCGCTCCTATTAGTTGTAGCGTGATGTTATATAGCCTATAACTTTCCTCGATAAATGGTCTATCCAACACGAAAAGGTTTTTCAATTTCAATACAAACAACAAAACAAACAAACTCTTCAGCTTTATAAAACTGGACTGGATGCCAGATTAAAAAGAAAGGCTATAAAGTGTGGCAATCATACCTTGACTGATGAGATTCAAAATTAGAACATTATCACTCTTCTTAAACAACACATACAAAGCCACTAAGTTTCTTCGAACTACCCTATTCCATCCCTGGGGTTCCAAACCGGTTAATAGTGGTCCGGGATTATCCGGTGGAGTAATACCCGGGCGGACTCGCGACGGATACAAATGTGCAAGAATATTGGTCAGTGGGACCGAGGCCTAAGGTAAACGCCGTGGGTAGGCCAGTCAGCATTGATCGATTACGGGCGATTTTCTTTTGTTTTTCCTCTATTTACAGGGTGTAAACAGACTCATCACGAAGTCGTCAGCTAAGCATTCTGTACACCAAATTAAGTAACCCTACGAAAAAAAAAATGTTGGCAAATGGCCTTTTTTTAAGAGAAAAATCACGTTATAAACTCAATGTAACGCACTCAACACATTGTGCTGATGGATGGATTGAATAGTGTGGGGGTCGTGGAGGTGTTTAAAAAAGTAAATTTGTTACATTAAAAACATGTATTTAAAAAAATCAAACTTGTGAAAAAGTTGGAACTATCTCCGTAACTCTTCCGAAGTATGTTCTAGGACAGAAAAATGAACACAATTATGGAGAGAACAAGTGCCTTCGGTATCGTTACGAGTCATTATACTCGTGCTTCGTTCTCGAGATTAGTAACCTGAAATAATAAACCTATTACTTATTTACACATGTAGTATCACTAAGGATTCACCACATAGCACTGTATTTTGAGAGATAAGAGGGTACTCATTTTTTTTTTTTTTTTTTGCGAGGTAGTCGTGCCCTAAAACTCCGCTTGTCATTCACGTTACAGTGCTTCACCACAACACATCTATCTAAATATATATAATTCAAAGGTGACTGACTGACTGACTGACTGACATAGTGATCTATCAACGCACAGCCCGAACCACAGGACGGATCGGGCTGAAATTTGGCATGCAGGTAGATTTTATGACGTAGGCATCCGCTAAGAAAGGATTTTGATCAATTCTACCCCCAAGGGGATAAAACAGGGGATGGACGCTTATATGAAAGTCCGTCAGTTTTAAAGTTAGGATCTTCTAATTTTGTGTTTAGGCTGACTATTGAAAATTAATTTATGCGTGTTTCAGCGTTTTTGATAACTCCACCCCGAAGGCTTATAAAGGGGATGAAATTGTATGTGAAAAATCCTTAATTTTCGACGTAAAAAGTACAAAGTTTGTTATCTGGGCTTATGATTGGAAGCTGACGCAACGGCTTTATTAGAATTTCAACCCTTGAGGGGTGAAAAAAGTGCAACATTTTGTTTTTAATTAAAGTTTTGATTTTTTGAGTCACCAAAAAGTATCAAAGTTAGTAAGTCGTTAGTTTTTTTTATTTCAACCCACAAAGGAGTAGGTAAAAGGGAGGATGAAGTTTTGCATTTTAGTTGTTCATTCGTTCACGAATAACAGCAGCAGGAGAGACCTTTTGCAGCAGTGCAAGTTAATAGTATAGGCCGTACACAAGTTAATAGCACACGTGACTTCGCGGCTGGCAGTACTTGCCGTTTTGTAGGGACCTAGGTAAGCCCAAGATTATGGACTTACGGCAGGAGCAGAAAAAGAAAGTATGGCAGCCGCCGCTCCTGAGGGTGCCGCCCGCTGGCACCACTCAATATGGTGTCACAACAGATTGATTGCTTCAATTTATAGTACACTGAGCGAATTCACACGGGCCGCATTTTGCGCAATTACTTTAGTTTGTCAAATTAATTAAATTATTCAAAACATAAATAATTTAACTTTAAATATAACTGCTCTATTGTATTAGGTACCTAAACCTGTAATAATAGTTGTATGTGTTATTTAAATAAATAAATAAAATAAATAAATTATGTATTGTAGAACGAGATAGAATGAGTAATTGTCGATATCGTATTTGATACCAACTAGATTTTTTTATTTTGTAGATTTCTGTTTTTTTTTCTCTTCTGCATTTCTGATCTTACTTTTGATGAATGAAGATGAAGTCAAAATAAAAATTAAAAATGGCGCCGACGAAAGTTTTTGAATTTTTATTCATGGGTGTCGTTTCCGTGGTTTTTGGTGTCACTGATAGTGAAAATTAGGTCAAAATTAACACGGGGAAAAAAGTTAAAAGAGCAAAAAAAACAGTTTTCTTTTTTTTCTACGGCTTCTCCCCTGACACTATTTTCACCCTGCGCCACTGTTAGGTAGAGGTGTATCTAATCCTACACCCACATTTCGCACATTTAGCTTAATCCCATCAACCGGGCACAAATAATACAACAACACTTTGCCCGTCCCGCAAATCGAACCCAGGACCTCATGCTCAGTAGCGCTTGCGACAACTCGAACAACGATGCAGTATCACATATGACCCATCAATATTTTCACGCGAACGAAGTCGCGGGCAACAGCTAGTTTCTTTATAATCAGTACGGACTAAAAGTGTTTTTCTAGTGTTTAGCTAGTGTTTTTCTAGTGTTTTATAACAAAACCAAAATGCCGAAGAGGAAACGTGATATTGACATCGACATTTTAACCAAGAAGTTGCGTAAACTGGAAAGAAAATTAAAACGTGTCAAGCGACAACGTTCTTCAGTATCGCCTTCATCCCGAGAGGACTCCGAGCTATCTGCGCATAACTATGAAGGTATGTTATCTGTTATTGCTACTAAACAAATGTCGGGGGCGTGCAATACATAAACAAAGGTTCGTTGAATTCACGGGAATTTGACTCATACCTACCTACTTTTTATTCGAACTCGAACAGTACAAAGGGCTGTTTATCTCTTTATCTATGGTGCGTTCAATTCAATGGAATTGTGACATCTACCATTCAGTTAAGGAAAGACGTTCAATTCACTGGAATTGCAACCTTTTCTCTTTGACTTGCCGCAGCGGAAAACTCAATGGACATCTTCTCGGACTATGACTGCAACATATCAAGACCTAGACTGGCATCAGTTATACGGGCCGTCTCGTCAGATGAGACAACGGAGTCGCACGCGCATTCCCGCCGCACGCCTACCGCTGCGCCGTCCCCCGCGCCACCCCTTGAGCCGCCCCCCGCGCCGCAACCACGGGCGCTATCGTCGCCGCCGCCGCCGCTGGTGCCACATCCAAGCCCGCTGTTACATGTGCGTCCCCCGCTACCTCCCCCGCAAGCCGCTGAGCCTCGCCCGGTCGCTGAGCCGTGCGCAATCGCTGTTGCAGCCAACGAGGTACCAATTACGCCCGATGATGACTTTATCGATATACTAGGTGATGATCCCACACAAACCACCGAATATGGCAAAGATATTCACGGTGGCCTAGCCAACCGCCTAGAACATTTGATTGTCAATGGACTGGACAACGACGTACGGAAGGAATTAGGGAAAAAGCACTTGACACCAGCCAACTGCCCTAGAATAATTCCACCGATACTCAATCCCGAAATAAAGGCAGCCTTGCCCGAAGCAAGCGTGAAACGCGACAAGGGAATAGAAAACAGGCAAAAACAGGTTAGTACTGCTTTGGCCTGTTTGAGTGACGTCATTACTAGCAAAATGCAAGAAAAGGACAAAGACCCGGCCTTTTTGAAACAACTTATGGATGCGGCAAAGTTAATGTGCGACACGTTACACTCAGACTCAGTTAAAAGGCGCTACTTTGCCTTGTCGTCTTTAAAGAAAGACATTAACGACCATTTGATGCAGACAAAAATAGACAAGTATCTTTTTGGAGAGACCCTGGCTGAAACCTTGAAGACTGCCAAAGCTGTGACGAAGTCAGGTGCCGATATAAAAGTCGCTTACGATAGAAATAGGAAGACCACTCAACCTCAGCCATCCACATCGCGTGGTTTAAACTGGAAGGCTCCCCCTTCGACTCGCAGGCAGTCGGGGCCACAGAGGAGCCGCCAGCCTTTCCCGCCTGTTGGAGCGAGGGCGCCACCGCCGCCCGCGCCGCCGGCGAGCCGGCCACCGCCGCCGCCGCACGCCAGCTGGTCGAGGACATCGCGCTATCAGCCGCGGCCGACCCGCCGCCAGTAAATGAGGTACAATATGCTGGTCGTTTAGCGTCATTTGCAAGACAATGGTCTCACCTAACACGAGACAAAACTGTTCTATCCTGGATTGAAGGATATAAGATACAATTTTCTAAAAAAGTCTCACAGGAAAATGTACCTTCTGTTCCTGTTTTGACACAAACTGAAATGAATGATTTTCACAAAATTATTGATAGTCTTATGACAATTGGAGCTATATCCGAATGCGCTCCGTGCGCCAATCAATTTATATCTAGTATTTTTCTTGTACCTAAACCAAATGGCAAGAAAAGGTTTATACTTAATCTAAAAAATCTAAATAAACATATACAAACTGACCATTTCAAGTTAGAGGATTTACGCACAGCAGTAAAATTAATGACTAAAAATTGTTATATGGCAACCTGTGACCTCAAAGATGCATATTTTTTATTAAAAATCCATCCAGACTCAAGGAAATATCTCCGTTTTCAATTTGAAAATAAGTTATTTGAATTTAATGTCTTGCCATTCGGTTTAAACACAGCTCCATATGTTTACACTAAATTGATGAAACCCGTCATTGGATTGCTCAGATTGGCTGGCTTTATATCTACCATATATTTAGATGACCTATATTTAATTGGATATTCATACAACGATTGCTTAAAAAATATTCATACTTCTATTAAATTACTAACAGCCTTAGGATTTATCATCAACTATGATAAGAGTTGCTTACAACCTTCCATGAGATGCAAATTTTTGGGTTTTATTCTTGATTCCCAAAATTTCTTAATTATTTTACCCGATGATAAGAAGCAACGCCTTATTAACGAGATTCACATGTTTATGAGATTAAAGCGTATCAAAATCAAAGATTTTGCTAAATTAGTCGGTTTGTTAATTTCTGTTTGCCCAGCCGTAGAATACGGCTGGCTTTATACCAAAGAATTAGAACGTTGTAAGTATCTTAGTTTACAAGGTCACGACGATTACAATCGTTATATGAGTATCCCAGATCACCTGCACGATGACCTGAGATGGTGGCTACAAAGCCCGAGAACCGTATCAAAGATGATACCTACTCTGTGGAAATATTCTCTGACGCCTCAACTACGGGGTGGGGTGCAGCGTGTGGCTCAGAGACGGCGTGTGGCCGGTGGTCACTGGTAGAGCAAAAACAACATATAAATTACTTGGAACTTTTGGCTGCCTTTTTTGCACTTAAAGTATTTGCAAGGGACTTTCACGATTGTCAAATACTTCTACGCGTAGATAACTCAACCGCTATTAGTTACATCAATCGAATGGGTGGAATTCAATATCCACACCTAACCAAGGTAGCCAAGGATATTTGGCAATGGTGCGAGTCCAGAAAAATTTTTGTGTATGCGTATTACATTAAATCTGCAGACAATGCCATAGCAGATCAAGAATCAAGACGCAACCATCCTGATATAGAATGGTCCTTGACGGAAAATATGTTTTCCTTGATACTTGAAAAGTTTGGCACACCATGCATAGATTTATTTGCGAGTCGTTTTAACAGAAAATGTATAAAATACATTGCTTGGCATAGAGATCCAGACGCTTACGCAATTAACGCCTTCACAATTAGCTGGTCTAAGATATATTTCTATGCATTTCCGCCTTTTCCGGTTATTTTAAAAACCTTAAAAAAAATCATGAATGATCGAGCAAAAGGCATCGTAATAGTACCTTTATGGCCTACGCAGCCTTGGTTCCCCTTGCTTAAAAACTTATTAATATCGGAATTAATTATTTTTAAATCAGACAGTTTCAATATTGTTTTTGATCATTCCAGCAACGGCAACATTCAAAACCATCTTACCCTGGCTGCAGGGATTTTATCAGGGGAGCCTTATCGCGAAGAAGCGTCCCAGAGTCGTCGGAACATATAATGCTTGCCACTTTAGCCGACAGTTCTATCAAACAGTACGATGTTTGTTATAAAAAATGGTTCGATTTCTGTGTTCAGAATTCCCTTGATTGTTATGCCACATCGATTACCGATGTATTGAGATTTTTAACCATGTTTTTTGATGCTGGTACTAAATATAGTAGTTTAAATAGTTTTAGATCGGCCCTATCCTTGATATTGGGTCCTAGTCTCTCCAAAGATGAAAGAATAATAAGGTTTTTCAAAGGCGTGTTCCGTTTACGTCCACCCATGCCTAGATGCAATGTAACGTGGGATACCTCATGCGTTCTAACTCACTTAGCTACTTGTTATCCTAATGAAACATTATTGCTAGATCAATTGACAAAAAAATGTATAACCTTATTAGCTCTTGTTACGGCCCATAGGGTCCAGACCTTTTCGAAAATTAATATAAAGAATATTGAAATCAAACCTAACGAAATCATAATAAAAATACCTGACTTAATAAAAACATCAAAACAGGGAACCAATCAACCTCTCTTGGTATTGCCTTACTTTTCACAGAAAAATGAAATATGTCCTGCACAGACATTGGTTGATTACATTAACAAAACTTCATCGTTACGTAAAGATGATACTTTATTTATCGGATGCAAAAAGCCCCATAAAGCGGCGACCACACAGACGCTGTGTCGCTGGATAAAGAGTACGCTCCATGCGAGCGGGATTGACGTATCCATATTCTCGGCGCATAGCACGAGACACGCCTCTACATCTAAGGCCCACCAGCTAGGCGTAAATATTGACCTGATCAGAAAAACCGCTGGCTGGTCTAATAATTCAGATACTTTTTTCAAATTTTATCAGAGAAATATAACTAAATATGACCCGTCAGTCTTAGCAAGAGCTATTATTAATAATACAGATGATGATTAAACTTTGATGAAACTATGTAATTGATTTAAAACATAACTATTTTGTAACTTGTACCATTATCTTATAATACAACATAATTTTGGTAATGTGATTAAAATTTAATATTGATTCTGATATTGGCGTTGATATTTTCAGAATTAAACCTCTCAAAGTCTACATGTGTAAATAAGTAATAGGTTTATTATTTCAGGTTACTAATCTCGAGAACGAAGCACGAGTATAATTGATGATTAAACGAACTTACTTGTACGTGAAGTTCGATCATAATTATACGAAGTGCTTCGTTCGAAGAGATTAGTAACTCCCTCCCACCCAACCCAAATTATTCCAAAAATATCAACGATGTACATTGGTTACAGATACTCTAAACTAAATGACAAGCGGAGTTTTAGGGCACGACTACCTCGCAAAAAAAAAAAAAAAAAATGAGTACCCTCTTATCTCTCAAAATACAGTGCTATGTGGTGAATCCTTAGTGATACTACATGTGTAAATAAGTAATAGGTTTATTATTTCAGGTTACTAATCTCTTCGAACGAAGCACTTCGTATAATTATGATCGAACTTCACGTACAAGTAAGTTCGTTTAATCATCAATTTTACACCCTTTATATCTGTATTAAGACATCGCTTTTCTTGCCTTCTGTGTGTCGTGTCTTGTATTTCTACACGACACGACAAAAGTTGCAATCTTCACCATTATTAAAAAAATGTTGATCACGGAAAGTATGTGCACTAATTATTCAATTTGATATCATAAAAAGAAATCCTCTTGTTTTGCCGAAGTCATAAAGTCATAGTGGGCTTAAAATAAATAGTGCCAATTCACTCGAATCAATTTGAACTCTTTAGAACGATTGGCACTTTTCGTTTGTTTTTTTTTACCCACTTCATTATTTGCGACATTCTGGACTGGACTGGCCGGATTGATGCCAAGATGGTGACTACAGTAGATCATTACAATGTATTGCTAACAGGTCGGTATAGACGCTAATGAGCAATACATTATCATTGTTTTGTCATTAGGCTATTATGCGTTGACGTGTGACGTGGTGAATTTAGACTGTGACGAACTTACAGGCAATAGTGAATTCGGGAACAGGATCGTACCCAATCGAGAATAGAATAGACATACTTAGATGAATAAACATGCAAATAATCAATTTTGATCAAGATTTAACCGTTTGATAGTAACTTGTGATATTAACGAAAACAGGTTTTCCAAACCGGCTTGAAAGTTACCTATGTATGTCTATGTCACCGTAAAATTGTCAAACACGTTATATTACAATATAACGTGTTTCTCTCTAGCGATATTGTAATATCTCGAATTATTGTCAACTGAACCTAAAAGTAGTATCTCTGCCCCCATAATCGAGACTTGGGGCACCCCCCCCGTTAGGTTAGTTAGGTTCCTTTAAACCCTGCACTCGGAAATAGGGGCCCTCTGTCGACCACGCTTTTTAGGGGAATATTAAGTGTTTTAATGTTAGTTTATTTATTTATTTATATTGTAAGCAGTATGTTCATTTGACAATATTTCGAGTTTTTACAATATCGCTAGAGATATTACAAAATAACGTATTTGACAATTTTACGGTGACATAAACATTACTGAAATCAGAACGGAACACAAAAAATGCAATTTCCGAATTATTCATTTCAATGTCTTATGAATTGAATGGATGTATCTTATGAATGTACACATTAGTTAGATTCAGACCACTATAAAAAAGACCACTGTAAAAATATGTCTTCTTCCTACCAAATCTAGCCGCATATTTTTCATTAAAACTCTCACGTCATCGGAGAGAGAACCAAGCAACAAAGCTGCAACAAGACTCCCCCTCGTTAGCCAGGTAGTGCTGCGAATAAGTAATTAATTTTATTTGTCCCGTGTCCCGGTATCCCGGTGTCCCGCCTTATTTGTCCCGGCGCGACGAGACGCTACTTTAAAATTCTTGAACAATACAAGAATGGAGAAGTAAGCTCTAATTTTCTTTGTAAACGTTGCTCGGTAATTAACTGTGTTCTATTTATTGTTCTAAGTTAGTTTTTGGTGGTGTTGTATTTTACGGTTAATTATGCATTTTAAATGTCGGGTTATAGGTAGGTATTGCTAAAAGCACTAATTAATTGAAGCTTTTCAAAAGTGATGAATTTCTGTTGAAATGCTGTTTATTAAGTTTCATTATGACAAAACTATATCTCTCAGTCAGTCGGTAATTAATAGGTGGGAGGAGAAGCCAATAGGTATCATTTACTTTTTTTGTGAAAATAACAAATGCTTTAAATTCATAATACAAAAAATATTGGGTGATTAAACTTATAGTACTTAACCACTTAAAACTAACATCCTAAACTAACAGCGACATCTGTCGATAGAACTTAACACTATAATACATCATCAAGATAGATAGGGGTGGGCTACGCTGTGATCCCGTAATCCTGGCTCACCTGCGGGATTAAGGTGATCCCGGGCCGCGGGACTGTCCTGTGATCCCGTGTCGCGATGCGATACGCTTGTCGTTTGATTCGATGATATATTAGTGGTCAATATGTTACATACTTAGTTTTCGTGTTTTGAGGATAATTTGAAAGCCTAGTTATCTCCCGAATGAAAGTTATTGAATATCGCTACATACCAAATGAAAGCTATTAAAATCGTCTACAGTTTGAACAATCTTTCTTCATCAAGAAATTCTGTTAGTTTATTCCAAGACAAAAGCTAATTAACTTTCCCCATTAAGTGCAATCCTCACGTGAACTTAAATCCTAGTCATTAACTTTAAGAGATCTTTCGCAAACTTACCTAATATCCACCTAGACATCTATTTAAAGTTGAAAAGAATCATTTAACTGAAAGTGCGCCGTGAATTGGCCACTCAAGAAACTTCCACCTGAAAACTTTCAAGTTGGGAATTTTAATGAAAAAATAATTTCAATTTGTAAAGTCCCGGGTCCCGGCCCCTGGGAACTTTGGTAACATCATTACCTTCGCATATTTGAGGAAGAGACACTTCAAAACATTTGCTTTTATGTTTAATTTATGCTCTAACTTGTGGTATTTTGTTTGCGGTTCTCATAATAAAAGAAAAAAGAATACAGAAACTTTTATGTAGAATGTTACCAGCTGAAAAAGACTAAATATTAAAAGCTAGCATACTCTCTACGTGATATGAAGTATTCTGTTGACTTCTGAATGAGAAAATAATTAACATTGATTACATTTTTGAAACCATGTTTTAGCATGATCTCCTTTAGTCCCTTAATACCATTAATATGTATTTGATAGCCGAGGCAAATATTGTGAAACCCTCTAACACTGGGGCGCAGGTATTAATCGAAACTTGGCCGGCAAGTTGTGCCAAGTTTGGTAACTTATGACAGCCGCCACAGCCCGACAGATGAAACTCCATATGTATATTATAACTACATGGTATATTGGCATTTACTATGTTGTGAGTTTACCTACCAGCATCAACATAGTGATTGAAATGATTTTATTTGTTTCAATTATCAGTAGTGACCGTTTACGTTAGGATTAAAAATGATGATGCTGCGGGGAGCGGGGAGACCGGGTTGTCGGATTGAGATTTTGAAATCTTATCAAAATTGAAAGTAATTTTGTTTGTCTGTTTGTTACTTTACGCCAAATGACTGAACCAGTTTCGATTAAATATTGCAGGCCGGTAGAGAATGACCTGCAATCAGTTAGGGCGTAGTTAAGATATTTTTTATTCAGCCTAGATGTAGGTAATTTGCAGTAGGCTTTTTCAAAAGCACAGCACTGAAATTTTCTTCCATCAAACGTGCTTTCAAATGATCTGCATATTACTAAATTCAGTCCCACGTTAAAGTCAGCCTTATAGAAGAAATAATATTAATAAAAAAATCCTCTCCTCAATTTCCCACGCAATAGGTACAGGTGTTAATCGAAACTTGGCGCCGTCGAGGAAGTTCGGCAACTTTTGACAGCCGCCCACCGCTGACAAATGATCCTCACTGAGACCTTGTACCCATGTGATATACCTTCGGCTTTATAGTTGCAGTGAGGACAGTACCCCAAAGTTTTTGAAATGTTTTTGGTTCAATATTAAATGATATGGATTAAATGATGAAATTATCAATGAAAATCAAGGCTTATAACAAATTATTTTAGCACATGTGACGAATTTCTGCAACGCAGTTGTAGTAAGTGTTACTTAAAGTCACGGTGGTCAAATCAAAATATTCTCCTACCCTTCCCCAAATTATTTGGTTTCAGGGCAGTATGACTTCTTTCATAGATACTTTTCTATTAGTCTTCAAAAAGATGACTTCTATTTTGAAATTAATTATTGTTTCTTGGTGGTTTTAAATCTTAGAACATACCAAAACTATATCAAACAACTCCACATCTAAACTTTTATTAAATGTCATTCCGTTGGGATTAAGATCACCCTTATCAAGACAATATAAACATAATGACTCTCAATCTGGATAACATTTTAACAGACGGCCATTATCTACCTTCACGTAAGCTGGGAACCTTACCCGTAAGTCTAAAATCGTGTTTGATCCGCTTTGAACCGCACCGAACCGGAATAATCTGGTCCACCTGATCCGGTACGATCCGGCGGCGACTTGCGGCGGCTTCGTGACACTGCGAAAATGGAGACAGAAATGCAACTACAAATGAATTGAGAATATGAAATACTCACATCCTGTTGTTCACCAAACAGTATACCAGTGTTCAAATGATGACTGAGATATTAATAATCAGCCATAATCAAGCATACGTTTTGACGTTGCAATAGAATAGCTGATTTCATCGATGAAAAATGATATCGAGATAAAAAAAAAATGCTAATCCGGGCCAATGCACGTTACAAGACTTGTATTATGTTCTCAGATGTGTTTTGCCACTGAAATAAAATATCTTAATTCCACAGTCTATTCGTGAGCCACAGTTAATCAAATTTCTTCATGCAATGGTAACAGATAGATTTACTTTCGCATTTGCAATATAAGTATGGATGAATGGTTCTTCTGTCACTGTTGTTATGTTTGTAAGCAGTGTGGGCTCTGCCTGAGTTTCATGTGAAAATGTGAAAGTTTCCTACCTATTTGGTTAGGATTTAAAAGTTTCCTGAAGAGAAGTTTATTGAATAAGACTGGTGGTTCCGTGGGAACTGTGCTGTGTTTTGTTTTGGAATTAAGAAAGTAGGCTTTGTTGCTTTAGTTAGATAATGAAAGACTTTCGAATAATTAAGTACAAGTTAATCAAGCAGAGTAACGAGGGTTTGAACATAATATAACACATATTCCAGAGAACGTGAGATTGTTGTATACGTTACCTTTTGGCATCGTCAGGGCATGAATGCGTACTCCGGACTACTTGTTGAAAAGTCTTTGCTTACCTTTTGCTCAACATAAGAATCGAACCAACACTCCCATGCTCAGCAACAGCGCTAGTGATTACTAGACCAAAGAGGTAGTTTCAGTGGTTTGAACTTGTGGATAATTTCCTTACGGTATTAGTAAACATCGTGTATTTTGTTCAAATTAAAATGAACATGCTTTAAAATTTAAAGGCACGTTGGTAATTTATTAAAACTCTTAGTTCTCCGCCATTTTGTTCATCAAAAATTCCTCTATCAACAACTACAACCCTTTGAGTGGGGTCCAAAAAGGGTGGTAAAAAATATCTGAGAGGGGTTCGTACCTGGCTAATTCATGCAAACGAATGCAAGCCAATTAATTAAGAGCAGTCTGACTGCGTTCAGAAATCTGCTGCCGCGACCAAAACTGAGGCGGCCCGGTTAGGGTGCGCATAGACGAGAGGGTGCGTTGTAGTTGCGTTTTTTGTGTTTCGTGAGACGCATGTGTGGTGCGTGATTGATATTTATTTTGTGCTATTTCGTTGAATTGATTTTAGTTTTAGGATTTTTACCGAGTTAGTTTCTTGTCGAAGCTATTTAACATTGTCAGTTGGTAAGGTGGTTTCTAAACGAAGTCCACTTCTTTGACGTGAATTTTGTGATCAGCGGAAAACTTGTTTCACATTTTCTAATTGTTGCTATACTGTTGTAAATAAAAAATATGTTGTGTGTTAAACAGCAACTAAAGATATAAGCTAAAAAGTTAAACAAACAAAATAAAGAAAAGCAAACACATTACTATTTTGTTTACTTTCTTATTCGAGGAAAATGCCGAGTAAAAATGCTACGCCGTTAATGGTTAGTCTGGGCTACCCCTTACAAGTAATTAATACTGCAATATCTCGTCTTTCTGCAGAGAGATTCCGAAAGATTAAGGTGTTTCATTATACTGATTTATCATCGCGAGTAAAAAATAAGATCCATTTCAACAGAGGGTCTTCTCATTTCACCAATTAAAGTTTAACTCGGTGAAATCTAACAGATTTTTCATAATGAGTACTTTACTTTCCTTTGATATTATATTATTCGGATTTGAAAGTGTGTTGTAGCTACCTTTTTTTTCGAATGTTTTTTATATTTTATTTTTAGGAAAACTTACAACTTAAGAGCCCTCTTACAGTCCACTAGGGCCGCCAATCGAAAAAATGTCATAACTCGTAAATATAATCAAAAATACAAAATGTGGTCTATTATTACTGTAGAAAAGGCAATAACGTAATTTTATAACACATTGTCACCACTTGAAATATAGCTGTTTAGCTAAATCGTGCATTTGTAACAAAAACGGCCGTTTATGTTTTGAATGCACGATTTAGCTAAACAGCTATATTTCAAGTGTTGATAAGGTGTTATACAATTAGGTTATTGCCTTTTCCACAGTAATAATAGAACATATTTTGTATTTTTGATTCTATTTACGAGTTATGACATTTTTTCGATTGGCGGCGCTAGTGGACTGTAAGAGGGCTCTCAATGTTAATAGTAGTTTAAACAAATGGCCAGTACAGTATTTCAAATAATGTCATTGTTTATGTGAGACTATTATACAAAACAGGTTTTCAGTACCAGTCCGGAGTGTGGACTTTTGCGTGCACAGGTGAGGTGGTTGATTGCCTCCCCTTGTTATATAAGACTAGCCAGTGAAACCAGACAACATGTTTTCGTTTTGGCATGTGTTTTAAAACACATAAAAAACAAGATGAGCAATTCTTACTACGCTGTGAAACTTAGCAAACCCGTATACGATTGTAACCTAATCAAATATAACAGTGTAAACAATGTATCGCTTTGCATACTGGTCAAGTTCCAGGGTGTGCCACAGTTCATCAAACTGACTTTCTCCACGGGACCACCATCGCAATCGTAAAAAGTAATCAGCTGACTATACATTTGGGTCGAGTCGAGTATGTACCTATTGAAATTATGTATGGGGCTGTTGATTATTTGTTTCAGGATTACGATGGTGGTCCCATGGAGAAAATGGTTCAGTTTGATGGTCTGTAGCACACCTTTGAATTTGGCCAGGATCCAATGCGACAACTTGTATAGAGACCACTATTAAAACCAAAAACCCAATGAATTGTTAGTCAATCTCCGTTCTTCTCTCCAACGTACCATACTCATACATCTATACAGCATCCAGTAAGAATAAAAATTACTAGCATATCGGGACATTAGTTTTCGAAATAAGAGTGAAATTGAGTGTTTAGAGACATCCCGCGCGCCCGGTCCACCGGTCTAAAACATTTGTTACCCGCGCGGCAGTAGAGCTGGGGTGATATTTTGATGTTTTATCGATTTGATGAAAAATATGTAACAGAAGACGATATTTTTCAAAGTATGGCAATTCAGATTAATTTGGCGCAGAACTTGGATGCAGCTTTCCTCTAATCAGCTGGACAGGACAAGATAATCCGAGACCCATAGTTTGTGGACCAGCACCACATTTACACTCTAGGGCGGAGTCCAAAAACAGACGCGATGGACAACAACGTACAACATCATGTTGTCTTCAACATGGCTATTAAACGATCTTATCGCCTTGCCTTACAGATAAAGTGGTGAGTGAGCGGATTGCTATGACCTCACAGATAGGGGGCTACATAATAATATAATTAAAATTTTAGCTGAATTTAGTTCAATCTAACCGTATCAGAACTGCAGAACCCAACACGTTGTAACTATTTCTAATAACAAACCACAATATTTTTTTATCGATAAAAGTTTATCGACGTCTCAATACGGCCACATGTTGAGTTATGCAGTCTGGCGTCTCGCGAATATCGATGAATTATTGTGCTATTTACATTACATCACTAGCTGCTAGCGAATGTATTGAATGCACTCATAGTCTTGAATAATGTTATTTATTGCGAGGTTTTGTTTACCTGACAATCGATTCCATTCAATTCATGTGTTATGGAGATTTACCGAGCAAGTATAGTGGACTTATGATTGTAGTGGTTAGTACATATTATAGTAAGTCGATAATACTCGTAAATGACACGCTAGAAAAACCACACTTCTTCAAAAAGTGCTTGGCTTAGACTAGATGCAGAAAACAGATGACAAGATGTTGTTAAGAGGTAATGAACAGCAGTGGACTGCGCTAGCCAAAGTTGACCAATCCGTTTTCCGATAATAAAACCAAACTCATGGTAATTTCGTAAATATCAGGGTTTTTATGTACCCTTTGAATAGCACTTACACGTATAGATCTCCTCTAGAAAAAACATACTTAACCATTCTGAATTTTATTTTCACAGCACATTATTGGCCTGAAACACTGGTTTAAATAAACCTTGATCAGGCAGGTCGCTTGATTCGCAGGTCATTTGAATTCGAAATTTTCGCTACTTGCAACTGTTAAATACATTGTAATAATTTTACTTACTAGCACTAATATACGATTGTTTAAGTAATAACACTACTGCACCTAAATGTACACTTTTGTTATATCTACTTTTAAATAAATTATTCTTATTCTTATTATCATAATTGTAGATGCTTGTTTAGTACCTCATTCTTTAGACAAAAGACCGGCACTGCGCCCCTGAAAAAATCCACCTTATAACCCCAAAAAACCTCCCTACCTCCCATCACACGGGATAGGTGACCCGCGATCCTCCGCCGCGATACCCTGAACGAGTCCTGTTATCTCAGCTGATGATCAGCTCATTCGTCCGCGTCACTCAGCTTCCGAGTAGCTGTTGTTTACCTCTGTGTGCTGTTGTTGTTGAGGTGTTTTTGTTTTATTGTTGATTTTCTCAGAAGAGAATCATTCTGTTTTCAGAGTCTACGTAATGTAGATCGTCTTTTTTTATGTTACCATTCTCAAAAAGAAGAAAAAAATATGAAAGGAGAACCCAGTCCCCTTGTCTTTAATGCTATGTTTCTGTTGGCGCTTGTTTACTAAAGTCCTTTATTGATAGCCAAATCCAAAAGTAGTTTAGCTGAGCAAAGAGGTTGATGCCCACAAATGTTTTATTTAAGTAGTGATTCTTTAAGACTACTTTTTGTATAAAACAATCAGATCAACTCTTCTAAAAGAAACAGTTTCCAATTAAAGGCCAATATTGCTAAAATTAACCTAAAAACAAGTATTAGGGTTACTTAGGTAGGTACTTTATTCCCAGTTAATAGATAAACAGCCTTATCAACAGCAACAGCACTGCCACCATAACAGTATCCATACACACTCATCACCCTGAAGCACTTATAAATACTTATAAGTAGACCATATCTACGGCCATTCTGACGAAGAAACTGTATCAGTCCCTCACGTCAGCCATTACCTTCGAACTAAACGATCACTGGACCTCATTACTGGCGTCTTAGAGGGGGGAAGGGTGGAAGTGGGGGGGGGAGTGGGAGGGGGCAGGCTAAGTGACTCCGAACGGAAATAAAGGTGCACGCGACTGGAGGTAATGTTAATTGAATTTCTGCAGACGCTTGCCGATAGTGAGGGGGTGATTTTATTGGGGAGGTCGATAGGTCGTCGATGGATAGAAGTGTTATGTTAGTTAAGTGTTTGGGAAAGGTTTAAAAAGGTAATGGAAGTTTATATTCTATACAGAGGAATAAAGTATTGATGAAAAATATATGAAAGTTAATGTTCGGTCGGTTTAATTATATTGATAGTTTTAAACTTTTTGTAATTACCCACATTCATATACCACAGGAACGGTCATGGTCATTAACTTAGGTGTGTAGGTAAGCATTCTGTGTGTAAGCTTCATAGTAGTAGCCGGTAGCACTGCAATTAAAAGAACGGTCAAAAAACCATTATAATTAAATCTATTGTAAATGAACTGTCTCTAATTGACTATCGACAATTTCCCACCCCTATTCGAGGACCAGCGAGTGATACGCGCGGCGGCCGCGTCGCACGCAAGATTAAACGTCACAAACCTTCAAGATATTTCCACCAGAAACCGGAGACCACACACCTGTGCTAACATCAACACCCTTATCACAACCAACTAAGAGTTATATTCCCACGTTGTGTAAGGTATAAGTTACTTGGTAAATTAACAGTCACTTGCAGAGAATACTTCAGTAATATTTTGTATTGTGTAGCAATTATTGGAGGGAAAATTAAAGTTAAGACTCAATTTCGTTTTACACATTTGTTTACTTTGGCTGGGGAGGTTTTCTTGGGACAATGTCTTGAAATTAATTAAATGTTTATGTGAAATGAAGAGTGTCGATGTTGAATTTAAAATTAAACATTGATGGACACTGAAGTTATCTAAACAACGAAAAGCGGATCTGGTGGAAAATGGATTTTACGTTTTTCTATCTAAAGTGGCAAGTCTTGTACTTCTTTTCATTAACATTAGGCTATACCCAAATGAATGCCATAATACTTACTTGAATATCGGCTTTGAGCCTAATGTTGAAATTCCAAGTTCTAGTAGGCATTAATTTAAGTTTCGGCTAGTTAGTGAAAACGGGCCTATATTCTGTCAACACAATCTTCATCCCGTAAACGTCCTAAAGTTAACTTTTTGTGATGAACTAACTAGGTACCAAGACTTAGAAAAACCTCCTTCTACTTTTCCCTTGAAGGTAAACCTTAAACGAAAGCTTCGAATAAAACTCCATCAATAATTTCAAATATAACGTAACAAGCGAAGTGTTAAAATGGCGGCGGGCGTTTTGGCGGCAATTCGTTCCGATTGCCCATCAATTTCCCGCTAAGTAGAGGTGCAGTAGGAGAGGCACGTACGGGAACGTAATGGCGGATTATTACAGGTAATAGGAAAGCACTTCAGTGTGTTATGATTTATTGCGATATAGAGAATCAAGAAGTACGTTCAGAAGAAAAGATTCTGACGCTATCTAAGTAGGTAAGGAAAATAGATTTGTAGAAAAGAGATTTGTAACTTGACTTGTAGTGCCCGTAAAACACTTGAGTCCTGGAGTAGTTAATGTAGAACTATCTCCAGCTAGATGGACTCATCATCATCTGCCCAGCCTTTTCCCAACCACTTTTGTTGAGATCGGCTTCCAGTCTAACCTGATGAAGATGAATACCAGTATTTTACATGAAGCGACTGCGTATCTGACCTCCAAAACCCAGTTAATACTGGGTACTATTGTTACTGGCTAGTTGGACTAAGCTTTAAATAAGTGGCTGGGACAGTCTCCTGCATGTGGGAGACTGAGAAGCAGGATTTATAACGCAGAGAAGCCTATATTCAGTAAGGTTAGATGTTCGGCTATCTTCGCAGGCCTGCTGGAAAAAACGAAGTCAAGTTATGAGAGGTCTCTTTCTAGCAGTGGACAAGCTGATGATGATTTAGAATTTAGAAGGTGACAGTCATTGTCATTGACACACTGTTTGCAAATAAATGTTTACCATCCATATGTTTGAAGCCCAACATGTGATACGCACTCCGCAGTAAAGTACAAATAAAAAGCTTGGAGAGGGAAATGCATTTTCCCCTCAGTAAAAATATCAGACAAAAAACATCTTCCTCTCAATATCTCCCGTATATCCAAACACAGCTAAACAAGTCGCAAACACCAGGATCCCATAAAAGCAAACAGTAACATTAGCTCGGAACAAGTCAAACACCTGAACTGTTTGCTAACGGTAAAAGGTGCTATCCGGTTGCCCCCTGCTCGGCATCGGGTTACTAAACGTTGGAACAATACCAGGAGGAGTCCATAGCGAATGGAAGGTTGAGATATTGGTGAAAATGAGATGATAGCAATGATTCAAATTGTGTGATTGTTAGGAAAAAATATTTCTGTAATCTGAAAGTCGAAGAGTGGTTTGTAGCTATAACAGCTTACACACATAGCCTGATGGTTAATTTGGGAAAATCACAATATGAAAACTGGGGTAATTATTATTTTAGATAAATCTTGCTGTATAGGAACTGAAGGACTTGTCAGGAATTTTGGAGAATAAAGAAACTCAGGATGTAGCACGCAGTGAGCCAACTTAGATTTATATTGAATTTGACATTGAAAACGAAAGCAAGGACAGAGAAGTTAACGCCTGATAAAATACTTATAGCTAAAAACTTATAAACTATGAATTGCGCCGACTGGAACCAACGGTAGGACTGATGCTTGAACACTTGCATTGTAAAAATCATCATCATTATCATTTCAGCCGTATGACGTCCACTGCTGGACCTCCCCCAAGTGTCGCCACATAAAAAATAAAAAATAACATAAAAAATTTAAATAAACTTTATATGAGGTAGTTTTAGTTAGGATCAAGATTATCAATTAGAAAAGTCGAGAAATATGGTCTCATTTCAGGTGTACTAATTTTAACCTATCGTAATAATTAGTCAAAAGCTAGAAAATGTCCAAAATACCCAGAGATGCATCGAATAGAATGTTATGGCGTCGAAGCACCTTGCTCATTGTTTACGTGTGTACCTCTAGAGGATACCGTGTACAGATGAGTTAATACGTCTTTAGTTAATTAACACCATCAATCAGGCCGACGTTGATTGAAGCGCTCTTGTTTTTCTCTTAAAGCTAACATTTGGATTACCAAGTGAATCAGTGCGCGCTATACCTACTTTTTTACTCAAATGTTTGCAACGTCAACATTTACTATACAATTTTGTGCTGTAATCAGAGGACAACGGTTTTCAAAGTGTTTTGTATTTCTACAATGACTTCCAACATTTATAAGCGTTTAGATTGCTATATTTCTGTCAATCCTACATGTTTTTGACTTTTCCTACACCGTTATCGCTGATTGAAAGTCAGTTTGTCTGGAAGCTATGGTCGATGCAAAATCGGCTTAATTTTATTTAGATCTTGGGCTTTGTTTAGTGATCAAATTAAACTTACAATATACAAGTTGACGTAGACCGTGATACTGAACAATCTTGGGTCTATGACTTTTGGAAGTTCGTAACTTTTTATAGGTTTACCAATTTACCATACTATGTTGAATAACTGACTGATGGTCGCAAGCTTGACTCCTGAGCAAGAGGTCCTTTTCTCGAACTCGTTAATAAAAGTGGTTTCGTTTCATGGTCCAAGACATCACACGAAAGCTTGTGCGTAAATTAAATTACACCTTCTAACCCGCCGTAGTCAACTTTTGCATGACTAGAGAAAAACTGTCTACCAGAAACGCTAAATATAGACTTTGTATGTAATCCATTAGATAAGAAAATCAGGACTTCTCAGGAAATGGTAACCGATAAGCTAAACGTAATTCACCTTACTAAAATGTCTATGACAGAATGTTTCAAACCAAAAAGCTAGCAAAAGTTTCCCATTCGATTAACACACGTAGGTATAGGTACAGTAGGTATAGTGTTAGGTATCGTATAGTGGGTGGCAACATTTTCCCGACAGTGCAGAGGTAACAAAGTCTAAGGGACTGACCGACCGCTATATATCGCTTAGAAGCGGTAGACTAACGTGGATCTATTAGATAAGTTAACATGTTGTGAACAGAAATAATTTAATGTCGTCTTTCTTTCTTTGCATAAAGATGATGAAAAATCAAAAAATCAAAAAATCTTGATGATGGAATAGTCAAACATTTATTGCATGGACATTAGGTACTGAGAAGCTTATATAAACTTGGTTTAAAGTAATTTTTGAATAACACGCGGCAGACGCGCCTGAACACCAACCACATAGTCCGTCCGTCCGTCAGAACGTCTGCTCAATCCATTCTTCATTGAAAACTGTGCAGATTTGCTACGAAATTATAAAATTGGTTACAAATTAAGGACGTCGCTACGTAAAAATATTAAGACTATGAACTAGGTCCATATTCACCGAAGATAACGGTTTGATTATCTAAAAACAGCTGTCACTGTGACTGTTCCCATGCATACAAAAATGTGTTATAAACAGCTGTTTTCAGATGATCAGATCGTCATATTTTTGGTGAACATGGACCTTAGTCGTTTTGTATCAAATGATTGAAGAAGAGAACAAACTACTCCTATTCTGTCAAAAAAACGTGTAAAACTACACACCATTAGTATTTCACTGTAAGTCGCATCCTCACTGTTATTTCCTCCAGTTGGGCAGTAATTGGCGCTATCAGAGTGCGGGCCACGCGGCCATAAAGAGGTGAAGTGAGGTGGGCAACCGATCGACTGTGAACTGACCACATCCTTCGATACCTACCTACTGTAACTAGAGAATATTAATGCTAGTGGAGAAGGAGATTAAATTGTTGTCTCTTTAACAGTTCAACAAGAGATCAAGTGAGGTGGGTACCTAACCGTTCAGCTGTGACCTGACCACGGGCACTCATGAAATCTGTGCTCAATTTTAATAAGTTATATTCATGATGATGAATAGAATTGTTGACTTTGAACACCCATACTTGTGGATTACCTATTAATTACGTTTGATAGATCGATGGAGAATACTTTATTGTACACCAAAACAAGCTGAGTTATTATTAGTATAGATCACAATAATTCATTATACAGCAACAGTTATACTGAGTGGGTAGATACTCGTACTTACCCTCTTTAAAGGTTCAACTTACGTTGAACTTAAATCGCACATTTCTTCGCCCCTTAACCGGTCAAAAAGTAAAAGGCGGACAAAGTGAACGTGTGTGCCATTAGCTGGAAGAAAAACGGTTGTCCCTTCCTTAGGTAGAGCGTAGCAAGCACCCTACCTTTATAAGAGCGGTCGTGTCGGTTAACCGGACGATTTGTGGGCCCAATTGACTATCAATGAATAGTAGCCACTACTTACCTCTGTGCTCTTTTATGGACCGCCATTAGGGTTGATGTGGTGGGTTTAGGGTGAGCAAGACCAATCTTCATGACTTGACGAATGAATTTTGTTAATGGAGGAGATAGAAACGAGGTTTATTAAGGAGTCACAATATTATCTATGAAGAAATATGGAAGCTAAAAGTCTGACAGTCGAATCTCTTGGTATATTTTCAATACTCTTATTGATTTGAGTACATAAACTCAAAAATAATTTTCTACTATGCTTTTTATCAATCGTTATTCATAAAAAGTATTTTTTCTACACCCTGAATTTACCGCGTCACAGTTTAACCTACTCAAATATTTCTTGGCTAATTTTCAAAAAAACACGTCACAAAACTTAATTTCCACACAACAATTGCACTCGATGTTTTCATTCTATTTCCCAGTTGAGCGAGTAAATAAAAATGTGTAATTTAACTCTCGCAGGTTAAAGTATTGAAGACGAGAGTTTCCCTCGAGTGTAGTCGGTGAGTGCTCCACTTAATAATATTTTTCACCTTGTTTCGTTTTCCAATTTTCCGCAAGTCAGTCTCCGGGGTAACGGGCCGTGTTTTGATTTAGAAATGCTTCACGAGAAGAACGTTTAGACGGGACGATACGATTACGATTTCAAAAGGCTGTTCTTTGATGAAAAATGTAGGATGAGATGTTTTAGTTCAAGTGCCTAAATTATTAAGACCAGGTTCCCTCATTTTTGTTTTTAAAATAAATATATAATATTTAGATACATGAAAAAGACATGCTGAGTGTATTGAGTTTTGTCTCCAAATGGATAAAGGGGCATGAGAATGAAAATGATGGCTAAGATACATGACCGCCTCGCTTGGCTAGGGCTTGCAAGTGTATGTGCTTATCTGCTTCTGGACTAAATTTCAAAGATGGGCAACATGTTTTTAGAGTTTTCCGAATGGGCATGGATATAAGTTAGATTTTGTTGTGTTATACATGACTCCGGCCTATCTATTATGGAATGAGGCATCGACAAAACTCGTGAGACATTTTAAAGTGTCTATTTTAAGAAACTAATTGAACCTCTGTAAATCCGTTCGTCAATACTAAGATAGCGTTGCTGTACGACTTAATGATCGTGAGGTCTAAATATTTTTTTCAGACGTGTTTGCCATTGTCGACGTTAGTTACTTTTTATTTAGTTATCATGAAATTATTTACTTTCTTTGTGTATTTTTTTAAACTTGTAAAATTATTTTTTAAGAAAATAAGTTATTGGAAACAGCACGTAGTTCAATTCTAAACTTTCGAACTTCAATATTATTATGGATTTATTATTTCTGCGGTCTCAAACACACAACTTTATACCAACATATTCTTATTAACTCCTCAAAAGGAAGCAGTAGACATCGCAAGATATAATTCTACTAAGAGCATCTCACGTTTACCTTAATATTTTCTTTTATATTATCTGATATATCCAAGATATCATTTCATATATTCTTCCGACAATGTCCCCGTCGTCCCGCTTGACCCCACTTGTACTAATCTAATTTTGTCCCTCTTAGAAAGTTGGGCCAATGTCGGTGTCCACACGCGAAGTGTTTCTATGTGACCTGTAGTTTTGCCATCACCACAAAAACACAAAGTTGGTGACATTTTGTTACAGATACTATGTGCTACTGGTATTGAGCAAAACAAAAACGCAAAACAAAATCTTCCTCAAGGTGCTGTCAAACCAAAAATAATGCATGCGGATTTTGACAGATATTTCAGTATCTGTCGAAGTTTGCTGTCCGATGTCTAAATGTTATTGTCAGGCAATCTTAATTGAAAAGTCCTAGAAAACGTACTCAGTTCAATTAGAATTATACTAATTCTTGGTAGTTTCCAGAATGCCAAAGAAAAACTGGCCCTGGCTAACAACTTCCGACATTGTCACAAACACTGGCTCCAACATTGGTTGTCCATAATAACTTGGATGTCGCAACAACGCGCTCCGAGGGGCGAAGACGCAGGTAACTGACGGAAAATCTAATTTACCAAATTGAATTACTGTGTCCAACTATGGGATATATTTCAACAGACTTGGCTTTTTGTTGGGTCAAATTATGGAATTTGATGGATGCTTTGTAATAAACATAATCTATTGAGGTTTTGATAACTTTGAAAGAATGTAAGACAATAAAATAACAGCTGGTTTTGATCCGGTGGTTAGACTTATGTAAATAATTATGTACATACATACCTACATGGATTTCAATAAATTCTGAATTCTGCAAAAGTATTCTGTACAGAAACTACTAATTATTTCTTTGTGTTTGGGAGTGGTGCGTGGCCCAGTGCATTATTTCCTTTCACAGAGAAGAGTCTGATGTGTTAATCTTTGTTAAGTTATTTATGCCAAACTTGTAGTGTATCTGGCTTACCCACTTGTGGTGAATTTTAAACAAGCTTTAACATTATCATACGATCTATCTCAACTTACATCACAATTTCAGATAAACATAAGCTAAACTACGTCATACCTGTACAGCTGTACATGTATCAAGTAAAACATGGGCCCTGCATTCAAGCAGGGGTACAGAACATTTAAAAGTAGGAGAAGCCACGTGAACCGCTGCAATTTATATGTAAATGAGGCGCGGGCCGCGGGAGGACTATTCTGACTGACTTGTTTTTAGGGGTCGCAAGATTCCGTAATTGAACATTATATTGTAGGATGTTTTATTGTTGAAGAGACTGTATCTTTTCACAGTGATTAAGTATCGGATAGCTAAGTTAACCTGTACGACTGAATGTTTGCACCAATAGTCAATATACTTAAAAATCGAAAAGTACTAAAATAACGTCATAATCACTCTCCTCCCTTGTCTTAATAAAGGAGTCGGCGCACCACGTCTTTTTCCTCCATACTTCTCAAGTCATATCAGACACCTACCTTTCCATAATCTTTCATTTTATCCATCACTTTTTTGGTCTTGCTGTACTCTTATACCCATAAACAATCAAACTCAAAACATACCTCATGACATTTTCCTCATTCCAAGTACAAAAATAACATGTTAACAATACACATGATTTAATTTGTACGCAAAATCCGATCCAATAAAAAAAATAAGGGTTTGAAATAAAATCATTTTAATTTTCGTTTTAAATTACCATTAAAAGCTTTACAGGGGTTCCTAAGACCGACTAGCTACCTATAGTGTCCGAATAGGTAGCTAGTCGGTCTGTCGGTCTCCCGAGACGAATGTAATTGCATTTCGCTGAGGTGGAAATTGAACAGTGAGTAGAGAAGGTAGTACAGTTAGTACTTTTTATTGGCCGGGCGATAATGTGATAATCCCAGCAGTCTGGGTATACACCACCGGGTTTTTTTATTGTCTCAATAAATGCACTGCCGGATTTTAAATAAAAATAAATTCAATGCCATATAAAAATTAACATCAAATAAAGCCAAGTATCAAAACTCAAAGAACTCAATATTAAACAAAGACTGTCGTCGCTTGTGCAATTACGAATCTTCAGATTCTTTGGACACGTTACCCGCAACAATTATTCTATGGAGCGTTTGGTAATCCAGGGTCGAGTCGAAGGCACGAGACCACGTGGTCGATCACCAACCCGTTGGACAGACTCCATTAAAACTGTCGCCAAGATCTCTCTGTCAGAATATACTCGTAGTGCGGCCAATAGAGACCGGTGGAAAAGGATCGCGAAGGCAGCGACCGCAGCTGTGGACACCCCTTATGACCACGACCACTCTGTCAAGAGTGGTCGACTTAGAAGAAGAAGAAAGGCAACTAACATCCAATACTATAGGTACAATAAAATAAAATAAAATCAAAACACAATCAACTAGAATTAAATTAAATAAAATACATATTCCATCAAATAAATCAGATGAAATCGAAAATCTTAGAAAAAAAAAATCAAAACAAAATTTAAGTCAATCAATTAATTTGGTGTTATCTGATGACATGTAAACTTGTGAAATGTAAACACGTGACATGTAAACTCGTGTCTGCGTTTGATTTCACAGAAACGATCTATGTAGTTAATTATTAATTAATTAATTAATTAATTAATTTAACAATTTATGTACACACTAAATATGGAGAAGAAGAAAGGAACAGAAAATAGTACAAAGGTGATGCTTATTTCTAAAGAAATCTCTTCCAGCATACCTGCGAAAGGAGATACTAAAAAAAGAGATAGACATAGTGTGTAAAAGAAGGAGAGAAAATGGAATAAATACAGCATACAATAAATTAAATATATACAATATAAGAATAAATACTCATACATACATAAATATACTACTATTACTACTACTATTACTATTACTATTTACTAGTTATCTCTTTATTGTGATAAACGGGTCCACAGCAAACTCTTAAGCCATTCTCGACACCAAACTAACGGGCACTAGGCTTACAAATCCCTGCGTCAACC
This sequence comes from Xestia c-nigrum, assembly GCA_916618015.1. Taxonomy (NCBI): domain Eukaryota; kingdom Metazoa; phylum Arthropoda; class Insecta; order Lepidoptera; family Noctuidae; genus Xestia; species Xestia c-nigrum. The sequence continues at coordinate 25,859,851 of OU745250.1, forward strand.
TCTACTGAACATCACCGCTTTAATTCCATTCAAAATGATTATTATTTGAAACATATCATAAAAGATAAAAAGTCTTTCGAGTTACCTTCATCAAAACTAGTTTATCTGGCCATCAGACCGTTATCACTGAGTCGTGGAGGACACAGTAGTTCAACTAATGCCGGCTGACATGTGTCCGGATGTCCGGCACACGACCCGCTAAGCCGGACTGTCCGGCCTGGACGGCTGTAGATCGACACCGTTTTTGTTCATTCACTTCTGTGGTTGTTGGAAGAATCTGACTTATAAACATACACTATTGTTACATTACTATTTACAAACCATTTGTATACGATTTAGTTTATCAACAGCTATGGCGTCTGAATTAGTGTCCGGTTGTTGGTTATACGCTCGGCCCCTATTACTATGAGATTTAAGAGGCCCGCGGAGCATGCGGAGTTCATACAAACGTAACCAAAATAATTTGTAAATCCAACATATTCTTAGGGTAGTGTGTATTTATTTCGATGGTATTACAGACTATCTAGGAACATATTGAAACACTGTAAAATAATTAAAAATAACTATAAATAAAAAAAAATAGTTTGTGTAGTTTTGAATCCTGGCTGATATTTTTTTTTTCAATTGGCTTTATCACACGGCAAAGGAAATCATCATAGAGCACTATCTTAGAACCAATAAATTAGAAGATAATAATTTATAGGTAACATCTCCCACACGGCAACACAGGCAGTATCCCTGCATTGGGAACATTATGTACTACAGATAATTTTTAGATGAAGGAGTTGACAAAGGCAAAAAACATATACTTCAAACAGACTTGCTACTTGTATCTTGTTTCTGTCCTGAGCGAATCTTCTAGATTTGTAGCCTCATTTTTACGACGTAGTGTGATTCGTACAGGGGCCGACAGAGGTCCTTCTCCCATCGCCGTGAATGCTTGTACTGCGAACTGGTAGGGTACATCCACGTGTTCACCAGGAAATATGGCTGTCGTCACGTTGGCCGGAGTTATGATCTCCGTTAGAACTCCGTCCGGGATTACGTTAATACTGATTTTCTGCAAGTGGAAAGAATTTATTATTGATATTTATGTATAGGCTGTGTCGTCACACTGCAAGACAAAATCCTCTCTTTGTCCTTTCTTATTAGTCTCTGGTTTTTAGTTAAGAACACTGTCCACTCCTGATCTGTCTACATTACTGGAATTAGAATCAGAATCAGATTTTAATTTTCTTGAAAGTAGGTACACGTATAAAATGTTGTACATAATTGATGAGATCGGCTACAGTCTACCTGGCATGCAAATTATTACGTTAATTAAAATATGAATAAAATAAAAAAAAAAACAACATAAAATAAAACAGAAATTAAATTGAAGTCAATTAACATTTAGATAATCGAAACAAAAATTAAAAAGTCAAGTCAAGTCAATTTTCAATTAGTCAGGTACATAAGTCTTACATGGTTCAATTTGCAATACTTAACAATCATTATTTGGATAAACTCAAATCATTTAAAAAGTCTCTCACTGAGTAGTAGCATTTGTTTAAAAGTAGTGCAGTTACCTTAGATTTTAAAACGTTTACAGACATAAGGTATTTTATTATAAATGACAGGACCCATTGTCATGATACTTTCCCTTAACAGAACTGTTTTGTAAATACCCATATATGCAGCAAGTTCTTGTATTGGGATCTTAAAGGGCCATTGTGTGTTCTTATGTTGGTCAGTGACCGAAACAAGTTTAAATGTGGAGATAATAACTTATTTTTTAAATTCCAGCTAGGATGTATGAAACGAAAAAAATGTTTAAAATTCAAAATGATTAGCTTGAATTGACGCGTCATGGCACTTACTTTTTGATTTTATTATTTGTTTTTAGTTTTGACTTTAAGTGAATAACCAATAGCAATCTAATTAAAGTTTGGACACAGTGTGCCCACAAAATCTGACCTGACCCTGAACTGCACTGCACTTTTTACTTTTAATATCAATCAAACCTAAATAAATTTAAGCTTCTCCCAAGATGCACCATAACACCTGGTTATGGGAATTTGGCTCTGTTGTTAAATCATCACACTTACCGGATAGGACTCTTCTAGAACCCGAACGACTTCACCTCCTTGATTCTTGTATTTTGTTTGCTTGATTTTCTTCACTTCCCATACTTTTAACTGAAATTATATAGAAAACAAAACATTAGGCAATGTGCAGCTGTGCATATATCGACCTACGAACTTTACATTTATCCCAAACAGTTTATTTTAATGTATGAGTACGTACTGTTGTTGGTACCTTCCGACGTATCTTATCCTACTTCCTACTTCCTACTATCCTACTAATATTATAAATGCGAAAGTTTGTAAGTATGGATGTATGGATGTTTGTTACTCTTTCACGCAAAAACTACTGAACGGATTTGGATCAAATTTAGCACACAGATAGTTTATTACCTGGATTAACACATAGGATACTTTTTATCCCGGTAATAAGATCCCGTGGGATAATTTCAAACATCACGCGGGCGAAGCCGCTGGCAGAAGCTAGTAAGATAATAAATGGGAGAATGTGTGCAGGAGGGATTTTTGTTACTTTTTCACGTAAAAGCTACCGAACAGATTTGAAATAGCTTATACATCAGAATAACATACGGGGATTCGTGTGCAAAACAAAATCGAACAAAAACTAGTTTACCATCATTGCATGATGTTTTCTTACTAAGCAAATCAGTTAATTTATTGTAACATACAAATCACTAAACTGATTTGCTTAGGAAAAAAAAACAAATAATTTTTCTAATAAAATTCTCGCAAAAAGTTAAGGCGTTTAATATTTTGGTACTTAAAATCCTTCCTTGAGTCAGAGGTGAGGTCATGACTGGTTTTGAACAACTTTGTTAACATACCTATACAAACATAAACTCACACAAAACGCCACATTGCTTTCGGTCGAAAGCAATGTGGCGTTCCTATATTGTTCAAATACACTTTAAATATAAAACTTACCTTGTAACCAATAATAGGATTGTCAGGCTCATTACTTTCCACTGCAGTCCAAGTTACTATCTCATGAGAGGTTATATTATTTGCATCGTCCACTGACTCCATTCTTTTTAGCTTTGGTATTGGCAAATTTAGCTGTGGAGCCTGCTGAGGCTGCTGTAGATCTACTGGTACTCCATGACATGCTGCCACTAACAGGAGCAAGAACAGAATCTTCATAACCTTTGATTTTATATATTCTTTGTCCTTTGATATTACTTTGTATGTGTTGTCAATTCCGAGTTCGCTGTCTGAATGAGCGTATAGTAATTTAAGATGATTATAATTACTTGTATGTTCGTGATGAAACACGTTTGCGTTGTTATTATCCTCTTGTTTTTTCCTCTATCATTACTTCGTGTTGGTTGGTTTGTTTGGGATGTACGTTTCCATAGAAAGATTCATTTATTTACTACTTAGACAGTGTAAGACAAATGATCCTTTTTTTAAATGTATCATTATAATTTGGAGATGTTTTGGTGATGTATTGTTACTTAAATTCCTACCAAAATAGTAAAATCGTGTTTTAAAATATCGCCAGGTGATGCCTGTATTTTGAGGGTTCGTAAAATATGGTAACGTAAGCAACTTAATGAAAATTATCCTCATAGATGGATAAACCATGTTAAACATTTAAGAGTGAAGCGTTTTACTCTGAAGGTCATCCAAGGTAAAATGTAAAAAAACGGAATCTCAACAAAAAAAAAACAAATAAACAGGTACTTTGTACATGACATTTATTATTAATATTATACAACAGTCTCATTATATGTTAAGAAAAACCCGTTTTATAGCCTATCTTATATCTATCTCTTCCAGCTTGATTCTGATAGGGTCAGACATGGGACCGTCTTCGTTCTTCGTGAATGCTTGAACCCTGACCTCGTAAGCGGCACCTAGCTTTACATCGTGGTAAGTGGCGATGGTTTTCTCAGCTGAACTTAGGATTACAACAGGGCCGGAGATAATGTCCATTGGCTAGAATAAGGAACAAACGCATTAACATAAATAAGTGTTGAATTCGACCATCGTAAAAGTGAACCCGGATTTTTTTGCCTCTAATTGACGTTGATAGACGTTTCTAAAAATACCAACTCGTCACCGTGGTTGATTGAAAATGAATTGTCTTCGAGACGCTAAGAATATAAAAGCGGTTTTTAGGTCTGAAGCAATCCCTTATACTTATAATAATACATTAAAACAATGTTTTTTTTTCAGTCATATCGTACTCATCATCTATTATTATAATTTGAAATAAGGCATCCGGAGCTCCTGCCGGGGCTCCGGGACTGTTCGAAAGAGATACCGCGACCCCGGAACGTAAAGGGCGCGGAAGGATCATGGATAGGTTTTAGTCACTAAACGTCTGACACTCCCTCCCGCTCCGCCCAGAGTGGGAGAAGTTATTTGATGATTTCCCATACTAAAAAAAAGGCATCCGCTATAAGCATCTTCATCATAATCCACAGCTCAACTTCATCCACTGCTGGGTATAGGTCTCTCTTTGTTTGTGCCAAGCTCCACGCTCTTGTGTCAGCCTCTCATCCAGAATATTCTGGCAGTGGCAACAATAATAATCACAATAATTTAATTTCTACTTGCACAATTGTTATAGGTCATGTATGACCTCCCCGTTCCATACAACGTACCTAGACCTACCTACGTGTAGTATTTGTCAATCATAGCTACCGCATTCAAACCATGAACCAAATAATAATAACCGTGTCAAGGCCAACTTTGGAATTTCCCATAGAATTTCCAACAATAAATGGCTCAAGTACTAGGCATTGAATTTTAGAGGGATGTGTAACACTACCAACCTCTTTGTGTTCTTCTAGCACTTGTATCGCTTGTCCATCGGTATTGGTATACTTCGTGGTTTCAATGTTCTTCACCTCCCACACTTTGACCTGTAACGATATATTAGAAAATTATACTGTCTACCCAAAAACAATAAAAATTATACATTTTTATATGATAATAAAATGGTTTTTTTTTTGTAGCAAGTTAGCCAAAACTATTTGTTAAGTATGTGTATTTTCTATTTTAGCCACATATTAAGTGATTAAATTGCGAATTTAAATTTCTATAGAAAACTTATTTTTCTGATAACTCTTGAAATATATATATTTGGGAACCTACATATTATGTAATCCAATCGAAATAAACACACACTACCTTAAGAATATGTATGATTTACAAATAATTTTGGTATTTATTTATTTATTGAATGCACAATGTACACAACCAGGTTTGTATGAAATACGCATACTCCGCGGGCCTCTTAAGAGCACTTAAACAGAAAGTAACGTCGTAAACAGCTATCAAATATTTTGCTGGTTTGATTATTTATTATTACTGTATGGAAATAAGAAATATGGCTAACTAATTAGAATATTGATTAGGAAATGCAACAATTAATATGGGAACACCGAATAACCGATAATAATCAATGAAGAAAAAGTACCTATTGGCCTTTTTGACACCTGAAACGGTTACATCAAATTCAGTTTTTAAATAATTAATATTTGACAGCTATTTGCAACATTGGCAAGTTTTTGGATGATTTTACCAACCTTATACCCCACAACAGGATCTTGATCATCACCACTGTCAATCTTGCTCCAGGAAACTTCTATCGCTGGAGGGTCCAGGACCGACACTCCCACCGTACTAGGAGCCGACAGCTGGGCCAGCCTGGTCTCCAATGGCAGACCCTGGCACAGACTCACAAGGACGACAAGATATATGCCCTTCATGGTTGACAACTTTTTTGTAGAAATAAAAGAATATTTGAACGTGTGTGACGTTCCGTGTCTTTGAATAAAATGAACTATGGCTATAGCTACAACTACTAATAACGTTTGGTTTACTTAATTAGGTTAGTAAAGGCGTGTTTGTATAGGGTAGAAAACAAAAAAACCTAATTAGTCCGTCATTTAGATTTGTTTTTCATACTTTATTTTTATAATTCGTTTTTGTTTTTGTCGTCTACCATATAATATACACGCCTTATTGACTCGTATGTTTTCTTTCGTTACGTAAATCAACATAGTCGAAGAACGGCGCTTTTGAAAATTCTCAATACGTCATGCTTAGGTATAATTTTTATCGAGTTCTGACTGCACGAAACTCTGGAATGGGGGGGGGAGGCACTCCCGAGTTTTGATGCGTTTATTTTTGTCAATATTCATTGATTTACAAAAACAAAAAATACGTGTCTATTATTTTCCTATACTCTAACTGACGGACTAAATAGATTTGCATTTTTTTTATACTGCCGTCATGGCCTATTGTACTATTAATATCACAATATATTTTGAAAATGTTTGTAAACTACTGACTACGGACTACGCTTGCGGCTAAGTGCAGTAGTAGCTTGGCTTAGAAATTTCCTAAATTATGTCAACACCTCATAATTTTGGTACTTGAAGTCAGTAACTAGTTTGTTTTCTGTATTTAAATGAATATCTGTAATGACAATATTAATTCAAGTACCTAACTACCAACCCAAATACCTCCTCAGTGCTTGGTGCGTTAAAATCCTTAAACCTTAGGCATATTAAACGTCCTCATAACATTAAAGATACATGTTCTATTTAGTGTGAAATCGCCTTTATGTGACTCATAGCAGTAATTACTGCACTTTAAGTACTTCGGTCGTCAGAAAGTAAATAGATAACAATTAGTAAACGATGAGCAGTGTTTGTTTTTGTACTAATTAGTAGTTAATCATTTAATTTTAAATGTGTACCTAATGTGTTACATAGATTAACACCATTGATGGGGTAAAATTAAATAATACCAGTCGTTTTGTTACAGCTGAATGCTCATGTACTTGAAATAAAATACTGATATCAAAACAAAACTTAAAAAAAAAAAACATCTTTTCAAAGTTCATCGTCTCCAAAAACTAATTACTTCTTAACAAACAGAACTTCCTATATCATTAAAGATCACGCTGCAATCTCTTCAAAAACACAAATTAAGGAAACTACCAAACAAGGACCAAAAAAACATAAAACACGTGAATGTCAAACAAAAGCTACTTAAATAAATCAGCCGGTCCTCGAAGTGCAAATTAAACATTATTCTTCGAAGGAATTCCTTCCAGGGACCCGGGGACTTTTATTGGAATTTTTGCCAATAGCTCTACGTGCCAATACATACGTTAAACGGTTGTAACTGTTCACACCCCGCGGCATTTAGCTTCTTTATGTCAATCGGCACGCACACAGACACGAGCACATGTGTACACGCACGCACACATGTACGGGACATGCAAATCGCAAAGACGGAACAGGGAATCCAACGTGTATTCTATTTACTGTTGCTTTGTGCGATAGTAGGAACGGCTTTGATACTTTTCTTATAAATTGGATAGTTCATTTTTTGGGGTTGGCTAGGTACTGTATTAAATTAAGTATCAGTGTGTTGACGTATTGTTAGAAATAGTTTATCAGTTTATTAATCTTACCACTATTTACGGGCATTGCGTAAAAGACGAGAAAAAGTCTTATCAATAAACTGATCGTAATTGTTTACTTCGAGGAACAATCTTACGAAATAGTATTAGGGCAATCTAATCTTTAATTTCACAATTAACTGTTTTATTTACCTACAAGTAGATTTATGAAACATGGTTCAATAAAAAACGAAAATCTAGTTTTACCACAAATCCTCAACATAAATAGATTTCTGTCTGGTAATAAATAAAAAACGAGCAAGAGTTTCCAGTTCCCTTACAATATGTACAGTAACTATTACAGTGTTAAATACCAGTCACAAACTTAACATCTTATTTCCTTATCCTTTAAATTTTTGACATTTAATACATACTCGTATCTATACTCGTATATCTGTCCATAAATAATAATTATAATCCATTTATTTCAGGTAATAAAAACCCAAACATACCACCTAAATATACATACGATGATTTTTATTAATTTAGATAGATCTTAAAAACGTCAAGTACAAAATTTAAATACTACATCTAAAACTATATATAATTACAAAAATAAAATTAAACGCAAAACTAGTATCAATATGTATACAACAATGTCAATAGGACTCTTAGGTGTCAAAGTATTCCTCCGCATCGCTGTCATCGGGAAACGTGCCCAGAAGACTGGCAGCATTGCCGCGTTGGATGGCAATGCTAAATAATTATATATACTAGTAATAAATTTTGAAAAACGCAAAGTAATTTCTCCGTACTAGTAATCTGTGTCCGTACAGAGATAACAAGTATCAAGATTGTGAGATAGCAGTACAAATCCACTATATCCCAGTATTGTCCCTTTAACACGAAACGGAGGCGTATAACAAAATAAAATACAATACAAAAAGCGTTAAACGTGAACCTATTGATTTGCTGGAATTTTTATTAGGAGCCTACCTACCGAGGGGACCCAACAGTTTTATTGTAGCATCGCTTACCGTGCCGAGCACTTTTAATTTTGTTTATATGGAGATTTGTGAGATATGTTCTGTGTTATTCATTCCCTATGTGACTAAATGTAATAGGCTCTCCAATTTCTATTGTCATTATGAATAACTTGCAGGATCGGAAGTAATTGTTTCATCTAAAATTCGCTGAATCTTTTGTCTCTATCCGGAAAATTGGGAAATGTGAAAAAAAATTGAGCTGCTAATACAACTTCAACTCCTGTAGCTTACGAAGACAGTCAACAAAAAACAACCAAACCAAAAATGAATAGAACAGGTTAGAAATCAACCAACAGTTCCAACAATAAATTAACCAAAAATACACCTGTCGATAGTTGAAATATTAGCTAACAGCTTCATTATTATCATTGAAGAGGAGCCAGGAAGCTAACAATGTATAATGAGAACGATTGCAAATGGCGTGTGACATGACGCCGTTCATCACGACTCGGCGCCAATGGGCCGAGCAGAAACGAATATAAGTTCAGCTTCACCTTGTGAACAAAGAGGTGGGAAAGTGACACATCGATAGATTTCTAATGGGGAATGGGGCACAGGACTTCTGCAGGACATCATGATATCTCCATTACAGTGATTATGCACTTTTCTAGGTGTCCATCTCGATATAATGAAACAAGAACATAACGAGATGTTAACTGATCTGAGATGAAGATGATTTCTCAAATCGGGGGAATTTTTAAGGTAGTAAGTAGGTAGGGAAGTACTACTTTCAGCAATGGACTCGACCGTATAACATAATAATATATATATTTTTTTAATTCAAATAAAGATTGTATATTTAAGTACAGCTTTTTTTACATTACACATAACACAAACCTCTAGTATTTTACTTGGACTTTAAAAACTGGTCGTAACAGGTAGTCAGTGGCCCTAAAAGTCTGACAAAGTCTGACACCAGTCTTACCAAGTGGTATTGTATTTGCCAGTATTAACTGGATTGTGGAGATCAGATAGGCAGTCGCTCCATGTAAAATGGTATTCAGCTACATTCGGTTGGACTGGAAGGCGACCCCAACATAGTTGGGAAAAGCCTAGTCAGATGATGATTCTACTTGGCCTTTAGTTGTGAACATCCTTTAACTTGCATCTATATTCAATAACTAGCGGACGTCACCCGGTTTCACCCGCGTTGTTCCCGTTGCCGTGGGACTACGGGGATAAAATATAACCTATGTTACTCAGGGTGAAGGCTTAGGGACCTCAGGGGGGAATTCTAGACCTCTTGTTTTTTACATTCCAGTTTTCCCCCTCGTGGGCAGTTTCAGGGGGGATTTGTGGAATAAGAATTTTTTCGATTCCACATTTCCCCCCTAAGGGGGATTATCAGGGGGGAATTGTAGACTTTTCTAATTAGATTCCACTTTTCCCCCTTAGGGGGATTTCAGGAATAACCCCTTTCTAATGGTGAAAGAAGATTTGAAATCGGCATAGTAGTTTTTGAGTTAATTCATTACAACCAAACAAATAAAGTTTTCCTCTTTATAATATTAGTACTTATAGATAACGCCTTGCAACCCGTTCATAACCTCGGACCAAAAGACTTCTGGTCTTTAACTTTTAACGACGCAACAGAACTCATGTTTCCCACACGTGAGTTCTGTGTATTGAAAGGAAAACCATGAATGAAAGTGCTTTATTTTGTTGAATTTATCCCATTGAATTTATAACAAATGTTTAGCTTTCATGGTTTTTCCCTTCATTTCATTAATTATTTGTTTATTAGAGAGATTTGATCCTGGATATGATTGACTTTATCGATTGACTAACTTCTGCCCGCGACTTCGTTCGCGTGAAGTTTTGATATCGCAACGCATCGCCTGCTCAACGGAAGCTTTTTTTTGCTTGCAACATTTCCTATTGCTGCTTCGCTCCTATTTGTTTATTTTTAAAAATAAAGGAATATCTCCTTTGAGTGAAATTTGCTATCTCCAGTATTTCGATTACTTTCGCTCCAGGTGGCATAGTAAAATTCCACCCTGTGGTAGGTCCTTCTTTGCTATGATATATAGCGTGATGTTATATAGCCTAAAGCCTTCCTCGATAAATGGACTATCCAACGCAAAAATAATTTTTCAATTCGAGCCGGTAGTTTCTGAGATTATCGCGTTCAACCAACCAAACAAACAAACAAACTCTTCTGCTTTATAATATTAGTATAGATATAGATGTCAAAAAAGTAGAGGATGTTATTTTTTCGAACTTTAGTCGGTTTGATTCCCGAGTGTGGTAAACCAATTATAGAAAATCTGTGAATGCAGATTTGTTTATTTTAAAATATAAAGGAATATCTCCTTTGAGTGAAATTTGCTATCTCCAGTATTTCGATTACTTTCGCTCCAGGTGGCATAGTAAAATTCCACCCTGTGGTAGGTCCTTCTTTGCTATGATATATAGCACAATAGTATGGCGTACTCTGAAAGCAGCTTAACGTGTGGCATGCTTCCGACTCCAAATCATCGACAACTACAAACTATCGATACCACAATTACACCCCTATTACGACCCGCTGAAACCATATATTGTCCCGTCGTATCTGCGTAGCGTTCCGTTTTGTTTTTGCATCTCACTCATTTGGCTACCTTTATTGGTCCGGTCGCACAGTTCCATAGGTTGGTTGCACGGTCGGTCTGAAACGGTTTGATCCCGTCGACACGGCGGGGGCGATTCATCTCGTCGGATTCATTTGTTTTTTCAGCGTTTATTGTTGTAGAAGGTGTGTTTTGGGTTAGGTTTGTACATTGATAAATGCTACATTCGTTTTTTGTTGCTGTGAAAATGAGTATTTTACATTCTTGTGAGCGTTTAAGGCGTATAAGAGTATGTTTAGTTACTGCTCAGTATGAAGTTTTCTGATCAGGATACTTTAGAAATATAAGCCTGGAGCCCGAATTTGAACCCGGCTGATGACAATAGGCTCGAAACTTATTAAATGGACCTTAAACATAGCTAGTTAAATGTGAATATCGTATAGAGGTTCACTTCTGGAGGTTTAACCCGTCCATTCCATGCGTGTTTTTAGAAAAATTGTATTGTAGTGAACTTAACGAGTGGGTGGTGAGTTTTTCACTAGCCCCTACAAAAAATTAACCATCTATAGCATCCCGAATTTCTTATTCCACCTAAAACCGCCGTCGGAATATATCCAAAACGAGATGAGCCAACAAATTAATTTGAAAATTCAAATGCCTTAGTAGAAAATGTAATTGTAAAGGCGTGTGTACACGGTGGAGGCACGGTAAGGCGGTGTTTACACCAGCGGCGCAAAAGGTACGGATTTGTTAGAATGTAAATCAAACTGGATGTTTTATTAAACACTCCTCAGCTGGATATTCAAATTAAGCGGTGTCGAACGTATCATTTCATGGAGTGTGCTTCTGCTTATTAAATTATGAGGAAAGGAAAAGTGAAAATTGGTGACATGGTTTTTTCTGGATCATGTAATTGTGTAACCTTTAATAACAATTATTGGAGTTAATCTATACTATATAAAAACATTATAAAGCTGAAGAGTTTGTTTGTTTATTTGAACGCGCTAATCTCAGAAACTAACAGATCGAATTGAAAAAATATTTTTGCGTTGGATAGTTCATTTATATTTAGGAAGGCTATAGGCTATATGACACCACGCTACGACCGTTAGGAGCCGAGCATGAATGAAAAAAGTTGCAAAAACGAGGATATTTTTTTCCTTTGGTGTTTTTCTCATATATGACGCAGACGAAATTGCGTGGATCAGCTAGTTATTGCAATAATAATAAACCATTTATTTTAGGAAACAAAAGACCCATAGATAAATACCTTAACCTAAATGTACTTTTTTTTTGTTAGTATGAGTAACTTAAACCTATGTTAGCAACACTTCGCACTACTGCAGTATGTCTAAGCAAAATATGATCAACTGGACGGACAGCCACTTCTGGGATAATTGACCATAAAAAAAGTCAACCATATTCATGTTATGCCTATTAATGCTGCTGCCCATAACCTGTTGGAAAACTCGATCCTTCTTACCACTGTTTCATGTATTAATTCTTCCTACTGCGCTGTTACGGCTTACGGCTTCTTTCAATAACTTACTAACAGGTAACGGAAGGTTGCTATCACTAACTGTTTGACATTTAGCTTACGGACCGTTAGAATCAAAACGTCTGGATAGAATACTCGAAGCTAGCTTTGTTTATAGAAATACTGATACCTACGAGACTTAGTTTACGTAAGTTAGTTAAGTATAGAAAACTGCCGTCAAGCGTGAAGACGCATTATTATAACACACCCAAATTATTCTAACAATAAACATTCAATTAGTTTATCTTTTCTTTAATTATTTTATTTTAAAATCCATCTCCATACTACACAACCCTTGCAAGATTTCCACCTCAGCGTTCCCGTTGGCAATATTTACCCGTTACTTTCTGTAAACAGTGCCTGAACATCGCGAATATAACTCGTACAAGAAAATTAAGCTTGTTTAATTATCTAACTTGCTGTACTGTTGCTACCCTTTAGCGATCTCGAGGTATAGGTATGTTATTCGTGCATAATTAGGTGAATCGATGAGTTCAAATGAACGCTTTGTTCGGTATCTATGTTTTAAAACAGGATTCAGCGCTTTCATAAATGTATGAATCTCTTAACGTAACGTAACATAGCATAACATCACGCCTGTAACCTCCTGAAGGGTTTTGTAAATGCCTGAATCTCTAAATGTAACGTAACATAACATAACATCACGCCCGTAACCTCCTGAAGGGTTTTTTAAATGCCTAAATCTCTAAACGTAACGTAACATAACATAACGTCACGCCTGTAACCTCCTGAAGGGTTTTGTAAACGCCTGAATCTCCTAATGTAACGAAACATAACATCATGCCTGTAACTTCCTGAAGGGTTTTGTAAATGCCTCAATCTCTTAACGTAACGTAACATAACATTACATCACGCCTGTAACCTCCTGAAGGGTTAGACAGAGATGTATCTATTAGTGCATCCACATTTTGCTAGTTATTGTAACAGGGGGCGAGCCTATATCCATCACGACGTATCCATGACGACCCGAATGGTGCAGCGGTAGTGAGGCGCCTTACGTTTTTAGGGTCCCAGGTTCGAATCCCGGTAGGAACAAATGTTTGTGTGCTGAGCATGAACATTTGTTTCCGAGTCATGGATGTTAAATCTTTAATAAGTAAGCATGTATTTACAAACAAAAATATTTACAACTTGTAACAAAAAGGGTACAGTCATATGAAAGGGCTATAGACCATCAAACTGAACCACTTTCTCTATGGGACCACCATAGTAATCACAAAAAAATGATCAGCTGTCTCATACATTTGGTCGAGTAATGTGTTGGAATTTAGAATGGGGCCGTTGAAAATTATTCTGCGGTTACGATGGTGGTTCCTTGGAGAAAGTTATTCAGTTTGATGTTCCGTAGCACACCCTTTCATATGACAATACCCTTTCTGTTACACGTTGTACACGTTGTACATGTAGTATATCAACTGTCTGGTGACCACGACACAAGCCTTGCTTAGTGTAGCACTAGATGGCGCTGTGTGTAATGTCCAGCGATATTTATTTATATTTATTTTATTTATTTATTTATAAACCGGGCGCCGTGGCTGCTACTGAGTAATTCCTGATGGAAAAACCAATAACTTTTCCAGACTCGGGAATGGAACCCAGGACCTAATAATCAGCAGTCGTGCAATTTCGAAAGTTGTGCACCTTAAAGTTTAATTAACATCATTGGATTTTAAACCTACCGTAATTGTATTTAGTACCTTACCTAGATAAACGGTCCTAAGAATATTTTTCGATAAGCAAAACACCGACTTTCCTCAACTTATTATTCACGGTCATTAATAAGAAGAACTAGGCGAGCAGAAGTCGACCGGAGCGAACTTCGTATCTGCTTCCGCTAACTACTAAAAGATGGTAATGAAGCGCACTCACCTTTTTATACTTGTCCCTGTCACACTCGCTACACTTGTAGCCTTCTTTCCCGCTCTAAGCTGCTGTCAGAGCCACAACGGCCGATCCAGACGGTGACAAGAAATTAATTAGGGGAAGCTCGGGAAAATAATGGTGTGCCGTGATTTTTAAATGAAATTTATTTTCTTCACTTCATTTATTTCTGGGCGACATGACACTTCGGAAATTATTAGACTTAAGGAGGGCTTCCCTTTCCGTAGGTAAGGTTTCAGCTTGTTTACCTTGTGATGTCACGAGCATTTTTTTCTGTTGATATTTTTATTTGCCCTGGTGTTGATTGGTTTTAAAATATTTTGGCAGGGAATTGAATTGCTTTCAGTTTTTTTTTTGTCCTCGTCTTTTAAATTAGGATTCAAATTTTACGTGCAGAATTGTTGATTACCTAAATTCAAATTCAAATTTATTTATTTTTAATTTATTTATTTTGTGAACCTACCTACAGAGAATGTTATTATGTGTTAAATTGCACTTTTTTCTAAGTTTTAAATAAAAATAAGTCTAGTATATAGCGAAAAAAACGCTTTCGTTAGATCTCAGTTCCTATCAAACTTCATTTAAGAGTTCATTTATCATTTACTAAACTGTGACTGTAAACTTACTGCTGCTAGCATAAACTATCCAAAAATATTGGTGGTTTGCGTCACAAAAATTGCATGGGACGATTTTTCTTAACGTCTCATATGGTTTTGGATATAATAATAATATCGTTTATTTCAGGCAGTAAACCCATATAGATTACATGATAAAATTACATCACATTACATTATTTGAATCAAAAAACCATAATCAAAGTAATATAATCCCTGCGATGAAGTTTGTTGCATAATTATTGTAATTTAAAAAAAATGAGAACTAATAACCAATACAAAGGCTACTATCAAATTATAGAGTTACTCGTATCGCAAGTAATGATGTCACCTGTTCGAAATACAAGCTATTGAAACAGCGATTAAAACAAAGGGCTGTAATAAAATCACCGGCGATTATTATCAGAAACCCGCTGAGTGGAAACTCGGTAATATTCACGGTTATTATAATGGTGCAGGGTAGACAGAAGGTTAATATTTAAGTTAATTGCAGAAGAACCAAACTTTCTGGACTCGAAGGTTCGTGTTACTATAAAGACTACGGGAGACAGTCGGTTCCGAATGAATGTTACAAAATATATATTTTTAGGAGATCCTACTTCCTACTAATAAAAATAGTCATGCGAAAGTTTGTGAGAACATTCTCACAAACTTTCGCATAACTATTTTTAGTTAGTGTGAGTTAGTGTGAGTTAGTGCGTGAAAAAATAACAAACATGCATATGTATGCATGTTTGTTATTTTTTCACGCACTAACTCTTGAACGGATTCGGATGAAATTTGACACACAGATAGTTTACATAGGAGACTTCTTATGCCGGTTGTGCGATCATGGGACACGGAGACGGGCCAGTTGTAGCGCAGTTTAGGAGATATATCCTATAGAACCTATTTCTAATAGTGCACTGTGATAAAATGAGATGATTGATATTTAATAAATATATTCTTTGAACAAATCCTCAAAATCTAATTAAATAAAAAAGTAAGGTATTATAGACCGTTTAAATATTTACCTCATATCTGTTTTCCAATGATAATTCCTTTTAAAATAATGAAGTGTAACCCTGCCTGCTCCAAATTGACTTACTGTCTCGTCCACACCTGTGCCCCCAAACTAATTAAACGCACGAACAGATTTATTAGCGATATGTTTATAATGTTACCGAGTATTAATGGAGTCCTGGCACGAGAGCTATCATTTTTGTTTTGTGTCAATGTTGTGTGCTGAAGAGTTGGCTTCGGCTCGAGGTACCTGGTGATATTGTGGAGTGCTGCTTTTGATAATAATTGGTCATTATAAGGGTCTATACTACAAAATTGGTTTGGATTTGAAACAAGAATCATTCACTACGTTTCTGATTGTTTCTTTACAATCCAGTTACTAATATCAGTTAACTGATTTTGAATCAGCAAGTGAAGTGACAATCTGTAAATCATCAAAGCAAAACTTTTTTGTTCTTAATCAAAGTTTTTTTTATAAATAAAGCTTTCGGCAGATACCAATAACAACAGAAAAAAAAACATTTATAGTCCATAAAAGCTAAAGATTCACTAACCCGTTTTAATTCCAGCGAAAAATGTTTCCTGAAAGAACTTTCCAGGCTCAAATAATTCAAGATGACTTGCAACGTACGCCGAAGAAGTTGTTCTCCACACTTAAGAAGAATAGGTTCACCAACAATGTCCTGGTAGAGAAAGCAAAACTTTATTTGAAATTGTTTCTTGAGACATCATCTATTCATGGATTTAACCACTTGGTGTCACCAGGACATCTTTCCGAAATGTAAGTTATAAAGGCCAGATTTCTGTACCGCCTAATTTAACTCTACATTAATTTAATTTCACGAAACTTAACCAAAGATATTATTTTAAATCTCTTTATTATTATGTATGGTCAGAGGCCAGTTTCTTAGATATCGCAAAATAGTATTTTTTTTCTTCTTTTTTCAACAGTATCCTCTGGTTCACCATCATATTTATGTCAGGGTTCGGCTCCCTGTACTTGTCGCAGATGACCTGGAGCCGCTACCAGTCCTCCCCCACCGTCGTCTCCATGGATCGGGACATGTTTGCCTGGAACACCACCTTCCCCTGCGTCACTGTGTGCCCCAATAACTACATTGATAAGAGGAAGCTTGATATCTTTCTGAGGTTTGTGAATGGTACCTGTTATTATTTTAGTTACTGGATGTAGTCTTAATGTAGTCACAATTATTATTGCTTTGATTTGAGGGATCTTAATTGATATGAATGAAATAAATTGGAGTATGCTGCTGAAGCTAAAGTTATGCTAATGTTCCTCAAGACAACTCTTAACTTAAGCAGTTATCGAAAACTGTTGGATAAATAGAACCGGTAATGCTTCAACTAAAGAAGCTAATGATGCTTACATCCAGAAGCGGGCGTCTTTCAAATGACGATGATATATAACACAACACACTTGTTAAAATCATATACATTTTTACAGCCAATTAGTTTTGATCGTCCCATTTATTGTTCATTTTTAGGAACTCCAACGACCCTAACAAGACCAGATTGGAGTCTTTCATTATTACTCTCGCTAACGCATCCTACAAGAACTTCGAGAATATTCCGGTCTACCCAGAGATCACTCCTGACAAGTACATACAGCTGCTGATGAACCTGTCGGCTCCGTTCAAGCCTACCTTGACCATTGGAGTGTCGAATGTGGCACTATCTATTGTACCCACTGTCACTGAAATGGGATTGTGTTATGCCGTTAATTCTAGAATTGCTGTGTACAATTCTCCCGAGTAAGTTCTTCTGTCAGTCTCAATCGGTTTTTGTTTTCTTTCTTTATTATTTTGTTTATTTGTACTTTATTTTTCTTTTAGGTACCGAGATGCTAACCGATGGGACGTTATAAAAGATGATAAGAAGTCGTTGTTCATCCATCCTCTAGATGGTGAAGTGTTTGCTCAAGTCATGAATATATCCACTGCTTATGATGTAAGTTTATCAGTAACATTACTATAAAGGTGACTGCATTATGATTGTATTCTTCATTTTATTTTTAATAGAGCCACTCATTTTTAAGGTCCACTGCTGGACATAAACCTACCCCGAGTTATCCTACATTACTCTTTCTGCCACTTCCTGCACTAGTCAGTTCAGCAGCATTTTGGTTACTACCTACTACTTGATGAAAATTTATCTGTTCTTGGGCAGGTGTACATCCACGGTCCTCAAGAAGTGCCGGACATCTCGACGAAGTTCCAGCACTCAGCTGAGGGATACTACATGAAGCTATACGTCACAGCACTCACAGTCTACACGTCACCAGAAGCTGCGAAGTGATTTATAGTTCTATCATAATCTTCTTTTCCGTACTTTGTTTCCGTTTTGACCAATTTTCACAACAATAATATCTATTTGATTTAGTATTTTCTTTTTACGAGGCTTTAGCAGCAAAGAGTAAGTGCTTAAAGACTCCCAAATTTTTTCAGGTTGAGTGTGAATCAACGACGCTGTCGGTTTCCTTATGAAAACAATCTGAAGCACAACTCAATATACACATACACGATGTGCCGCATGGAATGCCGCATACGACTGTGTCTCAAGTACTGCAAGTGTATCCCGCACTTCTACAGAAGGATTGGTAAGGCCACTCGGACTTCCGCCTTTATTTGTTGCAAAAAAGGTGACTAGCACTGATTCAGTCACCTTATTAGATTACTGTCATCTACTTGTTCCATACAAAAGTGCAATACTAATTTGATCAAAATGTACGGAACAGCGCAACTTTAACCGCCAGGCTGAACATGTTGTAACTGCTTTGTCTTATCACAGGTGACGAACAGCTATGCGATATCAATGGTCTACATTGTTTGGCTAAACACAAGGGTAACTATGATTGTCATACAATTTTCTAATAGTTAAATAACTGAACAAATTATAAACAAATAACATATTTTAAATTAAAAGAGTCATTCTTTGCTTACAGATGAGTTGTACAAGTTGCAAGATGATAGTGGAAAGAAATTAAGCTGCGGATGTTATCCTCTGTGTGATGATGTGAACTATGTGTTACAATCTAACGTATGTACCGATTGAATTATTCTGTTACGACAATTTTTCCGGCCATAGCGCAATCGATGCCGCGGGCAAAGAGCCAGCTTATCAAAAGCACCAAGAATGGGACATGACCTGATAAACATCCCTTAGTCATGGAATGAAACGAACTTATTTTCACATTATTCTGTTATGATATTATTCTGACATCTTTTTCTGTCTTCAGGCTCTTCAAGAGTGGTTCCTGGGCACTAACCTACAGTGGGGGATGGTGACGTACCCTCGCATGAGATATAGAAGGGACATCATTTTCGGTTTTACTGACGTGTTAGGTATGTCAATTTCCTTTGTCTCCCTCATCGTCAAGTATTTGATTTACGATCGAGTTTTCGGCAATGCTGAAATGTTATGTTTGTATTAAGTGTACATCTTATTTTTTTGGTTCCTAGTTGCTGTTGGTGGTATGGCTGGCTTGTTCCTGGGCTGTAGTGTTCTCAGCTTCATGGAGATCGTCTACTTCCTCACCCTACGTCTCTTCTGCTATGCCCATACTTCTAAATAAGTTTTTATTTTTTTGTAATAAGTGATTCAATTGAAAATTGCTGCACCGTATTCTAGTAACAATAAAGTTAGTTTTTTTCGTGCATCTAAGTATAATGTAGTTTCAACGTAACATTACGGTACTTACTGAATTTACTGCACCTGAACTCATCCATATTTCATCGAAGCATTTTATAACAGAGTTTCACGATTGCAATTATTTTTTCGTCCTCTTTCGAGATTCTTGTTAGTGAATTTATGTTATTGTTTTGATTTATCTGGCAAGTAAACAAGTAAGCAGAAACTGGCCACTAATTTCATTTTGAAGTCGTTAACATTACAACGTACATAATGCACCCAAAACTACACCAATTTGTAACAAAGTAACTGTGGGGTCCAACAGAACCCAGGTAAATTTAATTTAGGGTTAAACGTAATTGCAGGCGACGCACATCGGGTCGTATTAACACATCGTAAATTCAACCCTTAAACACCTTGCTAATAATTAAGATGGGTCTTTGAGACCCTCGGGATTGTTGGGCCAATTTAACAATAACACCTACTGTTGTGGACGGGTTAAGGACATATCGGGTCACCTTTATTTAGTGATACTTTACAAGGGTTAGGTTAAATTGGAGAGGTATTATGTTATAATCTTGCAGTTTGTTAGTGGATCGTTTTGTCACATTGAATAGTGGTTTAAAGATAAGAAAGCCTATAAACGGAAGAATTGCCAATTGCCAATTGATATTCGGTACCTTTTCTTCTTAATAGTTAAAAAAGTTAAAAGTATAAATCACAACGTTTCCTTACACAAAATTTCTCCTGAATTATGTATGTAGAATTATTATCAGCATCATTAAAAAGTAGGTTTGATAATGTATAAATTGTGGTTGTAACATTTTGTAAGTTATACAAACGGCTCGTCAGCACACAAAAAAGCCGAGGTTTTCTATGTGTGGCTAAAACAAAACTGTATTAGATTAAGTTTTTTAGATATTAAATAAATAATAATAAAAATGGACTCGGCGATCATTGTGCCGATAGTCGTGTCAGCCCATGGCTTAATTGGCAAGAGCTTCGACCAATACCTGAGGAGGCTCTCGCTATGCAGCTGGATCAAGGGCTTGATTCAGAAAGCGGTACTCCTGTACACGGCTCGTATTGTTAGGAGGTTCCTGTCTCTGGAGCCCTGACCGCAGCTTGGTAGCTTGTTCCCGATACTGGTGGGCTACAATTTTTTTATATACAAAAAATATTAAAAAATAAACATTTTAAAGGAAATAATTTTAAAATGTTTATTTTTTTATATTTTTTTTTATATTAATGTTTAAAAATGTAAAAAAGTTTGTTAAAATTTGAATAAAGGAAATAATATTAAGATAAACGTAATCAGAATATGAAACTAATCAAAATCACAGATCAGATCTCGAAGCAGAACAGCTAACGTTAGGTAAGCACTTAAGCAGCCAAGCTTTTAGGACCCCCAGGACTTCTTCAGGGTAGCGTTTTCAGTTCAACAACTACTATTCCATAAGCTGGAACCTAGATTTGCAAGACATTATGTAATGGTGCAGTCAATGTTTTATTGTATAGACATAGTGATGATGATGATCTGTTTCTTGAGTCTTTATAACCTAAATACAAATCTGCTACAGCAAATAGTGCATACGAAAGTGGTCGGTAAAACTCATCATCGACTTATCAGTTGTCAGCAAGACGTACGCAACACATCGTCATAAAAGGCTTAGCTGTAGGATTGTAGTACTGTGGGGGTGAGGGGAGGGGAGGGTAATGTTTAAGATTATTGTTTGGAGTTAGCGGGGTTGAGGTAATTTAATTCTGAGACGATCTACCTTTGTGTTTATGATAAGTGATGGGGTTGATGTCGATAGTTTCTAAGTGTAGTGGTATTTGTGGCACAATTTTGGTAAATTAAGCTTCTTTCAAGCTTAATTTACCAGTTAGTTACAAGGAGTTTTTCTTTGTGTGAAAAACATTTGTCTAACTATAATTGGTTAGAGTTTTCTTTGGCACATACCATTACTTCGTATTATAAACATATTCATTTAAACTGATCTTATATTAAACGGTTTTCTTTTCCCAAATCTCCCCTTTCCATTAACTATCTTCCTTGATTGACATTTTTATATCGGTTTAGCTTTTACTTTTTTTTACATCACATGCATATAATTCTAGTACCTAAAAGAATCGAAAACCGTTGCCAAACCAATCTGGTTTTAAAATTATATCGATAACAATCTTCCCATCCCCAAAAGTAGGTGTTTATTAATACTACATGTTAAGATTTTAATTGCGACCATCAAGTGGCTTTTGTTTATGAACGAGTTGCCGCAGGGGGCGCCACCTACGTGGCTTGAGACTGCGAGGTGAAAGATATAGGTGTGTGGGTAGTAGTAGGTTCGTACCCAACGCGTGCGTACGTATCAATTATGTTTGACAAGCTGTAACTTATATTGAGGGTGGAAACTTGCAAGTAGGGTGATTATCTGGTTGCAAGTTAATGAGATAGGTATTTAGAAGACACTTTTAAACACTAGCAGTTTTTTGAAATCTTGTATGATTTTTCCTAGTGTAAAAGTTAAGCTAGTACTTCTGTTCTGAATTATGCTCACATTAGTAGTAAGTCTAGCATTTTTCGAACTATGATGTGGTCGCTTTCTTGTCTTACCGGATGCAGCTGAATACCAATATTTTATATGAAAAAATGAAAAAAAAAATGTGGAAATTGGAGTCAGGTACTTCGAAAGAATTTTCAGATTCTTTAGGTGATAGACAGTAGATAAGATTACATAACATGATAATAATTATCTAAATATTCTGAAAAATAAATAGTCCATGGCTGGACTCAAGACGAAGTTGTCTCTTATATTGTACTAATCCAATCTCTTTATCCAAAAAACCAATTCATTTTCTACCCCTCGCGTCCCATACAAACTTTTGTAACATTTGCCACCCTTAGCCATTTATATTAAAAGCTGTCATAAAACGTTTATAATATCGATACACGTGCCCGATTGCGATATAAAATAATGTGAAATAGGTAGTTTACGAGATACGGAAAACGTAACGGTTTTTTGAAGGGGATGATATATCGATTGGAGTTTTTTGAAGGTCATGTTTGGATGGGATGGGGATGTGATATAATGTGTTATTTGGTACATTTGAGAGATAGGCAATTGCAGTAATAGTGTGGAAATCCTTAACTTATCATGAGATTGTTGTTGATTGTATATCTACTGGTTTCCACTAGCACACACTTAGGTGATCACACACAGTGAGGAAAAACCAACTTTCCTCTTTGTTTTATTAGAGGAAAGACACTTCTTTCGTGCGGGATTGGTGAAAAATAATTTACTCTTAAAGTTGCCATGACCCGTGAGAAATTGGGCAACACAGTGATCAACGTCCATGGAATTGTCCCACCTACATTGCCATTCAGATAAAAGTTCCTCACAAACGTCGGTCTGTGGTTTGAATAATCTAGAAATCCCAGCACGATCACGTATGGTTAACAAATCTGCGTCCGTGGTCTCACGCGCGTTATAGTGCATTGCAGCCGGCCGCTGCACTTCAAGATCGACTGGAAGTACACCCGCAAGCACCGGTAAAGCCTCGGCACCAACCGTCCTATACGCTTTGCTTATGAATATCAAAGCCAAACGCTGGCTTTGAAGCAATTTACGTCGTACCGCTCCTATGGTGGCCCTATCGGCCCAAACAGGTGGTACAGGTAGCACATACAACCCAAGTAAGTAGCCACATAGATGGTCTTTAAAGTTAAAAATGATAATCCCCACGTAGATTTGGATATCCTCGTTAAGGAATAAAAGTTCTTTTTAGTTTATACACCGACATTTTCATGTGTTCTACGAATGAAAAATTCCTATCTAAGACCGAGGAATTACTAAGAGATTATAAAGTCTAGCGCTCTAGACTTTTTACCTAGTAGTATTTCAAGTATTTTAAATGTATCACCGCACGCAACAATAACAAGTGTTATCCAATCTCCACCACCGCGTGTATTGCCATCAAATCAAGTACTACCCCTGACCTATCCTTTATTTACCCCACCTTTAAGATTGCCAGATAAAAAAATGCTCCCTGATTTATGGGTATTTTTTCTCTCCGATAAATAGTTGTCTTGAAGGCCTGTAGGGCGGGCTTTCCTCATTTTTCTAAGGTGGATATTGCCTTTTTTGCTGATAAAGAGATGACGAATGAGGTAGGTGCGAGATACTTTATGTGTTGCCCTCAGATTTATTATATGGGTTTTTATTTTACGATCACTTTATTACAAGGTGTGGTTGAGATTATTTTTTTGCTTTATTTTGGTGTTGACAAAGTGGGTGATAGTTTATAAGGTGTTGGTTTTGTAAATTAAAACCATTAATTAAGTGCAATTTTAATTTGTGCTATGTAAGAATCATAGTAGTTGAATCTGTAGGTTCTGCTTACTTCCATGTTAAGAAGGCGTGAGTTTTAATTTTTTTGCTTTTCTTTTTAAGTCCTTAACTTACCCACTTATTCAGAATAACCGATCCGCCAGTAACAATGACGTCACTTCCGACACCCGCGTTTGATGTCACTCGAGGGGCATGGTTGGGGGAGAGGGAGCAGGGGGCGCCACTTGCCGAGAACAAAGATTTAACTAAGAAACAAAACATGATTACTTGCCATGTTACCTATAGCGGGCGATGATAAATTAGGAAAGTACTAAATATACCAGGTAAATCATAATTTCTCTGAAAACTAGTCCAATGTTAATAGAGCCCACCGTACCGAATAACTTATTTGTTTTATGGCGTTTTTATTTTGCTAAAGAGTGCACAGTGGGTTACACGCATCAACACCATCAGAAACGCCCTATAATATTATCAGAAATGACATCGATTTGCCAAATTAACCTGTTCCCGATATGTTATCACGTAATAGTATGATTAACTATTTCACGCTTGTTACGGCAAATAAACTGAGTATAAATAATGCCGCTGGCTTGTGACTCCATCATAAGTTTCAAAGACTTACTACAACTACAACAGTTACGAACAATGAAGCTCATATTCCTCTTCTGTCTGCTGATGGGGGCTGCCCTAGCTTTGTTAGACGATAGTGCATCTGGTTCAAAGAATGGTAAGCGTATTTATTTCACCCCTCGTCATACTTGTAATTTTCTCACCGATTTAATTTCTAACTTCAGTTTTAAATACAAATTCATTAAATACAAAACTTCTGCCTGAAATACATGGCATATTATGCCATACATTTCAAGCAGAAGCCATACATTTTGGTGAATAATAAAATATGTCATAAGAAAATATTCTTATGACAAAAGAATATTTCTTTTGTAAATACAAAAGAAATATTTGCACATAATAAACTTCCGTGTTTTTCCCCAACACCACTTATACCGATCGTTACCTACGTACTTCTTTGTTCTCATCCACGTTCGTTCATACATCTAATCATACACGCACACTAGTTGCGAGAATGAAACTAAGAAACCTGTAGTGATGTGGAGGAGGCGGGTGTCCCAACAGTGCCAGTGGAAAGATTATGCTATAGCGGTATCATACTCACATTCAAATGTGTTATTTTACAGGTAGTGTTGCTTGCGCCAACGACGCGGAGTGCATTGCAATTTGCCCGCGTTATTTTCCTAAACGTAACCACTTGGGAATATGCCTTAATGGAGTGTGCTACTGCAGGTTGCGGCCGTAGACAATGCCATGATTTTTGCTCGTCAGAAAACCTATGTAGTTAGTCACTAAATACCTTGCTTTGTGGTTTTTATATTTTTTGTCAAATAAAGTTTTTTTCATGACATTTGTATTTTACTTTACATTGTAAATTACCTACCCTTTAGTATTTTGTTACGTACAGAAGTAACCAGCAAGAAGATAACAATTGTATCTAATGAACATTAAACTTCCAACAGGTTTGCTATGATAGTAAAATTGTTGGTTCATAATACCGTTACGAGCTGGGTATAAGATAAATTAATTACTACCGATTAAACAACACAATAACTTTATTAATCACAAAACTATTTAAACTTAATCACAGATACACTACTATTCACTATTCGCTTAGATATCGCACTTCAAGTTCACTTCGAATCGCTACGTTGTGTAGCCAAAACAAGACTGACGGTCGCGGGCCTGAGCGGTGTATTTATACTCGCCAACAGACACACCAGAATAACCACGAATATTCTAGAGGGTCATAAAAACACTAACAAAAGAATAGTAGGTAGGTAAAAAAGTAGTAGTTATAAGCTACTTGTACAAAACAAACGAATATGAACCGTATGCCTTAGACGTACGGTCGAAATTCTAATGTCTTTTTATAAATAGGTCGCGAATTTGTACCTACCTAACTTTAAAAGTAATAATAACGGAATGCACTCAAAATTCCATCGTACACACACTGTAATCACGTGCTTTCTCGAATGTTCTAGTAGGTCCGATGTAACAATACATTTTATACTTTCTCAGCGTTGGAGGCGACACTGTGGATGATGATGATCGAACAATGGATGAAATGTATGAAAGATGATACGGCTAGAAAGGAAGTGACGTATGAGGTGACTAGTAATAGTCTGCAAGTAGAAGAAGTAGCATGGAAGAACTGCCCCTACATCAAATAAATTATGCCACAAACAACCACAACTTAACAATATAAAAATGTCGTGGCTAAATAATATCAGCCGCTCGGGCCAATCTTTAGGTTAAGGTGTGCTTGCCTAGGTTGATCTGTGGAAGAGTGACCTCCCCTACATACCGAGTTTCCTCCGTGTCTCGGAAAGCACGTTTAGCTGTTGGCCTCGACTGTCATTTGTCCACCTTTGAACGTCGTTATAGGTAGTCAGTGGCCCTAAAAGTCTGACAACCAGCCGTCTTACCAACTGGTATCGTATTACCCAGTATTAACTGGGTTATGGAGGTCAGATAGGCAGTCGCTCCATGTTAAATGTTTGTATTCAGCTGCATCCGGTTAGACTGGAAACCGACCCCAACATAAGTGGAAAATATGATGACTTAACAATACAAAAATCCATCGTGCTTCTCGAGTGCGTAATGTGCGTTGGTTGCACTCATGCAGCTCGCCCAAAGCGTCAGCCTTTCACATTAATTTAATTATTAATTAGGCTTGCAATAATTATGTCATCTGCTAAACACAGCTTAGCGCCGAAAGAGATTAACACACTCTAAATAGTTAATTTATACGTTCACAATCGATTAGATATGGTTTGAAGTGAGCGCAAGTAACGTATATACTTATAACCTATTTCGAGTTGCTTAGAAGTTTAATGGATTCCTGCGATCATCCCAAAGATGAATTTCAGATTTCACATAATTCTGTACAAGATTGTTAAGGACGACTAACCCTCTATTCTATGTATTTTTTTACTTGAGTAAATTATCTAATACTGAGATACTAGGAAACCGTCAAGTCTTAGAACTAAACACAAATATTTGTGACTTCCACTGATCCCTATTGGACCTGCGTGTTGTATTGCATTAGGTACGGTGAACAGCCTCACGCTGATAAACATGATTGTATCCGTGTATGAGACACAGTAAATGATCATTATGCTTAGTACGTTACCAAGGGCGTAGCTACGATAAAAAAAAGGCATAGACAAACCATGAACATTCTAAGCTAAATGCTGCATAAGCGATGGGACAGATTACGTGAAAAACAAATCAAGGTTCAACCAGTCAAAGTACAATCATGTAAAATTCGCCTGTCGATGGAATCAATTTTGTGTTTGTTTATAAATAGGCTACATAAGTAATAACGTAATATCACTACAGTTTGTGAGCATTTCTGCACCTTTAAGGGGGGGGGGGTGCATTCCCTGCCCGTACCTCGCTACGCGATTAGGATTTTGGAATTGTGTTATTAAATACATACCTTATAGTATTTGTGTTGGATATTACATAAAATGGGATCCACGTTTCTCAACCTTAGGCAACAATTAATGTTTATAGCAAAATGTAGATGTGACACTTTGCTAACACATTTTAGTAAGGCACAGAACTTTAAGAGTGCCTCATTCCTTCTATTGTTTTTATTCTGGTTGATTCAGTTGGTAGGAGGTACATGTAGCTACTTATAGGCACAATGTACTTAGTTATTGTGATTTTGATGCAGTGAATGTGAGCGCTCGTTAAAAAGTTGGACGACAAGATGCACCTGCCACAAACTGCCATTGTACAATTGCTAGGTTTCATGGTTGTGAGAATGTTCTAATGAATAGTAGGTATTGTAAAAGTGTCTCTGGCCTACGTTACTTATTCTGGTGTAACGACCTACCGCATATCTCTTCAGTATTCCCGCGACCATGATGCTTGCAACAGCGTAAATATCGGGAGCTTATAGAATCATAATAAAATCACGGATATAATCCGGTAAGTACTTTAACGCTTACAGGTATAATCAAGAGCGGATAGCGAGCTATAGAAAGTTATACGGGCTTGAGTTGAGGTGTCTTGTTGTGTTTGATCAACGACCATACAGCTGTATGGTCGTTGTGTTGGATAATGTGCGTTAGGTCCAATTATATTCTTCTTGCTGGTAGCTTCTGTGCGTAACTAAATACTTAAGGGTAGGTATTAACAATTTATTAAAATAAAATACAAAAATCAAGAAAAAAAAACTTTATTTAACAAAGAATACAAAAAACAAACCAAATTTTTTAGTGACTAACTATACAGGGTGTAAACAACCTAATAACGACGTCGTCAGTTGACGTTGGCCCCCAATATCTCCGTAACTAGAAGGTTCCCAGGTACGGTGTAAAACAAAATGATCGCAATGACAGGGAGCAGTGCCTTTCGGCTTCGTTAAGAGGTCTTTACACCCTTATAGGTTTTCTGACGAGCGTAATTCATGCTTATGTCAATGGCTGCACCCTGCAGTAGCACAGTCCACCAAGGCATATACCCGAGGGTGGATATAAGACGAAAATTCGCTGGCAAATTTTAGTGCACACTGCGTCCTTGGTGCAAAAATAATCATCACCAACTGTAAAAATAAACATTTGAATGTGAGCATGATACCGCTACAGCATAATTTTATTGGTGCGTTGTCGCCACATTACTAGAGGTTTCTTAGTTTTTTTCTCGCAACTGTTGTGCGTGTATGATTACATGTATGAACGTGGTCGAGGACAAAGAAGATGTAAGGGTGCTGCAAGTGATGCTGGAGAAAGGTGTGAGTTTATTATGTGCAAATATTTATTTTGTTAATCTGATTGACGAAAATATTTCATGTATTTCAGGCGGAAGTTTGACGTTAGCTATTTGTATGTAAAACAAAAGTTAGAAATACGTTTTAAACCGATGAGAAAATTACAAGTTTGACGAGTTGTGAAATGAATATGCTTACCTTTTACCCCATCAGGAGGAAACTCTCCAGCTAGGACAGCACCCAGCAGACAGAAGAGGATTATGAGCTTCATTGTTCGTAACTGTTGTAGTTGTAATAAGTCTTTGAAACTTATGATGGAGTCACAAGCCAGCGGCATTATTTATACCCAGTTTATTTGCCGTAACAAGCGTGAAATAGTTAATCATACTATTACGTGATAACATATCGGGAACAGGTTAATTTGGCAAATCGATGTCATTTCTGATAAAATTATAGGACCTTTTTAAAGGTGGTGACGCGCGTAACCCACAGTACACGATTTTATATAAATCAATTAAGTCAAGATGCAATCAGAACTGTTTTTTTTTTTTCAAAGTTTATATTAGACCCCAAAACTGCAGGTGCATATATGCAGGAAGCGCAATATTTCATGCAGCCAAACATCAGCTCGTCACGTGTGTCACTCCTCCACGGGGTATCCACCGTAGATAATTAGTGTATATTTTCACTATGTCTTGTTCGAGTTGTGACTCGACCTATTACTAAGTTACTTTAAAGGATAGGAAGCATTAGCTGAATAATCCGATCAGTGTTCTCAAACTAACTGACCAGAATTTGAATTTGATACGTATGTGTATAGTACCGATATAAATATTCACTCGTAACTTGGAAGTCAAGTCTCCACAATGAAGTTCGCAGTTGTTTTGTTTATAGTAGCGTTTGCTTTGGCTAAAGACGAACCTTTAGTGCATACAAGAGTACATCACGGTGGTCAACATCAATTTGTCTATTTCTTGTTATTTTTGCGTTCACTGGAGAAGCTAACTGGCCGCCGTCGGGTAAGGTCGTGTGTGTTGGGGTCCGCTTGCCCATCTGATACAAAAAAAACGGACGCCGTAGCCAAGCCTCAACCTTACCGCCCTTTTGTGTTGATACTGGTTTGCTAGTATTTTATATACGTACCTACTATTAATACTAGTCGTGCTGAAATTTATAATCGCGAGTGTTTGCAAACAGTGGGATCTCTGAACCAAAAAGTGCAGTGCCGTATCGTGAACCTAAATAAGATTACCAAGATAATGGCTGAAACGTTTGCGCATCCAAGAACAGTGTCACAGTGCAGTGCTAGGTACCCTGTCCACGACACGTAAAATACCACCGCGAGCAGTGCGCAGAGATTGGCGGTGATGCAGAAGTTGCAGCATCAGCATCTGTAGCGGTGCAGCAGAAACTCGGTGAACTCGTTTAATTTATTGATCTTGAATGAACGCAGATTATTTTTCAGCCAACCAGCAGTCAATTCGTCGCTCGCATGACTAAAAGTCGTATCTCATTTTTTAGCTGATTTGAGTTAGGACAACTACATTTTTGTATTAGTGACTCTTTACATTTTGCACTAACCGTCGTTTCTCTATGTTATTTGGATATTAAAATATAAACATTTTGTAAGTCAACGTATCTCATATTAACTCAAAAAAAAATATTATAACCGCAATACGCTTTTCACAACACAAATGACAATACTGAGATAGGACAGTTAGTCATGCGAGCGACGAATTGTGTACAATTCTGAGGTTTCCCAGCTTACCTAGCTAGGAATACCATTTATTTAAAGGCTGTTGTGCATGATACATTCCTCTATTCATAAAACCAGGCTCCCACATAATCGATTCGCCTACCTACTATTAAAAGCGCGTGTTACCTATCTCTAAGTTAGGAATCATAATAGTAATGCTTTGTAGAAAGTACACTTGATCATTTTTAAATATAAACATGATAAGTGGCCTGGCTTCAACATTACTGGAATTGTAGCCAAATCGGATTTTTATTATATAATAGGTTCACTGAGAATAGCACCTAAGACTTCGGTCTGCGCACTTGCCTGCTACATCTGGTGCCCATAAAACTCTCAAGCAAAAAAGACGGAAGCCGAACCTTTAAAATGAATAGGACAGAAAAAAAATCGTTACGCCACAAAACAAAAGAATAGTCTGGTAAATTATTTTTATCTGCCTCATTCTGTGTCCCAACGAACACATGTCTCTAAACTTGAAAGCGTTAACAAAAAAACAAACCCTGTACAAATAACAGAACAATATAGCCCAACAGAAAAACACCTTGCTCTCTCCTATTACCTACGAAACAAAAAAATGCGTAACCAGACCATTAACGAACTAACAAAGCGGCGTCTAAACACAAAACAATGCGAGATTAATAAAAATTCTGCTAAAGTGTCATTAGCTAATAAGCTCTTTTTACAGGTACGATAATAACATTTTCCGCAGGTTAAACCACCAAAAGGGTACTACCCACATTATAAAGAATCGCAAAAAAGCAAAAATAGCAACACATACACAACACATCCTACTGAAGCCACAACAACGATAACAAGAATGGAGCAGCACTAGCAGGCAAACAGGATCCATTATCACCAAATTTAAATATGGAAATAGTCCATATGATCGGCGACGGGAATTGCTTGTTAAGAGCCATAGCGCATCAAGTAAACGCCGTATTTTTCCTGACGTTCGCCCACCACATGATAAGAAGATCTGGCCGAACATAGCACAAGCACTCTCGGGAAACCTGCCTAGTACCGCGAACCAAAGAACAACAATACAAAGATGGCGTCTGGGGTGCTGAAGATATCATCATTGCAGCAGCCGAGTACTACCACATCAATGTAACAGTACACCAAGCCGGGCTTAGCGCTCCCATTACATACCGATCCAGAGATCCACAACACGCCGTAGCCACGATTAACTTATTGTATCAGAATAACCACTATGACAGCCTTCTTAGCATAATAATTAACTCTCAAGACTCTGCAACAGAATTGCACACTACGCAACACGATAGGTATAACAACGATATCGCTTGATGAACAAGCTGAGCCCACCGGATATGCAATACTTGGACCTCCACCCTGCCATAAAACTATAACAGATATTAGTAGTATCAAAATAGCAACCTATAATGTCAGAGGCACCGCCACACATTCAAAGAAAAATAACATTGACAAAACCCTGAAAGATAAAGGGATACACATAGCATACCCACAGGAAACAAACATGAATACCGGATTATTTACCTCAAACTACTACAACAGGCACCTTAGTGGCTCTACCAAACGCCATGGCCTCGCGTTGCTTGTAAGAAAAGACACGACCATAACCATTCAAATAACAAGAAGAAATACAAATGTCATGGCGGCAGTTGTAACAGCTCTCTGTAAAGGACAATTTGTATATTATAACATCACACGTACCAAGTATTAAGCCAACTAAGTCATTTTCCGATTTGATCAACTGCATCAATGCAAAGCCAAAAGCGTCAAACATGATCATCCTAGGAGACTTTAATGCGCACATA
This sequence comes from Xestia c-nigrum, assembly GCA_916618015.1. Taxonomy (NCBI): domain Eukaryota; kingdom Metazoa; phylum Arthropoda; class Insecta; order Lepidoptera; family Noctuidae; genus Xestia; species Xestia c-nigrum. The sequence continues at coordinate 25,892,291 of OU745250.1, forward strand.
AGAAAGCAAGACATGAACACCAATGGAAAAGAAACGACTAATAAAATTGGTGCCAACCTGCTGCACACAATGTCGAATAACAATGGTAAAATCTTATTACATAATAATAAAAAGAGAAAACCTTGGAATAGATGCATCTGCGGACGAGCCAAATATAACTAACTACATAAATGGCGAGTGGAGAAATAATATACCAGACCATAAAATAATTTTCGCAGATACTATTATTCTGAAACTCAAGAGGGAGAAAATAAATCTAACACCGCATACGCTTAAACCCAACGAGAAACCAATGCACTAATCTGAGCCCGAATTCAACTACAGAAAGTACGATTATAGCCGACTACAAAGTGAGAAAATGATGAAAGAATATCAAAAGGAAATCAAAAGCCAACTTCAGGTAATAAATCTACAAAACAAGCAAAATAGCCAACTAGTCCCATGGGATTCCCTTATGAATATCATGAAATCAGCAACAGCAAAAATTCTTGTAAGCAGGCCAATCAGATCCAGAGAACATAGAATCGGGCTCGCAAAAAGCCAAGTTCATCAAAAAATGTTACCCCAGAGAAGTACCTGCAATCAAACAACTAAGCGTAGCAAGACACAATCTGCAAAACACAAGAAACAAAGGAGAAGCGAAAAATGCGAAGTACTCTTTAGAAGTCCAAGCAGAACACATCCATCACAATGAATGAGAATCACATACGATTTTTACAGGAGACATAAAATAAACACGAAGCGCAACCACAAACAACGTTTTATACCTATGTCAAGGTGAGAAGAAGAGATAAAAAGTCAGCAGGCCCACGCATAGAACTCCTACCGAAAGAGAACCCATCAGACATAAAAGAAGAACTATAAGAAGAGGAAATAAGTGACATCATTAAAAACATGAGCAACGGCAAAACACCAGGTACCGACAAGGTGGTGTCAGAGCTGTTCAAAGCCTTGCCAACAGAAATGCTATCGGGAATTATAAAGCACATGCAGGCATCATGGGTAAGGAATGATTTACCAATGTCTTGGAACAAAACGATCCAATTTCCAGTGCCTTAAAAAACAAAGCCAGACAGAATTAATGACTACAGAAAGCTATCTATGTGTAACGTGGGATATAGGAAATGTGCGCGCCTTCTTTTAAGCAAACTGAATGCTTCAATAGAAGAACCAAGAAACTACCAAGCAGCTTTCCTTCGCAATGTACATGGAACGAGTCACTCCAACAAGACATGGAATATTTCAATATAAACAAAGAAGAATGGATTCAGCTAGCAGCAGATAGAGAAAAAATCAGATCAGGCACCCAGGAAATCTACTAGCTTAGCGAAACTGACAGCGAAACACATACTACTGACGATGAAACATATACGCGAACATAATATTTCATCGCAATCACCAGAAGCCAACATGCCTCTCCAATGCCAGAAGAGAATAATCAAACGAAGATTAAATCACCAATGCTCATTCCTATGGATTGTACCTGTCTTTACCACTATTCCTATATTGGCTCTAGGCTGCATAGTCGGTCGATTGTGCCCGACTGGCTGCGGTTGGTCGGGCTTCCTCTCCCATCCCAGAGCATGTCTTTCCTTACAAAATCGTGCCCCCTGGTGTATCCGGCTTGTCCGGGTCAGGCTTGCTCCTGGCTGGGTGTGGTGCTCAATCATCATCAATCATCTTCTTGTTATTTTTGCGTTCACTATTGTCGGGTGTCCCACTTGTTCGACCACTTTTAGAAACCCTTACCAGCCCTTACCCTTATGTTTATATACTTTACTTACTTACTTTACTTTGCTTAGAAGTTTAATGAATTACTGCGATCATCCCAAAGATCAATTTTAGATTTCTCCTTATTCTGAACAAGATTGTCAAGGACGACCCATCCTCTGTTCTATGTATTTTTGACTTAAGTAAATTATCTAATACTGAAACCTATACTATAATATATAATATAATATTATAAAGCAGAAGAGTTTGTTTGTTTGTTTGTTTGGTTGAACGGGCTAATCTCAGGAACTACCCGCTCGAATTGAAAAAATATTTTTGTGTTGGATAGTCCATTTATCGAGGAAGGCCTTAGGCTATATAACATCACGCTACGATTATTAGGAGCGGAGCAGGAATGAAAAATGTTGGAAAAACGGGGATTTTTTTCCTTTCGTTTTTCCCTCATAAGTGACACAGACGAAGTTGCGTGGGTCAGCTAGTACTCCTATATTACCATTACTACTGGTAGATAGTGAGGAAACCGTCAAGTCTTAGAACTAAACTCAAACATTTGTGACTTCCACCGATTCCTATTGGACCGTTTTATTTTTTCGTATGGGTACTCATCAAATAACTTCTACCACTCTGGGCGTGCCAGACTTTTCCTGACTAAAACCCATCCATGTTCTTTCCTCGCCCCTACGGTGAACATCCTCACGTCTTGAACATGCTTGTATACGTGTATTAGATACGATACAGGATGATTATGGTACGTTATTGTGCATAAAGTAAAGAAGAAAAAACAAGTCGTGAAGGTGTTGGCGTGGGCGACGTTTAGTCAACTACAATTCTTAAAATTACCAATCGAGTAGCTAGAATTTTGTAGGGAGGGAGGGGAGGGGGGCAGGCATATACAAAACACGAATATTCTAAGATAATATGAAATGCTGCATGAGCCATGGGACAGATTACGTTAAAAATAAAAAAAAATAATAATAAAGGACATGGACAAATCCTGCCCCAACTGAACAAAAATAAAAGTATTACAAGAAATAATTTAGTAAAGAAAGACAAGAATTTTGGTAAATGATCAATGTACGATACCAGATATTTAGTAGAATTCACAATAAAAGTATTTTTAGTTTTAATTTTACTCGAAAAGTCAGATTTAATCGTAAAAGTTGCCATATACTGTCACTAACTTCGTTAGGGGTTTCTGAACAGAAAAAGTTTTTTTCATCCCCCCATCTCGGAAAGAGTACTTTTGCTCTTCGACATCTGAGTGCAAAAACCGTTTTTATCGTCTTGAGGGTAAAGTAAATTTGAATTTAGAACATCGTGTGCACTAAGCATGTGAATTCAAAACATCATTAAACCTATTTACATCTACCTCTATGGTGCCGAATTAATCATACGTTTTTTTTTTTAATTTGTTAAGAACTCAGACTCGGAACCTTCTTGGTGTACTTTTTTTAAAATATGTTTTGCGCGCGCCATTTTTTTTCACGTCATAGTATTGTTAACACCTTAGGTTAAAAACAAGGAATCCAACTTGAAAACAAGTGAAAAACCTAAAATGACCACTCATTAGCGACGAGGAAGTTTATTTGACGCCAACAGATTTAACTGAATTTGTTAATAATGCGCATATTTTTTTACGTTTATTTTCCTCGCTGAGGTGGGATGAAAAATTACGTGTTACACTCAAGTGCAAAGATTTTTCACCTCGTGCTCTTTTGATTCCCTCGCTAACGCTCAAGATTCTAAGATTTGAATCACTCGCTGCGCTCGTGACTCAATTTTAGAATCTTTCGCTTTCTGGGTCATCAAAATTGAGCACGCGGTTAAAAAACAACTTTGCACTCTCGTATAACAAATAACTATTTCTTATTGATGTGTAAAAATGGGGATTGTTTTTTGTGACGCTGGTAGCCCAATTATTGGCATAACTGTTTGTTGTTATAATTCGAATGTGTTTTGTTTTGTGCCAGACTTAAATCTGTTTGTGTAAAGCAAAGACCTGCCGCCAGCCGCCTGCTGACCTGGCTTTCCCCGGTGATCTTATTGTTACAAACGAACAGACTGTCTCATTTTGACGAATAATTGTCTCCGAGTGTGTGTTAAATGTTTTTAACCAAGTTACTGTGTTGACTAAATGCCTGGGACTGCGACATATGCGTAATATACACTAGAATATAGACAAAAGTACTACTTTAGACGTACTGACAAAAACAACTTTCTTTAAACCTTTATAACTTTTGTCCAAAACTGCTGAGCAATAGGTCACTTTTTTATTTTTGTTGCTGAAGATTTTAACTATTAAATGACATAGATTTGATGTCTGTTCATGCTGGGGCACAGGCTTATACATTTTTGGGCATGTCCTTTCGATTCAATCATTCATAGTACAATCTTATAAAATTCGCCTGTCGATTGAATCAACTTTGTTTTCTGCTGCCCCCTGCCCACACCTCGCTACGATATTAATTTAAATTGCGATAAGTATTAAATAAAAATGGGATCCACGTTTTTCAGCCAAAGGCAACAATAATTGTTTATTGCAATTTTCGTAAGGCGCAAAACATTCCTTCCATTACAATTCTGGTTGATTCAGTTGGTAGGTACATGTAGCTACTTACAGGCACAATGTCCTTAGTTATTGTGATTTTGATGCAGTGAATGTGAGCGCTCGTTAAAAAGTTGGACGACAAGACGCGCCTGCCACAGACTGCCACAATGGCGAGAGGTGAGAGGGTGATACAGGGGGTGACACAATGTTCGACATTGTACAATTATTAGATTTTATGGATGTGAGAATTACCTAATGAATAGTAGGTACTGACGAATATTAGGTTGAAGACATTTAGTGTCATCGTAAAAGTGTGCCCGCACATGCCCTTCGTTACTTATTGTGGTGTAACGTTTACAAGAACATATTATCAAGAACAGATAGCAAGCTATACAAGAAAGTTATTTGATATCAACACGTTGAAAACCGTTGCTGTGCATTAAGTAAGTTATTCGGTGTGGTGAAGACTATTCCTTTTCGGAGAAATTACGATTAACGCTTCACCTGATTTTTTTCACATTTCATTTAAAAACTTTTCCCGAGCCACGAAAAAAGAATGATAAGCATTATTTTCATCTTACCTAATATTTATCTTTTAAATTCTCAAACACCCAAATAATCATCGCGTGCTATAGGTAGCGTTGCCATAACTTCTGGGAACCAATACGGGACGTTTTTTCTTCCGATACCCAAAACTCATAATCGTATATAATACATTCAACACCGACACGGGGCTTTTCAACTACACCATACTTACATAACATAGCACGCATGTGTACCTTCCTACATAGCGAAAAGAAACAAACAAATGTATTTTCTAACAGATTCCCTCTGATCTCAAACTTATCAAAAGTGTAAAATAAATTAAACAAAAATGATTGAATCATATTTTTTATTCAAAGTCTTAAGTAGATTTTTTTTTTAATTAACATAAAATTATTCAGATAATATTTTTTTTTTCCAGTCATATTTTGAAGGTGATTTTACTTTAGCGATAACTTCTTTTTTTTATATGATCATAGAACTGGGCGCATGCCATTTTAAAATTGTAATGACAAATCAATATGGATTCAATGGTTTCTACCGACAACCTGTTCCGTCCGTCCATTAAGCCGTCATCAATGAAAATATTCTTTCGACATTAGCATTGTGGGCTGGCTATTTTCGTATTTTGTCGAAATACGGGACAAATCCGGGACAAGTAGTAATACGGGACGGGATGATCAAATACGGTGGCAGTCCCGTATATACGGGACGTATGGCAACCCTAGCTATAGGTAACATGGCAAGTAATCATGTTTTGTTTCTTAGTAAAATCTTTGTTCTCGGCAAGTGGCGCCCCCTGCTCCCTCTTCCCCAACCATGCCCCTCGAGTGACATCAAACGCGGGTGTCGGAAGTGACGTCATTGTTAATGGCGGATCAGTTATTTTGAATAAGTGGGCAAGTTACGGGCTTGAGTTGAGGTATCTTGTTGTGTTGGATAATGTGCATTATGTACAATTATATTCTTACTGCTGGTAATTTCTGTGCGTAATTAAATACTAAACGGTAGGTAATTTATAAATTTATTTAATTTACTTAAATACATTTATAAATTACCTACCGTTTATACAAATATCATAGGTCTATGGCCAGCAGTGGGCGTCTTTCGTCTGAGATGATGATTATGACAAATATCATGAAAAAAAAAAAACTTTATTCTACAAAGAATACAAAAAACAAACCAAATTTTGTAGTGACTAATTATACAGGGTGTCATAACCTCATAACGATGCCGTCAACCAAGCACTTCTGCACGGTCGAGCTAGCTATTTGGTTTACAGTTTAACACACAAATTACATAATAAAAAGGTAACCAAATAGCATGTCGAAACTAACTTTGTGCAAAAAATATTGCTAGGAGACGACTTTTTTGAGGGTGAAAAATCATGTTTTGTGGTAGAGCTCAACGCAACGCACTCAAAACATTGTGCTGATGGATGAATTGAACAGTAAGTCGTGGAGGTGTTTAAAGTAAAACAAAAAAAAAACATAAATAAAAAAACTGGTCATAAAGTTGGAACTTTGACCCCCAATATTTCCGTAACTGGAAGGTATACGGTGTACAACAAAATGATCGCATTAACCTTTCGGCTTTTTCTAGAGCTCTTTTCACCCTTTTTAGGTTTTCTGACGAGCATAAATCATGCTGTGACCAATCGCTGCACCCTGCAGTAGCACTCTCCACCAAGGCATATACCCGAGGGTGGATATGAATCGAGAAATCGCTGGCAAGTTGGAGTGCAATTTGCGTCGTTGGTGCAAAGATAATTAACACCACCTGTAAAAATAAATCATTTGAATGTGAGTACGAGTATGATAACGCTACAGGATAATCTTCACACGGCTCGGACACCCGCCTCCTCCACATCTACAGGTTTCTTAGTTTCATTCTTGCAACTAGTGTGCGTGTATGGTTAGATGTATGAACGTGGACGAGAACTAAGAAGTACGTAGGTAAGGATCGGTGCAAGTGGTGTTGGGGAAAAACACGGGAGTTTATTATGTGCAAATATTTATATTATTAATCTGTTTGACGAGAAAATTACAAGTATGACGAGGGGTGAAATGAATACGCTTACCATTCCTCGAATCAGGTGCATTATCGTCTAACAAAGCTAGGGCAGCCCCCATCAGCAGACAGAAGAGGAATATGAGCTTCATTGTTCGTAACTGTTGTAGTTGTAGTAAGTCTTTGAAACTTATGATGGAGTCACAAGCCAGCGGCATTATTTATACCAGTTTATTTGCCGTAACAAGTGTGAAATAATCAATCATACTATTACGTGATAACATATCGGGAACAGGTTAATTTGGCAAATCGATGTCATTTCTGATAATATTGTAGGGCGTTTTTAAAGGTGGGGGCACGTAACCCACAGTGCACTCTTTTATAGTCCGGTTAAGCAGACGACAACCTTTCTAGGTTGAACTGCGAGATGCCATTCCGAAAAAAAAAAAAAAAACAGTGCACTCTTTTGCATAAATCAATCAAGCTAAGATGCAATCAGAAGATCATTTTTTTTCCAAGTTTAAATTAGTCCCATACATTGTAAATGCAAATGTAAATAATTCTAGCTTTAATGCGGCATGCCGCACCACTCTTACGCCTGCAAAACTGCATGTGCATACATGCAGGAAGCGCAATATTTCATGCAGCCAAACATCAGCTCGACACGTGTGTCACCCCTCCACGGGTATCCGCAGGAGATGATTACTCGTCGTGATACATCGGTAGTGTGTATTTTCACCTTATCATGTACCAGAAATCGAGCCACACCTGTTACTAAGTTACCTTTAAGCTGTTTAATCAGCTATAATAAATACTCTAACGCCTTTAAATAATACGGTCAGTGTTCTCAAACTAATTGACCAGTAATTTGAATTTGATACACATCCATAGTGCAAATATAAATACTCACTCGTAAATTGAAAGAGTTAAGTTCTAATCAAGTGCAATCTCCACAATGAAGTTCGCAGTCGTTTTGTTTTTAGTAGCGTTTGCTTTGGCTAAAGACGAACCTTTAGTGCATACAAGAGTACATCACGGTGGTCAACGTCAGTTTGTCTTATTCTTGATATTTTTGCGCTCATTAATGCCGGGTGTCCGATTTGTTAGACAACAGATAGAAACCTTTATTTATTTCAAAATTCACTGTGAACTTAAATTGTCCGTATTTCAAACCCTTTGTCCTGTTATGAACATTTATTATACCAGAGGTACCTTGCGAGAGTATACAACTGTCTACAACTGGGCATAGGCCTCACCAATCCGATGCACTTTTGACTGTGTCTTCATCGTTCTCGCTTATAGATTGGTACTTTGTCTAGGTCCTCAGGCTAGGTAAAGCGTTGTTCTTTACGTGCGTAGATTAATACCCTCCACTCGGAGATTTGTCTTTTGTCTGTCAACCCCAAAGACTACGTTGATAGTATTAATGATTGTGTTATTTCCTCCACAGTTGGGCAGAATTGCAGTGTAGATGCAGACTGCCGCGATGTCTGCCGTAACACGTTGTTAACCACGAAGATGGCGATATGTTACAAAGGCGCCTGCTTCTGTATGGTGCCAAACCAAGGTCATATACCCTATGTGCCGAACTAATGATCTGCTGCGTCATCACCAGCATAAACCAGGAAACATACAAACTTGACTAGACCAGAATGTTGGAAAATAAATGGTTGTTAAACTTTTTATGAATTAACCTTGTAACAAAAAAATACATATGATGGATTTAGAACGACTCCTAACTAAGCCAAAAGGTACTTGTATCCCCCGTCATTGCTATCATTTTTTTGTTTCATACCATACCTAGGAACCTTCTATTTACGGACATATTGGAGATCAAAGTTACAACTTTTTGAAATGTCTTTTTTTATACGTACGTATAAGTTTCATAGAGACTTACTAAACCCACAACAGTTTTAATCAATGAAGCTCATAATCTTAACCTGTTTGCTGGGTGCTGCCCTAGCAGCTCTCTTGGTCAAGGTGACTTATAGTGACACAATTAGGATACTTGTTTCGCTTCTCGTCATACTTGTAATTATGTCACCTATTGAAAACTTATTTCTAACTTCAGTTTTACATACAAATAGCTAACGTCAAACTTGTGCTTTAAATATATGGCATATTCTCGGTAAACAGATTAACAAAAGAAATACTTACACATAACGAACTCCCGCGTATTTCCCCATCACCACTTGCAGCGATCCTTACATACTTATTTGTCCTCGTCCACGTTCATACATCTAATCATACACGCACAACAGTTGGAAGAATAAAAATAAGAAACCTGTAGTGGTAGTTATCATCATAAGCCCACAACAGTCCTCTGCTGGACATGGGCCTTCCCAATCGCACGCCGTTCAACTCAATTCTCAGCAACTCTCATCCAGTTACTATCAACCACACTGCCAAAATCATCACTGCACCGTGCTTAAGGGCGTCCCACCTAACTTTGCTGTGGTAGGACTGCTCCGAATTGTAAATGTTTCGTTTCTGTTTCCTTAGGTGTCCATACGAGCGGTCTGGTGGGATACTGGTGTCAACTCTGCAGTCTGACATGATTGCACACGACGCGTGCTCTATGCTTTGTGGGCGGGTACCTGCTTCTGCGAGGCTCCAGAAAAATTATGCTGATATATTATTCTTGTATTTTTACCCTATGTTTTATCATAAATATCTTTGCATCTTCGGAAAAGAATAAATCGGTCTGTCCAACTGGACATGGTCATACCTCTTTCTCTCTCTTTGATCAAACCATGCAGACTTCCCGCCAATTTCAGAGACACCAGAGCTTTAGGTCATTTTTAACCGACTTCCAAAAAGGAGGAGGTTCTCTATTCGACTGGATGTATTTTTTTTTTTTATGTATGTTCACCGATTACTCGAAGACGCCTGAACCGATTTGAAAAATTCTTTTTTGTTTGAAAGGGTATACTTCCAAGTTGGTCCCATAGAAATATTGTCATGATCTGATCACGAACTTCGGAGATATGGAACGGAACTCTTCAATAATAGACAGCAAATCTGTCGCGATTGCTGCAATCGCTTGGATGTTTATTGTTTACACAACATCATAACATAACATCACGCCTGTATGCTCTGAGGGGGTACGCCGATGTGTACAATACTCCCAGATTTCGACAATGTTTGTTGCCTCTGAACTTTCGACCGGGTTAACCGATTTTGATGATTCTTTTTTTATTTGAAAGCTGGTGCTTTCCCTGTGGTCTCATTTCAATTTGGTTAAGATCTGACGCTGATCTTCGGGGATATAAATGGAACTCTTAAAAAATACACGGCAAAGCTGCAGTAATTGCTGCAATCGCTTAGTTGTTTATTGTTTATGTAACATAGTGACGTAACATCACGCCTGTATGCTCTGAGGGAGTACGCAGAAGTGTACAATACACCCAGATTTCGACAGTTAGAAGTGTTAAGTTCCATTTAATGGGATCCTGGAGAAATAGAGGGAATTCCTTAAATTTTATAGGCACACCAGAAGCGATTTGGGTAGTTTTAGGAAGAGTACGTTCTTGGAGTGATCCCTTTTCAATTTGGTTAATATCTGATGAAGAACTTCGGAAGATAGGCGACGAGAACTCCTCCATTAATGATAGCAAATGCACTGGGATCGCTGAAATCTCATGTCTCTCTATTGTTTACACCAGTTCATAATAAAAAATCACGCCGTCACGCTGTGAAAGGGTAAGCACATATGAACCACTAAAAAGTGAAAAATAAAAACTTTTTTGCAATAAATAAAACCGACTTCGCACAAAAAAGTGAAAAATAACTTTTGCTTCAGAAGTCGGTGACAAAAAAACTAAACCAATCAATCAAAGGTCACCGACTTCTGAAGCTAAAGTTATTTTTCACTTTTTTGTGCGAAGTCGGTTTTATTTTTTTTAGAAAATAAATTATATAAAACATAAAGGCATGGGAACTATCAACCGTAATATTAGTTTCACTTGAACTCTTGAAAACTAAATACAGTTTAATAAATAATGCGGTCAAAACTGCGTTTAAAATGAAACACTCAAAATACATAAAGGACAGTTTACCCCGCACAAACAAGGGTGCACACATTTCATTAACCTTTACAGTTTAATCCGCAATCCATCGGATTCATTCGCTTTTTTTCGATAGTCCTTCACAACGTATATCGTTCTGGCAAAGCGGCTGATCAAATCAACCGTTTATTTGTACGGGGGCACTCGGCCGTGGCGGATATCGCGGATATTCTCGCGGATACGCGGATATTTGCGGTGTGCATTCGAAATTTAAATAGCGCGCTTGTGTATATTGGTATGTTCCACTAATTTGCAGTGTCCTGTTAATTCCGTGACATTTTGGTCACATTAGTTTGTTGTGGTGTTCGAAAATTAGGTTTCCTGTCGACACTTTATTCTTGTCTTGTATTTATGGGATTCGTTCTTGGGTGGATATAAATACGAGACGCTAAAAATTACATACACTACACAAGTAGAAAGTAAGTAGGTTATGAAAGACGTAGCTTTCATTACAGTTTCAAACATTGCTTATTTGAAAATGAGCCTAGATAATTTAATGAGCCTCCTACTAACTAGCCTAAGTACTACAATAGCAAATTAAAATCAAACTCTTGTATAATTGGTTACATTATCAAACCTACTTTGTACCCTAATCCCTAATCAAATCATCCCAAAACTCATCAACCAAAATCCTAAACAAAAACATCCAGCTAATTCTAAACTAGATCCCTTATTAGCAGCACCACTAAAATATCCGAATATTAACCCTCCCGTCACTGCACCACTAAATCCGAAAATTCGTGTTCTGAAATTTGAAAATTCGTATTCCGAATATCGACCGTTGACGGTAGATCGAAATTAACAGGGGATTGGTTGTCCAATCAGGCTGATCGCAATGTTATTGAGGCTTCACTTGGTAATACGCCACAATTCTGTTTACACTTTCTATTTAGTGCAACGTTGATTGGCAATCAAAAATGTTATTTGGCTGTTTAATTTGTGCTTTTAAAGGTTATTGAGGTAAAGTATGAAATTGTATGGAGGATTGTAGTAGGTACTTAGTTACAAGTTAATTTCGTGGTGACGATTGATGAACGAAATAAAGGCTATTTTTATCATGTAAAAATGTTGATGAAATAGCTGTTCAGTTTAATAGTGTAGTTTTCATTTTAGTACATCAATGTATTTACCACACGTGGCTTTATTGGTTTTAGTAAGCACGTAACACGTTCCACGTTGTACTTTTGTTTTCTTTTTTTGTCTGTTTTGTTTTAGTGTTTTTTTTAGTGTTTTGTTCAGTTTTTTTTTATTACTTATGTAGTTTTATGTTTTCATTTTTTTTATGTTATTCTTAATTTGTTGTGTTCACTTGCGGCTTAAGCCGCATTATTAGGTAAATCCGTAATAGCCTGTCGACTCTGAGCAAGCGCAGGACCAAACATACAAATTGTTTATTTATTTATTTAAGGTTCATCTACAGCACATATATGCACATACATATACTAACTCATACGGTAGTGTTCTTATATATATGCCAATTACAGGTAAACACAACATTGATAATAAAGACGCCAGATTACCGCTTAGTTGCTAACTTAAGTCTAGGTGTACAATTTAAAGGAAAGTGGGATATTAATTTGGTAACAAAGAAAATGTAAATGAACAAAGTAATTAAAAGTTCACTACGTTTCGTTAGCGTGTAGGGAGGCCAAGATTCTTGATTTAAACTTCATCTTACGGTCATTAAATATATCTGCTTCGGGTATTGTTAACGGTAATCACAACGAATAAAAACTTACCCCCCCCTTTACCCTACCTGTAATGGCACTGGGTATTATCAGGACGGTTAGCTTCAAAAAATTTAAAATTGTAAGATTAGGTAATGAAGTCTAGAATTCGTCTTTTACATTTGCCATAAGTTTCCTTACATTATCAGTAACATTGTAAGACACAGCACAGTACGATGACAAACTCATAAAAGAGTAACACAAGTAATTGTTTATGTGTTCGCGTAGGTGTGTGGCCATAAAAACTGCGAGTTACGAGCACGCGTCGCTCACACATCGTCCCTAACAGTGTATTTACGTACCTGAGTTAAGGAGGGAAACGTCCAAAGGATACATGTACAATGTCCTGGATAAAGATTCGTTTACCTGCGCATGGAAATTGAAAAGAGACGTGTTGCTATAATCACAGATTTTCACACATTTTACCGTGGTATCCCACTAGAATTGTCTTAACTTCTTCGTTTTTCCTTGAATTGTCTTCCAAATTATCGTTTATTAAGAGCCCTCTTACAGTCCACTAGCGCCGCCAATCGAAAAAATGTCATAACTCGTAAATAGAATCAAAAATACAAAATATGTTCTATTATTACTGTGGAAAAGGCAATGACGTAATTGTATAACACCTTATCAACACTTGAAATATAGCTGTTTAGCTAAATCGTGCATTCAAAACATAAACGGTCGTTTTTGTTACAAATGCACGATTTAGCTAAACAGCTATATTTCAAGTGGTGACAATGTGTTATAAAATTACGTTATTGCCTTTTCTACAATAATAATAGACCACATTTTGTATTTTTGATTCTATTTACGAGTTATGACATTTTTTCGATTGGCGGCGCTAGTGGACTGTAAAACGCCCCTTAAGAACTTGTCCTAAAAACCAACGACTAAAGAAAGAAAGACTAAGAAAAAATAAAACATGCTGGGCAGTCTTTGGGGACTGTCAAGGAGAAGTGAAAACTCGTAGCAATCCGCCGTAGCGTAGTGGAACGTGTACGTGACGGTTACACGAGTTCCATGATTTTTGTTCACCCAAAAAAGCACTTTTTGAGTGAACAAAATTCATGGAACAACGCACCTAAAGAAGTTTTGACTTCAAAAATCGCATCTTACGTCCACAGGCAGAATTTTACTATTAGGTGCAAATTTTGTTTTTTTCTCGGTCTTTAATTCGATCGAATAAGTTGAAATTCTCGCTTATATTTTCTTCAATGTGCATTTATCTTAACAAAGTAAATATCGAAGTCTCAAGATTTTGTCAAAACAAAACGACGCTCAGTTGACGGGCGCGCCGTAATTGGCTTCATTACATATTCTCGTTAAAATTATTTGTCAGAGCTTGCTCACATTCCCCACTTATTTCGTGGCCCACGACATGTTTATTGCTGGGATTTCCTTGAATTTTTAACACGATTGTTTGCAAGAAAGGTTAATTGATGTTTTAGTAAATTACTTAAAGAATGATGTGTTTTTTAAGAAATGTCATTTATTGTGAAAACTTAATTAAAACTGTGTAACCTAATTCAGGTAAAGTTTGTAATTAGAGGGGTAGTTGACTTTTTTAAACTTTCACGAAAAAATGAAAGGGTAGTTGAAAACGCCTTCGCTTTGCTGTCGCGGTACCTCCAATACTTCAGTCTCCCCGCGACCACGGCTGGTGCAATCCGTTCGAAACGTCGTCGGGCTTAAATTAAAGGTAAAGTTCGCGATAAATACCCGTTTCCATATGTTTTGATAGAGGGGTAGTAGTCGAAATTACTCTTCTGATTCCGAAAACTCTTTCAAGTGTTACAGGCTACTTTTAAACTACGATCAAAAGCAACTGAAGTTAAGAAAAATGTATCATTTAAAACACTAAACAGCCGTATAATCCGTACAATGGAACGTTAAGCGCGGTACACACTCGCAGCATGCGGCTAATGGCGATCTGAGTGGTTTCACGTGTACAACCCACCTTAGGCGTGCGGGGCGCCGCTAAATCCCCTACTTTTAGTTTTTTACTAACTTCTGCGTAAAGTGCACATTGTATCGCTCTCTCATAAGAGGATTTTACTGAGCTTCACAGCTTAACTTGACATGTTAATTTTATTAGGATAGCTTATATTTAGCGAAAGTTTAAGTTAGCTTTGAGTGTTTGAAGGGTTAAGTTTCGATAGATTATGAATTCGTGAGTCCTGAAGTTTGAGGTTATTGTCATATCTTACCTCCAATCATGATCATTAAGTACTTAATTATAATTACTTAACATGGCCAGTTTAACTTGAAGTCGGGTTATAGATGATGATGATAATGATGACTTCTCTCCAATATTTGATGTATTTTTACTGGTATATAAACCTCGTAAAAAAAGTTCTTATTAACTAGAAAAAAAATAACAATATAATTTAGAAGCACCTATGTACTGTTTCTTTACTTTATTTCTTCTCTACAAAACCGTTTTGTATTATTTATGTCACTAGTTACATGAAACGAGAAAAGTAATCAGTAAAAAATATTAAATTTCATACGCGTGGGTGGTCAATACTCGTATAACTACTTTTTCAATAGTTGTTTTACAGGAAGTAGTAAAATGTTTCTCACATTAGTTAAATAGAAAATATTGAGAGACATGAGCAAATGTTTTTTACGGTGTGTTTTATAGTTTTGAAAGGGGTTATCACAGGATTGGTTTTTTTTCGTAAGGGAGTTTTCTTAAGTTTTCAGCATTCAATAATCCCAACGATCAGGGAAGTCTATTTAAACTCGTACCCAAAAAGTACGACTTAAAATTATTTGCTTTTGAATGATAAACAATATTAATTCAGTAAATTACTTTGGGTAGGTAACTTACTAGCTACTATGGATGAGTTGTTCAAGATTGAAAGAAATATTTTGACTTTTCAAAACAATTTTCTTCAAAATTTACAGAATACTCACCTCTCATATTAAATGGATCGTGAATAACTAAATGGTGCGTTCATGACAGACCAGCCTACCCCAATTACATTACATAGGAGATGAAAGCTCTCATAAACATGTAATTACCGAGACGAATCGCGAACGCGAATATTGTAGTTTTTTAATGTGGTTCTAGACGAGACACTTCGACTATTATTTATGAATGTTATGAAAATGTGGAATAATATTCTAGTTTTATTTGAGCTTTCTCATTGTCCCCGTTTTTTTTTTAATAATAATTCATATTTGAAAATAGTTTTTTAAAACTATTTAAGTAACATGCCCTCAATGTTTTCATTTGTACAATCCGAGACAACACATTAAATATGGTATTTTTATATTTTGAAAACGACAATCCTGTTGAACGCCACTTGCGATTTTAACATTTAATGACTTGACACGAATACTTGGATCAGTATTTTATAATTTATTTAGTTTATTTTTGATTGTTTTGTGTGTATTTGACATAAAGGGTGTAAAACACCTCTTCACGAAGCGGAAAGGCACTTGTTCTCCCCATCATTGCGATCATTTTTTTGCTCTACACCATACCTGGGAACCTTCTAGTTACGGAGATATAGGGGGTCAAAGTTACTACTTTTTGACAAGCTTTTTTTTAAGTACAATTTATTTTTTTAAGATTTTGAATTGTAACACCTCCACAACCCCTGTACTATTCAATCCATCCATCAGCATAATGGTTTAAGTCCGTTACATTGAGTTCTACCACAATACATGATTTAAAACCTCAAAAAAAAAGGTGTTTCCTAGTAAAAAATTTGCGTAAAGTTACTTAGTTTCATGTACAGATTGCTTGGTTAACGGCTTTGTGATGAGGTGGTTTACACCCTGTATTATCGTATTTTATTGACATCCATTGTGTAGGTTATTCTTAATTTTATTTAGTTGTTGTATTGTGAATGTGAGGACCATGTGGGTCACACTTTTTTTTCTTTTTTCCCGACTGTCTGGCGGTTTAAATATTACAAGCGACCTAACTTTAAATGTCCTTTCTTTTGGTATTGTTTGTTGTTTCGTTGAGCTCTTTGAGTTATAAGTCGAGCTACACGATAACTGACAAATTCTTGCACCGACTGGACAGGTCCACTCAAATCTGTGTGGTTCTTTCTTCAAAAGACTATCTCAGACACTAATATCTGCGTGACCCTCATGTGAATTGAGCAAGATTATGTCTGGACTTCAAAAGGTAGGCCTGAGTTTGTTTCGGCTGTTTCTTCTCAGAGTAGTCAGGTACAACACTGGCCCCATCTCGTTTAAAAAAAATTACGTGTGTTTGTTAAAATCTACTTACAAAATAAACATAGTTTATCATTAAAAAGTTAGGATTTATAATGGTTGACGAAACGGAACGTAATCTAAATATAGTTCATATAATAAAATCGTAGGAAAATCAAAACTGTACATTGATTCTTTTTTAAAGAATACTTGGGGCGTATTCTACAATCGATATCGAAGCGAAAAATATAGTTTTTGGAATTTTTATCTGTTTGTCTGTATGTATGTACGGGTTAAATTAAAAAAGTACTGCATGGATTTACTTCAAATTTTGCATGAATATTACTAAGAATTCGGGTCAACATATTAATTATAGGCTACATATTATCACGCTATCACCTACGGGGGACGAGCTGTGAATCTAGCAACACTGGCATCTTAGGTATTTTTGGTGCTGTAGACGAGCCTTCACAGAGACGACGTCGCAGGCAGCAGTTGGTACTTATAAAATATGAAGATTATAATCGTTACTTTTTTTCGGCGGTGTATTCCCGTTGACCCCACTGCTCGTCGTCCCACTGGTGGCGTCAGCGGGAAATGGGTGTGTGATGTAACCCAAAAACCATTATAAAACTGCACTAAGCAAAAAGCTTCAAGTTTTACAAATATATATAAAACATACAACCTTCTACAAGAGCAGTAAATCTTTGAGGCCATAAAATATGCATATAAATTATATATTATAATATAAAATATGTAGTGCAGCGCTGAACAGAGCGTGATGTATAGGCGCAGGGCAGGCCGGCGTCATTTGCTACCGAGATTTATGTAGTTCCCTACACCTAAGGTTTTGAGTTCGCTGCAGGATTTTAGAAATTATGGGCTTTCAGGATTAGTGTAATATTATATAGGTGGTTGTTCTTTTTAGTTAGGTATATCAAGGTAAAGTTAGTAATATTAGCATAAACATATGCAACAAATGCCTGCTTGTAAATAAAATGACAGACTCTGTCTCTCTCACACACTTCGACAAACTAAACATCTACCTTTTTTTAACAAAGAATTTAAGTTTTATAAGAACCATTAACGCTCCCAGAAATTAAACAATCTCATAGTTACAATAAACTTAATTTCTTTATCTACCCAAATATCATAAACCCTCTCTAATGCGTTCAAAAACCATAGGCAATGACCAGCATTACCAACCTGTAGAAATGAACGGTACTGTAATGAACTCATAACGCAACTGTAAACAGTTGCGTTATGAGTTTTAAATTTGGAACAGGTGTCAAATTCAAGTGAGTGTGCTATTCTAGTACCACCTACATTAAATCAGATATCGATAAAAAAAAAAAAAAAACCCCCAATTCAGTACCTATGATTCTAATTATAAATCGCACGACATTTTCGATCTCGAGTGACACAAGAATAGTGACTTTGTTCGTTTGCCTATGATTTAAAAAAAATGACAGATATCCGAAACGCCGCCATTTCGAGCTGTCATTTGTTCGTTAGCTTTTTATTTCCAGTTGCGAGTAGACAATTTTTCTGAAAAATCTTTATTTCTGTCGAAAATGAGCGATAGTGACTCAGAAATTGACATGAACACTTCGCCAGATATCGTAAATGAAGCGACGAATGCAACTAATAACCTGTTGCCACAAAAATCAAGGGCCAAGTAACAATGCAGGTCATTTCCCTATGGTTCCTGAACCCATCATAGAGCCCTTATGATATTTGGGTAGATAAAGTAGTGTATGCAACTATACATAATTAGGCATTACAACACTCGTGTGATGCTATTAAGAAACTCGCCTTCGGCTCGTTTCTTAAACCCACACTCGTGTTGTAATGCCCTTCATTATGCACAGTTGCATAAACTACTATTGCCTACTGACAAACCTCACGTTCATTTGACACTTTTTTATTACTTTAGCCGATTTCTGACAATAAATTATAAGAAAAACACAAACTTAAAACGAGTTTAGAACCCCACTTTCCTTACGAAACATACAAACTTAAGTTAAAAGCTTGTAACATCATTGCATCACTTAAGGGTAAGTGCACACATTACCATAAAGTCGCAAACGCATGAGCGACTGAACGCGTGCGATTCGAGTGCGACAAACTGCTCAATTAGAGTCAGGGCGCATTAGCAACATAGCGTCTTCTTAATGAACTTCCTAGGTGTTGAGAGCTAAATATAATCGCTTTTCGTTGTCGTGAGCTCGTGCGTTCTGTGCGTTATAGTGTGGAGTGGGCTTTAGATTTTACATTACGAATAAGGATGAATGAAGGCAAAATCAGACAAAACACAACAGCGTTTTGTGAGGAAAACAGAAGTAGACTGTTTTTTTTTTCGTTTTTGGGGGTTCCGTTGCTAACTGGTAAAACGGAACCCTTATAGATTCGTCATGTCTGTCTGTCTGCCTGTCGCACGGACGGACAGACAAACGTTTGTCCTTACCTTTCTAGTCATAATATCATCTTTCACATAGTCCATCCATAGTCACATCGTTGCTAACCTGAAAGAAAAAGCTTACCATTCAAATTAGAACACGGCAACAACGCTTGGTGGTAGAAATAGTAAAATTAATTGGCCTCCTTTCAAATACTCCTTTCAAAGGGATCTTTGTGCTAAGAAAACACTTCTGCTTATCTGCTAAAACCTTGTGGCATAATCAAGCTGCTGGGAAAAATATTGACCCAGTAGGCGCTAGGCTGTAATCTAACACGGGGGTTCATACGGCTTGGTTGATGTCTGGTTTCTTTTTGACTGTAGGATATGCCAGTTTCCTCACAAAACATCCCGGGCAGTCTTTGGGGACTTCCGAGTTTTCATTTCTCTACGAAAAGCGTACGTGACGGTCACGCGAAAAGAAGCTTTTACTACCATAATTTACTGACCACAGTATTCTTGTATATACAGTACGACTACATGACTCCACGATGGTGCTAACACTGACCTTCAGCTATCCTAGCAAAGTATGGAGCTTTTTTATAAATTTTCAATTTAAAAAGAAAGTCCTCCTCCATACTATCACAGCAACATTCACATAGTGCATCGCAGGAGTCAGATTGCGTTCCGCACGCCAACAGCAACAGGGAAGTATCATTGTGTGCGCCGCGCGCCGTGTGTCTAGCTCTGCGGTGCGGTAGGCAGAGTGGCAGGCAGATGTATGCGCAGGAGATGCGACTTGTGTTGCAGAGTGTACTGTTTCATTGAGGAATCTGTGAGGGGGTGAGCTGGAAGGACTAGATATTTCTGTGGCTCTATTGGTTTTCTAACGCAAGACTGATAAGTCATATTTGGTTTCCAGTTGAGGATTTATTTATTTTGATGGCAGTGTTATTGGAATAGCCTTTCTGAAAGCTTTTTTAAAATCCCGGAAAGTCCATTGATATCCGTGAGTGTCAAGCTTGGTTAAAAGAATGGGAAGGTGTTTTTTTTTAAGTCACTGACATTAAATATATCTTGAAAATTTTAGGCTTAAATGTTACAAACAAGAAAAACGTAGTGCTTTTCCTTCTGCCAAGAAAAGTTTGATGGAACTGTTTGTATTCAGTGTCTGTCCTTCTATTATCTTAGGTACTAACCTTTTGACTCCCAAACCAAATATTAGCCCCAAACAACTAAAGTAGAACAACTAAGCGACAAACAGTAGGTTACACATTCCAATAACAGCATAACACAAATCGAATTACAACGCCATCATACTTGAACTAATATTTGTATTTGTAGGTTAAACAGTTGAATGCAATACAAAACAATGATGGCGGCGTACGCAGGCAGTGTCGTAAATACCTGCCGTTTATTGGAGCTGCGTTGTAACGCGAGAGTGTACTTGGGCTAGTAATACGGCCTAAAACGTTCACACTGGCAAAGGCCTTCTCTCTATGAGAGAGCGGTTGAATTTACTGCGCGGGCATAATACAGGTTGATAAATATCACACGTGTTTGATTTTTTTGTGATGTTAACAGCAAATATTGAAGACCGCCATCGACCTTTGCAAATTTTCAACGGGTCATGTCAATATCACAAAGATAAGGGCAACCTACATTGTTCTGATTGTAAAATATTAGACATTTATTCGTTAATCATTATTAACTGAATGACCGAGTTTATCGGCTGTTTTCTAAAAATTGCTGCATACTAAATAAACTTCATGAAAATTGTTGGAGCCGTTTCTGAGATGCTGATTACACAATATATGCAAGAATTGCTCTTTTAATTGCATTAGATTTGTATAGATCAGTTTGCAATCTACTCTCTCTCCGCTTTCCTGCCACTCGCACACAACTTTCCTAAGCCACTCTCCTGCCCACAAATTAGTTCCAAACGCGGCCCACCTTTACATCATAAATAGCGCGGCTATTACCAGCAGTTGTCGGTAATGTGGCCGCTCGACATTAAGCGCGCGGATATTGTGTCTGTCTGCAGCATCTGAATGTTGGTAGCACCTGATCCTATGGGCGCGGAGTGGAATTAGCTTTGTAAAGGTCTAGGAGGAAGGTAAATGAATTGGATCGGAAATTCCATGCATATGGTTCACGGCGCAACATTCTTCTAAACATCAACTTATGTATTTACCTGTAAGTACTACTACAGGTAAATGGGTTAGGTAAGCATATATTTCACATGATCTGATCAGTACAAAATCAATGAAATCTTATAATAATTTCAACGATATCTACGAAATACGACCCTTTTTTCCGGATGGGAAATCATCAAATGACTTCTCCCACTCTGGGCGGAGCGGGAGGAAGTGTCAGACTTTTACTGACTAAAACCCATCCATGTTCCTTCCTCGCGCTTTACGTTCCAGGGCCGCGGTATCTCTTTCGAACAGTCCCGCAACCCTGGGCGAAATACGACCCTTATAATTATTATTATCTGCAGCTCTTTCCCAGGAATAAAACTACTTCCACTTTTCCGAGTACTCGTACGTACAATACTGTAAAATATAAACAGTTTAGCGCCCCACCTCCAACTAATGAACGAACTAGCCAAGTAGCCAGGTGTGACAAACACTGGGATGTGTCCGCAGACAATATGCGTGTTATGATGGCACCACATTACAGGCAACTGTTCTACGGCTCGTAACGTAATGGCCGCGCGTTACAGCCACGCTCGCGCGGTTTACGTCGTAAAGGTACGGTACTGTGATTGTGTTGTGAGCTAAATAAATTAACGACAAAGGAGAACAGTGGCGTAAAATTGTATGGATTTCCCAGGAATAAGTTATGCTAGCGTTGTGTTGTATTGTGTTGTAAATAGAATATACGTAGGTACGTATTCTATTCTTAACACAGCCTTGCCAGTCTTCTGTTAAGATAATGCTTTCATCTAAGACTTCTAAAGCTTGTTAAAGGACCATCAATATCGTTTAGTATCTTGGACTTAGCCGGACATAGCGTGTACCATACAACTAATAGAATCACGGGTGGATTTCAAAGTGATTCACAGTATTGGAGCACCGTATCATATTTTAAAATGTTACCGCATAGACACAAGCTTAGCGTTCAAGCGGCATACGTGTACCGTAGCGACTGCAGAGAAAACATATGAAAGAGGATGCTTGGAGAATAAATACTAGTACCTAATAGGGAAGTATGGATGAAGTCATGCTGCGCCTACACCAAATGAATTGAAAAAAGGGCAAAAGAATGATGATAATGAAAGAGTATTTTTAACTGACTTCTAAAAAAGGCCCATTACTCCGTCGCTTGCCAACAGATTAGAAAAAATCTTTTTTTTGTTGAAAAGGGTATACTTTCCAAATAGTCCCATATCCACCAAGTTGGGATCTGATGATGGAATATTGGCGAAATCGAGGGAACTCTTAAAATTTTCCAGGATAACGTATAGCGATTTTGGTATTTTCTACACCAAGTGAAGCATTTGACTTATCGAACACAAATGCTTCACTTGGTTGGTTCTTAAACCATTCTACCATCAGATCTGGTGACGAAGAAAAGAGTCACGGAACTCCATAACAGCACTTTTCATGTGTATCACGCACATGTGAACCACAAAAAAGTGAAAAATAAATACTGTTTTGCAAAAAATAAAACCGACTTAAAAAAAAAAACAAAAAAGTGAAAAATAACTTTAGCTTCTGAAGTCGGTGACAAAAAAAAATCAATCAAGCAAAGATCACCGACTTCAGAAGCTAAAGTTATTTTTCACTTTTTAGTTTTTTTTTTGAAGTCTGTTTTATTTCTTATTTTTTCAGGTTATATAGAAATACTTTTATTTGGGTTATGTCTTGAAAAAGTACTCTCCCAAGACACAACTCACCGTACGTACCGTCCGTACTTTCTCTAGACATAACTTGGATTTTTTTCTCAAAAATATCTAGATTTCGGTCCCAAAAGCCCCCCGATCCGAGTTACCGATACGCGACTTGGGAAACGACGGTAATCTTCATCTTCATCGCCTGAGGTTGTGTACGGAGCATTAGTATAAAGGGTACTATCAAAGACTAGTACGATGCCGGACATTATTAAAACAATGTAACAAAGATCAATAGCCCACTATACCCAGCAACCAAACAAACAGTCCCCAATAGAACATGTTCTATAGTAACCACCTGCTGTACATTGGTTACCAATAACTTCTGAGTGACACCCTAAGCCAGCGCGTTGTAGTGCTGCGACATACTATTAGTAACTATTAGGGCTGATCTCGTTTGAGCCGCGCTAATGAAGACTAATCGACAATTAAATCAACAGGTTAGCAAGTTAGCACGGCTTAGCCTATGTGAGTGTGGATTTAAAGGTGCTAGCTATAGTGTGAGGGATGTGTGGTGCTTGTTTGTGCTGGGAATGATACTCGAAACGATATGAGTGCCATGTTTATAAAATTGGTCATTAATCGCTTCTCATGTCTCGATCTGATTACAAACTGCATATACCACCTGACATTGCTATTGTTCATTAGTTTGTTTCCTTCCACAATAATAATTTAGTCTTTTCTTTTAATGATAATCATACTTAGCAGCAGGTACAGACAATATGACTACAGAATTTTAAATTAGCCTATCGCAGTCCACTGCTGGACACAGGCCCCTACAAAGCTGTTCCACACCAATTGCTCCTTCGCTTTCTCCTTCTGATGTAACTCAGCCACCGTTTTGAGGTCCTTGGTCTATTATTTCAGTCTTACTAAGGGGTAACGTATTACCTGCAGTGCTGACTGGGGTTGTGGAGGTCAGATAGGTAGTCACTCCAGGTAAAATACTGGTATTTAGCTGCATCCGGTTAGACTAAAAGCTGACTCCAATATAGTTAAAAAAAAGGCTAGGCAGATGATGATGAAGCATTATTTTTAGTACGTGGTCTCTTGTCTTGGATTTGTGTACTCTATCAGCCATTGGTTTCTCGACAGATGTGACAGACTACTAACTAAACTTATATTGTCACTTACGGGATATCTTCCGTGATTATTTATTGTTTTGAGCTCCCGATATTTCGACGCTGTTCCAAGCGCCATGATCGCGGGTTGACTGGAGACTGCGGGTGGATGGAAAATAAAATTGTTACGAGCAGACAAATCTGTCTACCCTCTTTCTTTGTCTTTTGCTACGCGCACTATTGGAACTCGACACTAACTCACGACAAAACGCACTCACAGTATCACCAGGTTTTGTGGAGTTTTTTGTATGATGCCGGCTGCTACTTTTGAGCATACTCAAAACTGGATTCCACGTACTCGACAATTTGAAGCTATCATCTCGATTGAAATTTTTATACTTCCTTATTTCAATTGCTTCTCTTGTCAGCCTTGGTAGGTAATGTTTGTCCTTATATGTCCAAAATACGTTGCTTGTTAAATTCGATCCAGTGATTGGGCCCTGACTGCAGTAGATGCTCAGCTATGGCAGAGTTTTGCTCATCCTTATTTTTCACAGCCTTTATGTGTTCTTTGATGCGGCATGAGATGGTTCGCTTAGTTTGACCGATGTATGAACTACCGCAACTGCAGTCAATTTTGTACCCACCAGGATTTTCTAGAGGGATCTTGTCCTTCGGGGAACGCAGACTTTTCGCAAGAGTAAAACGATCTGTCCTTTCTGTTACCCCTCTCAGATATGGCAAAAAAGTTGGTTGACGTTCCACTGTAGATCTGCAGGCTCGATTCTTGTATTCTACTAACTACTTTTCAAATCAATGTAGAAACAAGTACAGCTACAAAATTATTTATTTAAGTAGTTACTAGATCACAAAACCTGGTTGATAAATCACAGACAAACCAACACTAAATGCTTTTATTACATTTCTCGTGCACTTCAATGTGATATACGAGCATTACCTAACATTTGTCGTATCGTTTAGTACTGTTACAAGCGCATTGATACATTGTAGTCGCGGCGGTATTAATTATGTTCTTAATAGCTTGAGATATTGGTATTGTGAGTAATGTGCCGCATAGAAGTAATAATGTTAACTGGTGTTGCTGGAATCACGTAGGTATTTACATCATTTGTGCTGGATTCTTAAGATAGTTCTTCAGTACCTAAACTAATTTACTGCAGCAGTATCGTGCAACAAAAGTTAATTATACCAGTTTTGGTCCAAACACTCCGAATTTTCGTACGTAGTTTGACCGAACATTTGACTTTTCCTTCATTCTTTTTTGAGCGTAGATTTTTTTAATGTAAATCTCCTCTGAAATAATAATTACTTAGGTGGCGATGTATTACAGGTCTCAGGTGCCTTTTTCTTTCATACCTACCTCTTCCACCACCATACCATACCTATACCATATACCTATATCCTCTCAAGCCAAACAAACCCATCTGTGTTAACATTAATTTAACCAAACAAAACCCAAAGCCACACATCCGAAACTTATTCATACAACATCGTTTAAGAGTATTAACAAAATATCTGAAGCGAAATAATAAACCGCGCACGTCACCTCAAGATAAAAGGGATTAGCGTACTTCTGAAGCAGGTTGTCTTAACTTGCAAGATACCAAGCCCCTTTCTACCAGCAACCACCACTCTATGTTGTTAGAACTAAGGGTGAATGTGGCTTGGTGCAACGGCATGAAGAAGTGGCAAGAAATAATCAGTGTGTTATTGCAAGTGTAGGTGAATCTTTGTATAATTTCATTTCGCGACAACCCTAATGTGTTTTAGTGATGTGCTGTTGTCGACTCAATATTTTGAAATGCAATGCTTTTGGCTTAGTCTATTCTTTATATATGTCACCGTAAAATTGTCAAATACGTTATATTGTAATATCTCTAGCGATATTGTAAAGTCTCGAATTATTGTCAAATGAACATACTGCTTACAACAAAACGCATTATTTTTCGTGAAATGCATGCGATGGTAGTCAACTTACGCGGTGTGGAGGGAAGGAGGGGTCCCCCTTGCCCAGTGGCACAACTCTCATGAAAAGATAATGCACCATTCTTGAGAAATACCGATTAATATAACATAACCTTAAAACACTTTATATTCTCCCTAAAAAGCGTAGTCGACGGAGCCCCGCTTCGCGGGGTTTTTATTGTATTTCCGAGTGCAGGGTTTAAAGGAACCTAACTAACCTAACGGGGGGGTGCCCCAAGTCCCGATTATGGGGGCAGAGATACTTCCGTATATTCAGTTGACAATAATTCGAGACATTACAATATCGCGAGAAAAAACACGTTATATTGTAATATAACGTGTTTGACAATTTTACGGTGACATATACAATTGGCGAAATTGATGGTCAGCGAGGGAGCCATGCATGATAATTATCTACATCTGGTTGGACTAGAAACCTCTCACCATAGTTGGGAAAGACTAGGCAGGTAATGAGTTAAAACTTTTTATTTTGAATGTGGTAAAATGTTTAATTATTTTTAGTCTTTCATATTCATTTTAATTTGCGTACTTACCATATGTTTAAAAATATGTCACGATAGGCTCAAAGACTAATAAGAAAACATATGAAAGATATTAGGGCACAGCAATAAACAAGAATAAAATTAAATAGATTCCTGTACATGAACTAAATATAAAATTCGAAAAACTTATGAGAAAAACGACAGGTAAAACCAAATCTATCGACAACCTAAAACCAAACCCCTCCATCACTACCCCAACTTCATCAACAGTTAATAATAAGGGGTATAAGTGCAAATTTTAAGTGGCTCGCATTTGAACCGAGTTACCCCTTTATGACGCAGATACGCCAGGTGAAGTTACAATGTGTGATGATAAGGTTTCTTAGGAATGGCTTATTTTGTTTACTTGATTACCTTGTGCATTGGAGGAACAAGATAACGTGTGATTACCGGGGAATTGTTCGCTGTACTCTCTGAACATTTTCTTTGTCTTTCTTCTGTGAAATTTGAATATGCAGAACTATGATGAGTGTGCAGCAACCTTGCACGATCGTTGAACGATTTCTAATGGATCAGTATTCGTCTCGCATTTTTTTACCTTGCATTTTGATGTCGGTAAACTCTGGATCTAATCTAAGCAGTTCAAGTCTGATATCAGCTCATTTCCAAATATTTGCATTTCCAAAAGATACACAAACCCAAAATATCTAAATTCGACTCATAATGCCACAAATTTCAAAAACTTATAAAAATAAATTCGGTATAATATTATCGACCTATATAAAAATATGCGTAATAAAAGTTTATCTATCGACCTAAACTGTTGGTTTAGCGTTGAAATAGAGTATAGATATAAATATAAAAATACACGTGCGGCAGGTAATGGTGATTGCGACCGAATTGCGGCGCGCGCGCAGCCGACGTGGAACACATGGCCCGAGCGTTTACGTGAACTACTGCGGCCAGGTAGTTTTGATACTGACGTTTCAGGAATTTCATGAAATTACATTTAAAAAAAGCTAGAGGAGTTAGGGGGTAAATGAAATGGTCGCATCGAACGATCGTTGAAGATAAAGCGACGCCTGCCAAGGCCGGCTAATGGATGAGTATTACCCATTCATTTCACACGGAGACAACTACTACCGACATTCCGGGATACAATCTTGCTCGTGTCTCGATCACGATCTCAATGTCAATCTGTGATAGTCGTTGTGTGATACCTGGGCCTCAATTCTGCTATTACAATAGTCTCAGAGTAGTCGATCATTGATTTCATAATGGTCACGTTCTGTCAAGTTTGGACAAGTTTGTTAATTCTACTAACATAATGGCGCCATTATGACTTTTCAATGATCAACCACTGACACTCCATTGAAAGAAATGTCATAGTAGGATAATCTCGTACATAAA
The DNA here is from genome assembly GCA_916618015.1 of Xestia c-nigrum. NCBI lineage: Eukaryota > Metazoa > Arthropoda > Insecta > Lepidoptera > Noctuidae > Xestia > Xestia c-nigrum. The sequence continues at coordinate 25,920,349 of OU745250.1, forward strand.
ATCTGTTAGTTTTCGATGACAATACGACAATGCCATTAAAACACAATTTTATTATGAATTAGTGACCATTGTGAACTAGTGATTATATACTCTGTGATTGTGAATTTAGCAGTTTACGAACTTTAAGCAAAATGACAATGGGATGAGAATGGAATCGAGTTGAAGTGTCGAATTTATTAAAATAGCAGAATTAGGCCCCTGGGCAGAACCCGAAAGTCTTGTCAAGGTGCTTCGGGAAGTAGAGGCGTGATGAAAATGAAATTGAATAATGAAGATATTTGAGATTGGAGGGATCATAATTGGTGCAACTAGAGTGAATGGGAACAAGGGAGAACGGAAGGGGAAAACATCATCTTTTCAGCCGAAAACGGTCCACTGCTGGACTTAGGCCTCCCCCAAGTATCGCCACATTCACCGGTCCCGTGCGACTCGCATCCAACAATACAGGGGAAAACCTATTGAGTCAGTTACATTCTTAGAACAATGGTAGACTCTTCAGATATTTGCCTTTCACAGTAACGCATGCGTGTATGTAAGAACCAAGACTGTAAAACTACTAGCGCAAAGTGATATCTACCAATGCAATGAAATCAATTCATAAAGGATCAAAACTTCTCGCTCGTAGTACGCATGTCGATCAAGCGCAAACGCATCAAACATTTCAGTGGAACCAACAGGTAATTTACAGCTGCGCGCGCGCCGATACCGGTGTGTGTTTATTTTCGTTCATACTATTTATTTCGCTGAGCCTAACGATGATTACATTTTATTATTACTACCATCCCAGCTTTAATGGCGATTCGCCACCTGGTTTACTGTGGGCGTGATTTTGTTTGATTACTGTACGGAATTGATTCGTTTTGTCTATCATTTGGTGGTTTATAAAACATTTAAGAAAATCTGGAATCTTAGACAGTCAGTTTTCAGATTTTTACGAAGTTAATTGTGGTTTCGAAACTACAAGAAGACTTCACTAACATGAACTGAAAATTTACCAATTTGATCAGTCGGTCATCGGTAATTGTAATTATTTTCCCTCTTGTGATCATTACATTGATTACTTGTGTCGAAATTATAACAGCGTTGACCTCTACATTTTGTGTATTTCACTTTTTTCTGAATAATTTTCACCTGTTTTCATTCAAAGTCTTTTGAAATGTCTTTTCTTATGACAAACTATTTTGTTTCCTTCAGTCGTCAACAAAATGGGCCCAGGACCGTTCTAATTGACTGTTTGATTTGCAACAATTCGAGAAAATTACTTCTCACTAGCACTTACCGCAATTCCAGTGCGCATTACCACAATAGCAACAGAAACAGTCGTATTTCAACTTGATCCAGATCCACATACAGTTAATTTAGCGTTCACCTTTTCAAAACAATTTAGCGGCGATAAATCGTTAGCACCTCGTGCTGTCGTCGCGTGTACGGCGCGCGGTCGTTGCGTTCCCGCGGCGTGCCCGTGGCGTGCCCGTCACGCGGGCGGCGTGTCGGCGGCGCGCCGGCGTGCCTGGCGGGCCTAGCCGGCCGCCTACAATACTTAGTGTGAGGTGTGAATGATGGGTGTCCGATCTTGTTTATATTGGTGATTGAGCTAATTTGTTTACGAATTGGGTCATTTGTACTGGATTGTGCTGTAGATGGCATATTATAGGTATCATGATTTGGCAGTTAAACGGTTATAATTAGGGTTTATAACAATTTTCATTCTTCTTTTCACTGGAACAGTGATTTTAAAGTCGTCGCTCAATGATACTTAACTACTTTTCAGAAGTTTGTGTTTTTAAGGACATAGCACAATGAATCTCTAAAATATCTCTCACTGTAGAAAAAATATTGTTTTAGGGCAAATCAGATCTCAAGGTAACCCAAAAACTCAATGTAGATTAATTAATTGGTACGCGAATGTCCACTGACTGTACATTATTATACGCAATACGGTATCGACAAAGAAACTTTGGAATTTAAAGTGAAGTCTTAAGTTTGAAGTTTAGGTCAGGGAGTACGTTAATCTGATTTGTTACCTTTTTCGTTTCAAAATATTTAAAACAGACAACATTATTAGCCGTAAACGGTGAAATCGTTGACTTCCATCCAACTATTCCTTTCATCGTGTACATTTGTGTACATTTGCGTACATTTCGCACACATTATTATAATTCGTACAGCTGTGAGACATTATTTTAAAATAATATTGTTTACTCTCCACTGAGCGTTTCTCACGTTTGCGTTCCCGTTTATATTCGCTTGCCGTGTTTTGAATACATTTACGTGTATTTGTATACTGGTGTTAACATAAATATATCGGATTAAATTAATAGTTGTTAACAAATAAACATTGGGGGAATAATTGGAGGACCTTTGATCAGTAGATGTGGTAATGGAGTGTTAAGAAGTGCCACCGTAGCCAATCACATGTGTGTGATATGACGTGACTCTGACTGTCATCCAATCAGCGATAAAGACAATCACTTAACCCCCACGCAACTCACGTATTATTAACTTTATGTATCATGTATTCGTCATTAGTATGATTAAGATAGGTAGGTAAAACAAAAACATTAAATATCACCAACGGAAGTCCTACACAGATTACTATTGCACAACATGGTTTTTCCCCCGTGTAGGTACCTACCGGTCAAATCAGACGGTTAAAATGATAGTACACAGTAGCCGGATGTGTCAATAGATAGGCACACCGGTCTGCAAAAACATTAAATGTTAAAAAAAAATCCTAACGTGGGCACCTATTCTGAATGGAAGTTTAGTCTGTACGGATCAAAATGAATATAAAAAAAAAAACAAATTCATAAACTTCATCAAGTACATTCGGGTGCAAAAGTTGAAAAAAATGTTAATTTATTTTTCTTAGAAGAATAACCTAGCACTATTCAGAAGGATTGGGGAAAGTAGACTTCCCAGTCAATCATCTAGACTTCACAAAGTCCCATTTTTTGACCAACGGCTTTGGAAAGCGTTTCTGTCAGAAAAAAACACCTATAATATTCTAACTGAATAAATTCTTTGAACCCCAAAAATCGTAATAAAATCGCAACAGATAATTTATACAAAATAGATCAAAATTCCTGGTTCACGGTGATTAAAGTCCTCCAAGATAGAACAAATTAATACTTGATAACACAATTAATTTGATGCTTGGGGCGGAGGTGGTGCTAGTGTTAGCGAGTAGGGAGAGGGATGGGAAAATTATGTCTTTTTTTTGTAAATACCTCGCTCTTCGTCAGCTCAATGCTGATGCTGTACGATATAAGGTTGGAATCGAGTTGTTCAATGGGTGATCAGAATTTGGGTCCAGGTTGGCCGAACCCAGTCATTTAGAAGATGACCCAGTCCTAATGTATATCATCATTATATAACATTATATCATCATCATATCAGCCCGCAACCACCCACAGCTTGGTATTAGGCCTTCCCGGTTCTGTGCGACCCTTATCAAATTGATTCCCTTAAAATATTGTTTTAAAGTACGCTTACTGGTAGAAATTCTAAACCGACTCATTTTATATTGAAATCTACACGCTAAGGTGAGGAATGGGTATTTCAGACGGTGACGGACTTAATACATGCCTTAACACACTGTTCTACTAAGTTACTGAAACTTAAGTAAGTTTCAAAGTGACCGTATAAGAATACGGTCACTTACGGGATATCTTCCGTGATTGTTATTTATTTTGAGCTTCCGATATTTCGGCACTGTTGCAAGCGCCATGATCGCGGGTGACTGCAGAATGCAGATCACGGAAGATATTCCGTAAGTGACATAGGTTTAGTTATAAACCGTGAAAACTTAAAACAGTACTGAAAATAAGTAGAATTACACCTAAACAAGACCAATACAAACATCTACATATACAGGGTGTAAACCACCTCATCACGAAGCCGTCAACCAAGTATTGTGTACATCAAACTAAGTAACTTTACACAAAAAATATTTCTGGAAACCACTTTTTTTGGGGTAAAAAGTCATATTCCATGGTAGAACTCAAAGTAACGCACTTACAACATTGTGGTGATGGATGGATGGATTGAATAGTAAGGTGGTCGTAGAGGTGTTTTAAGTAAAAATCTTACATTAGAAACATGTAAGAATTTTAACCACCAATATTTCCTTAACTAGAAGCATTCCAGGTATGGTGTAGAACAAAAACAAAATAGTGTTTTACTGCTTCGTTAAGAGGTGTTTTAAATCCTTTATACTCTTGCTTCTTTGCCGCTTATCGCCGCTAGTCCCGCTCCACCCAAAAACTCGTAAAATTTTCAATTTGCTCGCTAAAGTTTTACCTGATAAACGTGAACTTAGGTGCGTTAAAAGGAAAAGTATTTCTCTGATAAGACGCCGCTGGTCCGTGTAATGGCTGCGAGCTGCTATCGTAAGGTTTGTAATTTACTTACTGGGAATTAGTTCGCTATCTGATCCGGCTTACCGTAAAACGTTGGGAAGTATTACGTGCTGTAAAGTAGGGGGTACCTTGGGCAGAGGATTTCGTTTTGTACTAGAAGTCCTGTTGAGTGATGCGATCGAATGGGTCCGCCGGAGTTTAAGTTGAAAAGTAAGATAGTTTAAACTTTAGGGCTTGAAAGTGATGTAAAATGAGGTTTTTTAACCAACTTCTACAAAAGGAGGAGGTTCTCAATGTTTCTATTTTTTTTTTTATGTTTGTTCGGGCATAACTCCGTCGCTTGCCAACCGATTTGGAAAATTCTTTTTTTGTTGGAAAGGGTATTCTTTACAAATGATCCCATAGCCACCAAATCAGGATCTGATGATGGAATCTTGACGAAATCGAGGGAACTCTTCAAATTTTATATGAAAACGTGTTGCAATTTTGGTATTTTCTACAACAAGTGAAGCATTTGCGTTTGATAAGAACCATTCTACTATCAGATCTGATGATGAAGCCAAGAGTCACGGAACTCCATAATGAGACAATGTACCATAGTCGTGTTTGGGCTTGTTGTAATTGTAACGGTATGCACTTTCCATGTATCAAGCACATGTGTGATATTTATTTATTTATTTTACTAAAAAGTTGAAAATAAAAACTTTTTTGCAAAAAATAAAACCAACTTCAAAAAAAAACAAAAAAGTGAAAAATAACTTTAGCTTCTGAAGTCGGTGACAAAAAAAACTAAAGCTTATCAAACATAGGTCACCGACTTCAGAAGCTAAAGTTATTTTTCACTTTTTTGTTTTTTTTTTGAAGTCGGTTTTTAATTTGAAAATTGGTCACAGGTGTACAGAATGTAATGTTACTTTCTGTTATAAAATGTCAATATCCTTGTTAATTAGCGAACCCTGGTAGATATTGTATAGTTGCTTCGAAATATTCAGCAGGCTATAAGGGCATCAGAGGGCCTTGCGAACAGCGATCCTAATCAAGCTCGTTGGAAATCGTTGAACCTAATGTGAAAAGTTTTCAAGTGATTGCCACTTGTCGAGGTTCTTTCCGACTATACAAAGTGATCTGTGAGTTAACTAAATAATCACAGAAAGCATCCACTCCCAGTCTAAATAAAACTCCACATTCTCACTGAAGGAAACGTCCATTTCTTTTTATAAGCTTTAAAGGTAAAACAAAAGGCATTTACATTTTAAGTGCATCCAGGTGCATTATGACCGAAATACCGAGAACTGCTCTCAACAAAAATGTGGCTATTTATACCTCACACCTTTCAGCTGCGGCTGTGAACAATGGTAGGAACAAACCTTTTAATATTACACGGTTATTTTCGACTTATATCTGGAGTTTAAACACCTTTTCTTTGCATTAGTTGGTGGGGTAAAACCTGGAATTGCTGTATGTAAAATAATTTCTTGCAAAGTCAAAGTCAAAGTCAAAGTCAAAGTATTTATTAGTGTGCTTTTTGGTGATACAATCGGTCTTATAGTTAGGTTATAGTAACTCAAAAAACTACCCATTAAGGCATACACTGTTTCACAATAATTAGAATTTAAAATTTATATTACATACAAATTGAATAGAAAAATAAAATAAAAAATCCACATCTAAAAAACATTTTTTTTATTTTTTTATAATAAACATTTATATTAAAAAGATTACAGAGATTGAACACTATCATAAATTCAAATGGATACTTTTTTAAAATGCAATGTCATAAATTAAGAAATAATACGATAAAAAATCAAAATGTCAGAGTATATGTCAAAATAATTACGAAATCTAAAAAAACAAATCAGCCTAGCTTATTATAATTTGTCAAAAAGGAATTCGTCAATGGTATAGTAACATTTTTCAATTAAAAAAAATATTTAGTTTCCTTTTAAATTGTGTCAAGTTTAGATCTTTAATGTCATTTGGTATTTTGTTGAATATTTTCGGAGCCATACAGAGGATGCTTTTGTGCATAAGGGCGGTCTTTGAGGCTCTTAGACGTACTTCGTGACGATATTCTTGTCTTGTCGATCTATAGCGTTGTTCTGAAGCTTTTTTAAACAGTTCATTATTCTTCTTGACGAACAACGCGGTCTCAAATATGTAGAGACAAGGCAATGATAATATTTTAAGAGATCGAAAATGCGGTTTGCAACTTTCCGTTGGTTTAAGACCGCATATCGATCGAATACACCTCTTCTGTGCTTTAAAAATGTTAATTTTCTCACAAGAATTACCCCAAAAAATAACTCCGTATCGTAATATGGAATCTACGTAGCCATAATAGGCAGCTACAACAGCAGCCTGGTTAACTATTAACTGTTTTTGCACATTTTGACATGAAGAAAACTTCGTAGGAAATTGACAATATGGAGTGAGCAAGCGTAGTGATGAATGCGCTTTACTTCCTTTATTGAGGAGAAGGCAGGTAGGCTTTTCTAGTTTATTGTAAAGTCTTCGAAAGCGAAGAACTACTCCGCAATGTTGATGGGCAAAATGTAACAAATAGTTCACGTCCACAGTATCACTAAAGACCAAACTTTTAGTTAGCTTCAATTTGTTGAACCAGTCGACCAACCAATTGAATTAAAGGGTTAATGTTCCAAATGTCACCAACCAACTTACAAACATAACTCTTGCACAGAAATAATCGTGTTATTTTAAAATCGCCACCTCCCAATTAGGGTGGGTTCGCACTGAGCGTACGAACGTAAAAACATTCGCTGTACAGTCGCAAACACAAATAAAGACGTTAAATTTAGACCCGTGCGGTTCGAGCACCTGGCGCCGACGGCACGTGCCACTTTCGGGCTTGACTGTACTTCGTGGATTGGTATAGAGCTGGTTGAATGGAAAATCAAATGAAACGGAACTCCTAGTTCGTGATATGAGGTCGGTGATCATTGAAGGACGTGGTATAAACTTTTAAGATAAACCACTTTCTCCACAGAACCATCATCGTAATCGCAAATGAATATTCTGCTGTCCCATAAAAAGTTCCGAAACCCCACTAAGAACTTTCTGATACGTTCCGTACAGTGGTATTTCAAAATTAAATTAGGACTTTGTTTTTGTAATGCTGCGTTGGAAGGGTAATCTTAAAATTCAAAGTCTCAACAATGGCATATGATTATGGTGCAGTGAACTATTCTATAGTAAGTAGGCCACTACAGGACTCTAGATTAATAGCTTACTAATGATAAAGTGTATTGATAAAATAAATCCGACACGCAATTAGATATTGTATTTTCATAAAATAAATGAGAACCATAAATGAGACCCAGCTCACTATAAACATCTCATAGAGATATCAATACTGACTAGTTCCAGTTTATTTTCAAAAATATCTTCAGTAAATCACGGTGTTTACTTACAATTATGTAGATACCTCCTAAAAATATTTCCCGGAGGTATCATCCTCTCCCAGTGCATCGATCGACTCCTAAATACCGCCGGTGTATTTATTCCGGTACTTTTACGGGGAACCTGGTCACAGATGACAGATACTACACTCCATGTACTTACACGCGCTAATCACCTACCGAGCGCCGGGCAACCGGTAGCCCATAGCGCACTGGGTTGTCAACAGCCGCGCGGCGCGCACGTACGCAAGTTCCCCAAAGATAACTTGAACTGATTAAAACTATTTGACCGATTTCGAATATTCTCTATGTTAAAGTTTAACAATTAGGAATTTAAGGAAGGGAAAAAAATATTAATCATTACATCAAACTAAAACACCTTTACGCTGATTTTTGAACTATTCTTTTTTATACATATTTCGTTGTTATACTTATTTTTAAAACAATTATAAATTCTGATACATTATAGAACATGTTTTATTTTATATAGTACGTCTATACTAAAAACCCCATCATCTTCGTCAACAGAGGCAGCCCTAGCAATTCACAATATCCAGACGGCTGCGCGATCTACAAAGCAAACCCCACTTTATGTTTGTAAGGTTAGGTACATTTTCGTTCGCAGCGTCTATCGACTTGAAAGTGTAGGCTATTATAGCGGTAGGTATTGAAAATTTTGTATGGAGTGAGTTATCTGGTAATCTGTGACCTGGTCGCCATCGCCGGCTAACTTCTTTCAAAGTCCGAACGCTACAGATGTTATTATTTGCACGTCCAATTGGCTATTTGTTTTTCTTTTTGACTGTACTTTTATTTACTTTGCTTGAATTAAATCGCTGTTACTGTTTTTATAAATGATTTTCTTTGTTGGATTTGGAATATTGATATTAGACTGTTTTTTACTCGACTGTGCGGTGAAGCCAAAAGGATGTATGATGTTTGTATGTTCCACCGTCCGTGTTTCAGCGCCTAAACTACTGACCCGTTTTTAATAAATGAGGTGCTAATAGATTCGTAGTAATGGCCCGGGTAACATAGGATTTATTTATTTTTCAAGGAAACGTATTATTTTCCGTTTAATTTCACATATTTCAATGCAGATTAAGATCAATGCAATATTAAGTCTGTGCAGTTTACAGGCCACTGCTACCTTATGCCATGAATAAAAACAGCGATAACATGAACATCAAAGTGATTTCTAGTTGTATCCTCATATTATTGTTGAAAGTACAGAACTGACATGGGTTACAAATCAGGCAAAGAATAGAAACCCACATTTCCGTAATACCTGGAAACTAGGTTACCAATCATAAATGACTAGCAACCGTCACTCAAGCTCAAAGGTAAGCAATAAACTGACAAATCACTTTGGGCACCTCCCATAATAACCAACGAGCTATATTATTGCCACAGATAAATAATGCAAGTAAATCAATTAAGTTTTATGATCTGTGCCCCGTTCAGACGCACTGGCATAAAGCGACACGGCCAATAGACTTTATAACGTCTCGATTTTCCGAAATGCAGGAATTCGTTTTATAGCTAAAGTATCAATTATGACAGACATTTATGTTCGAGATTTTCTTACTAGGTGCAATAAAATGTCCTTTCGGTACATTATAATTTGTTAGTTACGAGTTTGTCTACTGTTTTATTGCTGATCTGAGAAACTTGGGTTATGAATGGGTAGATGATTTTCTATTTAGAGTGTCGTACCATTTGCGTAAGTACGGACTTTGTCGCTGTAATACGATACCACAAATCGACTTTTTTTATTTTTTACAGTCGTAAGTAGTCCCGAATTAAAGTCTACCTATTGTATTTAGCTGAATCTTTTGCACTCATTGAATCTTCTGATGCCCAACCAACTAGTCCCGTTGCAACTACACAAGTCTGGAATCGTGGTTATTCTAAGGAAACAATCCAAAAATAATCTAGACAAAACTAAAAAGTAGTACAGAGGCAGACAAGGTTTAATTGCAATATTATAGAGCATAATATCTAAGTCAACTAGTCATCACCCATAATGCTAAATATCCACGCCTCATTGCACGCTATCACGCTATCGTCGGTAGAGGCTGGCAGTCTGCCAGGTCCACGACTGGACGGCAGGTAACTCTGGCAATGGTTTATGTGCGTTCAGGCGGGAAAGTGGAGTGGCAAGCTTGATTCATAGTTGGGCAAGTTATTCTGCTAGTTCAGATTGTTTAAATTACTCTCGTTTTATGCGATCGATTTCGTATACACTTTGCAAATCAGAATTAAATTTTTTAGGCTTTTTAGCTAGTGCAAAATTAAAATTTATTTTAATTACTGCTGATTTATTAATGAAAGCGTCCCGGTGCTAAGGATCCAAGTATCCCGGTGAAAAGTAACATTTCAACAGGCATAAACGTTTCTGTGAAAAGTAACTGAGCTTAGCTTTTTCAGGTAGATAGTACACAAGTCACACATGCATCTGTATGTAGATAAAGTTTGGTAAAGTTTGAAATGTTTCCGTGGAGAGCGACCTGTAGCTCTGTGGCAGGGTTGGTTTGTGGGGGTTTGACATTTTGTTTCTGGGCACCTTCAGTAGTTAGTGGAATAGCAAGTTTAACAAACTTTCTATTCCACTAATTCACCTAGCTCGCCTATCGATTTCCCCGATCTAAACGCACCCGATCGACATGGGCGCGATAAAACGCAGGTATTTACGGTCGGCGTGCGGCCTATTGTTTCAATATCGATCGAAACATTGCTGTTTACCTAGTAATTGTGTATGTACTCGCTTTGAATTTGTCATCATCTCGCTAAGGAATACGATTCAATTTAATATTGAGTTGCTTTTGCGAGGACAGCCCTTTTCTCTGTATCTTTGGTAGTGTCCGACAATCGGTGGTGTCGTTTGACAATTTGATTTTCTTTGGTTTTCAATTTGTGTTAAAAAAAATAGAATCTGTCGCTTAAAAAAACAATACCAACTCCTTATAATCAAAGACAATCCCCGTTCTTTGATTTATCATATAAACAGCTATGTAGTCACGTTACAATACACCATGTAGATATTAATTTCGGTTTATCCACCGATACAATATTGTTCAAGTTTTTGTTATTTATATATGGGTCAGGACCAAATTTTTGACGGATACATACACGTTGTGGTGTCCGACTCATAAGTGACAAAATATTGCGTACAAAACACGCCTTAAAATAATTTTGGATATTTGCTAATAATATCTTAATATGTTATGAACAGTCTCATACATCAAATAATTTAACTACAAGCTTAATTTCTTCAAAATAAAATATATACCAAGCTCGGTGTCTTTTCACGCTGTGTAAAATACGCATGTCCTAGCTTGACTACCTAAGAATATTTTGCCGTGGTTTTTTTTTAACGTAAGCTAGCATTTATAGTTTAACATTATTAGAGCCATATAAACACCAGTAATCGTTTTTATAAATAATATTACAATAACCATAGCTTTTTTAATTTTTACAAGTAATTTTACATACATCCCAAATTTCTTTCCGTTGTAATACTCCTGTTGTGCGACACCATAATTTCGAAACCAATAAACATGTTTGGAAGTTTCTTGAATATTTAGTATGGCAATATTGGCTTCAAGCTGGCAACAAAATTTCGTATACAAACCGCCTTGTTTTTTTACCTACTGCTATTTGATATTGTGTTTGTATCGTCAGCGCGTGTCGTTAAGATTTCCGGACTTTAGGTGAGTAAATTTGTAATATTTTTACGATTTTCTAAAAAATGACATATATTAATTAAATCCCCTTTAGCTTTATTGTTGAAAGTGATGCAGAAGTGTTCGATTAATGGTTAAATTTATGACTTATTGCATCTTTAAGGTAAGATCGTAAGTAATTTTCATTCCGTTGTGCGATTTGTGACACGAAATTGTGCAACGTGTCACAAGGGAAATTTATAAAGCTGTGTTTACAACCATTCTAATCTCATTAGCTACCTATGTAATTAAAAGTTTCTTAAATACTTAGAAAATTGTTTAAATGTTTAAAAATATTTGAAACTTGGATTCTATTTGAAACTTTTGGTTTTGTCATTTAAATTACTTGGATTGTACCTACTATTTATTAAATATTTCTCGAAATATAATGTTTTTTTTTATTTATTCCACTTACCTACCTAAAATCTTACAACTATTTACACACACCCTAATAATTCTATTGTGCTACATTTATTTTCCAGTGTGACACATTCCGTTGTGATTTCCGTTGTGCGATTACGTCAAAAATTTGGTCCTAACCCATATGTCACCGTAAAATTGTCAAACACGTTATATTACAATATAACGTGTTTCTCTCTAGCGATATTGTAATATCTCGAATTATTGTCAACTGAACATACGGAAGTATCTCTGCCCCCATAATCGGGACTTGGGGCACCCCCCCGTTAGGTTAGTTAGGTTCCTTTAAACTCTGCACTCGGAAATAACTCTCACTCTGCCCCGCGAAGCGGGGCTCCGTCTACTACGCTTTTTAGGGGGAATATAAAGTGTTTTAAGGTTATGTTATATTAATCGGTATTTCTCAGGAATGGTGCATTATCTTTTCATGAGAGTTGTGCCACTGGGCAAGGGGGACCCCTCCTTCCCTCCACACCGCGTAAGTTGACTACCATCGCATGCATTTCACGAAAAATAATGCGTTTTGTTGTAAGCAGTATGTTCATTTGACAATAATTCGAGACTTTACAATATCGCTAGAGATATTACAATATAACGTGTTTGACAATTTTACGGTGACAGAATCATGGTTCCAGTCGCTTGGCCAGTGGTATTACACAGTCAGGTTAAACACTTCTGTAACATACCTAACACACTTCATTTCATTTTTGTTATTCAATGAGCTCGTGAACGCACAAATTTTCATTTCATTCATCTAACTTTAAGTTGACCGAGGTAAATAATACGAATTAGTCATACCAATACGTATTTTGAACATCAAAAACAGTCAGGATGCACAAAAGCCTCAATTTAAACGTAATTACGATCCGATAATCTGGCCGGAATGAATCGACGGCACATTTTCACGGTCACGGCGGCCACATCAAAGAGTTTTGGTGCAGGGGATGTTGCGCGCCGCTCCCCTGTGCAATACCACCCTCTAGGTATTCCGTACACTCTGTACGAATGATTGTGGTGCGGTTAAATGCTGCGTGTTTTTTTATGTTGTGAATTTTTCGCACTTGATTGCTTTAACAGCTCCGCATTTGTGAGGTAGCTGAAAGTTATGAAATGATTGAATAGCTCGTTTTCCAAACTCTTATTAATATTTTTGAAAATGCTTAGTTGGCTTGCAGGTACCTAGATGCGTCCATATATTAAGTGAGCACTTCTAAATGTTCCTGTGACCGTATTAAATCTTACTTCAGGCTTAAACATTTTGACAATTTTTTTTTTTAAAGAAACACTCTAACTTTAAGCTCCTTTAATCGCGATTCCAACGGATTCCAGTTTTGCAAACGACCATCTTACTTATCTTTTGAAACCATACCCGCACCACAATCAGTCGCAGTGGCATCAGAAGGGCCGGTGCGCACGTACTCGGCGGCCGGCAGTCGGCACAGTCGCGATTCGACACCTGAGTACACTGCACCCCAGCGTTTGTTGTGGGGGATGAACGTGCGAGAGTATGGAGACGGTTTCCAATCTAAACACTTAAAAGTTATCAAGATTGTTACCGCTCACACTTCAGATTGGTTGCACACTTTAGTTGCTGTAGCATCTACATTTTAATAAGTGCCCATCAATCGACTAACAAATAGTCGACCAATTGTCGACACAGTTTGATGTTTAAGACCGTGAATGTGGCGATTTCTCTTTTTTTATTACGATATGGGCCTGCTCTTGACCTCGATAACGCCTGATGGAAAGCAATGGGTGAGTTCCATGATGGAACGAGCGTGCCAAGAAGATGCCTGTTCAAACTTGCTTTGTGGTAGGTAGTTGTGGGTGAGATGGAAACATATGCAGGCAGAGAGTTCCACACATTTTTTTGGCAACACTATACTCGTAGTTGTAGTTAAACATAATTACCATGAAATTTTCTTCCATGCAAAGTTTAAAACTTAAGATTGGAGGTAGCATGAACGTCTTGTTTAGATTCAAGACAACCACTCATAAGCTGAACATCAAAGCTAAGTTTGAATTATTTTACAGGGTGCATTTAATTATCTGCGTGTACGACAGTAAAACAATCAATTACATTCTCACTATTAATACAGAACTTATCAAAATCGAAACCAAATCCGTCTCCACACATCCACTCACCGTTTTAAACAGATTCGATCACACATTAGAGGGGAGGACCAAAAAAATTGTCACAGGAACAATTACACGGCATCTGTCGCTACTGCTGGCTCAGCCCCGGCTCCGGGTGCCGAAGCACCACCGACCGGTCCGGTCGAATTTATGCTGATTGCATTACACTCCACCGTGAGGGAATAAATTAAACAAGTACGCGTATGACTCATACAGGGTAGTTATTGATTTTAGAAATAATTTGGACGCATCTGGCTTGGTGGAAAGTTGTCTTGATTGTATTCATGAGTTTGTTATAGACAGGAATGGAGAAAAGATGTGAACAGCTGTTGGAAATATTATTTAAATAGTTAAGAGGACAATCACAGAGATAAAACAGAGGTGCTGTATTTTCTCTTTGATTCCCTCGTTCGATTATACACATAAATATGCTATAAACAATTTAAATTATAAGCTATTCTTTGAATATAATTAAGGGATGAAAAATGTGTTTTTTTACAGTTACTGCGCCTACTTCTACCTAAAAAGAGAAGAAAAACACTTTTATTTGCCACAAACAGATCAAAAGAGTTCATTGCATCAAGACCATTTTCTATTACAATCCAGACTTCCATTCTACCATAATACATATTATCACAGTTCTCGGAAGACGTTCCTACGCATTGTTCGACTGTATTGCTCCTATTAATGGGCGACCAACGATTTGTCACCCCAATTAGCATAAGGAATTCATACACGCACCGATTAGTCTTGCGAAATTCCCTGAAGTGTCTTTTTGGAGATGTCGCGGCGACTATGCGATTAGTCGCAGCCAAACCGTTGCGGTGTGATGCATGGCGTACATCTGCCTTTGGAGCTATTGTGTGTAATGGGTGAGTAGTTTGATGTTGTATTGTTTCTTGGAGATTGGTGGGACTGTTAATAGCATGTATTATTTGTAAAATGGCAGTTAAATTGGCGAATTTTTGGAGATGAATGCTGAAGTTCGGTCATCCAGAGTCTTAACAACTAGATCAGATATTATTTAACAGTTAATTTGCTAGAAAGCTACAATTAATTTTGGTTACTAGCATTTCAAATTCTAGATTGTGAATGCAGTTTAGGAGGGCCTTGGATAAATTGACATACGAGTATATTCAGCGGTAAAGCTAAAAAATGGATTGACATAAACCACCGAAACACATAATATGTCAATTCTGTTGATAGTCGTAAGTCAGAAGTCGTTGTACAAATGAAAAGATTTGAATGCGGTTTTTTATTTGATGTTGATAGTGAATTAATGACAATCTATCATGAAATATTTGGTCAAATTGTTTACAATCCATAGCGTACCCGGCCGCACTCAAACTGACAATAGTCTCGAGGGATTCACCGCATGGCTCAGTCCCTCAAACATATCAACTACATCCATTACGAGCTCCCAGAAGGAGTAATTACAAGTCACGTGCTCTTTGTAACCTTGTCACAGGTTGGCGGGGTGTTTTTTTCATTTCACATGGGTCTTTGACCGTTTGTTAAAACTAGATAAGCCGTGTACCTAATACGATTTATTTTTGATTGACAACCTCAATAGTAGTGACGTTGTCTTACGTTCTTAGGTTCTCAGTTTCGAGTCCCGGTAGGAGCAGTTGTTTGTGTGATGAGCATGGAGATTTGTTTTCGGGGCGTGGACGTTTAAATCTTAATATATAAAATTCTCGTGTCACAGTTTTCGTTGCCATACTCCTCCGAAACGGCTTGACCGATTTTGATGATTTTTTTGTGCTTATCCGGTATCTATGAGAATCGGCCAACATCTATTTTTCATCCCCCTAAATGTTAGGGGTAGTCCACCCCTAAATTTTTTATTTAATTTTTTAGACAAAATTTTTAATTTCTATTTTTTTATGATACAACATACAAAAATACATACAATCCTCAATTTTCACCCTTTTACGATCAACCCTTATTTTTTAATAGCCATTTTAGAAATTTAATAATTTTTCATCTCCGGTCGATAACTGATCAATCGTCATTTAATTAGTTATCCCCGCCAGATGTCTACAGAAAAAAAATGTAGTAGTAGGTAGGTAGGTAGTAGTAGGTAGGTAGTAGTAGGTAGGTCAAACTCAAAGCATTTATTTCAACTAGACCATTACGGCACTTTTGAATGTCAAATTACAAATTAAATCAAAGCTACAGTCACAGTCACAAGGCATAATAACTTGAGAAAGTACTGTAGTTGCCCATTCCCTAGCGTAGATCTCTATGGAGAAGAACGGGCAAGAAACTCCATGGACACTCTTTTTAAATCAATATATTGTTACAAAATCATGGTTACATCATTCATGTGTGATTATACATATATGTGAGAACGATGTAGAAAGACGTGCACATTAAGAGCGTCCAGAGAAAAGATTAAATCAACAGTGTAAAAAAAAAGAAATTAAAATTAACCATGGCAGCTAAGAGATGACCAGTCCCAACTGACAGCGCCCGTTCACGAACATGACGCACGTATCGGCGCCATTCAACTCGACCATATTGAAGGGAGCTAAATGACCCGACACACCCGCCACCATCAGCGAGACATTTGAGTGAGCATGACAATCTCTCAGCCGCCAAGGCATATTCAAGTCAAAAAAAAGAAAAAGATAACTAAATGTAAATGGTGGCTTTACAGTACATAGAACTCACACAAATGTGCTATGCAGTTATATAATACTACGAGATGGAATCTATACAATGCAAGGATATTTTACAATCTTCTGCAGCTTCCACAATAACGTAACCTGGGAATCAGTTAGTTTGCCTATGGTTGTGGAGCAGGACCAGCATTGAGCCAAGCATTTTTATCATTAATGTAATCCCCCAATTTATAATATGCTTGCCTACATAGTGTGCGTTTTATACAAGATTTAAATTTCGTCTCATTCAGTTGTAGAATGTGAGGAGGTATTTTATTGTAACATTTTAAACAGTACCCCATGAAAGATGAATCTACTTTAGCAAGCCTGAAACCTGGCTGAACGAGTTGGTCCCTATTTCTAGTATTATAGTGGTGTCTGTCACCTCTTTTACTGAATAAATGCAGATTTTTCCTAACGTACATGATGTTTTCATAGATGTATTGGCAAGGTACTGTCAAGATGTTAATTTCCTTAAACAGTTCTCTCAGAGAGTCGCGTCTACGTAATTCGTATATGGCTCTGATTGCTCTTTTCTGCAGAATGAATATAGACTCGATGTCTGCCGCACGTCCCCACAGTAAAATACCGTATGACATAATACTATGAAAATAACTGAAATAGACTAGCCTCGCGGTATCAATATCAGTAAATTGACGGATCTTTCTAACAGCATATGCAGCTGAGCTCAGCCGTCCTGCAAGAGATGTTAAATGAGGACCCCATTGTAGCTTTGAATCGAGCGTGATTCCCAAGAAAACTGTTTTATCGACGAATTCTAGTTTCTCTTGATTCAACATTATGTCACAATCACTACTTTTGACATTTGGTAGGGCAAATCGAATGCACTTAGTTTTTTTCCCATTGAGTACTAAATTGTTAGCGGTAAACCAGTTATGGACCTGCAGTAGGGCATTATTTAAATCGTCGGTCATTTAAAGGTAGTAGTAAGTAGGTAGTAGTAGGTAGGTAGTAGTAGGTAGCTTTTTCCCTCTTATGTGACGCAGACGAAGTTGCGTGGGTCAGCTAGTGTATAATAAGTTTGTATGTAATTTACAAACAAAAATTATCTATGTAGTGGATCAACTATCAGGTGTCCACGACACAAGCCTCGTTGCTTAGTTTTACACTAAATGGCGCTCTGTATAATTTCCAGCGGTATTTATTTATTACTTTCGGCAAAAATGTGGAACTGCCGCAAATATTTTTAATTTACCTTGTAGTCTGATTTTCATAATCCTTCCTCATCCACTTTCTTTTTGTTGCAGTTTATGCTGTGCGTTGTGTGTCAGTGAGTAAATTAATTTAAAATTCTTATAGGCATTTTATACTAATACCATAAAGAGGTTTTGTAGCATTGGCAAAATGAAACCGAGGCCTTTATTGGGTAGGACCTACATAAACGTCAAATCGTCTCAAAACCAAATTCTGGAAACCCAACCAGTCCTTGTGTAGTAAAGAGTCACTGCTAAAGGAAGCGTATTTGCCATGTTTCACCTGTTAAGGACCCTCTTAACAAAAGCTATGATCTCACTAAAACTGACAGTACTCAGTGCACCTACGTAGGGCAGCAAGACCAGGGATTGAAAACCGGTACCAATTTCGGTTCTGGTTCTTCATTAAGGTTCTCATAAAGATGATATTATATCGGTTCCTTCTCACCTGATTTAAAGGTTCCTTACAAAAGAGGGAATGGTGTTCGGACCGTGAGGTTTCGTTCGCCAATAGCGGTTATAGCTCTTCCCAGAAGGGCTCATCTACCTGCAGTTTAATTTTATTGAAATTGGTCGAAACTCAATCGTGCAACCATTTTCTGGCTACCCGACCAAATTACATGGAATCTCTTGGAACCTATGACATCAGCAAAATTCCCCTTCTACTTCATTACTCCAAATACCACAGTACCTAGTTACCTACAGTGGTCAGTGCACCTATATAGGGCAGCACATCGGCCGCATCCGCTACTGTTCCCAGAAGGGCTAATTAGCGCCACACTCGTGTCTTGATTAATGCGAGCACTAATTACGTGGACAAGCGGTGTCTGTCACTGAGTGCGCTGTGATTTGTATTATTGGGTCATGATTTAGGTGGGAGGGGTACGAAGAGGTCAACAGTAACATTGAGAGCTTTATCTCCAGTAAAGTGGTCATAGTCAGCTTCTAACGGATTTTGCAAGTTTTCATAAATTTTTGCCCACGATCTTTTGATCTTGGTATTTATAAAAGTGTTGTCCAAAATGTTTCTATAAAAGTGGTGATCCCAAAGTGTCTAATTTACTTGAAGAAAAAACAGCGTATAGCTTTCAAAGCAAACGTTCTATCCCCTGGTTGACGTAGGTCAACCCAAATCGACCATCCCAAAAAAAGACAATTCTTAAATATCCACTCCATAAAACTTTGCTCTCAACAATATTCGATACTTCAGTATCGATACACACATCTCCCCTTCACAATACAATATAATAAATCATTTCTCATACTGTATGTATATCCAGATTTTATCGACACCAATAACTGTTTTCGCCAAACGCATCGTTTTTACAACGACATTTCGACAAAGTTACATGTACAACCCCCAAAATTATTGCCACACCTCTATTAGTAAGCAGTAAAGGTTAGGTTCCTTTGGGAGTTGAATCCAATGAATATCAGCATCAGCAAAATTAAGTTGGTATCCTTTTGTAATTGTCTAATACCCCAGGAGACGGTGCGTGGCCGTTCTATTAACATTTTAATGCTTATAGGTGTAATCACAACATAAATAGGTAATTTATATGCGTCTAGACGACACGGCAGCGAATTACAACTGAGGTGAACTTAATTGACTCTTAAGAATTCGATGGCAGTTCTGTTTATTTCAATTCGAGAGAAGGCTGTTATAGTAATGGCTGACTTCAAAATGACTTGATGAGCTCTGGCTTTGCTTGAAGCTTTGACTCCTAAGGTATTATGAAAGCCCTTGCGTTAATCCTCCCTCTAGGTCCCACCGGAATAAGAGTTGCCGCTACTTCAGCACTAATAACAGAAATTGCAATGATCATTTTATAATCAGTTCTACACTCGCTCTCAGTAAAAACGTTAGTAACTTTACCACCTTTGTTTCTTTATCTGACGACCCGAACGGCGTAGTGGTAGTGACGCTGCCTTACGTTCTTAGGGTCCTGGGTTCGAATCCCGGTAGGAGCAAATGTTTAGTGTGATGAGTATGGACATTTGTTTACGAGTCATGGATGTTTACATGTATAATAAGTATGTACTGACAAACAAAAAAGTATTTAAGTAGTATATCAACTATCTAGTGTCCACGACACAAGCTATGCTTAGTGTGGCACTAGGTGGCGATGTGTGTTAATGTCCAGCGATATTTATTATATTATTTATTTATATACCTAGCATAACTTTTAGACTTTTATCTTCTTCTTGTTTTGTTTACATAGAATTAAAAAAAAAACACTTTTTAATTACACCACACTCTAATTTTCTATTATTATTCTATATTTATATTATTTTCTACTTTACCTAACGTAGTTTTTCACTGCTGAAACTTCAGGTGTCTGTCTTCGCACCAAAGTTGTAAAGACGGTGCCAAGTAGGGTCCTATTATGCCCGCAGGCAACAGCAGCACCTTGTTCCTTTTAGAGACGAGGGACTTATCGGATCTTTTAGAGAGATACAGTTTACTATTACTGACTTAAATCTATTATTATAGCTCTTTAAAGCGTATACGACTCTGTCCAAATGTTCAACCGTTGTGTTGCAATTTTTATTTGTTGCTTCATCCCAATTTCATATCTACTCTGCAGTGTGTATGTGATACTGCAAATCACTCATGCAAATCCTAAATTCTTCCGGGAAGTCATCAATCATCCACCATTCCCTACCCTCGGCATGAACTGCCTCCATGCTAATAACGCACCTATTACAAAAGATATTGGATCCAACAAAAACGTAACGACTTTACAAAGACAGATCATCTGAAGGTAGAAACCTGTACCAAGTTACCAATACACTTCATACGACCCTTAACACAAGACCTTAAAGTACAAATTTGCTTAAGTAATGCGAAGGAATATTCTGCTGAATTGACGGATTAGCAGAAAGTAGAAATCTACAACAATGTTATGCCTTGCAGTTCCATTAACTCTTATCTGCCTACACATAAGAGTAGTTTTGGTTCAGGGGTGTGGTTGCAGGTGGCTCATTTGGTCAGGAAGCTCATCAATCAAGCTGGACTTTGATGGAGGTGGTGTAATCTAGTTTGTCGCCAGTCTATCGTTCTAAACACCTACTAATTGTGGGTTCAGGTGCGCGACTTTCCCTTTAATTTGTAGGTTTTTGAACAAGGTTATCAGTATTTTTACTTGTTGACTACTTTTATTAAACGACGGACGAAAATGTATATTTATAAATCAAATCAAATCAAATATATATTTATAACTACGCATCTTGATATTTCTTTCTTTTTATTTAAACCTTCTGAACGTAATAATTACTTCGATAGTTTTATGGAGATTTTACATGAATAAAAGCTGAGCACATTCTCAGCAGTTTAAAATTATCTTCATTGCAATCAATACGACAGTTTTCTCTTCTTTCATTAGATTTTGTAACGTTACATTTTCATGGGAGGAGGAAACCGCAGTCACAATAGGTTGCCCACTTACCTAACTAACGGAAAGCACGGATTATTAAAAAATGACAAGGGAACGAGATGAGAATTTATTATTCTAGGGAAGCCGAGGGAAAGAAAGTTGGAGATCTAAAGAAGTGAGAGGTCCAGGAGTTTCTTCTAATATAAAATTGAACGTTCGCGGGTCCAAGACTACCAGATTGCAGAGGAGGGCTGACGGTTACCTACCCGCTGTCAGGGTGTTCAAGATCGCTGAAATCGCCGACCTCGGAGGATAAGGTCGTTACAAGAGGATTGAGGGTTACAAGCCTTGTATCTTCTTGCATCATTTATCATTTGACACGAGCACCAGAAGTAGTTGTTATTTTTAAACTTTCACGATCAGAACACATTATAAAACGTTTGGAAATGGGTATTTATGGCGAAAAAAAATTTTTTTTTTTAATTTCCAGGCCCGGTTTCCCGTCATCTCGCGATTATAATTTTGACTAGATTATTCTAGAACATAGAAGAAAAAAATGGTTTCGAAGAACGTCAAAAATCACATCTATACAACCTACAACTCCTAGCTCCAGCAATAAATTACAAAGAAACCTAGGCGTGTTATTGTCTTTAGCTAGACATTACAAAACTAAACAAAGATTCAAAAGCCTAAAATCTAATTATAAGCTTAAATAATACAAATAGGATACTAGGCTTGTTAAACCTCCACGTAATGGCCATGCAGTTATTTGAAGAGATCGTATGTTAAAATTTCAGATTAACAGTAAAAAACGTAGGTATTTATTAATATGTTTTGGTTCCAAGTAACAAACCAGTACATACCCAAATAAATGCTTTACAACATATTGTGCTCAACTTTTAATTTCAATATACAAATAGAAGGTAGGCACACACTCGTACAAATAAAGCGCGGTTCAGACGCGCATCTGTCGATCGGTAGAGCTGCGCCCGCGGCACCATCGAGTGCCGTTGTTGTGGAGATGGGGCAGTACAAGTTTCAATATTTGAAATGGATGTGGTAGTTTCTATGAGAGGAATGGTAGTGGAGATTCTAACAACAAAATTATAAAATCAGATGAAAAAACCTAGTGATGTCAACTTTTTTTTCAAAATAACAAGCTTTTATTCATCAGCCGAGCTTTTATTTACTATTGCTACGTCTCTGCTTAACATTGTTTGTTTTTTGCTAATTCCGCTTTCTTTATAGAAACTTCATTAAGGAAACAAAATAGAACTTACTATTTTTCAGAGTCTTAAAAATCGGGTCTAATGCGACACAAAGTTCCCAAAAACATTCCAACAAAATCAACCAATCTTCAATCAAAGTATAAAAAACTCTTTTCCAAAATATGCCGCATCATTTCAAATCTCCGCTTCGTTCTCCCTACATCTCATATTCGATGCACTTCCCCTAGTTTATCACGAGCTCAAGTGGCGAGGTGTACTCAGCGCCCGATCGATACCGTTTATTGTAATGCCACGAGCTATTCTTTATGCCCTTCTACTTTTTTGGACATTCAATCTGTTTGCAGTTGCAATGGGTTGGCGATGTAGCATTGAAGTTTTTACTTGTGAAGATGACATCTGTCAAAATTTTTCGTTAGATGATGATTGTGGGCCAATTGTACTTTTGAGGGCTCGTGCAGAAATCATTGAAGTTATCCCACTTTTCATGAACTACGATGTCAGAGGGCATGTACTCTGAGCGTCAAACAATTGGTTAGCTTGTGACTGAAGCTTCTGCAGCTTACGAAACGTGTTTATTCTGGTGTTTCAAAGCCATCGTCATGTTTTTTTTTCACAGTCATGTCCGAATAGGATAACTCCACAATTGTGTGGAATGTTTTCAAGCCATTCGTTTTTTTATGAGACCTATTTTATTACTGTGGATTTTCTCTTTTTATACGTATATCGTGCCTTTGAATATTTAATTAATCATACATTTCAAACGAGATACCTTTTTGAATTAGAGCTCCAAAATTTTAAATTAAATCGACCATAATCGCAGCAAACCGCAGCCGTCAATAATAACGGGCATCACAAAATGTTTTACATGAAAAAACCTTTTTATAATCAATTGATTTTCCACACGATTGGACCGATATGTCGGACAGACGGACGGAGGTCGGTGTTTAAAATGTATGTAATTAAATACAGCATGTCAGTTGGCTTTCGGGGTTTTTGTGTGACCGACTTCGGGGGAGGATATTGTAATTTGTAATAATGGGATTTTTTCGGCATTTCACATTTCATTTGGTCATTTCTTTTTCACGGAGAGGTGAACTGTGACTTGTGAAATTCGATAATTGTTTAATTTTCAGACGTTGCCAACATCATCACTGAGCCGAACTTGGTTCAGTATTAAATATTTACTAATTTGTTTCGCCTGAAAATATTTGGGATTCTACTAAATCATGAAGTTACCAGGAAATGTGAAACAGTGATATGGAGGAAAACAATCTACGAATACCAATGAACAGACGTCATTAATTACCAAAATATTGCGTACCTTATCTACGTCGTACAACGTCGAAGTGCATTTAAATTCAGTTCCAGGGCCACCTTCGCAGTAAGTTTTCAAGTAATTTACGAGTGAATACTTAAGCATCACCTACCAGGGGATCAGAACATGCCAGGGGTGGAGTTTTGTGTGTTTTACTAATTGCTAAAAGATGGTAATCAGGTACCGGAGACGTATACCCATCCCGCTCTGATATACGTGAAGAATGCTACGCTATCTCTCTCACCTGTCCTAAAGATATAACTCAAAAGCTGAAGCAAAAACCATGACAAGGAATTAATTAGAACTCAAGGTAAATAATGAAGATTGTCGCTTGTACTAATGAGTTTTCTGTAAAGTTCTGTTTGGTAAAATAATTATGAGACAGGTAATTAAGAAGTTTAGGGGAGTATGCAAATGGGTCGAAGTTAATTGTCCAGAAAAATCACAAAGAATAATCAAAGAAAGATCTTTTGGTGAAATTGCTGAACTGATATTTATTTCATAGCCATTTAAATATGTATTTGTTTGTAGTAGGTATTCATCTCGGACTTGGCATTCCCGCATCACATTTGTTCAAGAAATAGAATAACAAAGCGAAAAGGGTTTTTTAACATTCTAAGCATTGCACAACCGATAAGATTTGTATCTCATCAAGCTAATTCTATTCCCACGTAACAATATTTCAATCAACCACACTGACCTAACAAATGCAACAACATAAAGCCACATTCACACACTCGCAACCGCACAAACAAAAGCTAAAGGTTTTCATTAACCATCGCGTAACGCCTCACACACGCGATGCTTTGACCACGTTATTATTCCGTATGCGACGTGCACCCTTGCTTATAAAAAAACGTATTAAAACAGAGAAATGTTTGAATAAGTGTGTGATTGCGGCTCGAGCAGTGCGAGCAAAACGAAGCGTTTCATTAGTAGGTACGGCCATGGGAGGAATGCTCATTTTGAGAACATTTTCTGTCTTTTTGTGCGATACCTGATGTGTAGACTGTTCGGTATTAAGGTGGAAATTGCGTTTTGGGACATGACTTATGGTGTTTCATTTAGGATTTGTCGTCTATTGGTTTGTTTTGTTTTGGTCTGGAAAGAGCAGAAATGTTCATTCGTGTCGACTAGGAATTGTTGATTTACTTTATTTTAGCAACTTAGTCAGAAGTTATTGTTTTAGAGTTTCACAATATTGCAATTTATTGTAATTATTAGCAACAAACTGATAGCATGTGGGTGGGTGATGGCATATGTTCAATGTAGGTATGACGTATCGTATGCAAGGCTTGGTTTTATTATTCTTTATGTAAACAAGCCAAATACACAACAAATGTAAACCAATGACATCACCTAAAACCCTCGTTTTTATTTATATTTAAAGCCAAACTCGCGTGTGGTCGTCTTCGGGCGATAAAATGTGTCCAATCAAAGCATTTAACGGTCCAACGGCGGTTGTCAGCGGCTCGCGTAATTTGAATTTGGAATACAACGCGCGATTGGCAAGACGCGTCGGCAATGACGCGGCGCGGTGTCGCCCGCCGTGTGGGGCGGCTTTTATATTTTTTCGTCCAGTGTTTTGATCGAAATTCCCAATGTCTGAATTTTTAACGGCTATTAAAAAGATTTAGTGGTACTTCTGAGTAGTATTAAACAAATCGAGCGAAGATAAAAGGGTCATTATAATCAGTTTTGTTAGTTGTTATGTGACTGTATTTTTACTTCTAAAGAAAACTATTCGCTAGTAATAAACTATTTACGCTTTTATATTACTTAATTTTTGCGTTTCAATAGCTTTATATCTCAATTTTCTTTACTTTTACTTGTAAATATTTTTTAAACAATTAGAGTTGTAGTTTGTTTAAAGTGTTAATATATCATTCTTTGTTTACTTACTTGTAATGTTTTAAGAGACATATTGGTTCTGGAGAATAGGTAAAAATGGGCAAACACAATAAAATAATTATGGTGGACACCATAATTATTACATTGCTTCACTCTTTTTTTAATTTTTCACTTAACTCCATGTCAAAGCGCGTATTTTGCCTATGGAAAACGCAAAATATAAAATAATTAATAGCAAGTTGATTTAAATTCGTACTGTTGATAAAATATACTTCAAAGAGTGACATTTTAAAGTGTTTTGAAACTGTCATGGCCACTAACATTATCACTAATACTTAGTATTATCGTAAACGGGATATTTAACGTGTTTATCCGTGATTATGATGCTTGCAACATTGCCGATATTCCGGAACTTAAAGCAGACAGTACCTGAACATGACAAAATTCCCGTGATAATTTTAAAGTTTGACAAGTTTAGGCTCAATTTAGTACAATCAATATACATATAATACAAGGTTCGTCTATGTCGGAAGACCTGATTTGCTCCATGTAGGAACTTTCATGTCACCTGCACGAGATTAGACTGGCGATTGCCAGTCTAAT
This sequence comes from Xestia c-nigrum, assembly GCA_916618015.1. NCBI lineage: Eukaryota > Metazoa > Arthropoda > Insecta > Lepidoptera > Noctuidae > Xestia > Xestia c-nigrum. The sequence goes on from OU745250.1 coordinate 25,946,662, forward strand.
CTCGTGCAGGTGACCTCCGACATAAATATCTGGGGAAAGTTCTGTTAGACCGATCACGTAAATTTCAAGAAACAACGAAGATTTCTAACTTACTTTTCTGTGATTCTCTTCCTTATATCCCCAATTTATAGCTTACGAGCGCATAAACATAATAACTAGGTATATTTTAAAATAACCGTCGGCGAACACTGGACGGCTCGCGACAGGCCGCGCGTTATGACGCGTGTCGCGGCCGCGCGGCCCGAGTAGTTTGTCTCCGCTGACCATTTCCTGCACATCCCTCCTGTATGTTGTTATTACGAGGCTGTGGAGTCGCTGTTGTTTGTTAACTTTTTATAGAACATGACAAATGATTACTTACGTTTTTTTTTGTTACCTTTAACTTAAACTAATCATCTGTCAAGCCTTTTCCAAACCATGTTGGAGTCTTCCGAGCTAAATTACAACACTTTACAATGAGCAACCTCTACATCCTCACAAACTACTGGTTAACAGCTTTAGCACGATATTGTTCGGAGACACTCTGGTAAGTAAAACTAAATTAATTAAATTAATCTTAAGAACAATTTGGGTTTATTTCAGTCAAAGATCCATGTACCTATTTGTCCAGGTAGGTGATATTGTGGCGACAATTTCATTAGAGTCTCGTAATCTCAAAATATTTTAATCATCCTAAATCTAATAACCATAAAATCGAAGTGTATTGGGCAGATCTTTTACGAAAAACCAACCTGTATATTTGTACTGTCAAAAAATGAAAGTCATCATGTAAAGAAACAGCCCATTTCTTCCACAGTTTTCTCTGTCGCGGCTAGGTTGGTCCGACCCCGAGGGAATATTTCAAGAATATTATTATGTAAGAACATGCGCGGGACTTTATGATCACCTAGCCTTTCACGGTGACCGCTCTGCCGCGTCGCAAACAACAGGGTTGACTGTTTACAATAATCTTTCAGATATTTTATGTTTTTCTGTTTAGTCCAATAACTTAGAAATGAAAAATTTTATGTACCTACTGCAAAATATTTGGTTACAGCAACAAACATCATACCTTTAAGTAGCTAACTTCTTAAAGGTATGATGTTTGTTACTGTAACCAAATATTTTTCAATCGTCATAGTCCTACGACTATAAAATGGTAATTTTATTTAAATAATACATACCGTTACCGATCATACTGTTCGAAGACCAATGGTTTATTCATAGCATAACAGATTATCGATAAACATTACTAAATATTAGAATTAAAATCGTTGCTTGGAAGCTAACTTGAATCCTAAAACTGGTGGTCATGGTGTGACGAGCTAGAAAAGGTCGCTTTCATTTTTTTTTTCTACACTGACTTACAAAAATATTATCATAAGGTATTACACCATCAAAAATAATAGAAAATATTAGAAGCCTTTCTCCAGCAAACGCTGGAATGATGATGAAGATGACGGTCAATTAAACGTAAGCTTAAATACCGACCTATTGTTTTATCATACTCTGGGTTTCTCGCTGATTTAGATTTTTTATAAGTTAAATTACAAGTTGGGGTAGCAACCCTGCTAAGTCCGGAAGTTTGTCCGCGGATTCTTTATATTTATATTCACCTTGTCGTTCGTCCGGCAGATTTATTCACTTCTTTAGAGCGAGCGCACTGACCGTGTCCTCGAATCGCCCCCTGTATGCTCGCCCTAACTTGCGGACGCACTGCGCTTAAAAATTGCTAAGCAGCGATTTTTTTGTGTAAAAAGCTTTATCTTTGTAAGAGAAGTTGTTGGGAAAACTCTAAATTTCTCTTACCAAGATAAAGCTTTTTTAACAATTGAGACAAAATTATTAAATTATCAATTTCTTACTAATAACCTACCCTAGGCTGATGAAATAAAGTTGGTTTTTCCTTGACATGATAATAATAATATGAACAAACCATTTTTAAGGAACGATAAAAGAATGGCTAGACAGCTACAGTTTTCAAATAATTTTTTCCCTGTAAAAACCACTGGAGGTTTGTAAGTCAATAACAGGTAATATAAGGCACTCCTATTTATGAGTAAAAGTAGTATACTAGATCATTTTTTTACCTGTTATTCGTCTACTCACAGCTCCATACCAGGGGGGTGAAACTTCCATACATTGGCTTCAAACAAAACTTTCATAGATACTTAGTGCTGCCATCTGTGTGTTTAGGTACACCAACTTTTCAACTGTCATAACGAGAACAGCTACTTGCTAGTGAAATAGATAGCCTAGCCGTGACAGCGGTTGCTCTTTTGACTAATAGTTCAAGTTTTGTGACAAGTTCGAATCCTTAGAATTTCTTTTTGATTTTTTTGGTTGAACAAAAACTAACAGCGCCATCTAACAGTTTGGGTACACAGTTTTAAAAACGAAAACCAGAGTTGCGCATCTATCTTGTATTATATAGTGTATTCTATCTATGTCCATACAACCGCAGCGCCTCATCCACCCAGTGCGTCCACCCACCGCACCCCAGATCACTATGATATGTGTTGCGTAAAATTTTGTTTTTCAGAAGTCAGGCCCATGCCTAAGGTATCGCTGACAAATGTCCGACAGTCTATTATAGCGCGGATAAAAGGGATAGTGGACGACCACCTTTAACATGTTTGTGTACTTCATTTTTCAAGGATTTATTTTTGAGTGGATGTTTTCTTTGGTTGACCGTGTTCGAATGTGAAAGGTAAATGTCTCGAAACGTAGATGTGGCATATTATGATACCTATTTTTGAAATAAATAGATAAAACGTGCATGTAGTTTTTTTGTACTGTATAACTTAATGCTGGCAAAAAGCATCAAACTTTGATAATTGTGGTACTTCCCCTTCTACAATATATTTGCTGATAAGCACCATTGCTGGGTCGTGGTTTGATTGGTGCGCCAATAAACTTATAGTAACTTGCGAAAATTCAAGGTTTTTCCTGGTGACCAGCGAGTGCATGTCGGCGCGGTGGCTTTATGGCAAAATTTAGCTTTTAAAGTTTCTTTAAGTAAAATAATTGAATAAAAAAACTGCCTGGATTAAACTGAGGTAACGTTTGCTTTTATTTGCATTAGAAGAGCTCCCAGCTCCAGCTCCCGCTCACATTCTCATCTGCCAAAAATTTTATAAGCAAGCATCACTCACGAACTACCCCATAATCTCCATTACTGCTCTAATCACCCCGTCCCCGTCCCCCGCGGCATAACTGCACAGCACTAATCCCCACGATGCCCCGCCGATGGCCACAGGTCCTGCGATGTGCCCGTGGAACCCCACCTGGTTTGCTAAGGGGATTTGAGTGCACGCGCGTTTGAATATCGTCCGTACGGGGGATATTGTTGATTGATATTCTAGTTTAGATCGTTTTTTTTATTATAATAAGAACAAAATTGCGTGTTGGGGTTTATGTGCAAATAGCGGTTAAGATTCTGTGTTGTTTCTTGCCCACGAAGGATCTAAATATTTGCTTTCAACGAGTAACGTATTTCTATTCGATTCTCCAAAAGGTTAAGTTTTTTTGTACATTCTTGACTTTCTTGGATCTTTGTTATCGCTCACAGAATGTCCCGCTTCAATTTATGTTTCGTTCGGTTCTCGTTCAGGCCTTTTTGACTAGTCTGATACCTTTTATAACGCTTACACAAATCACCTCAACATTTAATATCTTAGCACTTTATTACTGGTTCTTCTACCTACACCAGTTTAATATCATCTTTTTCAATGACGCAAAACATGACGACAAACTATATGACAAGGAAAATTGATGTGATGACAGTAACTAACCGTCTCAAATCATTTCCATGCCAAACTATTCAAATCGCCCGGTCTAATTGACTCGCCGCCATTTCAACAGGTGATTTGATACCCTCAATCGCTCCTGGCATCAATAAACCTAGATCCAATTGAAGAAAACTGAAAAACGAAAAGGAATAAAGATGTTAGTTTGTTTGGTCGTCGAAATAGAAGAGATGCTGAACGATATGCGTCATCAATGAACTGAGGTAACGCTATGAGTCTGTGTTATAAATTAAGTTGGAAATGCAAAAGCAACTTGTAAGGGACCAAAATATAAAACAGAACTTAAAAAAATTACTTTACTTTTGTACCTTTGCGCTCTTCTATCTTAATGTAATGTCCTGTTAAGTATTTGTGTGTACATAAATAAATAAATAAAATGTCGCCTTTTTTCACATTTTCCAAAAACAATTCTTTATTTTGAAAACTTCAATTTCAGTACCAATGATGGTTAAACAATTGTACAACCCCAAATAATTGATCCATCGTCCGTGCTCAAAAGTGCACACATGCAATTACCACTCAACGAAACTACACATCTGGCCAAAACGATGTGCTCCTCTTAAATTGCAATTCACAATCGATCGCTCACCTCAGCTCGCATCGCTCGGATCGCTCCCACTTGAGATCGCCCCCGTTCGCCACTTATTACGCCCCGCGGCTACTAGGGCAGCACTATTGTTCGATCTTTTCATTAAAAGGTGAACCTTTAAAAAGTAATTCGGTGTGGGGACGTGATGTGCACGGAAAGAGGTCGCGAGTGTAATGACTTTTACAACGTCAGCTTGATTCTTATAAAAATATTTCCAATTTTAATCTACTAACACAAAAATAGTATGAAAACATCGGCAGGAAAAACATTTCGTGTAATTAATTTCACCATTGTACCCAAGAAAAACATCGCAACTGCAAGGAAAACATCGTGACAAAAACGGCCTGCCTGTGTGTATCAGAAAATCGAGGGTATATTTGTGACATCAGCTATCATCCTGCACTAGCCTGCGTGGTGGATTACAACCCACTTCCTTTTAACATTATAGACAGATATTTTTTTTTATAAACGTACATTACGAAAACTTAAAAAAACCAATTCAAAATTCTATTAACCCACATTTCAGTACCACTAGGTATTAAATTCGTACACCCCTCCAACTAAAAAAACATCCCCGTCCCGTTCACAATAAAAACGCATTCGTATGCAGCGACTTACAGCGGCCATTTTAAATGTTTTTTGAATTAAGAACTCGCCTGCGGCGTAACGGTCATTTTTTTTCTTGTTTTATATTATTTTCTTTGCACAGGGGCTTACCCGGCAATAAAGGTAGGGATGGGTTAATAAATTTCGTACGTGTGCCAGTAATAAAAATTTTGATTGTGTTTTTAATATAATGGTCTCATTGGGTTCATTGTGAGGTGAGTATTATTATTATTTGCACTGGATTATTGAGATGTATAATGCTAATGTTGACTGGACATTGTGTAGTTTGCAGGTATTATTATTATTTAGATTTTTAAATTGAACTGACAAGTTATACAGATGCTGTCTGGACGTTTTGTACGTAGATACGATGATTGAAAAAGCTTTGAGGATTAATCAAGTTACAAAAATTAATATTTAAAATCACTATTCAATGGAAAAATGCATGACGCATTGGTTCAACCACAAAGCATTAATTATCAACTTGTGTTTACGTGTGCAAACTCTACAATCCAACAAAATTTTATTTTTAATGAAGGGTACGCCCACTGCACTTGGGTATTTCAATACACTTCACACGGTTTATAATAATTTTCAAAATCATTTATAAGTAAATTAACCCTTAGAATCAAAACAAAAATCACAAAATAATTTCAACTCAAATCACAAAGCTTCCGCTACTCCCCGCTGGAGGCGCTGCGATCGCCGCCCACGCGCTCTCGCGATGAATGAACGCCGCTTGGCCATTTTCCCAAAGGTATGTTGATGTTATACTCGCCTTGATTCCTAGAAGTGATCGTTTATATTCGGTTTATAGCCACGCGTGTTGATCATTAAGGATCTCTTACAGTATTGATGTATGTGTGTCAAACTAGTTCTGCTAAAATAATCTTGTCATCTGATTGAACTTTATGTGGTTTCGTAGATTTCATTGATATTTTTGGTGCTATTTATAGAATTAAGATGTTTGAAGGGCTGTTATTTTGATTTCGGAATAGGATGAGCATTGTGCCTAGTTCGAGATGTCCTATCAGGTACCTAATGGGTTTTATAGTGGTTATGAAAATCAATGTGGGATAGACGGGCTATAGGTCTCGACTGGTCGGGGTCTGTCTTAGACTGGGAGTTCGACATCAACATACCTAGTTAATAAAACCTAGGCCTAGGGAAGTTGCAGGCAAAAAACGGTTTGTATTTCTACAATTAATTTCAATAGGTTAATATGACAGAGCCTTTTTGGAAGCTCTCAAGTCAGGCATCGCATCACTTTCACAATGTCACGTTGTATAACGTTGAGGTAAAGCTTCATAACACACCTGGACATTAATTGCATTACATGGACATTATTATGCAACGTAAATTGGAGACTTTACCATGTAGTAGAAGACATAATATTAATAAGACATAAGATAACACAAGATTATAACTCAATTGAAAAAAAGAGTTCGTGGCACATAAATAAATTAAATCGGAATAACAATGTCGTGAGTGCCATTAGACAATTTTTTTCAGCTCACATCGTAAATAAAGATTGTCGTCTTACCTAGATAATGTAGCCCTGAGCGGAGAGTGTTCGGTTCAGTCTGTCTTGAATGCTTGCCAGGTAGTTAGCGCAGACACGCGAGTTACTGCGTTTCGATCTAATATTGTTATTGTATAGCTGTACCTAGGAACACTTTTAGCGACAGTTTTTTTTTCTGAATTGCTACAATATGATTTTAAAACTTTTGTGGAACTTTCTTAATAACTGACACTGCGTGTGTTACTTATGGTTAACATTACGGAGCATCGGCTAATGTTCAAAAGGAGTGACAAGACGCCAGTAGTAGGTAGTGCAGCGTGATGATGCTCGTCAGTCCATAGAGGATATAAATATGATTCTTGCAACGAATTTGGCAAGGCGGCCTACAGGGGCACTTCGGCAATACACGTAGATAGAGTTCATTCGCACGATAGGTACCTGGTGGACCCTAGACGCAGCTAGGGCTGTCAGGTGCAGGAAAACTGTCAATGTCACGCGATGGTAAAATAAAGGGTGTAAAACACCTCTTAATGAAGCCGTAAGCCCTTTGTTCTCCCAATGTTTTAAGTGCGTTATATTGAGTTCTACCACAAAATACGATTTTCACCCCAAAATAAGGCGTTTTCCAGTATTTTTTTTGTTTTATGGCTTCACGTTAAGGTTGTTTACACCCTGTATAGAGAAGTCTTGGAAACTGGTCCCATTTCAATCAGAAATGACCTACTATTAACAACTCCTTAACTACATAAACCCGAGTATCCACTACCTACCGCACCGAGCTCAAACTCATGTCCTACTAATGGAACATAGATGACAGATGCCATCCAAAATTACGGCGTACTTTGCCTTTTAGTCAGAAGATAAGTAGCAATGTCGCTTCAGCCGTGCGACGGCGCGGTAAGACACAGATAATCAATTAATTTTCCAGTCGCGCCAATTAGTCGCTAGTCGTAGTCGCACCTCCTGTTATGATTAAGATTAATCTTGGGGATCGGTTTATGCTGTAATTATGTTACTGGTGAAGCCAGTTTTAGGTTTCTATAGAAAGTCTCAGTATTCAAAGCTCATAAACGTTATTAAAGTTAAGACATATTTTTCTACATTTTTAAAGTTTCGAGGTTTTCAGCAACACCAATAAATAAGACTAGAAAATAATCTTATCTTCATCTATAGTCTAAATCGCTTGAAATAGTTCGAAAGTTATTGTAAACTCGATAAAAACGACGGTTGCAAAATTGAGACCATTTTTTCCCAACCATCAAAATTTCAAGTGAATGAAACTAAACCCGATTAGTGCATCTCGCGCTTTGTTTCATAATAGGAATAAAATGTTGACACTGACTGGTGTTAAACGTCATTTAGATTATGATCTGATCGCTTTCTATTTTTTAATAAGAACAATCCTTAAAACTGGTTCTAAAAAAAACAAAAGCCAGTGAGCTCCTCGCAGTCCTTGAGAAAATAAACATCATTCAGTAACATTCAATGTTTTTCTTAGACATACCTACCTATCCATACGTACGTAGATGTGAACAAGCAAGTGCGTATATTTAGATGTTATTATCTCTCGGATAACGTCGTCGAATGAAGTGAAAATCTTACAAAGGAACTTGTTTACCTCTAATTAATATGCTGTAGGTAAGATTAGGGAGGGTGTGGAGTCGTTTCTTAGAAAACTTTGTTGTATCTTGCTATCCAAAAACAACAAGATTTTTCCTGTACTTTATTGTGTACTTTATTGCCCTGTTAATTTAAAGGTAAAGTGAAGGAAATTTTACCGCAAACATATATATGAAGATTGTTAACATTGGGATTTTGAGACGTCTATGTAACCATTTTGTTTCTATGTGTTATAAAAAAACTCCTCTACTTACATAAAATATAACCGCGCAACATGGATCATGGCTAATTTACACTTACAGAAGAGTTTAATTCTCTCGATGGAATCCAGGGCTACGCATTTTCCGGACTGCAGTGACGAAACATAGTAACCTGTCAGCTGAAACAAATGCTTGGCACGAGTATAACTGTCACTTTACTCGGTCTGACAGGTGGGCGCACCCTTACGAACGTTCCCCGAACATCACACGTTCGCATTCCCCATAATATTTCAAAACGAAATGATTCATAATTGGAAACTAATCATAAATCATACAGTTATGAAAATAGAGATAAATTATATTTTTTTGGAACCGGTTTTGCCATGTCGCTTCAGTATATAATCAAAGCTACGTCGGTTTTTTATCTTGACCTGGTTTCTTGAATATCATAAAACCTATTTTGTGACATTTCAAACTTGCAAGTTTTTGTAAAAATGTTTCTATTCAAATAATGTCCTTTAAAAGTCTTCGTTCGTTGTTTTATAATTTATTTAGTCCATGCAGCTCCATAGTTTTCCTGTGCATCAAAACGTAGTGAATGACATCAACCCATTAGCGGTGCGCGCAGTCAGCGCCGCCCTACCGTGTACACCGCGTTTGTCTAGGGCAGGCTCCTTTACAGCCTACGATTGAACCAGTTTATGTTGAAGGGTTAAACTTAGGCAGACACATAACTTAAAGTGATTTATTTCATCACCACACTGCTCTGAAAGCTGTGAAGGAAAGCATTAAGAGAAATCTGGCATATCCTAGAACCAAAAATGCATAAGATGTGACATCTACCAACCAGATTAAACCCGAGTAGTGGATTATTCAATCACCAACCAGTCAACCAGTCTTACCAAGTGCATCAGATAGGCAGTCGCTCCATGTTAAATAATTATGGTATTCATCTGCATCCGGTCCAGCAGACTGGAAGCCGACCCCAAAATAGTTGGGAAAAAGCCAGGCAGATGATGATGATGATGATAATGGTGGATTATGGTCCACTCCGTTTCACAGGGTTCTCTCTGGGCCTATGACCCAGCAATGGGATCATTAAACGACCTCACTCAGGGAACGAGCACACTTACTCTTGGCAACGCCACGAAATCGCGTCGTCCTCGTGTCGTCTCATGTAAACGCTCCAAGAGACATTCTCCCACGTACATCCAGGTTGCTTCGCTTAATCAACCCTCAAGTAATGAGGGGTATCTTTCGAGGGGCGCGGAATCAATTAATGAATATTTTACTTCTCCGGGATCTTAATCAACGTCCCGTGTCCCGGATTTTTGGGGATCGCGCGGGATTCCGGTGCCTTGATTTATTATAGTCCACGGAAGTGATTGATTTAAACTTGATTTAATTATGAGTTCGATTCGCGTTTGTTTACGTTTTGTTTTGTATTATTATCCATTTGTGGAGGGAATGGTGCGGTGGGATGATTCGATGATTGAAGTGGAAGTGTGTTTATGTTGGGGTTGAAGGAACTGAGTACGTTTAATTGCACTTCATCTTATTTTGTTTTCTTTAGTTTTGCCTGCTAAAAACAATGTTTCATTGTGTTTATAAGTAAAAATTATTAGATAGGTGAACAGAGTATCAACGTGAATAAACTGAAGATAAAATTTAAGAGAAGCATAATTATATTAAATGCAGAAATTAAAAACTATTTCTCCATCTCGCTTTTTTGACGTCAGTGAAAAGACTAACAAACACGTCATCATGCTCCAGCCCTTATTCCAATTTATTACTGGCCGGCACAGCTTCCTTCCATATTTCTCTACGACTTGTCATCTCAGCAGTCACATCTCTTCTAGCTATATCATCCGTCACACAGTCCATCCATCGTTTCTTTAGTGGTTCGTCATTTCTCCGCATCACATGATCATACCAAAAGTCTAGCAAACTAATCAGAAATAATCAATTCAATCACTCACTCTATGAACTCTTTCTTACACCTTGTATTTCATGAACGTTGGTTCTGAAGAACGAGTTCTTTCAACATCATCTGCCTAGCCTATTCCCAACTATGTTGGGGTCGGCTTCCAGTCTAACCGGATGCAGCTGAATACCAGTATTTTACATGGAGCTACTGCCTATCTGACCTCCACAACCCAGTTAATACTGGGAAATACGATACCAGTTGGTAAGACTGGTTTCAGACTTTTTTGGGCCACTGACTACCTGTAACGACGGTCAAAGATGGACAAATAACAGCCGGGATCAACAGCTTAACGTCCTTTCCGAGGCACGGAGGAAACTCGATATGCAAGGGTACCCATCCATAGACCAACTTAGGCAAGCACGGCTTAACCCAAATATCGACCGGAGCGGCAGTTATTATTTAGCGCGGGCTCCTCACGAATTCCTTCATCAGTTCCAGTGAAATTCGCGTCCCTCTCATTGAGTCAATAACCTTTGTCTCTCAGCTGATCCCGAAAACTCACGCGCGATGACGACCAGCCGATATCAACTTATTTATTTTCCTAATATACGAAGTCACATATATTTTACAAAAACAGTCACTTTGATTTATTCTAACATTAGCGAAAAGGAATTCTCTAACAAGCTGTGTAAATCCGGTGTTCAAATACACTAGCGCGTAAGAAATTAGGCCATTATGGAAATAATGTCCGATTTTTTTGGTGTGTCGTTTAAGTACTACCGTACAATTTTTAAGGTAAGTAATGAGTTATATCTAAGTTTTAGATGATTCATATGCTAAACTTACTTTTTATGAATAAAGTCCTTATTTACTTTTACAATTGAAAATACTTTAAAAGCAATCTGCTGCTGAACCATGTTTTAAAAGTGGCCCAACTTTAATAACCACAAGTTTACATTGCAAGAGCAACGGAAATACTTTCCCGCACTGTTTGGTAGTATGTTCTCTACAAACAAACTAAAATCAGCTATAAATCAACGTCTTAACGTTTATTTAGTATTTCCTACGTAATTTTTCGGACGCCACCTCCGTGCGCTTGCGCTAAAATTGATCATTAACTAAATTTCAAAGATTATTCCTCTCATTTCTAGATCGCGACTGTTTGAAATTAATAACCACTTCTTTATTTACCCAATTTCCCAAGAAACCCAACTGAAATTCAACTTTATTTAAATTGGCTTATGAGTGAGAGTAGACTTGCCGTTTGTTGTATTTACAAGTTTGTCTTGGTAGAGACAGGCCGAAGTTATAAATTATTGTGTCGGAGTAGAGTCACCTGAGTGTTTTTATATTTTACGATTCTCGTTTTTAAAAATGCAAAACATGTTTAGTTTGACAAGGTAGTAAAATAATGTCGTAGGTAGAAAAGTTTGATGTTACCGTCTAAAAGCTTTTTTATGAAACACCGTAATGATTTTTGGTCGAAATTATTATTATTGTGGCAAGTTACGTTACTGTTGTTTTATATGTTTATTAATGACGCGATATTGCTTGAGGTTTCAAACTTCAAAGTATTTCGATTAATTTCATTAACAAAATAAATATTATTTGAAAATGTGCTTTAGGAATGTATTAATGAATGTACTACCTATGCGTATTAAGCTCGTTCAGTCGTTTTGGATAAATATGTGACAGTTTTGAGCAGGTTTTAGTTGACTTTTCTAGAGATCCGGAACATTCCCATATATTTATTCTGATAGGTTTCGTTGTCTCGTTGATCAAAGAAAGTTGAATTTAGACATCCATTGAAACGCTAACCTCGATTAACTAAATGGCTGTACGAATAAAAATTGTCTCTGATCAAAGAAGATTGCGAAATCTTATTCACCGGTGAAATACACTACAGACATTGAGGAAACCAAATGTATTATGGGAAAATGTCACATTCGACCTATTTCCAAAATTTTCAATCTAGCAAGTTGCACCGTATATTAACGGCGGTTAAATCGACCTATTAAACAAGGAAAAAGAACAAGATAAGAGCTAACTCTTGAATCTCGCGGTCGCAGTGTCCAATAATTCACTTTAAGCCCAGTTTAATTCTTGCCTTAACTGGATGTTGGGGAGTCGACCTCGTTTCTTAAATTATGTGCTTAAAAGCTAATCGTGGCTATCTGTACCGTTAACTGAGACTACTGTTTGTTGATCTTGAGATATTAATGGCTTCTGATAGCTCGTTTTTACAGTTGAATGGTGGGGGGATGTCCAGATACCACCCCATTTTCCAATTAGGAGGTGATTGTTGTAAACACTAAAGTTTCGTAGTTTTATTGCGCTTTTAAAACAAGAAAGACATTTTAACTGTTTTAGCAAATTAAATGAGCATTACGATAAATTGATCTTATATTTCTATGGAAATTTTATTTTATTAACCGACTTCAAAAAGACGAAGTTTCGTTTCTTCTCTTACTAAATCAATCAAATAATTACCGTTTTCTGAAGCTAGTCATTTTACACTTTTTTGTGTTCTTTGAAGTCGGTTTTAATTATTGTAAAAAAGTATTTTTTCCAATCAATTTCTCTAAAATAGACTCCCCACCAATCTCTTAAAAATCAATTTTGCATAACCAAATTGTCCATACAATTAAAAACTAAACTACCCATCAGACTACCTCCCGTCCACCTACGAACAATAGGTAGCGGTCATTAGAACCCTGGGGGTCTCCGCGGGGGTCACCCCTAGGGGGTCCGGGTTCAGTCTGTGCCGGTACAATGCGCTAATGCACCCAGTTTAAGTGCTTTAAATTGATATGTCCTGTTATAGGTATGTGTGTACTGGACTGGAATTGATTTTTTGATCTGTCGTTATTCATCTTCCTGCCCTTGTCCCATTTTATTTGGGGTCGGCGCAACACGTTTTCTTCTTCCATTCTCCCCTGTTAGACGTCACGGCATCATTTACTCCTTTCTCTTTCATATCAGTCTTTACACAATCCATCCATCTTTTCTTTGGCCTTCCTCTCCCCCTCCATCCATCAATACTTATGTCCATCACTCTTTTAGTCACATGCGTTTCATCCCTCCTCATTACATGTCCATACCAAGCCAAACGACTTCCTTTCAATTTTTCAGTAACAGGTGCCACTTTCAAACTTCCTCTAATATATTCATTTCTTACTTTATCCATTCTTGTCACTCCACACATCCACCTCAACATTCTCATCTCCGCTACATGCAATCGTTTTTCATCCATCTTCTTCACAGCCCAGCATTCTGATCCATACAATACGACAGGTCTAATCACGGACTTGTAGATTTTCCCCTTTAACTTGAGGGGCATCCGTGGGTCGCAAGTTGTTCCAGTGACCTGTCGCCATTTCATCCATCCTGAGTTGATCCGGTGCGTTACGTCCCGGTCTACTTCGCCATTTCCCTGAATAAGCGACCCAAGGTACCGAAAATCGGAGCAGACCGGTATGGGCGTTCCGGCAAGGGTTATGGGCACAGGACTGGAGAGACCGCCGAAATCACAAAACAAGTATTCCGTTTTGGTTCTACTTAATTTCAGGCCAACATTCTCCAGTCTTTGCCACCACACCTCCAATCTGCTCTGGACCTCTAGGCCACTCTCGGCAACTAGCACAATGTCGTCGGCAAAGAGCATGCACCAGGGAGCCTCTTCCTGGATGTCGAACGTAAGAGCGTCCATTATCATAAGGAAGAGGTAAGGGCTTAGAGCCGACCCTTGGTGCAAGCCGACTGAAACATTGAAGCTGCCGGTAGTGCCTGCTGTAGACCGTATTTGAGTTCTACATCGACTATACATAGTACGGATCAACTGCACATACTTCCCAGGCACACTTTTCTCCTTAAGGGCCCACCACAAAACCTCACGTGGTACCCGGTCGTATGCCTTTTCGAGGTCTATAAACACCATGTGCAAGTTTTTATGTGCACCTCTATATTTTTCGCACAGCTGGCGGATAGCGAATATGGCATCCGTCGTTCCCCGACCAGGCATAAAACCGAATTGGTTCTGTGAAATTTCACTCTCTTCTCTCAGTCGCCTTTCAATAACTTTTTCCCAAACTTTCATACTATGTGACATTAGCTTTATTCCTCTATAATTGTTACACTCCAGCACATCACCTTTGTTTTTGAAAATGGGCACCAGCAAACTGTTACACCATTCGTCAGGTATGGCTTCTTCCAGCAACAATTTATTGAAGAATAAAGCTAACCACGTCCATCCGTCCATCCGCAATAACTTCCATACTTCAACCGGTATTCCGTCCGGTCCTAACGCTTTACCATTCTTCATTCCATTTACTGCAATCCTTACTTCATCCACGCTAACCTTTCTCACTAATCCCTCATTCACTGGTTTATTTTCGAGTACCCCACTCCAGTAATTCTCCTCATTCATTAGTCTTTCAAAGTAACCCTTCCATCTATCCTTAATTTTCTCATCATCCGAAATAACCATTCCAGCTTCGTCTTTTACGCATTTGACCTGACAAACATCCTTCGCCTTTCTCTCTCTAGCTCTAGCAAGCCGGTATAGGTGTTTTTGGCCTGCTGGACTATCCAGTGTGTCATAGAGTTTATTCTGGGCGTTTGCTCTCGCTATAGCCACAGACCTCTTAGCCATTTTCTTGAGAGCATCATACTCACGCTTCTTTTCAGCTTTCAAACTAGCACTCTCATTTCCAACACTCTGCCATTCTTTGAACTTCTTCTTTTTATCCTTCAGCACATTCTGTATCTCTGGCGACCACCACCATGTATCCCGGTCTATCGTGCCCTTTCCTTTCGTCTCTCCCAAAATACCTTTTGCTGCGCTCCTTATACACCGAGCCATCCCATTCCAACATTCATTTACACTTTGATCATTCATGTCACCCATCTCTATCATTTTATCCACCACTCGTTCTATTAATTTCTTCGCACAATCATACTTCTCTAGCATATGCCATTTTATTTTAGAGGGAGGTCGCTCTTTTTGTTTAATAAGTATGTTTATGTTATGTAAACACATAACGCTACGTCATGCATGTAATTCCGGAAGGGTTAAGGAGAGATGTGGTGATGTGTGGTGACATTTGACCAGTTATATCAAGGACTACTAGACCTGGAGACCCTGTTGCTATCAACTGAGGGCAAATCTTCCCAAAATCATTTTTGAAAAGTGGTAACCTAAAGATTAATTCATCATCTTCATCATCATCATCATCATTTCAGCCGGAAGACGTCCACTGCTGGACATACGCCTCCCCCAAGTGTCGCCACATTGACCGGTCACGTGCGACTTGCATCTAACGGATTCCAGCAACCTTCACCTGGTCATCGGTCCACCTAGTGGGAGGTCTTCGTCTTCCGTCTTCCGGTTTGCGGTAGCCACTTCAGAAATTTTCAGCCCCACCGGCCATCCGTTCAGCGAGCAATCTCGCCACTGCCACTTTTATAAGTTTGGCAATACTTCGGGCTAAAAGATTAATTAGTATGGAAAATAAATAACTTTATTCAAAGCGTCAATAGTGCTTATCAGTAGAAAACGTATATAAGGAAATATAGGTAAATAAATAAATATACTTACCTAAAATATTTAGCTAGCCATGCATGAGTTCAGTTTATTGTTTCCCAATATTTTCTACTTTTACTACTGTTGGCACTGGTTGAAGGCATCACGGCGTGGTTGAATTTCAATAGACTCCGTTATTTTATGAAAGCTTGGCAATACCTACTCAAATGGGCCTTTGCAAGGAAGAGAGGTACGATATTTTGTGTAAGGTACCTGTATAATTCATTTAATACTCACTTCAAAGTTTGTAATTAAATAAAATGTCTTGCACATTACTTTCTTGTTCTTGTAAATTACAGAATATGTTAAGTTAAAGTGTTACTTCGCTTGATAAGTTTTTTTTTCTTACGAAAGATTCTGCAGCACCTGTAGGTACGACTACAGAAAATATGGACCCAAGAAAACCAAGGGCCCAACTTTAACTTAAAACAAACCCCAAAACATTCGCGTCCGGCGCCGCGGTACATAAACACGTTCGGTCATTTCATAAAACATCTGTGTATTTTCTATTTTGATAGGTTTCATATATCTGACCGCAGGGGGCGCTGATCGTAAAACGCGAACGGTTTGGCTTTCTGCCCTCCCTGTGTATTTTATTAACGGCAAATGCTAAGGTATGGCGTGGTGAGGTTCGGTTTAATAAAATTTTTGGGTAGCACAGCCAAAAGTTTGTGTCCGTCTTTGGGTGAAGTTGTTGGTACATCTGTGACTGGCTTGTCTTGGGATTGTATTGTTTTGCTGTTGTATTTTGTTTTCTTTCATCGAATAGTGCGTAGTTGTGTCTAAAATAAAAGCTCAATGCTGCAAAATAATGTTTTGCCAAATGTCTTACAGTGAAGTTTTAAATCCGTATCATTGCCGTTCCTAAGAAAATAAGCCTTTCTTTTTAAACTATAACTACATTAAAAAAAAGCAACATGTGTGAAGCTTTTATTTTTTCCATTGTTTTATCAAAAACATTCATAAAGAAGTCATTTAACTACATTTTCTAGATCGAAGATAAGCTAGGATTCAAAGTTCTTCAAGAGCTCATTTTATCGTGTGGCAACTATAATTCTTTGACCACATCTTGATCCCTGCTTAACCCTGTGCTATAAATCGTTCCTAATTCCTGCATTTATTAAGTAATAAAATTAAAAACATACTAATCTACTTATTACGCGTTTCTGGCACTATTTCACCTCGGTCGTAAAACCTCTTTCATTTTTTATATCTTTCGTGTTTATGTAAAATTCACGTGGTTTGGTGACCCGCAGTAATATTGAGAAAATATAATTTTGTATGGCCAGATATTATGTTTACGTCGGCACACTGCAGCATAAAATTTTATCAACCATTTCTTAATTTTTTTATAAATATTTAAATATCACAAACAAAACGCTTCACAACGGCTCCCTTGAAAGAAAGAACGAAAAGAAAGAAAAAGCATTTATTAACACATCAAAAAGCACCAGCACCTTGAAAATAAAATTATGGAAAAGACAAATAAAATATACTCGTAATACAATCAATCGTGTAAAGTCAACCACGGTTTAAATAACTGTGGAAATGGTCCTTGATTTTCTTGAATGTACGTTATTTTGTTTGTGTTTCACTGTACGGAAGACAAACAAAACAACTGACGGACAGAAAAACAAAGTTGATAATAATGTTGCAAGTTTTGTAACACATAGCTAGTAGGTAACTGAGCAGGTGTGATAAAACGTTAAAACAATGCAACATGTGGCCTGGTTACGTAAAGGTAATAAGGTTAATGAGGGTGATAAACCGGTAATTACAAGTTGTTTTATAACTTTTTGAAACTATTCCTGTAAAGTTATGCAAAATACTTGATTAACCTTACACAATGATAAAGTTATCTAATTTATAGAGTTAGTTTTACCTGTCATTTATATTCATCTCCTATATCGTTAAAAACGTATAATGACAAAATTGAATGGCACTCATTGACTCCACATTGTCGCGTCACGTCATTGTTCTAGAATTTTTATAATGTATGATGATTTTTTTGTGATTTTTTGTAATAAACAGTTGTATTTGACGTCATGACGTTTTCTTCTCGATATCAGGACGTACACAGTCGTACGTACAGAGGTCATACTACAGGATGTTGGAAATTATTAACATTATTATAAGCCTATATTGTGGAGCTCGTGGTTAAATAATAACAGCCGCTCGGGTCGATCTTTAAGTTAAGCCATGCTTGCCTAGGTTAAGTTTCCTCCTTGCCTCGGTAAGCACGTTAAGCTGTTGGTTTCAGCTGTCATTTGTGCATCTTTAACAGTCGTTACAGGTAGTCAGTGGCCCAAATAGTCTGACACCAGTTTTACCAAGTGGTATCGTATTTCCCAGTATTAACTGGGTTGTGGAGGGCAGATAGGCAGTCGCTCCATGTCAAATACTGGTATTCAGCTGCATCCGGTTGGACTGGAAGCCGACCCCAACATAGTTGGGAAAAGGCTAGGTAGATGGTGATGATAAGCCTATATTGTCCCACTGCAGGGCAGGAAGGAGTGAAAGTGGAATGTGGAAGGAGGGAAGGGTAGTGCGATTGTAGGCCAATCCTTTGCAAAGGAGTCTATCTCATCCCGCCATCTCCTTCTGGGCCTGCCACGTGTGTTTTTTTATATTTCCGAGTGCGACTTTTCGGGTGGAATCTTCATGAATTTCATTACCTAGATACACCAAAATATTTCTAGACCCACGTGTTCCGTCTCGCTGTCATTTCAACCTGACTTTTATAGCTTTTCGTAAAAATTGCACACCGCTTCAGTTGCAAATCACTCTGCACATTCTTTCCTGAGATTTTATTGCTATCTCCATTAATTGGATTAACAAATTTTATGTCCCTCACCTGTCACTATTGAACAACAAGGCCATTACTTTAAATTCAAGAGAACTACACTAAAATATGCTATTTTCATTAAGCTAGCTAACGGATTTATGTAAATTTAAAATTATGTTTATTTTGTTTACCCCTGGTGTCCAGCTTTTGCGAACACGTCTCCCTAAAATGCTTCTCTATGTTTGACCTACTTCGGACAATCCAGAAAAAATGAGTCCAAATCATCCATTGACAAATTATTGTCATTAAGAATAAGAATAAGAATAAGAAATGTTATTAGCTCAAACATGTGTTTACGTACAGAATTAAAATAAAATAATACATGCATGCAAGATCTTAAATAAGAGTGGCTCACGACATGTCTGCCATTCCCATCAGTTTACACATTTCACCGGTGCCGTTACCATTTTGGGCCAGAGATCCCTAGAGGCCTGCCTCGAGAATCCTTTCGATCCGACTCCAACCTTGCTAATTTATCACCACGACGAGCGATGAGTGATGCCCACTCATGTCGGTTGGCATAATGTATATCTTAGCGGGGCTGCGGGATTGTTCGAAAGAGATACCGTGGCCCTGGAACATAAAGGGCGAGGAAGAAACATGGATGGGTTTTAGTCAGCAAAAGTCTGACACTCCCTCCCACTCCGCCCAGAGTGGGAGGAGACAGTTGATGATATACTGTCCGAAAAAAAGAGTGTATTACAAGATCTACTTTCATCTATCATATTATCAGACTCTCGCATATCTAGAGGCACCTGCGCTCCCACTTTTAGCGCTGAAACTTACAAAATAAAAATCTTCATCGTAACATTTCACAAGCAGTATCTCTACCTACCACCGGAAACATTTGTAAGTATAAGCCAACGTGCGTAGGCGTCTATAAACAGTTGTATGAAAGGTGCATTTGGAAGGTAAATTAAAAGCCGCGAATCATCTCCGAGTAAATATTAACGTCGTGTTATTACGTTCGTGGGCGCTCTACAACGGATGCATATGTCTGAATCAAAGCATAGTTTCTTTTAGAACAGTTTGTGAGAAACGAAGCTCATGATATTTTGTTTCTGGGTTATTATATACTCGTAGTAACTAAACTTTGTCTACCAGTATCGTTACAAACTTTAAAAGGAATAATTTTATTTTTATCCATCCTTCTTAGCACTGAAAAATACCTAACATGCACCACACGCCTATCCGCCGATCCCTGAAACGATATTTATTATTCTTATTCTTTATTGCACACAAAAAAAAACAACAAATATACATATTACTTGCAATAATATAGCTTATGTACAAAGGCGAGCTTAACCCAGAGTTGGGTTTTCTTACAGCAAACCTAATTTTGAAAGCGAAATTTGCAAAAGAGGATATACTTACGTATTTATTACTACATTCTTCGGAGGCAATGACCTGTTACCGAACAATTTTATCAAAACACTATTTTATCTTGCATTACGCAAAGAGAAATGTCATCAAAATAGACATCCGGTCTTTTATCATCATTGGACGTATCAAAATCCGCGTCAATTGCCTCTTTGGCACACAACCTAACGGGAGACGTCATAAGTGTCATAATTCATTGACAAATTATTGTCACTCCCATCAGTTTACACATTTCACCGGTGCCGTTACCATTTTGGATTATTTTAATGTCATCACCGTCGTAGGCGTATGATTATCAAATATTCAGTGTATGGCAAAAGATATAAAAATATACAGTTTATGCCATTTAATGAGCTATCTTATTAGTAGTTTTCGTATGTTTCGCATAAAAGTGTGGTTTTAGAGTTTTTTGATGCGAGCAGACATGATTAGAGAAATGCTTTCATTTTGTATGATTTTTATTTTTGATTTAGTGTTGTGTTTCCTGCATAATTTATTTAGGTGACGAATTTGATGTGTTTAGGTAATGGCATTAAGGTATTTAAAATCTAGAACTACAGGAAAAATAAAATGTTGCACACGTCTTTGAGTTTCTCATTCATACTCAGTTATTTTTCCGCAGGAAAATCATAAATTCAAACGACATTTTGCACATCCTGTAGCAGGTTAGAAACAGCGGTAGTTACCTACAATAATCTTGATCGTTTGCAATAAATCCCATTCATATTCGGCTGAAGACACGTAACTTTTTTTTTGGACTGAAAATAGAACTGAAATTTCACTACGTCCAACTTGACATAATGTTAGTCTCATCAAAGTTTGCAAAATCCAATAATCAACAATTTCTTAACTTCCACCTAATGACTAATCATATATAATAATCAACAATTTCTTAACTTCCACTCCTGCTTTCTGGTGTCGTTTTGTAATATTTCAGTATTTTCTTTCAGGTTCTTACCTTACTTCTTTATCTGGTGGTCACAAGTGCTCATCGCTAAGCAATAGATCCGGGTTTCTGTTGCCAAATTGCGCGTCGGGCATAGTTTGATCGGGGTTCTCCATGAAATATTTCTTAATAGTACCCGCCGGAATCTGGACCTGAATATAACTGGAGAAATGTAGGTGAACTATAGGTACACCTTTAACAAACCTTTGGGAGATTACTGTACTGAGTTTATGCTATGTACCTTCTTCCACTTATCACCTTTAGCTTGACCACTGCTGCTTGAGCGGCGGTGGCCTGGGGTGGCGGCCCTTTCTTACGAATAGTAGGTCATGGGTTCGAATCCAGGCAGACGAATTACTTTGTGTAATTTATTTCATCACCTCTGCTCTCAAAACGGTGAAGGAAAATATCGTGAGGTAACCGGCATATCCTAACACAAAAAAATCGACAACATGTGACATCTACCAATCCACACTGATGGGCCCACGTGGTGGATAATAGCCCATTCCCTCTAATGGAGAGGAGGTCTGTGTAACAGCAGTGGGAACATTAATAGGCTGCTGATGATGATGATGATGATCACCTTTATTTTTTTCCCCAACTACCCAAATCATTCCGTTTCTCATTACATAACCCCGTGTCCATTATAACACCTCCCCGTTCCCGAACATCCGGCGCCGATAAAAACTCGGACACATGATTGACGGGCGCTGTTTACCTTACGCGGGCGCTACCGGTATGCTAACTAGAAGCTAGTGATGGTGACGTCACACCCTGAGGTACGTGTGTACTGGGGTTACGACATGATCAGATGAGTCATCTTCATTGAGAATGGATTGGGCTGTGTGTGTGGCTATCAGTCATTGTTATCTCGGTACTCCGTTTCGGTAGGTTTTGGAAATCATTTAGTTCTGCAAAAATGGAAAAACTATAATAACATTTTTACTTCTTTTACTAAATGCATCTTGATCTGACTACCAATGTTGTTTAAGGGCAAGAAAATGTGTGTATGATTAGCGAGTCTCTACAACCTTCTTGTACTGTTATCGACTGAAACTTCTTGTTATACGATGATGGTTGTGCTTTGCCCATCATCATTTTTTTCTTAATCGAATATCACTTGGATTCTCTTGGAGGATGTGTAGTGTTACTCGAAAAGACTTGGGCTGTACTGCAGTCTCTCCAACGGTGCCAAGACGAAATTCTATGGCCAGTCTTTGTTGTCTAAGACAACATACGGAACCGAAACATGGTCGCTCACAATGGGCCTCATCAAAAGGCTTAAAGTCACCCAAAACCCATGCTCAAAACTCCGTGCATAGTCCTCTCGACTATGCTCGGAGTTTTGAGCGTGAATGTGGATGGTTTTAAGAGAAGAAGATGGTCTGTGTTAAGGGTGGTTTGGCAAGAAAAGAGGTGAGTGCTGAGATGACAAGTAATACCGAAGTATGTAAGAAAAAGACATGCTACGCAGAGCCCAAATAAATTGGGATAGGGGTAGGAGATTTATGATTTCTTTTCGATTAACAACTAGGTCAAGGTTGCAATTGAATTATTAGCGTGAGATTTTTTCCAGACTTTGGAGTTTTGATTTTGCGATCTCTATGAAAAAACGAATGCCACCAAGAAAATTAATCTTCTCAAAGAAATATGAATCCTGTCTATTTGTAACGGTGAGCCAATCATTACATCTCTAGCACTTCGCCCACCGGCGTTTGTTTTCTTTCTACATGATCATGTTGGTTTTGGACGCACATTGTCGGATACCTAGATGCTGAGTCTATCATGTGTGATATGAAAAAGTTTTTGGGTTCCGTATAAAAAAGATTTTAACGACAAAATGGTCATCGAAATTATATTTAAAGATACAACATAATCAGCTTGTAATCACTCGGGTTAGGTAAAGGTGTACTCGTATCTATGATAGGCACGCCCATATTTAGTCAGTATTTAGTCAGTGATCTTTAAGTGCCATGTACTATGGGGTAAGCCTATTAACATCAACCGGACCCAAGTTACTTATGCTTAAAGGTGAGTTTCTGCAGACCGTCACTTCATTTATGTCAAGTAAAACTGCTCATTTCTCTCAAATACGCAGAAGTATAAATTTTCATCATAATTTTCTAAAAATAAACAATTTATTAACAAACCACAAAACATAAAACGGTACCCAAAAAACAAAACCACACGAAAACTCGGCTTGATAGATCGCGTTCTAAGTGCTTTATTTTAAGCGTTGACGATATTGTTATGTCTGTTAGACGCGGCGCCAGTCAATACGAAGGTGCGGAAATCTTACTTACGCCGCTTTGCCAACCGCGGCGGCGACGATTGAAAACATTTCGCGACCCTTTGATGTTCCGCCACCCAATACATCTAGCGAACTGTTTACAAAACGGGCAATGTATATTAATCGCTCGTTTAGTGTTTTATTTAGTTGAAAGGTAAAAGGTTTCATGTCGATAGTTGTTTGGCTAGAGTTTTGAAAGATAGGTGATTATGTGCAAAAGTTCTTTAGAAGTTTGTTTGAAGTATTTCATCATGTTTATTGTATATGGCTTAAGTGGTCATAACTATATAGGGTAATATTTTAGTAAGTAGCCGATGTTAATTTTAGTAACTCACTTAGACAAAACACGTCATTATATTTTATAATTTATTTATGTACACACAAAATACTTAATAGGACATTACATTAGTAGTAGTTTCCATGAGTCATTTTTAATTCTGACTCAATACGCCACAACAATACCAAGACACAATATTTATACTGTGACCAAGATGAAACCTTGCCCAAAACATTGACATCAAATTCTTCAGCAGAAGAGAAACGTCAAATTGTCCACAATTTCCCAAAGATTCCTAATACGAGATTGTATCAAATATACCTATTCTACAACAAAAAATCGGTTTCGTGATGTCAGCTCTCGATCTCCGAAGCAATGCGGGAGTCAGGGCAACCCTCCAGTTGTCGTAACCACGGCGACATCTAAACGAGATCTCTGTCTGTCAACCTGAGTGGACTACCTACCTATTTCTAGGTAGATAGATAGTACTAGAAATGGAATTTGTTGTGCAATTGTTTGTTAAAGTTAGGTTTGATTTTAAATAAACGAGATTGTTGAGTGACGTTACGTAGACTGATAGGTATACTCGTATGTACATTCCAGTGGTACAACAATTACTTAAAAGTAACCAGTTTATAATATGTATATGCTATTGTAGTTACATGGTGAATAATGATGAGTTATAGAGAAGTATGGAAGGAGACACATACTACTGATAATTTTGATGTGTTTTGTCCTGTGTGGGCTAATAAACGCTTTTTCTTTTTTTTTTTCTTTCTTTCTGCACTGACCCTAAATGAATTGAAATAAGAGCCAAAGAATGATGATAATGTAGTTACACGATGAGACATTACAGCTTCTGTCTCTCTAGCATATCAACGCACCTGTGATGTCTCTGATGTTGATTTCATGGCAATAACCACTTCTATCTGGTAGAACGTTTATTTCCTTAATTATTACATTTATTTGTAACAGCTTTTTCTTCTTAAATATTGTATCTACGGCTTATTGTTATTTTTCTTCTCCACCTCAGTGACAACTGCTCAAAACGTTTATTTATTTACACAAACAAATCAAAACTTCATTCCTACATTTACAGTCTCACAGAAAAGTGTTTAGTTCAGTTTTATCACTTTAACCAGGTGCTGCGAAGGTGTATGCGTGTTTTACACCCCATCTTTCACGTTAACTTGCCATAAATCACGGAAAGAATCACATTGTTCTATATGTTACGACTACTTCAATGTTTCTGCATGTTTATTGTTTGAATCAGAATATCTATAAAGTTGATAGATGTAGCGATGTTTGTTACTTTGTTTTTCAAGATTTTGCTGCGCCTTCATTTGTTATTCTGGAAGACACTACAGTACTAATACTAGAATAAGTTTTCCATTGAAATTTACACAGGTAGGTGATAGCTAAAAGATATGTAAGCTATCCGGACAGGTTTATAACTTTGTGCTATTTATTTCATCACCAGAACCGAAAAATGAGTTTGAGAGCTGAGAGGAAACAGATAAGTCATAAATCTTAAAAATTGAAGCTTGTCTTGTGACATCCATCAGCCCGCAGTAGACCCACGAAAATAGGCCTATGTCCCAGCAGTGGCAATGTTATGCAATAATTAAGATTTTGTGTATGCTATGATGTCAATAAAATAATATCTTTGTTGTTTTCATACCCACAAAATCATGGAATTATATTTTTTTCATACTGAATTGTTTTGGAATTGTGCAATATTATTATTCCCTGTAAAGCTCAATGTTTACAATTCCGTTATTCTCAACAAAACTGCAACACGGATAAAATCCGCTGAAAACCACAAATCACCAATAAAAATAACTGAATATTTTTCTTTTAATCCGACATCTAAACAAAATAATATTTATAGCTAAACATCATAATACTATTTCGAACCGTATATTTCCATTACCGAATCGTTTCCGGTACTAGGAGGATCATCTACTGAAATAGCTCGGTACGTACCGTACAAAACGTTTCAATACAAATTACGTTGAAAAAACTCACGCATACCTGAGTATATAAATAAACACAATACTGAGACTAAACTTTCTTCCATTCCTCTTACATTGCTGTGTATCGATCAGTAATAAAAATGACTACAGAGCAGAATACGTAGTGAGTA
Organism: Xestia c-nigrum; assembly: GCA_916618015.1. Taxonomy (NCBI): domain Eukaryota; kingdom Metazoa; phylum Arthropoda; class Insecta; order Lepidoptera; family Noctuidae; genus Xestia; species Xestia c-nigrum. Next base: position 25,972,379 of record OU745250.1, read on the forward strand.
TGTAACTTATAAATAGTGATGTCCATACAAAAGTTTCGGCCCACTCGTTATAATAACGTGTTACCTCGCGTGACAGTGCGCGAAATTGCTCGAAAAGCAATTAATATGATTTGGGACGTGTTTTAAATTAAAAGTGACAGTACGGACATGTGCGATGTTTAAATACACCGATGTTTTGTTGTTTCAGGTCATTTTCCTGACTCCTGGTGATTGGGCGAGTTTTAGCGGATTACTTCTTTTGTACTTATTTTAAGTGTGTTATTTGTCTGGCCATGTTGTATTGAACCTGCAAGCATGTTGCAAGATTTAAAAATTTCGACGAAATATTACATAAAGTTTTCAATTTAATTGTAAAATATAATGAATTGCAATTGGCAATTTTAAACCCATTATATCTTTTTTTGCGGTAATTGAACTCGCATAACGCAACAAACTACGGTTATCGCCTTTTCTATAATAATAATAAGGGAATTGACCAACGCAAATAAATATCCAGGTGTTTTAAAAATGATGTATCACCAGAATGGTACTCCCTTGATTTTCCTAAAATTGTTTGTCCGAAAATCATTATCCATAACACGTTTGCTATAAACTTCAGTAACCATAATGTTCAAAACACCGAAATTATGTTTTACATAACTAACTTTACTTCTAATACTATTTTGTCATAATATCGAATACTATAATAATTGAATCTCCTAATTTTACATTACATAAAGTCGTATGTCCTAAGTATTGTATCACATAATGTGTATGATTTCGAATGGTCATTTATAAATTGTTAGTCGCTAAAAAAAACCTAAAAGTTAGGTTTTAGTGACAGAAACGAAATGCTGTAAATATGACTCCACGCAGTCTAGGTCTGCCCTACCCCAAGAGTGTTATTTAATATCGCGTAGGCGCGGAGGGGCGAGGCGGGCCGCGAGTTGAGGAGCAGGTGGTTGTAACACTCCCCGCCGCGGCTGAGGCTGGCCGGCGAAGCCGGCCAGCAAGCCGAAGCTGCGGTGGTGAGCGTTAAACCCATCTGCGACGATAAGCTCGCGTGAGGCCGCCGTAGCCCCGCAGCGCCGCAGCCGTGACAGAAAACATGCCTGCTGCATGATGCTTGCTCATTTGCATGCTACATGCTTGCTTGCATACTGTATGCTTGCTTGCATGCTGCACGCTTGCTTGCTTACTGCATGCTTGCTTGTTGCATGCTTGCTTGCTGCATGCTTGCTTGCCTGCTTGCTGTATGCTTGCCGCATGCCTGCTATGCTGCATGCTTGCTTGCATTACTTGCTTGCTACATGCGCGCTGCATGCTTGCTTGCATTGCATGCTTGCTTGCATTTCATGCTTGCTTGCATTGCATGCTTGCTTGCATTGCATGCTTGCTTGCATTGCATGCTTGCTTGCTACATGCTTGCAAGCTTGCTGTATGCGTGCCGCATGTTTGCTACATGCGTGCCGTATGCTTGCTGCATACTTGCTTGCATTGGAAGTCAACGCCTACATACGATTGAACATTTACTTAGAATAGGACTTGTGACTTTTATTGAAAACGATTTTATGTTTTTGTATATTATTGATTTTAATACTTATGACAAACGGATTTAGGGCTTCTTATATTTAGGGATTTCAACTTTATGGCATATGATATTATGTGATTTAAAGTTCGGGTAAATTATCATTCGGACGAATGATGATTATGACAAAAAAAATTATGTCATTTTAAATTATGGATTAAAAAGTTAGGTAATACGATAGAGAACCCACCAGAATACATTTAGTTTATATTTTAACAATTTGATTTATACAAAATCCACGCTTCACCGAAACTATACACACATAACAACACAATTTAATTCACCTTCCTGACAGGTGATAAAGTACTGGCATGCCATTATATCCACGCTCGGTGAAAACGATATAAATATGATGTAGACTTGAAGAATGTTCGGAAAACATTGAAATATCAACACTGGACGATTACTTTGGCGAGTTTTATACTTTTTATGCTTGCCCTAAGCGTGTTAGCGGCCGTCCATAACCCCCACGCGAATACATCCCTAATCTTTTGGCAAGCGCTCAAATTATCACACCTACATATTTATATTGTGCGACTTTTTGTTACTTACCTAGATTGAGATTTCTATTTTGTGTACCTAAGAGAAGTGGAAATGCTATAAATTATTAGTAATGGGCCACTTACGACATTCATCCATTCATCTTGATTGAAATAAATAATTATAAACCCGTTTCTTGATGCTTGTCGTATTTTTGGCAATCTTAGAAATAAATTCCCACATCTAGTTGGTTAAAAAAATAGGCAATTCTGTATTACCACGATTTTCGATTTATTTATAAGAAGTCTTTGTCTTTAAGTTTGATTTTGGATAACAGATAAGAAAATGTTTCACCCGTTACGATAAAAACTGGTGTGAAAATATAACTGTCCCAAAAATATTATAAGCACACATATTGAGTCTTTTAATATAGGCGTATTTTTTTCAACTTAAATTATTTTGAACCGACTTCCAAAGGTTTTCCAAGGTTCTCAATTCGACTGTTTTTGTTTTGAATTTTTAGTCAATATTAATAAGTCGAATCGCCACCGTGTCGTAACAACTAAACAAATATTTACATTCTCAAGAATTTTCATAGATTATTGTACGTTTTTCTTATTGTTTATTATTAACTATTTCCCATAGTTTATTGGGTGAGGGAATTAGAGTGATTTGAACGGTTCTTTAGTCTATGGCAGTGAGTGATGGCGTGTGCGTCGTATATTTTTCGTTAATCGTATCTAAATCATTTCCTAGTTAGCTCTACTTTGTTTATGGGTCCTTGTATATAGTATTAAACATATGGGACAGAGGTATATTAGCAGTGATCTATGGGCAAACAGCGCGGTTTTGTGTTAACTATTGGTTTGCGTGTAGTTTTTAACAACATAATAATTTATTTGCGTGTTTCGTTTCGTAAAGATAGAATTAGGTCATTGTTTGGATTCTGTGAGAGTAAATGTGGGAGGAAATGTCGGAATTTAACATTAATAGTGTATAACATACTTGATTGATGATGGAAAATATACTAATGCACAAGTAAGTATCAGAGAAAATGGACTGTCAATGTCAATTATTGAATTGATTCATATCACTTTATCAATTTCAGAATTGGTTGAGCCGGAAATGCATGATCTTGAAATAAGCGATACAGAATAACAAAAATGACTGCGTCTAATTATCAACCCTGAAGTATCTACTACAATACCTTATTACATGTTAATTAAAACATGTAGGGACTGGGATCTTTCTTTTTTTCTTTCGTAAATCACATACCTTCAGTATGTAGTAGTGGTAGTGAGGCTGCCTTACGTTCATAGGGTCCTGGGTTCGAATCCCGGTAGGAACAAATGTTTGTGTGATGAGCATGGACATTTGTTTTCGAGTCATGGATGTTTATAAGTATAGTATGTATTTACAAACAAAAAATGTATATATGTAGTATATCAACTATCTGGTGTCCACGACACAAGCCTTGCTTAGTGTGGCACTAGATGGCGCTGTGTGTTAATGTCCAGCGATATTTATTTATTTTATTTTACTAATGTTTTTAAGAAAGGTAAGGTCGCATTTAAAGGATGTGGAGCAAACCAAAATGAAACAAAACAACTTTCTTTCGTTGGACTAATGTGTTTAGCCGTTGGTTGGCAGCGGGACGGACTGCCTTGGGTGCCAGAAGTACTTGAGTATTTATTTATTTATTTATTGAACACTTCAAGCACATAGTACAGAAGCGGACTTAATGCCATAGGCATTCTCTACCGTAACCCTTACCTTTACCTTTGGGTGATGCAGAAACAAGCAGTGGTAGGTGTACATCTGAAAATAATTCGATGAATACTCTGGTTAACTACAAAGATATATAAAATACTATAAATATCTATATATATACTATACATAAATATCAAACTATATATTACTGTAAAAAGAAAATTAACACGGATATACTAAAATAAAAAGACAAACAATGGAGAAAACACTACTGTTGTGATGAACCTGCCAGTTTCTTGCGAATGTACTCTCGAACTTTAATCTTGATAGTATCGCGAGTTCATCACCAAACGGTTAGGAAAAATACACGTGCTATTCATATAGATAGGTCGATAGATCATGCCAGATCGTTAGAAGATTAATGTGGTGCTGATTCGCACGA